>CM065696.1:19584236-19624236 GCA_017654935.2 Phymorhynchus buccinoides
TGGTCACTGGGGGAGAGAGTGGATTTGCTTCCACCCACGAATCCTTGCCGCCTCCAACCCACCCACACTAAGCTAAATTACTGCTAAAACAAATCCACTGGGTCCAGCGAACTCGGTGTGAACAGAAGGGCATGGACAACTAAGAACGTCCAAAAACCAACCCATGGTGCTAGAAGAGCTAAAATGAGAGAAATCTGAAATTGCGACAAAAAAATCCAGAAACAAATCCTGAAAAATGATTGGCAGCTTCGCTATACATATATATGTGCAAGGCACTAGAAAGCACTGACCCAGCACAGACCTCCACCCAGAGACACCCCAACTCACTTGATCTTGAGATTTTAAAGGGTAAATCTCACGCATGGTTTGACATTCTAGGGGGTGATTTGAGAGCTCTAGTGCGTAAATACACACATCTCTACTTTTTCAGAAGCCCCGGGGCTCACAGGGACCCTCATTTGGGGGTCTATGAAGTACTAGAATTCTAAAGAACCCTCTAAAAGAATGTGCAGGGGGTCCCAGTGATGCACTAGAAAAAATATTTTCAGCATTCACAATGCCACTGGGACCCTCTATCCCGCCTCTAGGACCATCTATACTGGTGTAAGTGAAGGAGTCCATGGGACCCCTTGTTTTGCGGGACAATTGGGAGCCCTGGGCCCTGGGCCTGAAAGCACTGACCCAGTGCAAACCCCCCGCCAAAGGGCACACCCCAACTCACTTGATCTGTGGCTTGAAGTGGTCCCACACCAGATCCTGGTTCTTCTCCTGGCCCTGGCACAGGTTGTGCAGGAACTGGATGATCACCGCCAGCCCCTGCGTCTGATCCTCGCCCCTCAGCCCCTGCGCCATCTTGTCTGCGACCCCTACGGTGCACCTCATCATCTGCGGCCCGCGGTCGATGGTGCACGTGTACGCCTCCTGAATCTGAACGACACACACACACTCAAAGGTGATCTTCTTCTTCTTCTTCTTCCCGTCAACCGGCCAACTTCGTAAGGTTGAAGATAATCTCCGGTATACAGTGGAACCTCACCCTTTCACCGCCAAAGTCGCATTTTAGCACCACAGTGATTTAACACCTATATGTTACTAAAAGGCATCAAATTAGGGTCTATTATCCAAAGACCCTATTGTCTTAGTTTTGTGAAGGTAGGTTAGACCTTATTTTATATATGTCACAGAAGAATCCCCAATACTGCAGATGGATTTTGTTCTCTATCCAGGTAAATGTAATGGACATTTTTTGTTGAAATATAGCTGGCGGTGAAAGGGCTAAGACCTCCCATTATAAGACTCCCTCCCACATAAGACCTACTTCCTTCCCACATAAGACCTACTATTGCCCTTCTTTGTACCTTATGTAAGTATGAAAATTACCTCCCTTATAAGACCCCTCCCTTATAAGACCTCATTTTGGATGATTTTTTAAGCTCTTGTAAGGGAGGTTCCACTGTATTAGAAAAAAAGAAGAAATATTGAAGAAAAAAAGCAAAAACGAAGGTCACCCACACAGCGCCGGGACACAGCGGAAGAAAGGAATAAATAATAAATAGACAAATAAATAAATGAATAATTTAGTAATAATAACTACATATTACATTACATTTTTAAAAGAATTAAAAGAAGAAAAAGGGTGTTGGGGTGGGTGGGGGGGGGGGGTGTTATATATATATTGCTCGTCTCAAAATGAAAATTCAGTCCCTTCAATTTTGACTAAAGAAGCGATTTCCACTGTATAATTAACACGAACGGAAGGATCTCTTTGATGGGCTGTTCAGGTAGAGTTATTAATGTTAGCCCTTGACACCAGAGGCAGTTTTTCAGCAACGCAAAACTCATCTCCAGCTAGACAAACCAACCAACCAACCAACCAAACAAAGAAACACCCTCTCTCTTTCTCACTCACCCACATGCGGCAAAAACTTGATTGTGCCTCTTATTTGACAAAGGGCAGTAATAGAATCTGTGAGAGTGATGGGCGGCCAAAAGCTCTCGTTGCTTTTTCAGTCAACTGAGTAATCCCCTTTTACAAGCAAAAATGTGACTTGAAAGTATTGGTAAATTTTGTATGTATTGCATATAGCTCCAACATTTCAAATGGTACCTAAGAAAAGCTTCATATCTCAAGAAATAACCAACAAACAAACAACTACACGACAAGTGCAAAGTGACGTTATTTTATTCACAAGAGACAAAGCAAAACTACTGGATATTTCGGCGAATGCGCCTTTATCAACACAGACAAACAATTAAACAGTAAACATCAAATATAGCAAAAGGAGCAAAAAGTAGGCAACAGAAGGAGCAAAAAACCATCAAGATCAAAATAAATACAATACTTCCCCTCTCAAGAAATAAGTTTAATAACACATACAGTCATCTGCTTGATATTGTAAAAAAAAAATTAAATAAATAGAATACCACAGCCATATGAAATCCTCGATACTTCAATGGAAGCTTTACACACAAAAAAATTATATACATTTTGCACCAATTTCTGGTACTAAAAGAATGAAATTAAAGTCACATAAAAAAAAAGCATAATTAACAACATTTCAAGAAAAAAAAAGTCAATACCTTTGGGTTGGCAGCACAGGATTTCCGTAATATCCGGTAAGCATCAGTGAGCATGTGGCGATAATTGCACAACATTCTTGCTTCAGTTTGAAGGGCGTCATGCAATGCCGTGATGACATCGCACATCAACCCAGCAAACTTTAGAAGATCATCTTCACTGAAAAAGCAACAACAACAAAACCTCCTAGTTGAATATCAAGAGATTATAAATATAATTATTAGGTTAGGTACATTATAGTCACAGAGGCGTCTGTGAAATTCGGGTTCCTCCCACCTGGAGAGCGCGTCGCAGCCAGAGGTGCGCCACCCAATTTTTTTTTTATATTATTTTGCATGCGATTGTGTGACTTTGTGTGACTGATGGGGGGGGGGGGGGGGGTAAATTTTGACCAATTGACAACTTTTTCGTTGCCACTGGGTTTAACGTGTGCTAAGTGCATGAGCACATGGGACCTCGGTTTATCGTCTCATCCGAAATACTCCATGTTCAGACCGCAAGGCCTAGTGCAAAGTGGGAGGGAAAAAAACCTGTACCCAGGTTCGAACCCAGGTTTACTTGACACGAAGTGAACGCGCTACCACGCACTGTGCCACTCTATTATATAAAGGCATCAAAATCATCAACAATCTGAGTGTGATAGTGGATGCTCAATGAAAGAAGAATCCCTTTGGCTGCAGTGTTACAGTAGAAAATAATTGTACACCTCCCACTTAACTATTGGCCCCTAATACAGTGGAAACTCCCTTATAAGACCTTAAAAAATCATCCAAAATGAGGTCTTATAAGGGAGGGTCTTATAAGGGACGTAGTTTCAATACTTACAAAGAAGGGCAATGTCTCAGAGAAGTAGGTCTTATGTGGGAGGGAGTCTTATAAATGGGAGGTCTTATAAGGGAGGTTCCACTGTAGTAATACAGGCTCACCAGTTAACCAGGATCAGGATCAGGATCGATACATTGCAGGTGCCATTACTGGCAATAGCCACGACGGAACAGAAAATATAGAAAGAGAAAGACCTACAGCTTGCACAGAGTTAATACCATTTTAATATAGAACCCCCAGTTCAGCCAGGAAGGAACAGGCCCCACTTACAGCAACAAGCAACAACAAAAATTCTAATTTTAGTGATCAGTAGGGGCAGGCTCAGATGGAGATCTGATCAGCGCTGACGTAATGCGCTGATGGAGCCTGCATTGACAGTGGCCTCACCACTCAACTTGTTCCACTCTGCAGCAGTCCGCACAAAGAAAGAAATATGCGATATTGCTCTGTAACAGTTTGACATTCCTGGACATGAAATCCACGCGAGTGGTTGATGGCCTGTTATTCAAGGATGTTTGTGGACTGGAAACCTTCATATTTGGTAGGTTTGATCTGGCGACGCTTCGTGTTTGCTGGAGTGAGAAACTTTTCCACTGGTGGGAGTGCAGGAATGTGGCCCTCAGCTATCCTATAGAAAAGGCTGAGGCCATTTCATCATTTGACAAGGACTCTTCTCCTTCTTTCTCTTGACATCCTCCGTCATCATATTGACAATTTAATCGGATTATGATGCATTAAAACAGGGTTTCCGGTATAGAAATCAAATCTGTAGTGGGTAATTGCTGCCCAGATGATCAGTTCCAGGGGAAAGGGAAGTGAGGTGGGAGAGGGTGGCGGGGGTGGTGGAGGAGGGAGGTGGGCAAAGGGGGGGCTATTATCTACATTTTCACCCGTAAGGGAGATAATTTGATGACAGATAAGAGCAAAACAGGTGGCTCTTTCCATCATCAGATTATCTTCTCTTACGGGTGAAAATGTGGATTTTGCCAGGGGTTTAAATCTGGGCTTTGAAGATGAGGATGTAAAACCTCCACTCAACAACAACAACAAATCTCCACAAAGGCAGATGGTATTGCCTCAGGTGGATCATGGCTGTTCCTTCTTCTTCTTGACTATGCATGGCCACAATCAACACTTTGATTATTTTGCCAGGAACCGGGGAGGTTCTATGCCACTTTTGCCGGAAGAAAGGCTCAAGGTCTGAGAAGAAATAGTATAACAGAAGAGGGGATAGATAAAACTAAAAGAGAACCATAAGCCTAGCCAACTGTTGATCTGCTGGGTTGTTGGAATAAGGGGTAGTGGGGATGGGGCAGAGGGGAGGAGGAGAAGAAAAAGTGGGGGATTGAGGGGTGGGGGAGAGTATTGTAGTTTGTTAGTCCGATGACCCCAGAGTGGGGTCATGAGACGTGGCGTCTGCAGCAAGAGGTTGTCCACTGAGGTGTTGCCAGACTCTGGCCGCGAAGCCCTCTGGGGTTCTGGCCTCAACTGCTGCTGGTGGCAGGACGTTCCAATCCCTGATGGTACGTGGGAAAAAGGAACTTTGTCTGTACTGTGGAACACTGGGGAACAAGGAATTGTTGTGAGTGTCTTCTTTGTCACTCTGGCTGTGGTTCAAGCTTGGTTAGAATTTTTTTTTTTACTAACAGAGTTGGTAATTTTTGGAATTATTTAGCTTTAGATTTTAAATGTGCACCTAATATTAATATATTCAAAAATCGTCTTGATAATTCTCCAAAATTGGTACATATGTATTTAGAAGCATTAATTATTAATTTTGATATTATAGGAAAATTCAACCGTAAAACCTTGACCGCTAAAAATGTGAAATATCAAATTGGAAATCGATGGGACTGCTAAAAAGCTTGACGGCTTGACTAGTCCCTATCCTACTACTACTACTACTATCTGCAGCAGGAGGCTGTCCACTGAGGTGTCCAGACTCTGGTCGCGAAGCCCTCTGGGGTTTATGGCCTCAACTGCTGCTGGTGGCAGGACGTTCCACTCCCTGATGGTACGTGGCGAAAAGGAACTTTGTCTGTACTGTGTGCGACACTGGGGAACAAGGAATTGTTGAAGTTGAAGTTGAACTTGAGACGTGATTGAGGCATCAATCGATGCCTGTTCACCATTCAAGGTGGTAGACTTAGACGTTATGCGCGCGTGGTGGTGCGAACGACTTAAGTCAATGATAGCATTCTGGATCGTAGACCTTCGGGTGCTTCGACCAGAAGGCGTCTAAGCGTGACTTGAAGGCGTTGACAGAGGGTGCTGTTACCAGAGTCTGGCAGGCTATTCCAAAGGTTGATAACTCGGATGAGACCTAAAACCGAGGTCCCGTTTGCGAACGCACGCACAAGATCTTGCGTGCACGTTAAAGCCCATTCCACTATTCGGTACGAGTAGGCCGTGTGTGCCGGTGGGATGGATGACACGAATTCATATAGCACGCATCCTGTGCGCTATTAATGGTCTGAATGAAGACCAGTGAGTGCGGGGCAGGATAAATATCCCCAACTTGAAGAAGAAGAAGAAGAAGAACTCTAAGAGAGAAGAAGTTGCCTCTGATCTGGAGCCTATGGTGCCCTTTGGATAATTTCAGGGAGTGGCCTCTATTGTCTCTGCCAGAGAAGTGTTCGAAGTGTGGGATCTCACATTGATAAATATTATGCACATACTTGAAACAGTCGATCATGTCCCCGCGCTTACGCCTGTGTTCGAGACTAGGGTTGTTGTGAGTGTCCTCTTCTTTGTCGCTCTGGCTGTGGTTCAAGCTTGGTTTTGTTGATGCTCACCATGTCATTCTGTATTTTATGCATCATGGTGAGCCTTGCAATCTGCCGATGTTGCTTCAGTGGACTCCAGCCACTCACACACAGCCCTAGGGAAGAAAGAAAACTTCCTGTAATTTGTCCTTGTTGCCGGAAGAAGATGTTGCTGTGTGTGGTAGCCTAGACTAGACTTGGAACCTCCCCGGTTCCATGGCAAAATAATCAGCGTATTGATAGTGGCCATACCCGTCCAAGAAGAAGAAAAAAGGGCTATATCTCCAAGAACGATCATCTGTTGACTCAAAAAGAAGTCGGCTATGTTCTTTTCTGTTACAAATTATTGTTCTTGGGGGCATAATTGTGAATATAGCGGGGAAAAGGAAGGCAATGGGCCTACTGCACTTTTAGTTGAGCCTGTGACAAAAGGTCGTCCGGGTGACAACCAACAGTTTGGACCTCTAAAATACAGTCATACAATTGAAATTGAAAGTTTTATCTGTGTCTCCTCTAAAGATGTTAATGAAATAATCTTGTACACCAAAAGACAACATACTTTTCTTTAAATTGTGTCTTTGATGAGCAAAAGACTTGGTGTATGTCCGCCAACTGCAAAAAGTATGTCCACCTACAGTTTTCCTTGTAAAAGTTGATTCTGTGCAGCTAAATAAGTTTTAATGCTTATGATGTTGCAGTTGGGTTATTTCACTGCAGTTTTCATGCTTGAAAATAATTTCATGACATAGAAGGGTGTATTATGAAACAATTTGATGGTGTATGTCCACAGTGACAACCAACAGTAACAATGCAAGCTAACCATAATAGGGAAGGATTTCACTGGAAATTTTGCAAGAAGTCTATACTTTGTGTTTTAAAAAGACCTGCAACAAAAATTATATTTTAATATGAACAAATTTGTTTTTGCACAAACATGATTTTCTGTATGTCCAGCGTGACAACCAACAGTTTTTGTTCAAATAATTGAAGGAATTCATGTGGATGTCTTTGCAAAAAATGAAAAATGATACCAAAATGCATTGATCAATAATTTATCACATATGTACACCATATTGAAGCAAAAAATACCAATTGTGTCTGCTAGATTTTGCATTCTGTGCAATCACTGTTGGTTGTCACTCTGGACATATCTGTTGGTTGTCACTTTTCACCTTTTGTCACAGGCTCAGTTGCAATAATGGTCAAAGACTTAGGAAACAAAATTAAGAAGGTTTAGGCCTACCTGGCATGAGCCAACGCTGCAGTCTTTTTGACAACAGGAGAAATATTTAATGTCGCAGTAAAGTAGTCATTAATTCTTATACTGTATATACACAATTCCAAATTAACTGCCAACTCATCCATGTTTTGTAGCAAGTCTTTTTCCCAAATCCACAGTAAGCTCAGGGTTAGCATGGACGACAAATTCTCCGCGCTGAAAATGTGAGTTGTCCGCTCGGTCAACTTTCGCTTTTAAGTTGCTGTCCCGAGGTGACAACAATTTATACTTTTGATTCGTTCAAAAACAACTGTAACCTTTGACCTTTAAATATGGCGTCGATCGGTGCGTTGAAGGTGAGGCATGTCATCCACATTATTCTTCTTCTTAATAATAATAATAATGGGAATTTATATAGCGCTCTTTCTCACATGAGCTCAGTGCGCTTTACATTGATAACAAGAACATTAAAGGCAAACAAATAATTAATCATTAGAAAGTAAAATAAGCACGATGCTTACACACAACGTTCTCTTCCGGGCTTACTCACACACACACACACACATACATGCGCACACGCACACTCGCACACAATTAATTATGCAAGAGTAAAATAGTTACAACATGAACATTCTAAGAGAAACATAGAGACCACATTCACATTCCCAATCAAGTTTGAATACAATACTGCAACTTGAAATAAAATCATACTGCCATCGACATACCAATTACTGTGAATTACATGACTAATTATAATAGACAAATTTCTTCTGTGGTGGTGGCCAGCTTCTTTTTATATATATCTAAATGCACACACTTTAGGGGGTGACCAAAGAAAAGAAAAAAGCAGAAGAGAGAAAAAAAGAAAAGAAAAGCAAACACAAAAATCAGCTATCACAGTATCAGTAGTATCACTTTATCAGTATCACAGTCATGAATAGTCTACTTGAATTTACTTGGGTCCAGTAGAAAAATATACGATGCAGCAAATAAAATTTTAAAATCCGATTTCTGGACTGGATGCATCTACAACTGGATGGTGAGCTCATTTAGATGTCGAGGAGGTTCTTGGCCTTTGGACCTCATCAGAGTCACTCCGGCACGTCAATCTTTTCGAGCTAAAAACGGTGTCTCAAGCTCTCAAAGCATTCGCTCCCCTCCTCGGCCCTAAAATGTCCCTCAATTTTCGTGGGACACTTGTTTCTTCGATAACTTCATGTTTAAATTTTGATTCTCTAGTTCTTCGGTCAGAAGTTCTACTTCTAGATTGTTTCAATCGTCAATCGTGTATTTTTTCAAGTATTTAATTTGGCCGCTATCTTTGGATACGATCTTTAGACGAGAGTCTTCTTTCGTCATCTTTCATTTTCTTTTTGACGTCACTTGGATAAACTGTTCCTTTTTGTTGCGAACAGTTTGGGTACCTTTCACCTTTGACGTCATCGATCTTCGGTCGGGCCTACTATTTTGTTCGATCCAATTCTTTACGGTTCAGCCTTTTTCCTCCTTGTTCCGGTATTTAGTCTATCCTGGACATTTTCAATGGCGGATCGTACTGTAGTTCGAGCGTTAGACCTCTACATATTTATTCTCTCAGCTTCAAGCTTCTCTCCATGAAGACTGTTTTCTTGATAGCTCTGGCTTCAGCCAGGAGTGTTAGCGGAGTAGAAGCTCTCAGCGGTCTTGCTTGTGACGTCGAGTTTGCAGAGGATTTCTCCTCAGTCTCCTCGTCTTTTCTCCCTGAGTTTAGGGCGAAAATCCAGCCCGGTGAGGCCCCCTCACTGTTTGGTCACCATTTCCAGTCTGTGTGCGTGTCTAGCTCCGGATCGTTTCGTCTGCCCTATCAGGGTCCTTAGTTTCTTCCTTTCCAGGACTAAGTCTCTCAGGAGTTCCAGATGCCGGTTGTTCTTTTGGTTCAACCAGAAATATCTCAAAGTCATTGCTAAGGAACTACCTCTAGTTGGATTTTGGATCTTGGCAAACTAACCTTGTCTTTGGTCAATCTCCCTTCAAATTCCATCAGGGCGCGTGAACTGCACGTTTTGTCAGCCCCTCTCTTTGTTGGGGGTATTGGCCTCTGCGAACCCATGTCGTCACTGTCGCTTAAGTTTCTCTCATGCAAGACTGTCTTTCTGGTCTCTCTAGCCACGGCTCGACGTGTCAGCGGCTCCCATGCTTTTAGCGGTTTAGATAGGGACATTGAGTTCAGTTAGAATCCCCAATCTGTGACAAAGTCCTTCTGACCAGAGTTCCGGGCTAAGAATCAGCCCTCCCAGACCTCCTCTCCTTCTGTCACCATTTTGAGCCTTAAGCAGATCCTCTCACAGGATGACGAGGATAGGTTCTTGGGTCCAGTCAGAACTATTAAGTTCTACCTAAAAGAACTTCTTCTTTCAGGGGGCAACGACGGAGACTGTTCGTCTCTCTGAACGAGAAATACTCAAAGGACATTATCAAGTCCACCTTTTCTCGTCGGTTAATTTG
Organism: Phymorhynchus buccinoides; assembly: GCA_017654935.2. NCBI lineage: Eukaryota > Metazoa > Mollusca > Gastropoda > Neogastropoda > Raphitomidae > Phymorhynchus > Phymorhynchus buccinoides. Next base: position 19,594,108 of record CM065696.1, read on the forward strand.
TTCTATTAAATTAGCCTAGACCCATACCGACAGTCTTTCCCCTCAATCCAATAAGGGCTCATGAAATTAGAGCCATCAGTGCCTCACTCGCCATGACCAAGGGTTTTCCTTTGGCCAACGTCATGGAATCGGCTTTCTGGAGGTCCCAGTCCACCTTCAGTAGCTTCTACCTCAGGTACTATTCGGATCTCAGGCAGGACAACGCCTTCAGCATTATGAAGGCGGTTCTTGCTCAGACCCCGGTCTCCTTGAATTAAGGTAACTTGTTGGGGTATTGTTGTTTGTATGCATTTGTATGCTTGTTTGGGGGAATGGATGGGTTCTATGATCTATACAAGTGGTCCTTTTTCTAGGAGACCTGCCAATGGATACCCAGGTTCTTGGGTCCTCTCGGGTGAGTGGTATTGTCTAAAAATGTTGTTGTTTCTTTTGATGGCATCAACAATGTTTCTATGCCCTCCTCCTCGTTGGCAATCAACTCAACTCGTAGTGAAATGGTAACATGATAGAATAGATTGTTTGATTTAGATTAATATATCTATCTATTCTATCTACACATGTATATACTTAGCGTTTCACTACGAGTAAAGGTTCCCACCCATCCTCCCTCCTATGAACCATTGTTGAATCAAGTTACAGGAAAATTTATCCTGAGTTGAAATAGCCTCCACGGAAGTGGCTACGGACGGGGACGTCCGGTGGCTAAGCGCACAGCATCTGTGCCAAGGGAAGTAATTTTAGTCTTTTTTAGACTATGGTCTTTGGTAATTTGGCAATTGTCCCAAGTTGGAAGAGTAAACTCAGTTCGTAGTGAAACGGTAAGTATATAGATAGAATAGATAGATATAGTAATCTAAATCAAACATTCACAACGTTTGGCACCACTCCTTGCAGACGAGCTTTGAGGTAGGACACAATACATGTATTCAAGTCACAATACAAGTGACATCATCGACTTTGTTGTTATTTCCTGAATGTATATATACAGTGGATTCCTGCTAAAAAAAACTGATAATCCAAAAACACTGGATAAGTCACAATACTTTTTTTGGCCCCAGTTTCATCATTTTTGTACCAAAAAGTTTTTTTATCTAAAAATATTGGCCATCTCAAAATAAAATTTCAGTCCCTTCAATTTTGATTTAAGCGATTTCCACTGTATTTGCTGGAAGTGGGGCCTGTTCCTTCCCGGCTGAACTGGGGGGTTTAACCCTTTCACCGCCAATGTCGCATTTATGCACCACTATGGTTTAACACCCATGTCACTAAAAGGCATCAAATCAGGGCGTGTTATCCGAAGACCCTATTTTCTTAATTTTGGGTGGTAAGGACACGCCTAATGTTATATATGCCACAGAGGAATTCCCAATATTGCAGATAATTTTGTTCTCTACCCAGTTAAGTTTAATGGTATTTTTTGACTGAAAAACATCAGGCGGCGTAAGGGTTAATGGTCCTAACCCAGTGCAAGCTTTAGGTCTTTCCTTTCTATGTTTTCTATAGCTACATGCGCCCTCCTATATATTGCCAGTATTGGCACCTGCGACGTATTGATCCTGATCCTGATCCTAATAGAAGCACATCTGTGCGTGAGAGTCAATGCTGAACACATGTGTGCATCTCTTTCAGTAGTTTCAGTTTTACTTTTACACTAATTTCAGTTGTTGGTTTTTTTAGGGTTTTTTAAATTCATCCCCCCAAAAATCGACCACAGGCACAAGCTATTTGGGCCGTTTTGAACTTAGTGGTTCTATCCTGGAAGTCTCTCTCTGGGAATCTTGAAAACAGCGTGGTGATGCCGTATTGTTTTCAAACTAGGCAATGTAATCATTTTACAAGGCTTATTGGACTCAAACTGTTTTTGCTAATCATTGTAACTGGCTGTCTGTCTCATTATCTCTCTCTCTCTCTCTTGCTTTGCCAGCCTGAATCCTCCAACAGGGCTCTGCCCTTGTACCTCTTTGGCGGGGGCCTTTGGTGGCCCCTGGACCCCTGCCTTTCAGGTGGGGTTTTTTTCATTTTGGGGAGTTGCACCCATGTGAACATGATATTGTATCTTCTCCAGGGTTTAGTGGGGCTGGTGACTGGGGCCTCCTCGGGTCTGGGCCAGGCCACGGCGGAGCATTTTGTGAACATGATATTGTATCTCTCCAGGGTTTAGTGGGGCTGGTGACTGGGGCCTCCTCAGGTCTGGGCCAGGCCACGGCGGAGCATTTTGTGAACATGATATTGTATCTTCTCCAGGGTTTAGTGGGGCTGGTGACTGGGGCCTCCTCGGGTCTGGGCCAGGCCACGGCGGAGCATTTTGTGAACATGATATTGTATCTTCTCCAGGGTTTAGTGGGGCTGGTGACCGGGGCCTCCTCGGGTCTGGGCCGGGCCACGGCGGAGCATTTTGTGAACATGATATTGTATCTTCTCCAGGGTTTAGTGGGGCTGGTGACTGGGGCCTCCTCGGGTCTGGGCCGGGCCACGGCGGAGCATTTTGTGAACATGATATTGTATCTTCTCCAGGGTTTAGTGGGGCTGGTGACTGGGGCCTCCTCGGGTCTGGGCCGGGCCACGGCGGAGCATTTTGTGAACATGATATTGTATCTTCTCCAGGGTTTAGTGGGGCTGGTGACTGGGGCCTCCTCGGGTCTGGGCCGGGCCACGGCAGAGCGTTTTGTCCGCCAGGGGGCGAGAGTGGTCATCTGCGACCTGCCCTCCTCCAGCGGCCAGGATGTGGCCAAGTCCCTGGGGGACAACTGCGTGTTTGCTCCCACCGATGTGAGTCTGATGTCTTGTAGATCTAACATCTTATGATTATCGCTCATTAAGTATGATGAAGAGAATGAAATATGTTGTTTGGATTATTCTCAGAATTTTTTTGGTAGCAAGTTTGTTTATGGTTTGTGATTGTTTCTCTGTCTCTGTCTGTCTGTGTCTGCCTATATCTCTCCCTGTCTCTCTCTCTCTCTCTCTCTCTATCTCTCTCTCTCTCTCTCTCTCTCTCTCTCTCTCTCTCTCTCTCTCTCTCTCTCCCGCTCTCTCTCTCTCTCTCTCTCTCTCTCTCTCTCTCTCTCTCTCTCTCTCTCTCTCTCTCTCTCTCTCTCTCTCTCTCTCTCTCTCTCTCTCTCTCTCACTTGCACATAGACATACACATGTCTATCACTTGGGTTTCATGGTTTTTTATACCTTTTTAATAGGATCAGAATAGTGCTTTTTCATATCAATAACTGGTTTCCACAAGTGAGAGTAATAACTGGAATTTGCTATTCAGAAAATAATCATTGTCATAAATGATTAAAAAAAATCTTTATGTTCAGAGCTGTCCTACCAACTTAATCAATGTATTGATCACCATAAATCATTTAGGAATTTTTATGTCTTCGTCTTTCTCCTTTTGCTTCTCAATGAATTTAGCCTGTACCCCTCATGAGAAATTGGAGGGCTGGGGAGGGTGTCTTTCACACAAATAGTTCCCCCACATTGTGGAAGTTCTGTGATTGTAACTTCCTCAGACCTGTCACTCTCTTTGAGTTTGACTCTGCCTTATTTCCCTTGGCTTACTGTCATCATCTACATTTCTCAAGTTTCCTCCTTACTGGTCCATTCTCCTGCCTTTTTTTCCTTTCAATAAACTCTTACAAAGATTTTTTCCTTCCGTCTGCCGAAGATGGACATGCTGGGCGCATGGCAGCAGCATGACACATCTGCGCTCATGTTACAGGAAACTAAACAATTGATGATGACGACGACGATGATGACATTAACTTTTGATTAAGGACTGTATCATTGTGACCCAGCACCACGAAAGGGACATTAAGTCGCTGAGCTAGTTTGTCACAACAGGCTTGCAAAGTCAAAAATCTGATTTTTTTGTCAATTTTGAGTTATGGGTATTTTTGTTTTCTCTAACATCTTATCTTTCATATTTATAAAGGATAATCTGTAATATGGTCTCTAAATGGTCTTATAAGTGTTTTAAATCGAGTAGGTCAATGCATTTACTTCAGCTAGGCTAGACTTTAGACTGTTTTCTCAAAATGGCCGACACTGACCCTACCAACCTTAAATGCTCATAACTCTGGCACGGAAAAAGATACAAGAATGGCTCTTATATCATTAGAAAGAGAATTGTCTGAAGTTTTCAAATGTATTATTTTCTCAGAATGGTCAGTTTGACACTTAATGTCCCTCTCATGGTGCTGGGTCACTTTTTGAGTAGTATTCTACTCAATTTGGACCTCTACTACTCTTCAAAATTGAAAATAATGCTCTAATTACTCATTGTCAGTGAACAGTATTTGATGGTTTAATGAAGAGGACTACTCATTTCACACTAAAACTACTCATTTCACCTATCCAGACTACTCAAAACTTGTGTAGGGGGGGTAAACAGGTCTGCTGATATGTTGTCGATATCATGTTTCCTTTGCTGCTTCAGGTCACATCAGAGGCTGACGTGAAGCAAGCTTTAGCGGTGGCCCAGGATAAGTTTGGACGTCTGGATGTGGCCGTCAATTGCGCCGGCATCGGAGTGGCCTTCAAAACGTACAACTTCAACAAGGATAAGCCTCATATCCTGGAAGACTTCGCTCGTGTCATAAACGTGAGTTACATCAGGTCATCATCATCATACAAGTGAAATTCTGCTTAACGTCCTCCGGTCTGGAACAGACACATATGGGACATTAGTAGATATAAAGATGGTGGGAACAATCCCAGAGGCAGTGCAACACCAGTAATGTCCCGAAATGTTAACAATACAGATGTAATATAATCATACAAGTTTATCTATTCCGTGGAATATGAGTCTATAAAGCAGTCTCAGAAATGTGTCCCCGTTTAGACTGGAAAAAACAAAACATAGATCTTAGATTTTTTTGGCCTAGATTCAGCACGAGACGACGATCTCCACTCAAAATATGTGTGCATATAAGTATTTGTTTTACAATTTTTAGTTGACAAGATTTTATATTGCTACGATTTAGGAGGTATTACATCGATTCTCAAACTGATGTAAGCTGCAAGTCGTCTCTCATTTACCCTCCCCTCCCCCGCCACATTTTTTTGGGGTTACCATTAGACGCTTGTGTGTATAAGGTGAATCTGGTTTGTTTTTTATAGTTTGGAAGTTTTGAAAGTACAAGCAAGCTGTTGTGTGTAGGCAAATTGATACAGTGGAACCTCCTTTACAAGACCTTTAATAATCATCCAAAATCAGGTCTTAAATGGGAGGGAGTTGCGTAAGGGAGGTAATTTTAATACTTACAAAAAAGGACGACAATGTCTCAGAGAAGTCGGTCTTAAGTGGAAGGGAGTCTTATAATGGGGAGGGGGGTCTTATAAGAGAGGTTCCACTGTAATCTGTTTTGACAATTTTAACACCATCTTCCCTTTTCTAATGACAAGTCTCATAAAAACAAGGTTGGGTTTTTTCTTCATAAATTTAAAAACGAATTTGTTTCCCGTACTTGCGCAGGTGAATGCGGTGGGGACCTTCAACGTCATCCGGCTGGCCGCAGGGCTGATCGGGAAAAACGAGCCCAGCGCAGACAGCCAGCGAGGCGTCATCATCAACACGGCCAGCGTGGCGGCCTTCGACGGCCAGATGGGCCAGGCGGCCTACTCAGCCAGCAAGGGAGCCATCGTGGGCATGACCCTGCCCATTGCCAGGGACCTGGCCTCTCAGGGCATCCGGGTCTGCACCATTGCGCCAGGTGGGTCCACCGCATGCGACCGGCCCAGCATCGCATTCACAGCGCAAGAATCGTATCCCGCATTTCTGACGGCTTTTTTTTTCTTTCTTTTTTTCCCCTGTCTCACCTTCTGGGCCGTACAGTGGCGTTGCTCCCACGCCGCTCATTCTGATTCCCAGTTCGCAGCCACACCTCCGCACGTTCAGGTCGCAGAATCCGTCTGAGGGCTTTTTAGTTTCCCCCTTCTCTTCTTCTTCTTCTTCGATCGCTCAGACAGGTTTCCTGTCAATTATGAGCGCAGATGCGTCATGCTGCCGTTATGTGCCTAACTTAAGAATTAGTTAGGCCCCAGCAAGTCCGACTTTGGCTGGAGGAGGAAATGTTTTTGAAAGTGTTTTTCGTGAAAAATGGCAGGAGAATGGACCCGGTAAGGGCAGAAAGATAGATGACAGTAAGCAAAGGGAAAAGGCAGAGTCAAAGAGAGTGACAGATTAGAGGAAGTTACAAGCACAGAACTTCCAGAAGGTGGGGGAACTATTTATACAAAAGATCCCCCGGTATCCGCTGATAACTTAGCTTTTTAGTTTCCCTCTGATAACTTAGCTTTTTAGTTTCCCTCTGATAACTTAGCTTTTTAGTTTCCCTCTGATAACTTAGCTTTTTAGTTTCCCTCTGATAACTTAGCTTTTTAGTTTCCCCCTGATAACTTAGCTTTTTAGTTTCCCCCTGATAACTTAGCTTTTTAGTTTCCCCCTGATAACTTAGCTTTTTAGTTTCCCCCTGATAACTTAGCTTTTTAGTTTCCCCCTGATAACTTAGCTTTTTAGTTTCCCCCTGATAACTTAGCTTTTTAGTTTCCCTCTGATAACTTAGCTTTTTAGTTTCCCTCTGATAACTTAGCTTTTTAGTTTCCCCCTGATAACTTAGCTTTTTAGTTTCCCCCTGATAACTTAGCTTTTTAGTTTCCCTCTGATAACTTAGCTTTTTAGTTTCCCCCTGATAACTTAGCTTTTTAGTTTCCCTCTGATAACTTAGCTTTTTAGTTTCCCCCTGATAGTGTAGAGTGGCACAGTGGTAACGCGTTCGCCTCGTGTCAAGTAATCCCGAGTTCGAACCTGGGTACAGGGGATTTTTCCTCTCACTTTGCACTAGGCCTTACGGTCTGAACGTGGAGTCTTTCGGATGAGACTATAAACCGAGGTCCCTTGTGCCCATGCACTTAGCACACGTTAAACCCAGTGGCAACGAAAAAGTTGTCATTTGGTCCAAATTTAACCCCCCCTCCCTTCCTTCCTCATCAGTCACACAAAAATCGCATGCCAAAAAAAAAAGGGTGGTACGCCTCTGGCTGCGACGCGCTCTCCAGGTGGGAGCAACCCGAATTTCACAGAGACGCATCTGTGACTATAAAGTACCTAATACCTAATAATACCTAATACCTAATAACTGTTTATAGATGAGATTTTCGTCTGCGTTTCCAGGCCGTGTGGCCATAATGGGTTAAAGGTGTGTGTGTGTTCGGTTTTCAGTTTTCACTGGTCTCCTTGCTGCGTTCAGCCGACACATATCACGATTTTGGAGGATCTCAAAGAAGAAATTATGTGCAAGATTTTTTTTTTAAAGACCCACCATGTCACGTGTCAAAATCACGGTTTTCACGTGTTTTCCCTCTTATAGCTAGTAAGAAATCTTAAGGAATCTTCCTGGCATAAGAGGGAATGCGACACGTGACGTGGGGGGTCTTTAAAGCAGCAGAATAGGCCAATAAGTCAGACAAAAGTAGATTATAGTTTAATTAAAAATGTAAAGAAAAGGAAAAAGCAGTCATACTCATAGAGATAGATTAGATTAGAGGAAGTTTTTTAGCATGGAACTTCCAGAAGGTGGGGGAACTATTGGTACAAAAGACCCCCCCCCCCCCCCTCAAGGTCATATATGGAGTAAAGTGTTGATGACTTTGACCTTCACTTTTGATCTTGTTTCTTTAAGCAGTGGCTGTGTTTCAAATTCCAGTGGGAGTACACCCAGATAACCGTAAATATTCTTGATCAGCATGACCTATGGATTGCAGTGGCAGACATTTGAAGCCTTTGTCAAGAGTGGTGCATCACAGACTATAATGTGAGCATCCCCATTCATATACATGATGAGCATAATCCTCCTTCTTCTTCTTCTGCCTTCCCAGGCCATATGGCCATAATGGGTAAGGTACGTATGTGTCAGGTTTTCAGTTTTCACTGGTCTCCCCGCTGCGTTCAGCAGACGCATTCCGATTTTGGAGGAGCTCAAAGGAGAAAATGTTTTAAAAGGCAGGAGAATGGACCAATAAGTCAGAAAGATAGTAGATGACAGAAAGCAAATGGAAAAGGCTGATTAAAAGAGAGTGGCAGATTAGAGGAAGTTACAGGCACAGAACTTACGGAAGGTGGGGGAACTATTTGTACGAAAGACCCCCCAGTATCCCCACGGGGAGGGAGTATAATCCAAAGGCTGCAAAGAATGCGGGGGTTAAGATGTGGGATGGAGTATAGGTAAGGTTGCAGAGCGGGCAAAAGACATGTCAGCTGCTCGGTGACATGCCTATTTGTTTTTAATTAACTTCTGGGATTTAAAGAAGCATAGTTAATCAACGCTTGTGCTGCCCCCCCCCCCCCCAAAAAAAAAAAAAGTGCCTTCTAGCGTTGAAACTTTGGCTGAAAAATTTAGCTAAGCTACTTACATGGGTGCTACTCTTTCATTTTTACACTGATTTCAGTATTTTTAATTTTACCAGAAACTGAACTTCAGGTGGTTTTTTTATTCATTCAAAACACAATTTCACCACATGCGATTTGAGGCGTTTTGAACTTGGTTGTTTTATCTTGGAAGTTTACAAAGGCAATGTATAGTAATAATTTTACAAGGCTTCATTATCAGACTCAAACTGTCTCTGTCTATCATTTTAAGTGAGTGTCTATCTCGTTATCTCTCTCTCTTAAGTTGCCCCCCTGAATCGTCCAATGGGGCTCTGCCCCTGGACCCCGCCTTTCGGGTTTTTTCACATTTTGGGGAGTTGTACCCATGTGCTTATTTTTCTCGTTAGAGAAATAATGGCTGGTTGAGTCAGTTGTTTGCTGTTTGGTTTCTTTCTTTGCCTGTCTGTCTGCCCCATAACTTGCAAAATGATCAGGCATGAAAACATCTCCATTTTCTCCACCTTCTCCGCCTAATTTTTTTCCAAAATCAACCAATCTCCGCCTAAAAAAAAAAAATCTCTGCCTAAAAAAAACCGAATAAAAACTCGGCATGATGGGTCTTTCAATGGCACGATCATCATTTCGCGCCTTCTCCTCCTCCCGACGTCATCACTTCCAAAATGGCGTCTGAAGAGCAAGCCGTGCACGAAGAATGGGTGAAAAAGAAGAAGAAATATCAGGCATGAAAACAGCTCCGCCGTTTCCATTTTTTTTTGGAACAGATTAGCCCCTCCCCCGCTGAACAAAAGTTCTGATTAGTTAGCTATTTTTGCGGGAAATTTTTTTTGGTAACAACAAAACTTCTGACGTCAGCTGAAAATCCGGGTGGAAGGATTTCTCGGCTGAATAAATCTCCTCTTTTTTGGGGAACAGTAGTTTTCATGCCTGATTATCGTACAGAATCACCCTTATGTCACTATTTATCTGTACAATTTCTACCTTGTACAGTGGAACCTCCCTTATTTATAAGACCTCCTATTATAAGACTCCCTCCCCACATAAGGCCTACTTCTCCCAGACATTGCCCTTCTTTGTAAGTTAGTATTAAAATTACCTCCCTTCTGAATCTGGCTACGCTGCTCTGTCCCACTGGACACTTATACAGCGCTGTGCGTTAAGACAGAAAGAAAAATAAACCAAACTAAAAATCAACACAAAAACCAAGGAACTAAAAATAGAATTCTCCCCAGCGTTTCATGTCTCAGGTCAGGTCAGGCCAATCCGGCTACCGTAGCGGTCCCCGGGGAAGACCCCTCACTTATAAGGCCTTATTTTGGATGATTTGTTTTGAAGGGCTTATAAGGGAGGTTCCACTGTATTCAACAAAATAGTCATCAACGCAGCTTCAGTGTAGAGTGGAACAGTGGTAGCGCGTTCGCTTCGTGTCAAGTAAACCCGAGTTCAAACCTGGATACAGGGGATTTTTCCTCCCACTTTGCACTAGGCCTTACGGTCTGAATGTGGCATCTTTCGGATGAGACGATAAACCGAGGTCCTGTGTGCCCATGCACTTAGTATGCTCTAAACCCAGTGGCAATGAAAAAGTTGTAATTTGGTCAAAATTTAACACCCCCCACCCCCCCATCAGTCACAAAACTTGCATGCAAAAAAACACACCAAAAAACATTGACGACGCACTCTCCAGGTGGGAGCAACACGAATTTCACAGAGACGCCTCTGTGACTATGAAGTACCTAATACCTAATACCTTCTCCTTTCATTTCCCCAGGTCTGTTCGACACCCCTCTGCTGGCCGACCTTCCAGAGAAAGTGCGTACGTTCCTGGCCACCACCATCCCCAACCCCAGTCGCCTGGGCAACCCGGAGGAGTTTGCCCACCTGGTGCAAGCCATTGTGGAGAACCCCCTGTTGAACGGGGAAGTGATACGGCTGGACGGCGCCCTGCGAATGATGCCTTAGCTAGAGAGAGGAGTTTGGAATGTGCATTATTAACCCTTTCACCGCCAGACACTTTTCATCCAAAAAAAAAATTATCCCTTTCAACGCCAGCCATTTTTCAGCCCAAACTTTACCTGGGTAAAGAAAAGATTATGTCTGCAATATTGGGGATTCCTCTGTGACATGCATGAAATAGGGCCTGTCCTTACCCCTCAAAATTAAGAACATAAGGTCACTCGATACCAGACCCTCATGTGATGCCTTTCAGTGACATGGGTGTTCAATTATTGTGGTGCCAAGAGGCGACAGTGGCGATGAAAGGGTTAATCTTAATTGGGTAGAGATGGAAAAAAGTCTACAATATTGGGAATTCCTCTGTGACATGCACCACATTAGGCCCCTCCATACCACCCAAAATTTGAAAATGGGGTCTTCAGATAACTGGCCCTGATTTGATGCCTTTTAGTGACATGGGTGTTAAACCATTGTGGTGCATAAATGCGACATTGGCGGTGAAAGGGTTAGCCATCTGTATTGAAGGTTGCAGAATGGTTGGATTCTACCTGATTATAAGGCAGAACCCCCAAACGTTTGCACAAAATTCAGATTTTGTTGCTATAGTTTCTTACTATGGTTACTGGTCATATTATAAGGCGCAGGAGTCTCAGTCTAGGAAAAAAACGTATTGCCTTGTAGTCCGTAAAATACGGTACATGTATCTTGACTACCGTATTTTACGGACTACAAGGCGCACCTGATTATAAGGCGCACCCCCCAAATTTGACCCCAAATTCAGAGTATTTCCTTACTATGTTACGCGCTCTCCAGGTGGGAGCAACCCGAATTTCACAGAGACGCCTCTGTGACTATAATGCACCTAACTAACTAACTGTCACATTATAAGGCGCAGGGGTCTCAGTCTAGGAACAAAAAGTATCGCCTTATAGTCCGTAAAATACTGTATTCTGTTGCTAAGTTGTCTCTTTCAGCGGTAAAACTTAGTAGGATGTGGCGATGACCTCGTCTCTATGATCACACTCGGCCTACTTTCTCATTGCCACTTACAACTAAATTTCAAAACTGGAAGAGACTACTGAGCAACGGGGATTCGAGACTGGTACGTGTCTGATCTCCTGCCGTTGGACAGAAAGATTGCCGTAATTCACGGACTATTAAGCTGCAACTTTTTTTTTTTACACCCCCCGCCCCCCTGCGGCTAGTACAGTGCTAAGCGCTATCAAAAGTGAAAGTAAACTCAACTTAGTGGCATCCTTGATTCAGACCTTTGATCTGTGGCCTTATTCACGGTTGATGACAAAAAAATCACCTCGATTTCGGTATATTTTTCACAAAATGACGATCTGTTTCGCGTTCCGACACTTTCGTTTTGGCAGTCAACGCACCCGCGATCAACTCTAGACTCAACCGGAAGCGGACATCGTGCATCGCCATGCTTTCATGGCTTATGCTTCGACATTGAAGTTAATCTAGGAGTTCCAGTCAAACGTGTATGCATTTTCAGACAGACAATCACCATGGATTTTTCATGTCTGTTCTGGCTTGATTTCATTAGTAAAAACCTGCAAAGCTGACATGTCTTTTTCTGCAAAATTCAAAACTACACTCAAAACCAATGTGCTAAGTAATGCAATGCTTTTTCTTCTTTAATGATGTCATGAAATTCAAGACAGACGAATTTTTTTAATTTTTAAATACATCATTCTGTCTGTGTGTGTGTGTGTGTGTGTGTGCATGTGTCAAGTCAAGTCAAAGTAATCTTTATTGAGGGTTAAAGAGTGTGTGTGTGTGTGTGTGTGTGCGCATTTGTTGAATGGATTATTAGAATATTACTTGAAAAAAATACATGGAGCTGTTTGTTAGTTTTTACAGTGATTAACATTTTGTAAAAAAAAAATTTTTAGAATATTTTTATTTGTGATTTTCTTCCTTTAAATGTCAGGGCCTTTAACAAACACGAAGACAATCGATTCTCGTCTTTGTTGCCATTGTTCTTGATTATCATTACCATTACGAGAAACATTTCTTCTTCTTTCTTTCTTTTTTAGAATATTTTCTGAGCTACTGTTCAATGATCAATCATGTTTAACATTTTTGTTAACATTTCAACAATAAATTAAATGCGTTATTTACCAGCACATTAATACAAGTTTGATTGGAGAAAAAAAGGCATATAATGCTCAAACAAATAAAGAAAATATTCAAACTATTTTGGTTTTCTGTTTGCAATGCTTTTGCTTGTGTGTTGCATTTAAAAAAAATATATATATATATTACAATCCCATTCATTTTCAGAGTTTCATTTACCGGTACATTGATTATCTTCCTAAATTGACAAAATTGGTTTAACTCATGGATCGTTCCCACCATCTTTATCTCTATAAATGTCCCATATGTGTCTTGTTCCAGACCGGAGGACGTTAAATGAATTTTCATTCATTCATTCAACTCATTCAAGTTTTTGTTTTTAATAATTCAAAATCATTGTGATGCAAATGAGTTAAACATGATCCTATCTGGGCCAATAGTAACATGAGAGCTGTACACTAATTGATTTTCATCAATATTGCAATGTCATGGAATACATCTGTATTGTCAAAAAAATCGGGACTTTCCTGGTGTTGCACTGCCTCCGGGCGTTGCCTCCAGGATCGTTCCCACCATCTTTATCTCTATAAATGTCCCATATGTGTCTGTTCCAGACCGGAGGACGTTAAATGAATTTTCATTCAACTCATTCAAGTTATACTTAATAATTATGATTATACTAACTTGTGGCGGTACCATAGCCGATGAGGTTTAACTGAGGTGTGGTTACCGCTATGCCTATGTATTGTAAACAAATCGGGACTTTACTGGAGTTGCACTGCCTCCAGGCATTGCCTCCAATATTGTTCCCACCATCTTTGTATCTACAAATGTCCCATGTGTCTGTTCCAGACCGAGAGGACGTAAAACACCATTTTTCGTTCGTTTTCGTTCGTTCAACTCATTCGTCATTCCACCCATATATGTGCGGAATTAATGCAAAGCTGTCAGTTTGATGAATTTGTTTCAAGGGAAGTAAGTCTGTATGCACACCATGCTTTGGTCACTTCTAAACTCGCTTCGCTCCCTTAGACCACATTTTTGCCTCTTACTTTGCGTTTGTAGTGAGGAAGCCAATTTCTGTAGAGTTTTTCGATATAAAGTCTCTATATCTAAACCTGAAGTAAAAACCTGTAATCTTCTTTCATTTCTATTTTTTGTTTATGCCTGTTTTGTTTGTGTGTATGGCTGGAGTGATTTGTCAGGTTTTGTTTTTAATAATTCAAAATCATTGTGATGCAAATGAGTTAAACATGATCCTATCTGGGCCAATAGTAACATGAGAGCTGTACACTAATTGATTTTCATCAATATTGCAATGTCATGGTACAGCTTAATCTTTTATGGAATACTGCGACTCTCAAACTGGGGGGGGGGGGGGGGGGGGGGGTCATTTGCACTATTTTTAGTGCTGAAGCCAAAGGGATTGGTTGGCCTTTGGGGACCTTCCCCAATGCCAGCCGTCCTGTAGGGATGTACCCTGGGCAAAGCTTCTCCACTATAAACAAATTTTAGCCCAGTCTGCGGGAATAGCAACTGTCCCCTCTGATCTGCTATTTTGGCAGTCATAGTTAGAAACGACTGTGCATTTCTTAGTTTTGGGGGTGTTTATTTTAGTTTGTGGTCCGTTTAATGTTTTGTGGTCGACTGGAGAGAACTGCTTCAAAGTTTGTATGGTGGTATGTGTTATCTGAAGCTGGTGTATTCTGTTTAGTAATGCTGTAATGGTGGACGTATTGTGGACGTATTGTGGTCTTGTTGATGTCATTGTTTGTATTCCCCCCTATTATATAGGATGGAATCCTAGTGCAGACCTGTTTACTCTACTCTTTTCGAGTAGTATTCTACTCAATTTGGACCTCTACTACTCTTCAAAATTGAAAAGAATGCTATAATTACTCATTTTCAGTGAACATTATTTGATGGTTTAACCTTTACCAGACTTCCTGGGTCACCCACGACCCATAGACACACAAATGACTTAATATCTCAGGGACTATGATAATAACATTTTAGGTATTTTTTTAAAACATTGGCATATGTCAGCAAAGTTTGGAGCCAATAGAGTAAAAACTAAAGTAATAATTAGATGCGTCATTTTAACATACTTCTCCTATGTAACGCGGGTCACGGAGGACCCATACTTTAAAGAGCAGAAATATGTCACTGCAGTGCATTGAGTATGGGTCGTGAGAGACCCGCACCATCTGGAGAAGTATAAACACATGGTGACTCTTTGACGAGTATGGGTCCTGGAGAACCCGCATCATATGGAGAGGGATAAATACTGTTAAAATGCATGTAAAATTCTGTGGGTACTGGGAGACTCGCATCATCTGGAGAAGTATAATCACAAGCAACATCTGGTAAAGGTTAATGAAGAGGGCTACTCATTTCACACCAAGACTACTCCTTTCAGCTATCCAGACTACTCAAGACTTGTGTAGCCCTGGGCTGGGGTAAGCAACAGCCGAACAGGTCTGCCATTGATATTTTAGTTGTTCATGTCTACAGCTATAAAATGCACAAAGGTGGGAATTTTGTTGAATATTCATCTGTATCTTTTTTGTATATGTGTTTGTTTGAAGCTCTTTTCATTGTAGTATTGTAAAGAAAATTTCTCAAGACTTGTGTAGGGGGTAAACAGGTCTGCATTGTTGTCTTTGTTCTGTTTTGCTCTTTGTGTCTTTTTTCTTCATTTTGTGTGCCTTTAAAAAAACCACACACACTTTCCCTAGTGCTTTGTATTTGCTTTGTACTTTCTCACTCTTTGCTCTTTGTCTGTCTCTCTCTCTC
Organism: Phymorhynchus buccinoides; assembly: GCA_017654935.2. NCBI lineage: Eukaryota > Metazoa > Mollusca > Gastropoda > Neogastropoda > Raphitomidae > Phymorhynchus > Phymorhynchus buccinoides. The sequence goes on from CM065696.1 coordinate 19,609,328, forward strand.
TCTCTCTCTCTCTCTCTCTCTCTCTCTCTCTCTCTCTCTCTCTCTCTCTCTCTCTCTCTCTCTCTCTCTCTCTCTCTCTCTCTCTCTCTCTCTCTCTCTCTCTCTCTGTTTATTTTCGTTTTCCATTTTCTACTTTTATATATATGTATTCTGTCCAGAGGGCTGGATGTAAAAAGCATGTTATTGCTTACTCTATTACCCTCTATAAATAAAATTCATTCATTCATTCATTCATTCTCTCTCTTTCTCTCCCCCCCCCCCCTCTCTCTCTCTCTCTCTCGCTTGTTAGCTAATGACACTAAAGTTTGAGTGTTCAAGTGTTCTCTCTCTCTCTCTCTCTCACTTGCTCACTTAAATCACTCTCTCTCTCTCTCTCTCTCTCTCTCTCTCTCTCTCTCTCTCTCTCTCTCTCTCTCTCTCAATGTTCATTTATAGTATTAGTTACATGTTGCATGCTTAGAACCAAGGGCAGAATGGAAGACTTGGCCCAGCCTAAATTCTTATCCTTGTAAAATAAAGTATTTGAAGTTTGAACTCTCTCTCTCTCTCTCTCTCTCTCTCTCTCTCTCTCTCTCTCTCTCTCTCTCTCTCTCTCTCTCTCTCTCTCTCTCTCTCTCTCTCTCTCTCTCTCTCTCTCGTTGTGTACGCTTCTGCTCATCAATTTGTACATGATCATATTCAACACGTCTTTGTGGACCTTTATTTCTTTCACATCTCCTTTAAAAAAATTCTTCTTCTCTCCAAAAAGGACCCATCATCATTTTGTTGATCATTGGACATTGTGGTACCATTTGAAAAACAAACAAACAAACAAAGGAAATACAGGTGCATTTTTGTTTAAAAATAAGGCAACTACGTATGTCTTGTAGATGCAACTCGCCCTACCCCCCCCCCCCCCCCCCCCCCCCCCCCCCCCCCCCCCACACACACACACACACACCTCTCCCACTTATCTTCCAACACCAGTAAAAAAAAAAAGAGAAAAAAAAGCTGTAATTCACAATTGATTTGGTCTTTAATTTGTGTTTAATTAAAAGACAAGTTAGTCCCGCGCTGTTGAGCCCTACCACAACATGATTTAACATATCAGCCTCGTTGTCAGTTACACTGTTGTCAGTATAATTATCCTGACTTTATCGATAAAAAAAAAGAAGAAAAAAAGGCAAAATCCACGTTTTCGCCAGTACGAGAAGACAACCTGATGACGGAAAGAACAACACCGGTTTCGCTCTTTTCTGTCATCAAATGATCTCCCTTGCCCCGGGCGAAAATGTGAACATAACCCAACCCCAGAAAAAGCTATGCTATATTATGGAGTACTGTGACACGTAGATCTTGACGTAGGTGACGTGCCGTGAGATGACGAGCTGTTGGGAAAAATCCCTGTTCTCCAGAATCAAGGTCAGGTCCAGTTCCGCTGGCCCTCTCACCGGCTTCAGAAGACGAAGGGCACCTGCAACAGCAGAGAGGGGATAGGTCAGAGGCGGATTTGGGTGGGTGGGTGGTGCTACAGGTGTCCTGTCCCCACCCCTGCACCCCCTTTTTTACGAAAAAAGAAGGGGAAATCTCCATGACTTCATGCAATTCCATGCCAACGTTTTTAGCTGTTTCTCGACCCACATCTTTTACATATTCAGATTATCGTCAGCTTTTCACACACACACACACACACACACACACACACACACACACAACCCCCCCAAACGACCCAGTAGAACCATGCAGCCTCTTGTTGACTAACCGATCCGCCTCTGTAGTTTTGATGCCCTTTTGTCCAGGAGATTGTTTGTCTTTATCTTAATCAGTTTGTTTATTTTGCCCAGCTGTTGCATACAAAGTTATATCAGAACTTTTTGGAAATGTTGAGGGTCACCCTACAATCTATTGTCCTCTCTCTCTTTCTCTCTCTCTCTCTCTCTCTCTCTCTCTCTCTCTCTCTCTCTCTCTCTCTCTCTCTCTCTCTCTCACTCACTCACTCACTCGCTCGCTCTCTCACACACACACATACCCGCACGCACACACGCACACAAACACACTCACATTTCATTTCTTATTAGGCCTAACCCACAAATACTCAAACCCTTCTCCAAAAGTAAAAACACAACCTTCAAAGCTGCTGATGTGACCCAGTAGAGAATCACCAACCCCCACCTGCCCTACCAACACAAGAAGAGCAGCCCCCATATAGCAAAGAACCTAAGTCTTACCGCTGTCCCCTTTCACCACCGTATCAAACAGGCCTCGCTCGTTGCCGACTGAAATCCGCAGGTGCAGGTTAGGGTAAATGGAGTAGGCCACGGTGCGGATGTTGAGGAGGCTGGTGGGGGCGCGGACAAACTCTATGTCAGGGATAGCCAGGAACTGCCACGCTATGGTCTTGGTCTTGTTCTGCAGGCAGGAGCGGTCCGCCACGTCACACTCCATCCGCCCGCACACCACCCCGTCTTCTTCTGTGATGAAAGCCCTGTTGAATTGAGTTTGAATAGTTTACCCCGATCGAAGTACCCCCCCCCCCCCCCCCCCCCCCCCCCCCCCCCCCCCCCCCCCCCCCCCCCCCCCCCCCCCCCCCCCCCCCCCCTCTGTGTATCACAAGTCAACGGAACCATCAAAACGGTGATGGTTGTTCAGTGAAAGAAGATTAAGAGTAAGGCCGTGTACACACATAAGCGGATATTCCATGCGGAAACCCGTGCGCAATCCATAAATAAGTGAAACAAAGAAGGGAAAAGATTAGCGCACTTGTCCGAATTTCCCTTATAATTATGCGTAAACTTTTATCCTTCTTGCTTCCACTTATTCAGGGTTTTCCGTACGGAACTTACGCGTCTAATGTGAACCCGGCCTTACTGTCATTCTTTGTTACACTGAAGTAGGCTTAAATGAGCATGGAAATTCAAACGAAGGAATGTACATTATTGACATAGTGATTCCATTATAGGCGGAAGACGGGGTAAAAAGCGCATGGGCGGGTAAGAAGCCCACCCCAATTATCTCATGAAATGAAGCAAATTTCAGTCTCATTTTGCCCATGAGACGAGCGTTAATGTCTAGCATTCGTCTCATGGGCAAATTTGACTGAAATTTTCTTTATTTCATGAAATAATTGGGGTGGGCTTCTTACCCGCCCATGCGCTTTTTACCCCGTCTCCCCCTATATATACATATTTATCGCCCTTTACTCAAATGGCTTTTATCACTGGTTGACATTAGCCCGCGTAGAAAGGGTCATTAGTAAGTGAAAGAGGTGTACTACAAATGATTTTCAGGAGTATTGGAATAGGGTAAGACGGGGTAAAAAGCCCATGGGCGGGTAAGAAGCCCATGCCAATTATCTCACGAAATAAAGAAAATGTCAGTCACATTTTGCCCATGAGACGAGTGTTATTTTTTAGCATTCGTCTCATGGGCAAATTTGACCGAAATCTGTTAACGTCTATCCACTTCACGTGATAGACGACCCCACTACAATGGGTCAACATATGTTTCTGTCCAGTCTTCAATGGCCCTGGTCTTGTTGGGAGATTTTCTAAACAAAGAAAAAAGGCAGAAAAATAGTAGATAACAGTGAGAACAGGAAAAGGCGCAGTCAAAGAGAGAGAGAGAGAGAGAGAGAGAGAGAGAGAGAGAGAGAGAGAGAGAGAGAGAGAGAGAGAGAGAGAGAGAGAGAGAGAGAGAGAGAGAGAGAGAGAGAGAGAGAGAGAGAGAGAGAGAGAGAGAGAGAGAGAGAGAGACAGAGAGACAGAGAGAGAGACAGAGAGAGAGAGAGAGAGAGAGAGAGAGAGAGAGAGAGAGAGAGAGAGAGAGAGAGAGAGAGAGAGGGGAGAGAGAGAGAGAGAGAGAGAGAGAGAGAGAGAGAGAGAGAGAGAGAGAGAGAGAGAGAGAGAGAGAGAGAGAGAGAGAGGGAGAGAGAGAGAGAGAGAGAGAGAGAGAGAGAGAGAGAGAGAGAGAGAGAGAGAGAGAGAGAGAGAGAGAGAGAGAGAGAGAGAGAGAGAGAGAGAGAGAGAGAGAGAGAGAGAGAGAGAGAGAGAGAGAGAGAGACAGAGAGAGACAGAGAGAGAGAGAGACAGAGAGAGAGAGACAGAGAGAGAGTGACAGATGAGGGGAAGCGCTTGCACAGAAATAATCCTGTGCTGATCCTAACCCTCTCCCTCTCCTGAGAATGGCAGTGTTGATTCTCAGTGAACACTTTAGGGGAAGACGGGGTAAAAAGCGCATGGGCGGGTAAGAAGCCCACCCCAATTATCTCATGAAATGAAGCAAATTTCAGTCTCATTTTGCCCATGAGACGAGCGTTAATGTCTAGCATTCGTCTCATGGGCAAATTTGACTGAAATTTCTTTATTTCATGAGATAATTGGGGTGGGCTTCTTACCCGCCCATGCGCTTTTTACCCCGTCTTCCCCTACATGCGAAAACTGAAGGGTGTGTGGTGGTGAGGGGGAAATAATACCCTCGTTTTGTAACTTGTGAAAGACGAATTTTTTTATGCCTGCTAGGCCTACATTTTGGGCTTTTTTTGTTTGTCTAGAACATCTTCCATTCCCAACAAGACCAGGACATCGAAGCCAGCATATTTTGACCCATTGTAGTGGGGTCGTCTATCATGTGAAGTGGATAGACGTTGAATGAAAGATGTGCCACCCCCCTACATTTCTCGGTTAATTGTATTTTTCCGTTATTGCCTTTCTTACCATACATAAAGCTGTATTTTAGGAACATTTTTAGCTAATAACCTTTTTGGAATACTAACCCTATCCCTAACCCTAGCCCTAACCCTAACCCTACCCCCCACCCTATAAGATGGAAAAACGCAACGAACCACAACTGTGACAAATCGCGGTGTACTGCAGTACATAGTGGGGGGTAGGGTTAGGGTTAGGGTTGGGGTTAGTATTCCAAAAAGGTATTTAGCTGAAAATGTTCCTAAAATACAGCTTTATGTATGGTAAGAAAGGCAAACACGGAAAAAATACAATTAACCGAGAAATGCAGGGGGGTGGCACATCTTGACCTTTACCATGTATCTTCCTGCTGAACAGCAGAACGTTCGAACAGGCTTATATACAGTTATACGAATAAAACACATTTTCAAACAAACGTTCGCTGTGGCACGCAGGCTGCTGATCGCGTGGATAAGCGAGGTTATGAATTCAATTCCTGTCAGAAATACTTACTGAATGCTTGGCCTTGACCGACTCTGAAAGTTGAGTTTGGCCCTGGGTAAAGTTTCTCTAGACGACGGTCGCCACGCGCATAACTGTTACGCCAAAAGGGGTCTAAGAAACACTTTAGAAAACTTTTGGGGAAGAATATTACAAGCTCTTGTCTGATTGGTAAAAAAAAGAAGTATTATTTCAAACAAACTTTAATGGACCAATCAACAACAAGAAATGTATTAACCCCCCTACTAGTTCCGGGTAGTTCGCCGCTTGCTCGGTGTTTGGCAAGAACAAAACGTCACGCGAACTATCGGCAAACGAAGGGTGTTTCTTAGACCGTTTTTGCCGATTTGAGCGAGCCCACATTTCATGACTAATGTAGAATTGCCTTCAGACATGCACGCATATACACATTTGCAAGCAAACACATAATCATGCGCGTGTGAGCGCGGATACACACACACACACACACACACACACACACACACACACACACACACACACACACACACACACACACACACACACACACACACGAAGCGCTATGCTTTTGTTTATAGATGGCTTGATGGAAAAAAGCATGTATATTTTGCTTATTCAATGTCCTTCTTTAAATAAAATGTTGACTTGACTTGACACAAGGCTTATCCAAAACGTGACAGCAATGCAACACAGACATGCACGCGAAAGGAACTCAAAGTCAAACAATATCCATGTACTTGTATTTATTACTTACGACAACAGCAAACAAAAGGCACAGGTCTTAATTATATTAGTCATTCTAAAGTTACTAAATGAAAAGGCGGTTGGTGTTAGTTCTTTGCAAACAAGTGCTGGGGTTAGTTTGAATTTACCAGCACATCACACACTGAGCACAATGCGTTAGGACATGGATGCTATATTTAATGTAGTGCCCATGGTTAGGATTGATCTTCGTCTAAACTACATAACAGACACAACGCACCTACGCCACACAAAAAAAGTCACTTTCGACTAAAAGATCAAGATCAAGATCAAGACCAATGTCTTTGTCAAGTTTGGTTTAACTCTAAGACGCAATACAAGTCACTATTAGTTTGACCAAAATCAAATCAAATAATTTAAAAAATCCGGGCCCTGTAGTGCGTCTTAGACATTCACAACGGGGATTAGTATGTAAATTAGGCTAAAGAGCCAATCGCTTTGGGAGTTTAGTCTAATTTACATACTATTCCCCGTGTTGACTCTAAACACGCACTCATAACTACAGGGCCTGCTTCTGTTCTTGGCGTGTAATCACGGGTGCGTCTTAGGCAGTCATCACGGGTGTGATAGGTATGTGAATTAGACTAAACTACCAAAGCAATTGGCTCTTTATCTTAATATAAATATACTACTACTACCCGTGTTGACTGTCTAAGACACACCCATGATTACACGCCCTGTGCAAAGCCCAGTTGGACTTTCCTTGCCAGCAGCGCTTCTGGTTGAAACTGTTCTGTCTATGGGGATGTCAATGTTGAATCTCCGAGACAGTTAATTTTTCTTTCTGGTGTGTAGTTCAAGGGGCATTTTCCAGAATGTGCTATCAGCTCATCTGCACTGATTCCTTTTGATGTTAATTTGTGAAAGTACATTCTGGCATCAATACTCATCGAGTTTGACTAATGTAGGTCCTACTTAACAGTTTTCTTCTACATCCCGCCATGCACTGCGTGCGTCAGTTCTAGCTACTAACCTTTTTTGATTGTCCGAATTCGATGCCATATCCGGTTTATGGTCATTTTTAAAACATACGTATGACGACACATAATGGTGTATATAAGCCTAATTCTTTTGTATATAAACCAACGAAATAGACAACATAAAGAAAAAGAAAAGAAAACAATATTCTTAGTTGGGATTCTAGGCCTACATACAAACACGATTCGAAGGTAAAAAAACAAATATGAGCAGGTATTTCTTTGAGCTAACAGAATTTCCAACATTGCCATTGCTTATTTCTTATTGTTCTTTAACTTGTGTCCACCGAAAAAGAAATCTTCCATGCCCAATGTAGTAAGGATACAGCAAAGGTGAAATACAAGAAAATAGAAAACTGCGACACTTGCGGGTAAGGAAGATATAAAGATAAAGCTACAGTTGTTTCGTTGAAGAAGCACGTCGTGAAGAAGCTTGAGTAGTTGTTCTTCTTCTACCCATGGGCCTTATGGACACAAAACATGCATAAATTATCATGCCAATTCGATTCGTTGTGGGTACAATTTGTGAGCAAATGACCTATAATGAACGTTTTTCACCGAGTTTTCCAGAGACACAAACAGCCCCAGCATCGCAACATTTCTTTTGTATTTATTTATCTTTCGTTCCGCGTTTCACGATGCGTAGACTCTACATTTCACTCGGGTTGATACCCCATGTACAAGATGTAAGTCTAGAAAGTAAAAGGACAAAAAAATCGCTGAAAAGAATAAAGACATAGACATGTATATTTTCATTGACAAAATATGTACTTTTTGTTCAGCTATATTGGCAAGCCCATAGTTATTGTGCGTAAGATAGACCTTCTTAATTAACTGGGTAATGGGTAACTAAAAGCTATATGATAACCGTGCAGCTTTTAGCTGAAGCTGGCAACTGTCCACAATGGCAACTGTCCATTCATTCTGTTTCTCTTCTCTGCCCATCTTCACAGTCTTCAACTGTCCACCGCCACCCCCTCCCCCCACTACCATCAACCTCTAGCTCATTTTCTTTGCCCCTTCTCTTCAGAACTTGTTGGGAGCTGCTAAACTAAACAGGGTTTGGCCCATTGAACATAACATTACACTGCCATCTTAACACGATATTCTAAGGTAACATTACTCTGCCATTTTAACACGATATTCAAAGGTAACATTACTCTGCCACCTTAACACTATATTCAAACATAACATTACTCTGCCATCTTAATTAACATGATATTCAAACATAACATTACTCTGCCATCTTAACACGATATTCTAAGGTAACATTACTCTGTCATCTTAACACGATATTCAAAGGTAACATTACTCTGTCATCTTAACACGATATTCAAAGGTAACATTACTCTGTCATCTTAACACGATATTCAAAGGTAACATTACTCTGTCATCTTAACACGATATTCAAAGGTAACATTACTCTGTCATCTTAACACGATATTCAAAGGTAACATTACTCTGTCATCTTAACACGATATTCAAACGTAGCAAACGTAACATTACACTGCGACCATAACACGATATTGAAACGTAACATTACTCTGCCATCTTAATAAACACATTATGCAAACGTAACAATACTCTGCCATCTTAACACGATATTCAAACGTAGCAAACGTAACATTACTCTGCCACCATAACACGATATTAAAACGTAACATTACTCCGCCATCTTAATTAACACGATATTGAAACGTAACATTACTCTGCCATCTTAATTAAAACATTATTCAAATGTAACATTACTCTGCCATCTTAATTAACACACTATTCAAACGTAACATTACTCTGCCACCATAACACGATATTAAAACGTAACATTACTCTGCCATCTTAATTAAGACATTATTCAAATGTAACATTACTCTGCCATCTTAATTAAAACATTATTCAAATGTAACATTACTCTGCCATCTTAATTAACACATTATTCAAACGTAACATTACTCTGCCACCATAACACATTATTCAAACGTAACATTACACTGCCATCTTAACACGATATTCAAACGTAACATTACTCTGCCATCTTAACACGATATTCTAAGGTAACATTACTCTGCTACATTAATACCGTACTCAAACGTAACATTACACTGCCACCTTAACACCATACCCAAACGTAACATTACACTGCTACCTTAACACCATACCCAAACGTAACATTACACTGCCACCTTAACACCATACCCAAACGTAACATTACACTGCTACCTTAACACCATACTCAAACGTAACATTACACTGCTACCTTAACACAATATTCAAACGTAACATTACTCCACCATCTTAACACGATATTCAAACATAACATTATTCTGCCATCTTAATTAACACGATATTCAACGTAACATTATTCTGCCACCTTAACACAATATTCAAACATAACATTACTCTGCCATCTTAATTAACATGATATTCAAACATAACATTACTCTGTCACCTTAACACGATATTCAAACATAACATTACTCTGTCATCTTAATTAACATGATATTCAAACGTAACATTACTCTGCCATCTTAATTATAAACATGATATTCAAACGTAACATTACTCTGCTACCATAACACGATATTCAAGCGTAACATTACTCTGCCATCTTAATTAACACGATATTCAAACGTAACATTACTCTGACACCTTAATTAACACGATATTCAAACGTAACATTACTCTGCCACCATAACACGATATTGAAACGTAACATTACTCTGCCATCTTAATTAAGACATTATTCAAATGTAACATTACTCTGCCATCTTAATTAACACATTATTCAAACGTAACATTACTCTGCCATCTTAATTAACACATTATTCAAACGTAACATTACTCTGCCATCTTAACACGATATTCAAACGTAACATTACACTGCCACCTTAACACGATATTCAAACGTAACATTACACTGCCACCTTAACACGATATTCAAACGTAACATTACACTGCCATCTTAACTCGATATTCAAACGTAACATTACACTGCCATCTTAACACGATATTCAAGCGTAACATTACTCTGCCACCTTAACACGATATTCAAACGTAACATTACTCTGCCATCTTAGTTAACACATTATTCAAATGTAACATTACTCCACCATCTTAACACGATATTCAAACGTAACATTACTCTGTCACCTTAACACCAATACTCAAACGTAACATTACTCTGCCATCTTAACATGATATTCAAACGTAACATTACTCTGCATGCCATCTTAACCCAATATTCAAATGTAACATTACTCTGCCATCTTAACACGATACTCAAATGTAACATTACTCTGCCATCTTAACATGATATTCAAACGTAACATTACTCTGCCACCTTAACACAATATTCAAACGTAACATTACTCCACCATCTTAACACGATATTCAAACGTAACATTACTCTGCCACCTTAACACTGATATTCAAACGTAACATTACTCTGACATCTTAACCCAATATTCAAACGTAACATTACTTTGCCATCTTAATCAAACGTAACATTACTCTGCCATCTTAACACGATATTCAAACGTAACATTCCTCTGCCACCTTAACACGATATTCAAACGTAACATTAGTCGTGGCTTTCCTTATCCCGGGCATCATCAATCCATTTACATACTACTACTGCGCGCCGCTACCGTCATCGGTGATGTAGAGGAAGATCCGGGACTCAAACATAACATTACTGGCGGCTTTCCTCATCCCGGGCATCATCAATCCCTTTGCATACCACTACTGCGCGCCGCTACCGTCATCGGTGATGTAGAGGAAAATCCGGGACTCGGCCACGCCCTCGAAACCCGAGCCCAGGCTGGTGATGTTCATGTCCAGCTTGAGCTCGATGTCCTGGGGGCCCTGCACGCGCGTCACCAGGCTGACCACCGCCTGGTCCCGGGACTTGCTCAGCTGGAAGAAGCGGAGGTCCGCCGGGAGGATCCCCGCCCTCAGGGGCCTGGAGGAGAGCATGTGCAGGCGCCAGGTGTAGGTCTTGTCCTTGTCCCGGGCCCCAGTCATGGAGAAGAGCGGGGCCGGGACCAGCACGTTGGAAGGGAAGGTGAGGAAGTTGTAGGACCGGGACAGCAGCCCGCGCCGGCACTCGGGGCAGTCCGTCTCCACCCGCTTGCAGCGGATGCTGGGTACGATGGTGGTGGAGTAGGGGTGGAGAGGGAGGAGAGGAGGTGTGGGTTGATGGAGGGGAGGGAAAGGGGGAGGAGGAGGGTAGGGGTGGTGGTGGTGGTTAGGTGTTGGTAAGGGGGTGGAGGAAGGTTGGTGGGTTAGCAGGTGGTGGGGGTGGGGCAGGCAGGCGTGCAGGCAAAGCAAGGAGCCGAAAGAAGAAAAAAACCACACACCGAATCAAGGTTAGAAAGAATAAGGTCTCAATATACGTTAACACGTTTCACCCTTTCCCCATGGCAACGCAGTAATAGCCAGTCATAGGATTACTTGCATATCACTGTGTTGCCATGGGGAAAGAGTGAAAAAAATGTAACGTGTATTGAGACCCATAAGAGTTCAGGCAGAAAATTATGTACATGCAAGACACTACACAAAAAAGTTAACTACCTGAACATTTAATGAAAAAACTAAACAATCAAATATAATGATGCTGAAGACAGTGATGAAAATGACATGGAAGATGACTACCTGACGAAAACACTACATGATAATAATGATAGCAAAATAACAGCCACCACTCCAAAATAACACACACAGCAAATCCACCAAGATTTTGACACATGCTAATACAACAACAACAAAAGCAATCAAAACGTTTCTACACACGAAACCAAACCTACATACGAACTTTTAGTTCATTATATAAGGCTTTCAATTAACTCATTCAAATCCTTCCAGTCATAATTATGTGCAGAATTAATAGATAGCTGTCAATTTGATGCATTTGCTTCAAGGGAAGTAAATATGTGTGCACACCATAACTTGGTCACTTCTAAACTCGCTTCGCTCCCTTAGACCACAATTGTGCCTCTGACTTTGCTTTTGTAGTGGTTTGTTGTGGGGAAACCAATTGGTGTAGAGAGTTTTTTCTGTATAAAGTCTATATATATAAAAGTCTGATCTACCACTTCCCTATGTCTAAACCTGAAGTAGAAACCTGTGGTCTCTCATTTCTCCTTGTGTTTATGTATGTTTTGTTTGTATGTATATGGTTGGAGTGATTTGTGAGGTTTTTTTTAATAATTCAAAATCGTTGCGATGCCAATGAGTTAACTGATTCTTACCTATGCTGGGGACCCGAGGAGCTCGTCTTGGCGAATCCCTCAGGGCATCGCACTAAGGGACACTTGTAGCTGCCTCGTGTGTTGACGCACACCCCGTCCTGCTGGGGGCAGAAGGCCAGGTTCTCTTGGCATTCGTCAATATCTGGAGAAGGCATTTTTGTTGTAGTATAGTAACTTACACACACAAACGCGCATACGCGTGCGCCCATACACATACACACACGCGCATGCCCGCGCGCACACACATATATTTATATACACACAAATGTGCATGCGCGCGCGTGCGCGCACACACACACACATCACATAGACACACATATACACACTCTCTCTCCATCCACTCTCGCTCTCTCTCTCCTCTTGTCTGTCTGTCTGTTGGACGATCACTCTCTCTCTCTCTCTCTCTCTCTCTCTCTCTCTCTCTCTCTCTCTCTCTCTCTCTCTCTCTCTCTCTCATCGTCCTTTCTCTCCCTCTCTCAGTCTCTATTTGTCTCAGTAAACCTCCCCCCTTCTCTCTCTCTCATCTCCTCCCCACGTCCCTCTCTCTCACCCCCTCACCCCTCTCTCTCACTCTCTCTTTCATCTTCCTTTCTCTCCCTCTTTCATTCTCTATCTGTCTCAGTCCCCTTCCTCCCTCTCTCTCTCTCTCTCTCTCTCTCTCTCTCTCTCTCTCTCTCTCTCTCTCTCTCTCTCTCTCTCTCTCTCTCTCTCTCTCTCTCTCTCTCTCTCTCTCTCTCTCTCTCTCTCTCTCTCTCTCTCTCTCTCTCAGTCTCAGTCTCCGTCAAGGACAGATTGTAAGAATAGGCATTGCCTAAAATCTTCATCCTTGTTAAATAAAGTTTTTCAGTGTTCAGTGTTCAGTGTGTTCAGTGTGTTCAGTGTATCTACCTTGGCAGGAGCGTCCGTTTCTCTTCAGTCTCCATCCCTCCGGGCACTCACACCTGTAGGAGCCAGGGGTGTTGATGCACCTGCCCCCACACACCCCGCCCCTGCCCCCTAAGCCGCGGAACTGGGTACACTCGTCGATGTCTGGGGGGGGAGAAAAAGAAGGGGAAAAAACCCATCTGGATTAGGATCAGGATCAATAGCCTATCAGACCTGGTCACCCCCTACACAAGTCTTGAGTAGTCTGGATAGCTGAAATGAGTAGTTTTGGTGCACAATGTGTAGTTTTATTCATTAAACCATCAAATAAAGTTCACTGAAAATGAGTAGTAATCAAGAATTAAAGAGCATTATTTTCAGTTTTGAAGAGTAGTAGAGGTCCAATTTGAGTAGAATACTACTCGAAAAGAGTAGCCGGTAAACAGGTCTGGCCTATGCATCGCAGGTGCCTTTACTGACAATAGTCGCGACGGAACTAGGAGGGCGCATGTACCTACAGAAAATAATTAGAAGGAGAAAGACCCGTAGCTGGCACTGGGTTAAGACCATTACCAGCCTTGTTTATTCCATTGGTGACAGTATTAGTACCGTCTGGCTGAAACATCCCCCACTACCAGCCCTTCCACACAACACACAAAATAGGGCAGGCGAGGGTGATCAGGGATGTGGCTGATGGAGGTGGTTGACAGTGGCCCGGGCATATACTTGTTCTGCTTGGGGGTAGGTGAGCCAGAAGACTGAGACAGAAAGGTAAAGTAGGGAAGAGAGAGAGGGAGAAAAATTGGCGAGGGTGGGGGGGAGAGAGGGAGGGCCGGGAGAGGGGATGTGAGAGAGAGAGAGAGGTAAAGAGAGAGAGAGAGAGAGAGAGAGACGGGAGAGAGAGAGAGAGAGAGGGAGAGAGAGAGAGAGGTGAGGGAGAGAGTGGAGAGAGAGACAGGGGGAGAGAGAAAGGGAGGGTGGCGACACGGAGAGACAGGTTGAGAGAGAAAGAGAGAGAGAGAGAGAGAGAGAGAGAGAGAGAGAGAGAGAGAGAGAGAGAGAGAGAGAGAGAGGAGGGGGGATAGAGAGAGAGACAGACAGACAGAGACAGAGAGACAGACACAGAGAGAGACAAACAGACATAGACAGATGCAGATCCAGAGAAAGACATAGACAGAGACATTTCTTCACGGGAATGTCGCTATCATCATCATCATCATCATCATCATCATCATCGTCGTCGTCGTCGTCATCACTGTTATCACCATGGTCATAAAATCGTCTTTGTCGTTATCATCACCCTCATCGACGCCTTAGACAATTACCATCATGAACGGCGCTATTATCCTCTTTATCAATATGAGCCTAATACAGTCGAACCTCAGTACGGCGACCACCCTACAGACTGGCCAACTGTCCGTAATGGCGAGGTGGTCGTTATACTGGATACTCTTTTAGTAATAGACAAGAAGAGACTGAGTAAAACTGTTCGGATACCGGGGTGTCCGCGATACTGAGGTACCCGTTAGGCAAGGTTCGACTGTAATAGTCGTCGTTGTTTTTATCACAGCAGGCAAGAACAACAGCATACAGTGGACCTTATGGAAACAGCTGGGTGACCTTGAGTTTTGTCGATGATGTGACACTCCTCTCCTCCCACAACCACAACCACAGGCAGATGCAGGACAAAAACCACTCGCCTGGCAACAACATCAGCAGGGGCAGGGCTCAGGATCAACAACAAGAAGAAGACAGAGCTCATGAGGATCAACACCACGGCTAACATACCAATCACAGTCGGCGGAGAGCCCCTCAGGGATCAAGTGGATTCCTTTGTGTACCTTGGAAAGAGTGGTGGAAAAAACAGGGAGGCCCTGAATGGGATGCCATAGCCAGAATTGGAAAACGCAAGAGCGGCA
>CM065696.1:19634236-19639236 GCA_017654935.2 Phymorhynchus buccinoides
GATTGGCCCTATCTGTTGTCTTTTTCATGGCATGAATTTGCCCAATGATTTTTTTCTTGAATTTTCTCTGGCAGTCAAGGGGTTAAGTTAAATTTTCTTTTTTAATAGAGTTGGGAGTATGTGGTACCGCCACAATGGGATAAAATATAGTTAAGAGAGGCCACGCACAGCGAAGAAGAAGAAGAAGAAGAAGAAGAAGAGAGAGAGAGAGAGAAAATGGAGTTTTACGTCCTCTTGGTCTGAATCAGACACATATGGGACATTTGTAAATACAAATATGGTGGGAACAATACTGGAGGCAATGCCCGGAGGCAGTACGAAACCAGTAAAGTCCCGATTTAAAAAAAATTAATACAGATAGCTGTAGCGGTGACCACGCCTCGGTTAAACCTCATCGGCTATGGCACCGCTACAAGTAATTGTAAGAAGAAGAAGAAGAAGAAGAAGAAGAAGAAGAAGAAGAAGAAGAAGAAGAAGAGGTGGGTGTGTTTGTCTTCCTCTCTTTTGAATTCATCGTTTTTCAACATATATACTGTAGGATACGTAATTAATACAATTATATTTTCTTTCTTGTTTCTTTTATTCAATAGGAATTGTTCAAAAATAAATAAGGGGAGTAATTAATTTCATGGTGTGTGGGAGTGATCTTGCCTAATTCAATTGGTCAAACAGGGGAAATTACTCTACCATCAGCTCTCTCCTCTCGTGTGTTTGAGCAGACATACAGCACTTAGAACACCGTGCGTCATTCTAAAATTTATGTCATTTATATTTTTAAGTCACATTTTACAAGTTTTATCAGTTTGTGGCCACTGGCCACCTCGTAATCTTTCACAAAAAATGTTTGCAAGTCGCTGACTCGCATCCTGCGGTTTCAAGCTTCGACGCCATTGTTGCATTGTTGCTATGGTATTTGACCGAGTAATGGAGGTAAGCAACTCTAATTTTCACGAAGTGTTCTCCCCTAGGTGTGTTGTTTTTCTCCGAAAATCGTCTATTGCATAGTATGTTCGCCAACATTGTTCGCTTCAATATTTCTTTTCACTGAGCACACCATAAGCTCTGCTCGTTGCTGCTTCAGTTGCCTGTGTTGTATGATCTTTGTTTTCGGACAATAAAATGGTTAAACCATAGTGTGTGTGTGTGTGTGGGGGGGGGGAGTCGTTATGCAATGAACCTCACCCATATAGAAACTGGGGGAAGGGGGGGGGGGGTAAACGGAAAACTCATCAATCTCAAAAAATACCCTGTTTCTCTCTCTCTCTCTCTCTCTCTCTCTCTCTCTCTCTCTCTCTCTCTCTCTCTCTCTCTCTCTCTCTCTCTCTCTCTCTCTCTCTCTCTCTCTCTCTCTCTCTCTCTCTCTCTCTCTCTCTCTCTCTCTCTCTCTCTCAGCGTTCGATCTTCAGTCCGGCAGATGCCACAAATGTTGTCGTGAGTTCCAGGTCGGTGGCTGCGCCCCACAGCTTGGTGTGTAGGTCTGTCCCCTCCGGCCAGGTCTGGTTCCTCTGGACTGTATATAGGGGGCAATCCTGGAGAATGTGGGCTGGGGTCTGGTCGGACTGTGCACAATCACACAGTGCAGAGTCAGCTATGTGCAGTCTTCTCAGGTGGGCACGTAGACCGCAATGGCCAGTACGCAGGCGGTAGATGACTGTGGAGCCTGTTTTTGTTTTGTTTTGTTTTTTAAGTTCTGTGGGGGAACACTCTTCTTATCGTTTTTTGTTTGTTTTTTCCTTTGTCGGACGCTCAGACAGTTTCCTGTCATATGAGCGCCGATGCGTCATGCTGCTGTTATAAGCCTAACTAAGACATAGTTAAGCCCCAGCATGCATGTCCGCCTTCTCACCGGCTGGTGAACATCTTGGTAAGAATGTCTTTCAAACAAAGGCAGGAGAATGGACCAGCAAGGCAGACAGACAGTAGACGACATAATGGAAAGCCAAAGGGAAAAGGCAGAGTGAAAGAGAATGACAGATTAAGTCATAAGTCATAAGTTTCTTTATTGTCCATTGGCATTGTACAACGCACCATGTAAACTTGTTTTCCACCGGGTAAAATAAAAATATTAAATTTTTAAAAAGCGCATGAAACATAAATTTACATTAACACAATAATCTAACTCTCACACCACACCCAATCATTCATCCGCTCTCCGCTTTCTTGCTCACTCATCATGCAACCCACCACCACTTCCAGCCTTCATTTTTAACCCTTTCTTTTCTTTTTTCCTTCCTTTCCTCCTTTTTCCCTTGTTCCTTTTCTCCCCCCCCCCTTCCCCCCCTCCCCCTTCGCCCTCCCCCTTTTTTTTTTTTTTTAAAGAAGAAGATACAAGCACCACAGAACCTCCAGAATGTGGGGAAACTATTTGTAAGAAAGACCCCCCCCCCCCCCCCCCCCCCCCGGCATCCCCACATGGAGCTCACCAACACAGGATCCGCCCCTGTTGGGTCTCATCCCTCGACGGCAGAAGATGCGCTGGCAGTCCCCGCTGCCCGAGTCGAAGCGGAAGCCCACGGGGCACTGTTTGGGCACGCAGCGGAAAGAGCCTTGCACGTTCTGACAGTCGAACCCGCCGGCACAGTTGTGGGTGCCCAAGACACACTCGTCATTGTCTGCGAAGAGTCCGGGGGGAGGGGGGACACACACAAGAAAGAATGAATTATTTATTTTAAAAAAATTAAAAAAAATTGTAATACCAATGGCAACAATGAAAGAGTCTGAGGCAGTGGGCTCTTATGATGTCATAATATGATTAAATATACTATCTTTCTGACTTATTGGCCCATTCTCCTGCCTTTTTTTCTCCAAAAAAATCTTCCAAATAATTTTTCTCCTTTGAGCTCCTCCGAAATCGGAATGTGTCGGCTGTACGCAGCGGGGAGACCAGTGAAAACTGAAAACCGGACACATGCGTACCTTACCCATTATGGCCATATGGCCTGGGAACGCTGAAGAAGAAGAAGAAGAAGAAGAAGAAGAAGAAGAAGAAGAAGAAGAAGAAGAAGAAGAAGAAGAAGAAGAAGAAATATCAAGTCCCTACATTTCTAATGATTAGAAATTGGCACGGCTAATGTTTTTTTGGGACAGAACATTAAATAACATGTCCTTTCAGGTCCTCAGTGCCTAAGAATTTAAAAAATCGAAGTAAACTTAGGTAAGCGACTACGAGTAAATTTAACTTATGACTTCAAGGATCCAAGGTACGTTAGGGCAATGTTTCTGACGAGGTACCGAATCGCCGTCTCCCAACTCGCCGTCTCTCAACTCGCCGTTTCCCCACTCGCCGTTTTCTAGCTCGCCGTATAAGTTTTTCAATTTTAAAATCTGTTGCATTTCGCCGCATAGACCAGGGATAAGAAGCAGTAGTAAAATTTTATCTTTTGTGTATTCGACACTAAATTGACCCCAAACCTATCCCTAACCCTATCCCTAACCCAACCGTAATCCTAAACCTATCCCTATCCCTAACCCTAAACCTATCCCTAACTCTTCGCACATGCGCAGACATGTTGAGAGCAAATCCATTTTGAGAACGCCACACCGGCCCTACGGCCAAAAGCAAGAACACAATTCATGGCATCAATTCAGTAAACAGTGAATAAGGCGAAATAGCACTGAAAAAAACGGCGATTTGACACTGCTATGCGGTTTGGACTAAAGACGGAGAGTACGGCGAGTAGACACCTATACGGCGAGTAGAGAAACGGCGAATCGGGACCCTCCCATGTTTCTTGGGATCAATGCGATTTACCCCCGTCTCCATGTGTCACCCTCAATGTGCCCCCGTCTCTTGTCTCCGTGTGTCACCCTCATTGTGCCCCCGTCTCTTGTCTCCGTGTGTCACCCTCATTGTGCCCCCGTCTCTTGTCTCCGTGTGTCACCCTCATTGTGCCCCCGTCTCTTGTCTCCATGTGTCACCCTCATTGTGCCCCCGTCACTTGTCTGTCTCCGTGTGTCACCCTCAATGTGCCCCCGTCTCTTGTCTCCGTGTGTCAACCTCATTGTGCCCCCGTCTCTTGTCTCCGTGTGTCACCCTCATTGTGCCCCCGTCTCTTGTCTCCGTGTGTCACCCTCATTGTGCCCCCGTCTCTTGTCTCCATGTGTCACCCTCAATGTGCCCCCGTCTCTTGTCTCCGTGTGTCACCCTCATTGTGCCCCGGTCTCTTGTCTCCATGTGTCACCCTCATTGTGCCCCCGTCTCTTGTCTCCATGTGTCACCCTCATTGTGCCCCGGTCTCTTGTCTCCATGTGTCACCCTCATTGTGCCCCCGTCTCTTGTCTCCATGTGTCACCCTCATTGTGCCCCCGTCTCTTGTCTCCGTGTGTCACCCTCATTGTGCCCCCGTCTCTTGTCTCCGTGTGTCACCCTCATTGTGCCCCCGTCTCTTGTCTCCGTGTGTCACCCTCATTGTGCCCCCGTCTCTTGTCTCCGTGTGTCACCCTCATTGTGCCCCCGTCTCTTGTCTCCGTGTGTCACCCTCATTGTGTGGCCCGTCTCTTTGTGTTCCCTCAGATAATGGTAAGGGTTAGGGCTTAGGGCTTAGGGCTTAGGGATAGGGTTAGGGGTTAAGGTTTGTGTTTTGATTAGGGATAGGGTAGGGTTAGGGTTTGGATAAACAAATAGACAGAGAGATATATACATAAAACGGTGACACATATAACAGAAGTAACACATAGAGACGGGGGCACAATCATAGAGACGGGAAAATAATTTATAGAGACGGGGACACACAGACACGGGGACATTATAGAGTGTCGACATTGGGGGCACATAGGAACGGGGAAGACGAAATAGGGGACACACACACATAGAGAAGGGGCACATAAGACGGAAACACATAGAGACGGGGACACACAGACACGGGGACATATAGAGACGAAATAGGGGACACACACACATAGAGAAGGGGACACACAGACACGGGGACATATAGAGACGAAATAGGGGACACACACACATAGAGAAGGGGACACACAGACACGGGGACATATAGAGACGA
>CM065696.1:19644236-19646736 GCA_017654935.2 Phymorhynchus buccinoides
AGGATGAATTCGTTGAAATTGGTGAACTTGAATCGCCATCAACAATGTATCAGGTATAAACGTTGTTGTTGTTGTTGTTGTTGTTGTTGTTGTTGTTGTTGTTGTCGTACCCTGGCTTAAAGACCCCAAGGATCATCTCAACAGCGGAAGCACTTGAACACTATGGTACATAATGCAACCAGCTAGGGATGAGAACATTACGTGTGTGACCATTTTTTGATTATCCCGCCACGAAGGCAGCCACACTCCGACTTCGGAGGATATAAAAGTTATTGAATTAATGGGTAATGATTACTAGACGTGGGGGCACGTAGCAACTTTTGAACGATTATTAATCTCTTCATCTTCTTCTTCTTCTGAGTTCCAAGGCCATATGGCCATAATGGATAAGGTACGTATGTGTCCGGTTTTCAGTTTACACTGGTCTCCCCGCTGCGTACAGCCGACACATTCCGATTTCGGAGGAGCTCAAATGAAAGAATTATATGGAAGATTGTTTTTTTTTAAAAGGCAGGAGAATGGACCAATAAGTCAGAAAGATAGTAAGCGAAAGGAAAAGGCAGAGTCAAAGAGAGTGGTAGATAAGGGGAAGTTACAAGCACAGAACTCCCAGAAGCTGGGGGAACTATTTTTTACGTAATTCTCCCTGTGGGGATACCGGGGGGTCTTTCGTAAAAAATAGTTCCCCCAGCTTCTGGGGACGGGGAGAATATTAATCAAGATGCACACAAAAAGATCGATTATTAATTAGAGGTGCACACACTCGAGCGTGCACGCGCAAATAGATGAGCACAGCACTGCATAAGGCATGACAGTATCAACACATTGCAATTAACATCAAGCATTATTTAGTTACACAATGACACAACATAACTGGACAGAATGCAAGCAGTTTGTAACATACAGGTGATCTCCAATTCTCTGAAAGGGGCACCCTAATGGATGAGTTTTTTGTAAGAAACACGTCGAGATTACCAGGAAAACACCCTTTACAGAGATCGCAACACACACTTTGCTCTGGTTTCCTAGAAATCAAGCCGTCAAATCGGCGATTCCTCCTTGGCGGAGGTGCTGGAAGTCAAATTCTTTCACTGAAAGAGAAGACGTGTGTCGTCTCTTTTCTAATGTCCGCCTCAGTTTAGACCAAATCGTTTCCACGAAATGTTCGCAAAACAAGCCTTTTCAAGTATTTATTATTTTAAAAATGTATACAGTTTATCTAAAGGAGTTTCGATCACAAAAAAAAATAGCCCCAATTTTTTTTTAATGCACTACCAAAAAAGAAAAAGCTTCAACCACAATGGGATTGGCCTCCACCCACCCCATCCAAAATGGCTTCTCTTTCCGCAACTCCGCCAAGGAGGAATCGCCGTTTTGACGGTTTGATTTCTAGGAAGCCAGAGCAAAGTGAGAGTTCCGATCCTGGAAAAGGCTGTCTTTCTGGTGACATCGACGTGTTTTTTGCAAAAACTAATCCGTCAGGGTCCACCTTTACGTCTTCTCTTTGTTTGTCTGTTGCCAGCTTTCTGTCCGTTTATCTCTTTCGCTGTCTGTTTCTGTGTCTTTCTCTGTTTGTCCGCCCGTCTGTCTCTCTGTCTGTCTCTCTGTCTGTCTCTGCTGAATGTGTGGTGTTTCCTCTTCTTTTTTCTCTCTCCTTTTTACATTCAAAATAACCCATAGCTTTGTTAGAAAATGGAAAGTTTCTACTAAACCCCAACACGTATATAAATGTCATGCGAAATTAAAATTAAAAAATAAAATAAAATGCACACCGTTATTTTGTTCATGCGCAAACCTACACGACCTGCCAGCACTGTGTGTGTGTGTGTGTGTGTGTGTGTGTGTGTGTGTGTGTGTGTGCGCGTGTGCGTGTGCGCGTGCGTGCGTGCGTGCGTGTGTGTGTGCGTGTGTGTGTGTGTGTGTGTGTGTGTGTGTGTGTACGTGCATGTGCGCGAACGCGCGCGCGTGCGTTTATTTAAAAAATAACTTAATGTGTTCCTTTCAATCTGATGCACATAACTTTACAAGAAGAAAAAAATCCAATGTAAGCTTGTTAAAAACATTCCTCTCTATAAATTTCATTTGGAATGTGAATAATTAGGGGTAAGACGGGGTAAAAAGCCCATGGGCGGGTAAGAAGCCCATGCCAATTATCTCATGAAATAAAGCAAATTTCAGTCACATTTTGCCCATGAGACGAGTGTTAATGTTTAGCATTCGTCTCATGGTCAAATTTGACTGAAATTTGCTTGATTTTATGAGATAATTGGCATGGGCTTCTTACCCGCCCATGGGCTTTTTACCCCGTCTTCAAGGCTTTGTGGTACCAGACAGGCCTGCTACCCACCTTTCCTATCGGCGAAGGTGCAGGTCCGCTGGTCAGCGGCCAGTTGAAAGCCGTCGGGACAGCCACACCTGAAGCCCACGGGGAGGTCGACACACAGGTGGGAGCACACGTGGCCCGCAAAGCTCATGCACTCGTTCACACCATCACCCTCTT
>CM065696.1:19656736-19666736 GCA_017654935.2 Phymorhynchus buccinoides
CTTAACCCAGGCACACACATACACACACACACACACAAACAGTTGTAGTAGTTTGGGGGACTTGCCTGAGATCTAGATCAAAGAACATGTGTGCTTAGGAGGAGAAAAACAAACCAACCAGCCAACCAACCAACCAAACAAAAACAAGACCTATCCCAAGCGGGTGCAAAGCTCCCTCACGTGCATTGCTGGGTAAGGTCAAGGTCGTGCACGAACGGACGGACGGACGGACGGGCAAAACAAAAATAATAATTCCTACCATCTTCTTCTTCTTCTTCTTCTTCTTCTTCGATCGCTCAGACAGCTTCCTGTCAATTATGAGCGCAGATGCGCCATGCTGCCGTTATGCGCCTAACTGAGAAATAATTAGGCCCACCATGTCCGACTTCGGCTGAAGGAATCTTTTTGAAAGCGTTTCTTTGAAAGAAAGAAAAAAGGCAGGAGAATGGACCGGTAAGGCAGACAGATAGTAGATGACAGCAAGCAAAGGGGAAAAGGCAGAGTCAAAGAGAGTGACAGATTAGAGGAAGTTACAAGCACAGAACTTCCAGAAGGTGGGGGAACTATTTATACAAACCCCCCCCCCCCCCGGTATCCCCACGGGGGGGGGGGGGGGGGGGGTGTCCAACCATCTATCGCTCAGGAAATAAAAACTCAGACTCTACTTTTGTGTCATTCAGATGGCGTGATGAAAACTGCGTAATAGGGCCTACAGTTGAACATTTGCCAATATTATGGGCGTTTGTTTCTTTTTATAACTTGTTAGAACTAAAAATAAAATAACACTCAAGGGAGAGCTGGTGATCTAATAAGATCTTCGGAGAAGACTGACTCCCGAAGTGGCGTGTTTCAGTTTATAAATATTTTTTGTTTCTTCAAAATTGAATTCTCAGAATAATAATAATAATAATAATAATAATAATAATAATAATAATAATATAATAATAATAATAATAATAATAATAATAATGTTTGTTTTTGTTATAGCGCCTATTCTCAGGAACGGCTCTAAGCGCTTTACAAAACATATATACATTGATTAAAAAGAAAACGTTAAACGAAAATATTAAACAAGAAAACAAACAGCCAAAGAGCTAACGCGAAGTAGGCTAGCCTTGCACACCCACAACACACCACCACACACCGTCAGGACACACACACGCGCACGCGATTGCGCACACAGACTGAGACGCACGAACACACACACACACACACACACACACACACACACACACACAGACAGACACACACACACACACACACACACACACACACACACACACACACACACACACACACACACACACACACACACACACACACACAGACAGACACACACACACACACACACACACACACACACACACACACACACACACACACACATGGATCCACTGCCAACTCTTTATGCACTGACTTTCCAGTTCTTTACATGTTGGGTTCAGGGAGTAGCTACACTACAAGCTATACTTGCATCCCTTTAATTAGAGGATCACCTCAGTGGTTGGCTCTTTCTACCCACATGTATTACATTTTTCAAATCGCTATTTCCGCATTTTAATAACTTATCTATTTTACCTAAAATGTTCTTCATTTTTCTTTTCACACTGTGCTGGTTTGCTTAAATTGTGGACTAATTGTATCTACGCCTATGCCAAAAGACAGGGTCTACTGAAACAGAAAACAGAAGACAGATTCTGGCTGATTAATTGGGTTTTTTGGTACGCTTTAAACGGTCCTTGTTTCTATGTAAAAGAAAGAAAACCAACACACAGGACACAAACAACGGCAACACTGCACTGAAAGGGGGATAAGTGAGGGTGTAGCCGCGGATTAGCAGCCCCCCCCCCACCCCCCCCCCACCCCCCCCCCCCCCCCCCCCCCCCCACCCCCCCCCACCCCACCCCCACCCCCCATACCTCCCCCATATTTTATCACTTAAACAGAAATGTTTATGAGATCCAAAATATCGTCTTCCTTAATTAAGTTGCTGCAGCTATGCGCACGCACAAACGTAGACTACAGGTGCTAGTGACATCAGTGCACGCGTGCGTTCTTGCAAGCGCGCGCACATTCACACACGCGTGCGCGCACTGACGCACACACACACACACAACTAGTGAACACACAGAGAGAGAGAGAGAGAGAGAGAGAGAGAGAGAGAGAGAGAGAGAGAGAGAGAGAGAGAGAGAGAGAGAGAGAGAGAGAGAGAGAGAGAGAGAGAGAGAGAGAGAGAGAGAGAGAGAGAGAGAGAGACTTGAAACTTGAAAAAAACTTTATTACGCAAGGATTGAGATTTTAGGCCCAGCCTATTCTTCACAATCTGCCCTTGGGACGTAAACAAGACTAGGACAAAACGATCAGGCAACATATTCATATGGGCATACATAACGATTCAAGGCGTCAGTAAACAGAGTTGGGGCAGAACGAAATAACCAAACACCAAACAGCTAGAAAATCAAAAGGGGAAAAAACTGCATGAATTTACAAACAGCATTGGTGTTTGAACATGTGTAATAGTTAATAAAAACAAAATCATACACATAAAATAGTCATACACACAGCTAGATAAGTCAATACACAGAATTTCAATCTGAAAAGAGGGAAAAGCAACATGAATTTATAAACAGCATTATTTCAATGTGTAATATTTAATTTTTAAACAGAGAGACAGAGAGAGAGAGATACTTCAGACTTCAGATATTTAATATACTTTGGCCATTGACCCATGTACAACAACATTTATGCAAACACACACACGAAAATATGAAAAAAACAAAAATAAACACACATATACTAACCGCTAAACAAACGCAAATATTAGGAGAGAGAGAGAGAGAGAGAGAGAGAGAGAGAGAGAGAGAGAGAGAGAGAGAGAGAGAGAGAGAGAGAGAGAGAGAGAGAGAGAGAGAGAGAGAGAGAGAGAGAGAGAGAGAGAGAGAGAGAGAGAGAGAGAGAGAGAGAGATGCTCCTCTCTGTGACTTAGAACAGGAAGTGCACTAGACGTCCCTGCTTATAAGTATTACTCCAGTCGTGTGAAATGTGAAAGTTCGTTTGGTTTAAACAAATATTTATTCATTTCAAAACATAGTCAAACAGAGAGACGAGTAGAGCAACAACAAGCTCGAAGCTTATACCGTGCTCCTTAAATCTACATTGCACAAGTGATGGAATAGATGGAGACTGCATTTAAACCAACTAATGTAATGATGAACAAAATTAAAGGTATTATTAATCAAGTTTGTTTAACGTCCTCCGGCCTGGAATAGGTACATAGGGGAAGACGGGGTAAAAAGCGCATGGGCGGGTAAAAAGCCCACCCCAATTATCTCATGAAATAAAGAAAATTTCAGTCAAATTTGCCCATGAGACGAATGCTAGACAGTAACGCTCGTCTCATGGGCAAAATGAGACTGAAATGTGCTTCATTTCATGAGATAATTGGGGTGGGCTTCTTACCCGCCCATGCGCTTTTTACCCCGTCTTACCCTATGGGGTATTATTAACCATAGAGATAGTGGGACGGTCCTGGAGGTACTGCAATACCAGGAAAGTCCCGATTTTGTTTTCATAATACATTTGTTCAAGCCGTGTAAAAGAATCTGTCCGTTTTATTTGTCAGTTCAGGGGGCCGTTTCACAAGGGCTAACGTTACGTAGCGTGAGCGCAAATCGGCAAAAACGGTCGAAGAAACGCCCTTCGTTTGCCGATCGTTCGCGTAACGTTTTCTCTCTCGCGCCCTAGCACGCCGCAAACTGTTAGTTGCATCATGGGAAATGTGCAACTTTTTTGTTTACTTCCGGCTAGAATTATTTCTCGCGAGAACGTATCTTTTTGTTTACAAATGGAAGACAAAAGTCTAGAAAGTGGATACAGACACATATTCTTCAGTCTACAGCGAAAATATATGGAATGATTTTTAGCAAAGTAAACAAATACAAATATTTTTGAGTGCTCTTTCTTAATTTTGTATCATGTTAGATGGCATAATGTAGTACAAACTTAATTTTCTGCACACAAATAGAATGGCAATGAAATCGGAATATTTGTACAACCTGTCAGTGAGGTATGATTTATCTCCCTTTTGATAGCAACTCTTTTCTCTCTCTGAAAGTGAAGAGTAAGCTATTAGAGCTATCTTTACTTAGCTAACGTTATTCGCGGTTAGTGGTGTGTCTTTGGCTTAACAGTAATGCGTGCGGTGACCATCGTCTAGAGAAACTCGACCCAGATAGACTACAAGCGACACCACTCGGTGTCAGTCTACAACAGAGTTGCGGCCCTTAGACCACTTGCCGGTTTCCGGTCTCCTAAACCTCACAACTTCCGGTTGCATGTGACCAGAACTTGGTAAGGATGACAGTAGGAACTCTAACTTATTGATGGCAGTGGGTCGTCATGATGCGTTCTGGCATTTGTGTCACTAAAAGAATAACATTTTCCAAGAAGAACAATTTTTTTATTGGTCAAAATTATCAACAAAAACATTCCTAGAACTCATTGAACTTTTTTTTCTTTTTTTTTTAAATTTTGTTTTACGTCCTCTCGGAAATTTCCATGTGGGACATTTCTTTTTATAAAGTTAAAGTTTTTATTTTAATACAGTTAGAGAAAAAAGAGGGATTTTTAATTGGTACTTTTTAGTTTAGAGTCTTTTATATAAGTAATTTGTTGAATTTCACCATGTCTGGCCTGGCCTGCGATTAAAAAGAGTTTATTGGGGTAAAATACTTTATTTTAAAAGGAATTTATCCTAAGTTAAACTTAGGGGAATGGGCTAAGATTAAAATTTCAGGACCACTATTTTTTTAAGAACAACAACAAATTTTTTAAAACTTCAAAGAAGGTCTATGTAAAAAATATTTACATTGTGTTTACAAAACACAATTCCTTTTTATTTTTAAAAGATTTTTATTGTAACAATTCCATGTTACATTCCTAGGAAAGGCCGAAGCCATAGAACGAAGTTTTTAGTTGAGTTAAAAGGTAGCTGGTCCCCACTGGACCAATTTAAAAATGATTTCTTATCTTCCTGGGCTGTCGGCCCACAGAGCCTAATGGCCCAGCCCAGGAAATTTTATTTAAAAATGGGGTTATTTTACACGGGGAATTTTATTGGCCGAGAGGGGAAGAGGGGCGGGGGGACAAAGTCCCTACTCATTGAACTTTTTTTTGTGTGCATTACATAGTGCAAAATGGCGCGGATTCTGAGAACCTTCAAAAATGTTGTAAACTTGGGCCCGAAATAATCTCTCAGTTTCTGTGCTTTGGTTGAACAACGTGGCTTAGAGAGAAGATGAAGAATGCTCTTATTTGAAAGGCACATACTTGCTACCAGAATCAATAATTGCCGATAAACGGCAGGTGGACATTATTGGAAGAAGAAGAAGAAAAGAGTCATATGACCCCAATTTGCCTAGCTCTAGCAAACTGCTTTAATATTTTTAAAAAAGGGAAAAAAAGAGAGAAATATTTGTTTGGTCGGCCTTTTTTGCAGCATTTGGCTTTCTTTCAAAAATATTTCAGATACATCAAATTTAATGTAGAAAAATATTTCAATGAACTCTTACGAATTAGAAAAATATATATATAAGAAAAATCGGGTCAGTATTTGAACTTTAACAAAAACATCTTTTCAACGACTAGAACCCCGATAATGACACAACGTTTTTACTGTGTGTTACTGTTTATCCTGCCAACTATTCTGTCTTTCAATTAGGAAGGGGGGGGGGGGGAGCGTGTGAAGTTTATGGTTAACTCAACTCAACTCCCCTCAACTCAACAGAACTTTATTATCTCTAAAAAAAAGGTAAAGGTCAAGATGTGCCACACCCCTAGATTTCTCGGTTAATTGTATTTTTCCGTTTTTGCCTTTCTTACCATACATAAAGCTGTATTTTAGGAACATTTTTAGCTAATAACCTTTTTGGAATACTAACCCTATCCCTAACCCTAGCCCTAACCCTAGCCCTAAACCTAACCCTACCCCCCACCCTATAAGACGGAAACACGCAACGAACCACAACTGTGACAAATCGCGGTGTACTGCAGTACATAGTGGGGGGTAGGGTTAGGTTTAGGGCTAGGGTTAGGGATAGGGTTAGTATTCCAAAAAGGTTATTAGCTGAAAATGTTCCTAAAATACAGCTTTATGTATGGTAAGAAAGGCAAAAAGGGAAAAATACAATTAACCGAGAAATGCAGGGGGGGGGGGGGGGGTGGCACATCTTTACCTTATAAATACATATCAGCATAGAATTTGACAATAAGTATAAGAAGTATCCACATTAAAAAATAAAAAGAGAGAGCCGAGAATTACACAGCATTCTTCATAACATAACCATAAATTTCACACACACCCCAAACACACACACATATAATACACCACCACCACACACTCACACCCCCGCGCACAGAGAGGGGGCGAGAGAGAGAGGGGGGGAGGGGGAGGGGGGAGTAGACAGACAGAGAGAGAGAACGAGAGCGAAAGAGGGAGAGATAGACAGACACAGAGAGAACTGTATGGAAACGTTATCGAATGTAGCATTCGAGAATCACCCGCGGAGTTACGCAGCCACACCCCGACTTCGGAGGATCACTGTGATTATCTTGCTGCTGCTGCATACTGTCACTATCTATACTGTTTCTGCTGCTGACTGTCCCTATCTTGCTGAGTAGATTTCCCATAAAAGCATCGGAGAATCACCCGCGTTGCTAGTTTTCAAGGTCACACGTCAAGGTCATGACCTTGACCTTGACCCCCAAAGGCACATTTACAATACACAGCCAACATTCCCACCTGATTTCATCATGGGAACTCCATTTTTCCGACCCCCCGATTTTCAGGGTCCAGCGATCTCCTTGACCTTGACCTTGACCTTGATTGGTCAACAATATTCGGAAGGAGCATAAGCCAAACCACCTTCATGCCAAGTTTCAACATCCTATGTCGACTGGTGCCTGAGATATGGCTAAAACATTTGTTTCATTTTTCAAGGTCATACGTCAAGGTCATGACTTTGGCCTTGACCTTGACACCAAAAGGCACATCTACAGTACCTAGCCTACATGCACATCAAGTTTCATCTTCCTATCCTTATTCCTTCATGGTGATATGCTGTTATCTTGGGAACTCCATTTTTCCGACCCCCCCCCCCCCCCCCCCCGATTTTCAGGGTCCAGCGATCTCCTTGACCTTGATTGGTCAACAATATTCGGAAGGAGCATAAGCCAAGTTTCAACATCATATGTTGACTGGTGCCCGAGATATGGCTAAAAATAGATATTCAGTTTTCAAGGTCATACGTCAAGGTCATGACCTTGACCTTGATCTTGATACCAAAAGGCGCATCTGCCAAAAGGTGCATGCACATCAAGTTTCATCTTCCTATCTTTATTCCTTCATGGTGATATGCTGTTAACAAACCCACATACATACACACACAGCCACTTACACAACAAAAACAATATCACCTTCGCTCCGTAAACTCCGCGGGTGATAAATACAGCCAAGAGTAGGCCTAGAGCCAACAGACATCCTGATTACTGTGCTGTTGTAGAACCAATCTTTAGGTCAGAATCATTGGGGGGAAAAGTAGAAAATGGGGTGGTTTGTTAAAGTGTACATCATTATATTAAAAGGCAACTGTCCGTCCGTCCGTCCGTCCGTCCGTGTGAAACACAGAACGGGCCTTATACCTCCGCCGTTTGTTGACCGAATCGCTTCAAATTTGCTATCAGCCCTAACATGGCGATGGCAACGGCAGCCAAGGCGGCCGTGTCATTTGCGCGGTTTGGCAAACGCGCGAAACGCGTCTCCACCGGCCTCTCGGTGCCCGTATTTCCGGTATTTCTGGACGGATTGCCTTCACATTTGGACGGTAAATGATCAGGGATCTTGGCTATCTGTGTGCCAAACTGAAAGCGAATCGATTTATAAACGCGCGCGATATGCGCCGCTTCACCTTTTTACAAACCGCAGCGAAACGAGACCCAACATTGACTCGAAATTTGGAACGTGCATGACCAGGGATAGTGACTATCTTGGTGCAAAATATCAACAGCATCCATTCATAAACGCGCGCGATATGAGCCAATTTACAATTTCGCGGACCCGGCGAAACGGGTACTCAGCGTTACGGGTACTTGGCGTTACGGGTACTAGGCGTTACGGGTACTAGGCGTTGCGTTAGTAGTCATAACAGAAAGAAGGCAACAGAACAGGAAAACGGGTGAAAGGAGTGGGGGAAGAAGACGCAGCAGGATTCCTGAAAACGTACAGATTGTGCGTATTTACGCCGCGCTAGACCTCTCAAATCACCCCCTAGAATCTCAAACCATGCGTGAGATCTACCCTTTAAAATCTCAAGCATGGGGGTGGGATGACGCATTAAAATGATGATCAGGGCTCCCAATCGCCCCGCAAAACAAGGGGTCCCAGGGACTCCTTCACTTAGCAGGGCTGGGTGTAAAAAAAGTATGTATACTTATCTCATTACCCTGTATAAATAAAAATAAATATTTCGCATAGAGGGTCCTAGAGGCGGGATAGAGGGTCCCAGTGGCATTGCGAATGCTAAAAATAATTTTTCTAGTGCATCACTGGGACCCCCTGCACATTCTCTTAGAGGGTCCTTTAGAATGTTAGTACTTCATAGACCCCCAAATGGGGGTCCCTGGGAGCCCTGATGATTTTTGCGTTGCTCGCATTTCAATCGTCTGCTATGCCTGCCTCTCTAAATG
The DNA here is from genome assembly GCA_017654935.2 of Phymorhynchus buccinoides. Taxonomy (NCBI): domain Eukaryota; kingdom Metazoa; phylum Mollusca; class Gastropoda; order Neogastropoda; family Raphitomidae; genus Phymorhynchus; species Phymorhynchus buccinoides. The sequence goes on from CM065696.1 coordinate 19,665,479, forward strand.
TGAAGCAGCGCTACGAGATTAAATCTCTTAAGTATGGCCCATGGCCCAATATGTATGTGTGTGTGCATGCGCGCGTGCGTGCATGTGTGTGTGTGTGTGTGTGTGTGTGTGTGTGTGTGTGTGTGTGTGTGTGTGTATGCGTATGTGTGTGCATGTAGAGTTTCTCCCCTTTTTTCGTCTTGATCCTTTATAAACTGTAAACAGGGAGTGGGCGTATCTTTAAAACCCTTTCACCGCCAAAGTCGCATTTTAGCACCACAGTGATTTAACACCTATGTCACTAAAAGGCATCAAATTGGGGTCTATTATCCAAAGACCCTAGTGTCTTAGTTTGGGGAAGTAAGGGCAGACCTTATTTTATATATGTCACAGAACAATCCCCAATACTGCAGATGAATTTTGTTCTCTACCCAGGCAAATGTAATGGCAATCTTTGGCTGAAAAATGGCTGACGGTGAAAGGGAGACTGGAAAAAAAAAGTCTGGAAACCTGAGCAGGTTTTACACAGGTAGACTTTAACCCTTTCACCGCCAATGTCGCATTTACGCACCACAATGGTTTAACACCCATGTCACTAAAAGGCATCAAATCAGGGCCTGTTATCCGACGACCCTGTTTTCTTAACTCTGTGAGGTAAGGATAGGCCTGATGTTATGCATGTCACAGAGGAATTCCCAATATTGCAGATACAACTTTTCTCTACCCAGTTAAGTTTAATGGTAGTTTTGGGCTGAAAAATGTCTGGCGGCGAAAGGGTTAACATTGTTTGCGAGCATGGATGCAGTCATCCATACATCTATCATCCACCCATCCATCCATCAAAGTAGGCATATAACATCCAGATATTCATCCAGGTTTAGACATCCATGCAAAAATATGTTATAAACCTTATATCAATCATATGTACCTATAGACGCGAGTCTCTAATGTCTTTTGATTTAAATCTGTACAGTTTGAAAATTATTTTTGATTACTCAATGCAGTACACACATATCGATCATATCATATATCTATAGACCTACATGACATACATGCATGCATACATCTATTCGTCTATTTATCCACCCATACATTATATACAAACATGTATACGCATCCAAACACAGGCACACATACATGCATAATTATATAAATGCATACATAATGCATACATGTTCGCATGCATACGTACATACATGCATAGGGGAAGACGGGGTAAAAAGCGCATGGGCGGGTAAGAAGCCCACCCCAATTATCTCATAAAATGAAGCAAATTTCA
>CM065696.1:19684236-19754236 GCA_017654935.2 Phymorhynchus buccinoides
ACACAGACAGACACACACACAGACACACACACACACACACACACACTAACACACACACACACACACACACACACACACACACACACACACACACACACACACGTAGCAGGGGTTAGAGATCCACCCCAACCCTTCCTAAAACTAAAACAGAAAGGGAGAAAAGCTATGACTACCACACGTGAAAATCCGATTAACGTCCTCACGTCCTGGGACAGGCACATAATAGCTACTAGGAACCGAAATGGTTAGTTTAACGTCTACTCAGGCGTAAAAGTGCTACCGCGCTAACACTGACTTCTGGTTTTATATAGGCCTACAGCAACCGAAACCATGCCAGAGTTTCAGCTAAGAACAATTTAGTATAATAAATGAGTTCATATTTAAGTATCTCAGAAGACACCTAGGGGAAGACGGGGTAAAAAGCGCATGGGCGGGTAAGAAGCCCACCCCAATTATCTCATGAAATGAAGCAAATTTCAGTCTCATTTTGCCCATGAGACGAGCGTTAATGTCTAGCATTCGTCTCATGGGCAAATTTGACTGAAATTTTCTTTATTTCATGAGATAATTGGGGTGGGCTTCTTACCCGCCCATGCGCTTTTTACCCCGTCTTCCCCTACCTACCTCAATCTCTTACATTCAAATTATTATCGTCAGCTTCAGGATCGCTCGGCCCTCCACCCCTCTAACGCCCCCCCCCCCCCCCCCCCCCCCGCACCCACCCTACCCCCACCCCTTTGGACACTCTCCCCCTCCTTGTCTGCATGATCCGCCCCTGATTGGGCGTGGCCTAAGTGATAGGCAGACTTGTTTGACAGGTAGGTCGACAAAGAGAGATCTTTGAAAAGCGTTCGTCTTACAACTCGAATGTTGATTTCAAAACTTCCACGGTGATATTGACACATAAGGCTAGTGAACTGTTCGACATATTCGGTAAATTCGGGGTTTTTTCCCTTCCCTTTTGCTCTCTCTCTCTCTCTCTCTCTCTCTCTCTCTCTCTCTCTCTCTCTCTCTCTCTCTCTCTCTCTCTCTCTCTCTCTCTCTCTCTCTCTCTCTCTCTCTCTCTCTCTCTCTCTCTTTACATTTTTTACATGTGTGCCGTGAAAAAGGGCGATATAGGAATGTATGATGTAGCGTGCTTGCTTTCTTATATTGTGTTTATGGTGCATGGTTTCAGACTACATGTTAGTACTGTTAAGTTTTCATTGTCTATTACCTTATGTTTTATGTCGATGTGTTTATGTTAACGGCAAGTATGAAAAATGTCAATCGTCTGTCAATACTTCTACCGTTGTAAAATAAAGTGTCATTTCATTTCATTTCATTTTCTCTCTCTCTCTCTCTCTCTCTCTCTCTCTCTCTCTCTCTCTCTCTCTCTCTCTCTCTCTCTCTCTCTCTCTCTCTTCTCTCTCCTCTTCTCTTTTTCTCATAATAGTGTTTGCTATGCATGCAGTTTGCTATGCATGCAATGATTTTAATATTGTTGTCATATGCTCTATTGCTGAATTATTTTCTTCTTTTTTTTTTACTATGGATGATTATGCTTCATTTTGTGTGTGTTTATTAACGTACCTTTATATGATTATGTATTTTAAGACTATATTTTTTTTTTTATTAGTATCAGTTCGCTTTAAAGTTTCATTTATTTGTTTGTGTATGTTAACGGCAAGTATGAAAAATGGCTACTGTATGCCAATACTTTTACCGTTGTAAAATAAAGGTTCAATTCAATTCAATTCTCTCCACGCACAAGAAGAAGGACAATTATGTTATTCTATTTTATTTGAGAAAACCCAAACCATTCCATTGTTGCTATTGTGCCTAGATGAATTTCGTACCTTCCCTCCCCCCGTCTTTAAGTACGTTGTACTTGTTTTCTGTTGGTGAGTGGCTTACATGAGTGCCTGTCAACAAACAAAACAAGGGCATCGCCGAGTGGCAGCAACGGATTGTGACAATGCAAACCCGGCCAGAGTTATGTCCTGTCCCCCCCCCCCCACCCCCAATAAGCACACCACTTTCCACCCTTACATAACGCATAAAATACATAGCCCAAAATTTGAAGCGATTCTGTTGAGTAGTTCACGAGATACAGCTGAACTTTTATGCAAACTTCCTTGCACCATGGTACACCACCACACAAAATTTGAAGCGATTCTGTTCACTAGTTCACGAAATAAAGCTGGGGGGAAATTACATAGCCCAAAGATATTGCGAACATTTCGTGCAAACGATTTGGCGGCCGTTAGAAAAGAGACGTCACACGCCTTCTCTTTCGGTGAAATAATTTGACTTCCAGCACCTCCGCCAAGGAGGAATCGACAATTTGACGCTGAGTAAAGTGAGTGTTGCAATCTCTGTAAAGGGTGTTTTCCTGGTGATCTCGACGTGTTTCTTACAAAAACTCATCCGTCAGGCTGCCCCTTTAATCTGTTGTGTGGAAGTGAAGTCCAAAGGCGTATTATTTTGACCAGGGCCTGTATTCACGTTGAGATAGCATGAGACTTAGCATGATGCTAACTTAGAAGCTCTTCCAATGTCCTATAGGATTTAATAGGACTTTTGGAAGAGCTTCTAAGTTAGCATCATGCTAAGTCTCATGCTATCGCAACGTGAATACAGGCCCTGATCATTAAGACATATACTCACAGGGGGAAAACGTTGCTGCTTTCTCCAGTCGTCATGGTCAAAGTCTGCATTCTGCTGGTCGGCTGTTTGATTCTCACCTTTTCCGGCTATGGAACCGCTGGTTAGTCCATGTGTGTATCTCTTATTTTATAGGGCTTTAAAAAAAAAAAGTTTCTGTCTGTGTTGATTGTCAGCTTCCACCTGTTGATATGGAATTCTTTACTCTCTAGGTCTTTGACTTATTGGGGACTGTATGTTTATGTCACGTTTTCTCGCGTGCGTGCGTGCGTGCGTGCGTGCGTGCGTGTGTGTGTGTGCGTGCGTGCGTGTGTGTGTGTGTATGTGTGTGTGTGTCTATGTGTGTGTGTGCGTGTGTGCGTGCGTGCGTGTGTGTGTGTGTGTGTGTGTGTAAGTGAGACCGAGAGAGAGAGAGAGAGAGAGAGAGAGAGAGAGAGAGAGAGAGAGAGAGAGAGAGAGAGAGAGAGAGCTCTGAGAGAGACAGAGAGAGAGAGACTATGAGACTGTGAAAATCAGAGAGAGAGACTGTGTGACTGTGAAAATCAGAGAGATTAAGAGAGAGAGAGAGAGAGAGAGAGAGAGAGAGAGAGAGAGAGAGAGAGAGAGAGTCTGTATGTGCGCGCGTAAAAACCAATCGCAGTGTGCTTCATAATGTTCGTTTCGTTCCAGAGATCGCTAAAATGTTGGTATGATGCTAAAGTAATCATTTGTGCGCGCGCACGTGTCCGTGTATCAAAGTCAAAGTTGTAGGCCTATTTAAGGGGAAGGCGGGGTAAAAAGCGCATGGGCGGGTAAGAAGCCCACCCCAATTATCTCATGAAATAAAGAGAAATTCAGTCAAATTTGCCCATGAGACGAATGCTAGACATTAACGCTCGTCTCATGGGCAAAATGAGACTGAAATTTGCTTCATTTCATGAGATAATTGGGGTGGGCTTCTTACCCGCCCATGCGCTTTTTACCCCGTCTTCCCCTAGGTCCTACATTGAAAAAGCAAAAACGCGTGTGTGTGTGTGTGTTTGTGTGTGTGCGCGTGCTTTTGTTTGTTCTCTCTCTATTTGTGAACGGTTTGACTGTTATTGTAATAATTAGTTGTATGCCCATCTATTTTATTGTGTACTCTGTGTTCAGAGTAGGGGAAGACGGGGTAAAAAGCGTAGGGCTAAGAAGCCCACCCCAATTATCATTGAAATGAAAAAAATTTCTGTCTCATTTTGCCCATGAGACGAGCGTTAATGCTCTAGCATTCGTCTCATGGGCAAATTTGACTGGTTTTCTTTATTTCATGAGATAATTGTGGGCTTCTTACCCGCCCATGCGCTTTTTACCCCGTCTTCCCCTAGTTTATTGCTTATTACTGTGCACTGTGCAAAAGGCTAGCCACCTTTTGTTCATGTGGGGCTTTGGCCTTTTTGTGAATAAAACATTTATTTCATTTTATCTCTCTCCCTGTGTGTGTGTGTGTGTGTGCGTGTGCGTGTGCGTGCGCGCGCGTGTGTGTCTGCAGGCTGCGACGAGGGCTTTGTGAACTGTTGGGCAAGACCATGTAACATCGTCACGTGTCCAAACTATCCCTTAGCAACGTGCACGTGAGTGCCCCCCCCCCCCCCCCCCCCCCTCCGCCACCACCACCCCCCCCCAATTACACATACCATAGACGACGACGAAAATGGAGTTTTACGTCCTCTTGGTCTGAATCAGACACATATGGGACATTTGTAAATACAAATATGGTGGGAACAATACTGGAGGCAATGCCCGGAGGCAGTACGAAACCAGTAAAGTCCCGATTTTTAAAAATTAATACAGATAGCTGTAGCGGTGACCACGCCTCGGTTAAACCTCATCGGCTATGGCACCGCCACAAGTTAGTAGTGGAAGACGGGGTAAAAAGCGCATGGGCGGGTAAGAAGCCCACCCCAATTATCTCATGAAATGAAGCAAATTTCAGTCTCATTTTGCCCATGAGACGAGCGTTAATGTCTAGCATTCGTCTCATGGGAAAATTTGACTGAAATGTTCTTTATTTCATGAGATAATTGGGGTGGGCTTCTTACCCGCCCATGCGCTTTTTACCCCGTCTTCCCCTAACATACCATAGACTAGAGCACACACCTTCTTATACCAGTTCTTTTCATGTAATTTACCGTAAGCATTGCTTTTGAGATGGCAGCCATAGGCCTATTGCGTTCACTTCATCTTTTGCAGAAATCCGGCTAAAACCAAAGATATTCTAAAAGGGTAAGATGGATTACTTAAGAGCTCGGCGAACCGGGCTAATAGAGTTATCGTTAGTGGGGACAGTACACTTTTCACAGTGGAGGCTATCCAAAAACTCAGACTGGAACTTGAACGGAGAATTCAACTGGCCTATCGACGTGCAAAATGTGTACTGTTTCAAAGGGGCATAACCAGTGTTTCTGTCCTCACTGCTCATATAGGGAAAAGAGACCGGATGCTTATCTTCCCCTGTACAGTCTTTGCTAAAACCACGTGAAAACAAGCGGCGAGCGCCGGTCAATCGTGACAGTGACCGTTTCAGATAGCAGATTGCTATTCGGGAGAGGAGCCGGACTGGAATGTGTGATATTTGATTTGTCAGTTGAGGAGGAATATATGATGACATTGCCACGTGTATTTGTATGTTATGGTCGTTCCCTTTTGTAGGACTGTGTGGAAGCAACATGATGTGTACTTAATGGTTCAAAACATGTTTCAATAGGGGTATGAACAGTAATGGCATTAGTCCTTTATTTCATGCCCAGATTGCACTATTTTGCTTCTCGGATTTAAACCACCCTAGGGGTCTTTGTGCTTCGCACCTTCGATGAATTAGCCCCCACCCCTTAAAAACTTAATCAAAGTGTTGATTGTGGGCAGCGCGTCGATTTACCCAAAAAGAAACTTTAAGAGACCCAAAAGGAAACTTTAAGAGACCCAAAAGGACACAAAAGTGTGTATGCGTGTGTGTGTGTACAGTTTTTGTTGATATGAATGCATGAAGCTTTAAGATCAAATTCGATTCTCTTCTCTTAGTTATTGACACAATGGAGAATATATAATTATGCATTATGCATATATGCACACACACACACACACACATAGTGACACGCACTCACTCACACGCATATGCACAATGACATACACATTCACACAAAAACACGCACACACACACACTTTTGGGTCCTTTTGGGTCCCTTAAAGTTTCCTTTTGGGTCTCTTAAAGTTTCCTTTTGAGTCCTTTGAGGTTCCTTTTGGGTTCTTTTGGGTCCTTTTGGGTAAATCGACGCTCCCATTGTGGGCACTCATCTGTAAGAAGAACGAGCGGGTTTGCTAGTGATTTTGATAAAATCGAACGAACGAATATTACATTTCACGTCCTCCCGGTCCAGCGGACACATGTGGGGCATGAATTCTAATTTAATTTGGAGATAAAACCGTCGTCTTTCTGCTTTATTGCAGGGACGACTACTGCGGGGGTTGCTACGCCATTTTCACTGTGGAGGGCAGTGTGGTGAACGAAGATTGTGATGACTGAAAAAGCCCAGACCAGTCAACCCGTACTGTACATGGGGACTCTTTTTTCTTCTTCTTTCGTGGATCATTCTATTTTTGTGTGTGAAACAACATTAGAACGAACACAGTAGGTGAAGACGGGGTAAAACGCCCATGGGCGGGTAAGAAGCCCATGCCAATTATCTCATGAAATAAAGCAAATTTCAGTCACATTTTGCCCATGAGACGAATGCTAAACATTAACATGGGCTTTTTACCCCGTCTTCACCTACTCGTACTCTTGATATGTATTGTAAAAAGAATGATTATTATTGTCAAAATAACATCCACATCCAAAATTCTAATTCTTGTGAAACAACACTAAAATGAACACAGAACTCTTTTTAAATATTGTAATAAGAATAATTATTGTCAAAATACCAACCACATTCGAAAAAACATAGGAGAGAGAGAGAGAGAGAGAGAGAGAGAGAGAGAGAGAGAGAGAGAGAGAGAGAGAGAGAGAGAGAGAGAGAGAGAGAGAGAGAGACTTAGCCGATTTAAATGTTTTTTGGGTTTATAATGCATGGTCCTTAAATCAGCTAGTTATCATTGATTACATACGTATTTATATTTTAATTACTTGACTTGACGAGAAAATAAACCCAGACAAAATCCTCCATTCTTATCTGACTGGATGCGTGCAAGTGCTGACCAGTGAGTGCATTGAACAACAGGCATTTCTGCGCAAACGTTTTCATGAGGTTCAACCAGTGTTGTCAATGAATTGGTATTATGATATCGTATCGTATGGTAGTATGTATGGTCTTTCTTTTCTAGTCACATTGAATAGTTCGCCTCGGTGAAATTCAGACCGCTTCCTCCTGGTAATCGTGTCGCCGCTTATGCAGCGCTACCCATTTCTTATATGTCAACTGCATGCACGACTTTTTTCAGTTTATGCCATTCATTCCTTTCCCCCCCCCGTGGGGATCTTTCGTAAAAAATAGTTCCCCCACCTTCTGGAAGTTCTGTGCTTGTAACTTCCTCTAATCTGCCACTCTCTTTGACTCTGCCTTTTCCCTTTGCTTTATATCATCTTTCTGACTTATATTGGCCCATTCTCCTGCCCCCCCCCCAAATCTTCCAACTAATGTTTCTCCTTTGAGCTCCTCCGAAATCGGAATGTGTCGGCGGTATGCAGCAGGGAGACCAGTGGAAACTGAAAACCGGACACATACGTACCTTACTCATCATATGGCCTGGGAACGCAGAAGAAGAATTCCTTCTCAACTTCCAAGAGAATTTCTGTTGCTTTCTTTGTCTTAAACTCCACCCCTTCTCCTAAAAACAGTTCTTTCCTTGTCAGTCTCCCCTCCCCCCTCTTTGTTGACTTTCTCATAGTCATAAGCGTCATTTAATGGTCGACCTATGGCGATATTTGTCACGCCAGAGGGCAGTCAATGCACTAGGGGCTTATCACGCGATTTTCTTACTTGGGCGTAGTAAGAGAGAGAGAGATGGTAGGACTACTCACTCTCTCTCTCATTTTCTTTATCCCCAACTAAGAATATAGAGAGGATTAGCCCCACACGAGCGTCATGCCCTCTGGCGTGAAAAGAATCGCACTAAGTCTCTCATTAAAACCGTCAATTGGGCGCCGTGAGGTGTAAGTGTGTGCGTGTGTCGGGAGGGTGTGTGTGTGTGTGTTAAACCCATCCATCTAATAAACGAAAACTTTTTTGTTCGTTCAGTTCATGAATAAAGTAATAACATTTTAATTATTGTAGAGTACCTGTTTCTATTTTGTTTGTTCTTCTTTCTCTTGACAACCACCATCATCATTTTGAAGATTGTTCCATATTTCACTTTGGGCTGGGGTGGGGGTGGCAACGTAGGCCTAAGAAAATAGAAACAAAATGTGAAATAAGGAAAATGAATGCCCATTGAAAAGCTAAAGGGCCACCCTGACGGATGAGTTTTTGTAAGAAACACGTCCAGATCACCAGGAAAACAGACATTGCAACACTCACTTTGCTCTGGTTTCCTATAAAGTAAACCGTCAAAACGGCGATTCCTCCTTGGCGGAGATAAAAGCCGTTTTGGATGGGGTGGGTGAAGGCCACTTATTGTGGTTGAAGCGTTTTCTTTTTTTGTAGTGCAGTAAAAAAAGAAGAAGAGCTGTTTCTTTTGTTGTGAGCGAAACTCCTTTAGATAATCTCTATAAAAGAAAAGAAAAGAGAAAAGAAAAAAAAGGCTTGTATTGCGAAAATTTCGTGCAAACGATTTGGTCTAAACGTAGACGGCTATTAGAAAAGAGACGGCACACGTTTTCTCTTTGGGTGAAATAATTTAACTTCCAGCACCTCCGCCAAGGAGGAATCGCCGATTTGACTTCTAGGAAACCAGAGCAAAGTGAGTGTTGCAATCTCTGTAAAGGGTGTTTTCCTGGTGATCTGGACGTGTTTCTTACAAAACCTCAGCCGTCAGGGTGGCCCTTTAAACCCATCCATCTAACAAACGAAAACTTTTTTTGTGTTCAGTTCATTAATAAAAGAATACAATTTTAATCATTGTAGAATACTTGTCTGTTTCTATTTTGTTTGTTCTTCTTTCTCTTGACAACCACCATCATCATTTTGAAGACTGTTCCATACTTCACTTTGGGGTGGGGTGGGGGTGGCAACGAAGGCCTAAGAAAATAGAAAGAAAATGTGAAGCAAGGGCATCGCCGAGCGGCAGCAACGCATTGTGACAATGCAAACCCGGCCAGTTATGTCCTCTCCCCCCCCCCACCCCCCAATAAACACACCACTTTCCACCCTTACAGAACGCATAAAATACATAGCCCAAAATTTGAAGCGATTCTGTTCAGTAGTTCACGAGATACAGCTGAACTTTTATACAAACTTCCTTGCACCGAGTTATGTCCTCTCCCCCCCCCCCCCCCCCCAATAAACACACCACTTTCCACCCTTACAGAACGCACAAAATACATAGCCCAAAATTTGAAGCGATTCTGTTCAGTAGTTCACGAGATACAGCTGAACTTTTATACAAACTTCCTTGCACCATGGTACACCACCACACAAAATTTGAAGCGATTCTGTTCACTAGTTCACGAAATAAAGCTTGGGGGAAATTACATAGCCCAAAGAAGGAAATTTCGGTTTTCAAGGTCAAACTTCAAGGTCAAGGTCAGCACGGTGTTGATTAACGAAAGGAAGCTTCCTTTTCAAGCTGTCTACCCCTCTGCCAATTTTAATCAAAGTCCAAACAGTAGTTTTTAAGACAATCGATACACCGACACACACACAAACCAATCGCAAAACCTCGGCCTCTGGCCGGGTAATAAACAAATTCATGAATGCCCATTGAAAAGCTCTGAACTGGAACGTTTCAAGTTTCCAGCAGATACTAAGTTCAGACTGACCCATGTGGTCTGATTTTTATCCCACCACGCACAATAAAATTAAATGGAGCAGACACCACTGTAGGCAGCTATAAAGGCCCAACGAAACTTGGTGGGGAAAATCTCTTAATATTAGCTACCAAAGGGAAATCTGGTTTTAATGCTATCCCTCTCTACGCCAGGGTATCAGTTTGGTATTACATTTTGTTAATGCTCTTTACTAATATTATGCTTTACGTCCTCCAGGCCGAAGCCATATGGGACATTGAATGCTCTTTAAAGTATGGCAGGGTTTTAAAGACCCACCAGATCACGTGACATAATCATGGGTTTCACGTGCTTTCCCTCTTATAGCTGGTAAGAAATCCTGTTTTTAACAAGGTTTGACTCTCATACAAATGCCCCCAAATTCGAAACGAAACATCATTTTAAAGAGCAGCCTCAATTTGAAGTTGGGGAAATTTGTATGTGGGGGTCACAGCTACCCAGAAAAAACCCCAAGGGACTTAATCGTGGTGGGTCAGTATGTTTTTAACACATTGTGTGGTGTGCTTGTGCTTTTTACCCCGTCTTATTTTGGTGTGGTGAGTGTTTGTGTGTACGTGTGTGTGTGTTAATAGTGTATTGTGGTATGTGTGAATGTGCGTATGTGTGTGGCTGCATGTGCGCGTTGTGCCCATGCCTCTGTGCAAGTGCAGACATGAGATTTTCAGAGAACCAAAAAGGAGGAAAGAAAGAGGAGGGAATCGGGGGGGGGGGGGGGGGGGGGGGCGACACAGGCCCTTCGTGGGGTCCAGGGGGCGTAAAGCCCTTGATGGGGGATTTTGTTTATTTGAACCTGTAAAACATCAACCTCCGAGACAGCTAAATTATTAAAAAATTAATCTCCTTGATCCCACAAATTAAAAACAAATTATTATTGACTCAGGGCTAGTGATTTTCTGAGACACAGAGAGAGAAACAAGACAGACAGAATGAACCGATTGAACACAAAATTTGAAAATATCTATTGAACTTCTCACCGCATTTTCGCTTCAACACAAAATTTAACCCTACCACACCCACACCCCAAATTTTCTCAACATATTTAAACTGATCTAAAAAATGACACCTGCGGCCATCAAAAAGGAGGAAATCCTCCAATTGGAGGACAAATCTCATCTCTAATTTAGTGTTTGCCTGTCGAGAAATCTCGTGTGCTCCAGTGTGTACGTGGCTGATGACAAGAGCGTGGGTCAAAAGTCAGTGGGAGGAAACAAAGAACACTGACATGACAAGGTGTTGAGAGTGTGAGGGTGAGTTTGAGGGTGTGTCAGGGCTCCCAGGGACCCCCATTTGGGGGTCTATGAAGCACTAGAATTCTAAAGGACCCTCTAAAAGAATGTGCAAGGGGTCCCAGGGATACACTATAACAATTATTTTTAGCATTCGCAATGTCATTGGGACCCTCTATCCCTCCTTTAGGACCCTCTATACTGTATGTGAAGGAGTCCATGGGACCCCTTGTTTTGCGGGACGACTGGGAGCCCTGGTGTGTGCTGGGATAAACAACCAGTTTTGGAGAAAGACAGGTTACAAGATATATAATATAGCAGTTTTAAAGTCTCATAGATATTTCTAAAGCCTTAGGTAGTTGAATCGTTCAAGAATACTGAGGGAGCTACAGAATGATTATACATAGAAAAATATTCAGGGCTCCCAATCGTCCCGCAAAACAAGGGGTCCCAGGGACTCCTTCACTTACAGCATAGAGGGTCCTAGAGGCGGGATAGAGGGTCCCAGTGGCATTGTGAATGCTAAAAGGAATTTTTCTAGTGCATCCCTGGGACCCCTTGCACATTCTTTTAGAATTTTAGTACTTCATAGACCCCCAAATGGGGGTCCCTGATATTAGCCCCAAAGGGAGTAAATGATAACTAAAACGAAAACTGAATCTGAGTGTAATGTTTTTAGGACTTTGGTTAGGCAGAGTCAGTGCATAATGTGTACATATTCTTTCAGTATGCACATTTTCTTCCAGTATATTGCTTATATATCTCTATCTCTCTCTCATACAAAAGAAGCATGCACATTATGCACTCACAAAAAAACCCAACAACAAACAAACATAGAAATTAAACCTGAACACATACCACAAGGTTTCCGACACAGCCTATTTTCGAGTGAACAGAACAAGTGATGTTTTCTAATAGTGTACTCGGTTTGAATTCTGTGTGTGTGTGTGTGTGTGTGTGTGTGCCTAAATAAATGTGTATAGCACTGATGGTGTAGAGTGGCACAGAAGTATCGCGTTCGCCTTGTGTCAAGTAAACCCGAGTTTGAACCTGGGTACAGGGGATATTTCCTCTCACTGCCTTACGGTCTGAACATGGAGTCTTTTGGATGAGACGATAAACCGAGGTCCCGTGTGCCCATGCACTTAGCACACGTTAAACCCAGTGGCTACGAAAAAGTTGTCATTTGGTCAAAATTTAACCCCCCCTCCCCCCTTTCCTTCCTCATCGGTCACACAAAAATCACATGCAATTTTTTTATATTAAAATGGGGGGCGTGCCTCTGGCTGCGACGCGCTCTCCCGAGTGGGAGCAACCCAAATTTCAGAGACGCCTCTGTGATTAAAAAGTACCTAATACCCTCTGACTCTCCACCATGAAAATTATGAATAGATCTGTCACAAAGTGATACATCCAGGATCACTAACAGACATGGCTAGTGCACACAATAACCTTTTTTTTTCAAACTCAAAGGCTGGCTTTCATCAGATAAACAAATGCCGCCATCTTTATTTACAATTTCCCAAAGAATTTGTAGAGTGTATAAAGATTGAAATGACATATATCGAAACATTCACTGATTCAGATAGACATGAACAAACACATTATCTCTCTCACTCACACGCACACACACAGACTTCAATTTAAATAAATGATAATCCTTTGAGGATGAACAGAATATAAAAACAGGTGGCCACAAACACAAAATACTACCGTCGTACATGGTGAAAGCCGATACGTGACGTTAAACTGAACTTCCACACAAAATACACATTAATCAAAGAAAACTAAGCTGCAGTGCATTCACAATGATTTTTGAAGCAAATCACAAAAAGATATCACTGCATGAGCAGCATGCCAGTTTTGACTCTTAAGAGTTAATGTTAAATTTGACAAAATTAATAACATAAACTGATATAAAATTAAAAAATTAAAACTTTTTTAAAAATCGATTTTGGTATATCAGATGACAAAATCAAGCCAGGTATGCAAACTTTATAGCATAAACTATTATATAGAATTTTTTTCTCTTTTTTTAAATTATCGATTTTGGGTCTCAGATGTCAAAATCACGTCAGGTATGTGACATGTAATGTTCTTCTTCTTCTTCTGCGTTCCCAGGCCATTTTGCCATAATGGGTAAGGTACATATGTGTTCGGTTTTCAGCTTTCACTGGTCTCCCCGCTGCGTACAGCCGACACATTCCGATTTCGGAGGAGCTCAAATGAGAAAAAAACATTTGGAAGATTGTTTTTAAAAAAAAGAAAGAGAATGGGCCAATAAGATAGTAGATGATAGAAAGCAAAGGGAAAAGGCAGAGTCAAAGAGAGTGGCAGATTAGACGAAGTTACAAGCACAGAACTTCCAGAAGGTGGGGGAACTATTTGTACAAAAGACCCCCTGGTATTCCCAAGGGCAGACATGTTAAATTTGACTAAGGGCAGGAACGCATTAGATGCGGAAGTTACGCACGTAAACCCATAAATAAGTAAAAGAAAGAGGGAAAAAAATATACGGATTAGGGGAAATACGGACACACTTGTTTTTTCCATTCTTTTACTTATTTACGGATTGCGCACGGGATTTCCGCATCTACTGTGTACACGGCCTAACTTGATACAGACCTGTTTACCCTGAAATTGGGCTTCAGGTATTCGAAATCCAAAATAAGTGTATTTTTCACAAAATAGGAGCACTCCAACAGGAAAGTTTCCACAACGGAGTGTGAACATGCATACATTTTTATAACTTGTTGAAATACTGTGTCAAAAGTGTCATCTATTTAAATGTACAAGAACAACACACACACACAGAGCGCACCCGTTTCCTGAATCAGGCAATATACAGTTCTAAATGATATAGTTTCTAGTAAATGATTTATTTTTTTTACCATTTCATCATATTTTTGTCCTATGTACCATATTTATCATATTTTTGTCAAATATGCGTACAAAATATGGTGAAATCTTATGGGCAAACATGTCTGTTGATAGCGCTATAAGAAAAGACACTTTTTTTTTACTTTGATCAATTGGTGATTTTGATGTCTTAGAAGACACATGGTCATGGTGTTTCCCCCACAAAGCCCTTGAAGTAGATGGAAAAGTAAAGTAAGTTAGTAACAAGTGTTTTCTTACTTTCATGCAAACATTTACAGACTAAAGCATTATCCTTACAAGGACAGAAACTTGACCGACCCACACAATTTGTTGATTAAGGCACTTTTCTTGCAAACTTGCACACATAATAAAATGCACAAGCACACTCATAAACACACACACACAAACAAGCATAAATACACGCACCGTAGAACAAATGTATTTCAATGTGAACACCTACATTTCTAACCCCACCAAAAACAAAACTGTACAAAAACAATAGGATTCCTCCTCTATAAGAGGGGAGTCCTAAAATAAGCATAAAATCATGACTGGCCACTGTATATGGCCAAAGACTGTACAGGGGAAGATAAACATCCGGTCTCTTTTCCCGATATGAGTAGTGAGGACAGAAACACTCAGGGGTGGGATTTGACCAAAGAAAAAAAAAAGGAAAACTAGATTTTCAACAACCCGCGGCCCACCCCCTCAACAAAATTTGATTAATAATAAACAAATACAATAAAATAAAGCCAATCAATAGGATAAATGGCGCCACATAAGGCCTTGAAATAAAATAAAATGGGTTGGAATAACCCATTTTAACGAAATATATTTAGAACTCGTACCTCGGCCGGCCATGATTAACATGGCGGAAGTTAGGATTGTCTTAATACCGTGACCGAACGAAACCGAAACAAGAGTGCGTTTCTTCACGATTTGTTTTTTGAGAATCTTTTTTTTTCAATGTCGGAATTGTTTTTAAAATACCGGATTTCAGGCAAAAACCGGACAAAATCCCACCCCTGAACACTGGTTATGTCCCTTTGAAACGTGACACATTTTACACATCGATAGGCCAGTTGAATTGTCCGTTCAAGTTCCAGTCCGAGTTTTTGGATAGCCTCCACTGTGAATAGTGTACACGTCCGCACTAACGATAACTCTATCAGCCCGGTTCGCCAAGCTTTTAAGTAATCCATCTTACCCTTTTAGAATATCTTTGATATGGCTAAGATGTTATTGCTGCAAGTATGTGAATCAAATGTGAAATTAGGCACACCATACACACACACTATATTACACACTCATCGGACAAGCATTCATATTCAGGCGTACCATGCAGAAATATGTACAGAGGCATACACACACACATACAAACATACACTCATATTTCCTTCATTTGGCAGCAAGTTGATGTTCAAGGACCTCCTGTCACTTTTCTTCGTTTTGCAGACTCTGATGATTCTGAAGAAAAAAAGAAGAAATAAAGCAATGAGGCTTTACTTCTTGGCAACACAAAAAGGAGATCATTTTAGGACTGAGTTGACCATACCAAGTGACCAGCCGGAGGCAGAGTAATTTCCTGTGGCTATATACAGTCGACCCCCTCTTTTAAGACTTTCAAAAAATCGCGAAAAATCGGTCGTAAAAGAGGGGGGTCTTAAATCGGGGGTGACCAAAACAATGCACTCAGTGACTCACTACACCGTATATGACGCACAGCACATGCATACACTAAAACAAAAACATGCTTTCTCCGTCATTCTTGAATGAAACATCCGCGGTCTAGCTAATATACGAAAACGAGCGAAAACAGAAAGTGTGCTCGACGGCCCGTGTTGCACTCACACACAAACTACACATAACAGCAGTGCAGACCTAATTTTCGCCATTTTACGCTCTGGCAGTTCATTTTCAGTCACAGTTCGCACACACGGAACTTTTACCGCGCATACAACTCGGCTGACAAAATGGCGCCGCACACACCGCAAATACGAAATCACGGCAAACGCTAATGCGCCAGCTGCTTTCATTTATCGGATTTTGTGAGTTGTTTGCATTCAGTGAGTGTTTCAGTGCACGCACTAACGCCGATTTATCAATTTGATAACGGAAAGGAGCTGCTTTTCAACTTATTTTTTACAAAGTGAGACCATTCACTGAGTTCCAACTTATGGAGTGTGACCGATCACCTAGTTTCAACTTGGGAGTTGACTTCGCATTTAGGCCTACGTGTGCACAGAGTTCGTAAAGATCGACACGATCGCGACTGTTTCAGTTCAAACTTTGATCATAAACTGCTCAGTGATGACACATGTGCATAAAAGTGGTGACATTTAGTGGTCAGATCGTGATATCGCTGATTAAATTCTTCAATTTCGGCGTGAGAACGGTTCGTTTTTACCGAGATTGACCTAACAACAGTAGTACCCCAGCTGTGCGTCGGCTCGAACTGAGTGCGAGAAGGTCAGAATGTGTTGCATCGGTCGTAAAATCAACAAGATTTACGGTCGTAGAACGCGTTAGAGGGGGAGTCGTAAATGAGGAGGCAAGTTTAGAAGAAAAACGATCCGTCATTCATATTTCAGTCGTAAAAGAGGGGAGGTCGCAAATCAGAGGGCCGTTCGTGAGGGGGTCGACTGTACTACTTCTTCGTGACAGACAAGGACGATAATCTTATGTAGGTGGTGCAAGCGTCGCAGTGCACGAGACAGGGGCAGAGAATTTTCAGTATAAAGCCTCAGTGAAAAAAAAGAAGACAAATATACACAACACATGAGCTATCAAAATCTGTAAGCATCTCTCTCTCACTGTCTGTTTCTCCTGTCTCTCTTGTGTGTGTGTGTGTGCGTGTGCGTGTGCATGTGCGTGTGTGTGTGTGTGTGTCTGTGTGTCTGTGTGACTGTGATCAATCGTTTATTATTTCATCTGGGTCGAAAAGTATGAATCGAGCACAACAAAAAACCACCCATATTTTCCATGGACAGATTGTTTCTTCACAACACACCTTGAATGCACAGTGCACATAATTTTAGGCTTTGTACAAAGAAAATGAACTAGAGACAGATTCTTTAACAACATCAGAAAATCAGAGAAAATCTGATAGAATCAGACAAGTAAAAAAAAAGAACAAATCTTGAATGAACACATGCAGTCAGAAGTACCATATGTTTCGGACTACAAGGCGATACTTTTCCCCCAGACTGAGACCCCTGCGTCATACAACATGACTAATAAAATAGTAAGAAAATATAATAACAGAATCTGAATTTTGTGTAAAATTTGGGGGGTGCGCCTTATAATCAGGTGCGCCTTATAATTTGAAAAATACAGTCAATTGTTTACAACAATGAACACAAATGTAGGTTCATTCTCCTCCATGTTTCTCTTACCCAAAGAGTTCCTTTTTGCTTTGTCCTTCGCTGAGTGGACAGCTTGGCTCATCTGGCTCCAGATCTCGATCTCATCTGAAACACAACAATGAGTATGAGCATGATAACCTGGAAAAAGACTAGCATGGGTGCAAATGAAAAAAAAACAAAAGTGCAACGCCGAGCCGCTGCAAAGTCCCCTCGCAGCATCGCCAAGCTACTCCGAAATCGGAATGTGTCGGCTGTACACATACATAAAAACGCATCAAAACAGCACGTAACTACATAAAAACGCATGAAAGCAGCACGTAACTGAATCATTTTTTATATACAGCCTTGGGGTTCGGACCCGTGATTTGAGCGCGCGCGATCATGCGCACACGCGCGCACAGAAAAATTCATGACAACTGTGTTATAGACCATTCATCAAGAAATGTTGTGAAAAAACCCGCATTGAAATACATGCAAAACTTCGCGAGATATTAGAGATTATGTGTTTCGGGGTTTGAACCCCGTAACTGGCGCGACCTTGACTTTAATGTAAAACTAAATACATCAGTGGATAGCTTGCATCTTGGCAAACTAGTATACCAAATTTGATGATGATAGACTGAATAGATTTTGAGAAAAACGGACGAATAGCCGGATGGAGGCACGCCGGACGCCGCTGGACGGACCAGGACAAAAACAATAGTTCCCAGAACCTTCGGCTCGGGGACTAAAAACCGAGAGGCATAGGTCAAGGCCTAGGTGAGGCATAGAGGCAGAGCAACATCCCCTTGAAGCCAAAGCAAAAACAGAATTATGAAGTTCAAGTATACTTTAACCCTTTCACCGCCAATGTCGCATTTTGGCACCACAATGGTTGAACACCCATGTGACTAAAAAGCATCAAATCAGGGCCTGTTATCTGAAGACCCTATTGTCTTCATTGTGGGAGGTAAGGATAAGCCTCAATAGACATGTGATGTTATACATGTCACAGAGGAATTCGCAATATTGCAGATATTGGTGCTTTTTTCTCTACCCAGGTAAGTTTAATGGTATTTTTGGGGCTGAATATGGCTGGCGGCGAAAGGGTTAATATCTCCAAAAGAGCAATTCAGGTTAGGTGCAACAACATGACAGAAATACAACATAACTGAAAGAACATTAATAAAGATGAAGTTCATAGTTTTATATCAAAGCACAATTTATACAAAAGTCCATTTCATATGCCGTTGATGACCGTTTTCATTTTGACAACTTAACAAAAAAAGAAAAAAAAGTTCAGTTTCAGGGTAAATTGAACAAAAAACTGAAATCCTTTCGAAAAGGAAAAGGTTGCACCCATGATGTGGTCTGTGAAGACTATTGCTTTCCGGCTAAACACTGCCAAAAAAAAAACCTGCAAAATTTTGTAAAAATAACCAGGGCTAACAAGAGACATGTGCTCGCATGCTCATGTTTTCGGAACATCGCGACCGATTTTCTAGAGTACTAACATGTCTGCGCGTTGGTCGGGTCCGTGCATACCCCTCCCTTGAAATCGTAGAGATTACATAGAAATTACGTCATTTTTTCCAATGCCTTAAGGGGTACGCAACCCCTCTTAGTACTCTAGGACATAATTATACGGACACTTTGTGACGGTAGGCATCTATGCTTTGGGCACCATCCACACCGTCATGCTGATTGTCCATAAAAGTGAAATCCCCTTGGCTGGGAGTAGCAATGTATTCTGGGGCCAACTCATCTCCACTCTCAACCAAATTTTAGTCCAATCTTTCAGAATATCAGTTTCCTTCCTCATCTGTCACACAAAAATCGCATGCAAAAAAACACACACACAAAATTGTGGCGTGCCTCTGGCTGCGACGCGCTCTCCAGGTGGGAGCAACCCAAATTTCACAGACGCCTCTGTGACTATAAAGTACCCAATACCTCATCTGCCCTGTGTTCGTGGTCAGATTTACTGGGAACCTTATGCACAGTGAACAAGCCCTGCCTTTAGAATCGCACGTCTTACACCAAACGGACATTAATTATACAGGCATTCACACCATAGTATTAGATCTAACTCCCCAGAGTTATTGTTCTTTACATTTTTAAAAAGTTTCTTCAGAGTTATTGTTCTTTGAAACTCAGGCATGAAAGTGGATGAAGATCAAAAAAGAGGAAACATTTTCGTCCGAGAAATCCTTCCACCCGGATTTTCACCTGACGTCGGAAGTTTTGTTTGGGGGGGGGGGGGGGGGGGGCGAACGTTACCCAAATTTTTTTTTCCAGCACAAACATCTTTCAACAATCAAAGAATGGGATTCCTTTCAACCGAGAAAAATCCTTCCACCCGGATTTTCACCTGACGTCGGAAGTTTTGTTGGGGGGAGGGGGGCGGATGCACAATGCAACCACCTTTTCACACACCTCACGTCACAAGTTTTATTCAGCAAGGCGGCGGTCCGAAAATTGGGTCGGCACAAATTGCCTTCCACACACATTTTCAGCTAACATCGCTGCTTTTGTTGAGCGGGAGCTACTCATTTCGCCTTCCTTCGCACAATTGAAGCGAGTGAGCTAAAGCGACTTCCGGTTAACCAGTTTGAGATTCGCCAAATAGAGACTTGTAGATATAAGAATACGGCAAGATCGGTCCTTTACGCGGATTTTTTTTTTTCCCGTGGAAGTTTTCAAACATTTCCGCTGATTTTCCGCGAAACGCGGAAGTCTTTCATGCCTGGAAACTGGAACTGTTCTTCGTTGTCGTTCCAAGGGCGAAAGTAAAGGGAAGCAATAAATAAGCATGTGACGGCATCATAATACTCCCGATCTTCCCACATAAAACTGAAATGGCTAATCAACAGACCTGTTTACCCTGAAATCGGGCTTCGTGTATTTCAAATCCAACATAAGTGTATTTTTCACAAAAGAGGAATACTCCAACAGAAAAGTTTGAAAAAAAGGGAGTGCAAACATGCATACATTTGTGTAACAACGATGGAAATACTGTGTCAAAAGTATCATCCATCCATAAATTTACAAGAATAACACACACAGAGCGTGTCGCATGAAAATAGGTAGCTCGTAAAAATAAGTAGCTCGCTACCTATGACAGTGTGTATTTGCGACATTGAGCATGAACCAGAAATTTCACTTTTTTCTAGGGTTAGGGATAGGGTTAGGGTTAGGGTTAGGGTTAGTTAAATGGTTAAAGTACAGAAAAAGTGAAATTTGTGGTTGTCGCAAATACAGACTCTCATAATAGCGAGCTACTTATTTTTACGAGCTACCTATTTTCATGCGACAGAGTGCACCCGTTTCCAAAATCGGGCATAAATTTTTTGGATACAGAAATGAGTCAGATTTATTTTTTTACCATATTTTGTTCTCATGTACCATATTAATCATATTTCTGTCAAATATGTGTACAAAATAAGGTGAAATCATATGGGTAAACAGGTTTGAACCAAGCTTACCAAAGTTATCCTCCCCAATCAGCATGTCAGGATTGAGATCGGCAGTCGGCCCAGCCTCAGCACCTCCTCCCCTTCCTCCTCCTCCTCCCTGGGCCCCAGATCCTGGCGCCGGGGTGGAGGTGGCCATGGGCCCCTCAGACACCAGGGTGCTCAGAGTCCATGCGGATTCCTTGCTGCCAGAACCAGACAGGGTCTTGAGGTCGCTGCTTCCGGCTGGTTTCTCCGTGGCTGTTGTTGCTGTTGCTGTTGTTGTTGTTGGGGCAGTGGGGGCCGTTTTGGTGGAGGAGGAGGAGGAGGAGGGAGGCGCCAGGGAGCGTGCTGGTAGTTTTGGGGAGGAGCACCAGCTGGAGCATTTGCGAAGACGGGGGCTGCAGCGCCTTGCATGGTCGGGGGACTCGTCGGGAGAACTGTTGAATTCTGTGGCACAAAAAGTGAGCTTGAAGTTGAAGTTCAATGCTTAACACTTTCAACACAACCTCTCTCGCTGCTCCATAGTCCCTCAGGACACTTGCAGTCAAGGAATCAAGGCTCCCAATCGTCCCGCAAAACAAGGGGTCCCAGGGACTCCTTCACTTACAGCATAGAGGGTCCTAGAGGCGGGATAGAGGGTCCCAGTGGCATTGCGAATGCTAAAAATAATTTTTCTAGTGCATCCCTGGGACCCCCTGCACTTTCTTGTAGAGGGTCCTTTAGAATATTAGTGCTTCATAGACCCCCAAATGGGGATCCCTGGGATCCCTGGGAGTAGAAATTCCTTCAGGAGACCCGATTTTCGCTCATTTTCAATAAATTCTCTTTAAAAATCTGGAGATCACGGTGACTTTATTTTTGTATTGTGGTTTAGATGTATCTTCAATCTTTTAAATGATATGAAATTCGAAAACCAATTCGTTATTGCGTGTTTAACTGATAACTAGAAAAGACCAAATACGTAATATTTATATTCTGTAAACGTCCGTGTACATAATAAAGGCTGTCCCCCAGACACAGGCCTCACCCTGGGCTTTTTGATCCTGGACTCTGGCCCTCAACACCTGGAATTCCTGTTGCCTCTGCATTTTTCGCCGCAGCCTCTCCTGCCTTTCCAGCTCTTCAGCTGAATTGGATTCACTGAAAAAATGTGTTACTCATTCGCATCACAACGATTTTAAATTATTAAAAAAACTCACAAATCACTCTAGCCATACACACAAACAAAACATAAAAAGGAGAAATGAAAGATTACGGGTTTTTACTTCAGGTTTAGACATAGGGAAGTGGTAGATCAGACATTTTTATATATAGACTTCATATAGCAAAACTCTCTACACCCATTGGTTTCCAACAACAAACCACTACAAAAGCAAAGTCAGAGGCAAAATTGTGGTCTAAGGGAGCGAAGCGAGTTTAGAAGTGACCAAGGTATGATGTGCACACACATTTACTTCCCTTGAAGCAAATGCATCAAATTGACAGCTATCTATTAATTCCCGCACATATATGGCTGGAACGACTTGAATGAGTTAAAGTAAAAGATCCTTCCCAAGGCGAAATTCGCTTAACATCATTAAAACTCCAAGAAAAGAAACGGCTTTCTGATTTAAAAATGGTTAGATCATGGTGATGCCCAAAAAAATAATGCAAGGGCATGCAAATGTCGAGCAAAACCACACACTGATTTCGTATCAGGGTGCTCAATATTTTAATAGGAAGGTTTTGAGTGAGCACTCAAAGAGTAGATAACTTAACATGTGCCGCAAAAGCGTGCTCGGTGCCAATACTCAAGTGTTTGTCTCCGCTATAACCGCTGGTGAGTAAACAAATGTGTTTAACTGGCCATTGGCGATTGAATAAAAAATGCAGTTGTAGAGTTTTAGGGAGAGAGCTTTTTGGTCTTTTTTTTAAAACCAATTCGTTATTGCGTCAATTCATTCTTTTTTTGGTAGTTGTAGAGTTTTAGGGAGAGAGCTTTTTGGTCTTTTTTTTAAATCAGTAGATTCTTAAAATTCTAAAGTAATAATTGTCAAAGCTGCTTGTTTAATAATTCTAGAGCCCAAGAAAATAAAAAAAAGTAACTATTTTAAATTAGTGATAAAAAACCCAACATTACCAGTTATTGGAAACGGGCCCTTCCGTTGCCTGGGCTACAGATTCACAGGAATTGGAGTCCACACATTTGACATTGTGATTCTGTGCAGGCATCTGGACATTTTCTTTTTCATCAGCAACTGAAAATCAAATACACTCTAGGCAATTAACATATTTTAGCATCTAGTCGGAAGAAAAAAATTTCATTCATTTTTTTTTTCTTTTCTCTTTTCTCCTCTAATTTCTGCAATGACCGTATTTTTCGGACTATAAGGCGATACTTTTTTTTTCCAAGACTCAGACCCTGTACCTTATAATGTGACTGATGAAATAGTAAGAAAATATAGTAACAAAAATTGAAATTTGAAATTTGGGTAAAATTTGGGGGGTACGCCTCATAGTCCGAAAAATACGGAATTTCCATATCATGTCCATTTTCCTTTTCCGTGTCATATTTTTGGTTAACCGTATCCGCCGATGCTTTGGTGTTTTTTTGTCCCATCGCCTGAACCCCCCAGTGGAACTACCCCCATGCCGCTCATTCTGAGTCCCAACCCCAGGGCTGCCTACCCCCTGTTGAAGTTTCCAGGGACAAACTGCTTAAAAATCAGGGACAGAGACTTATTTCCAGGGTCAAACATCGCAATGTCATGCATCATGAAATATATTTTGTGATCTAGCAACATTTTCGCAACTGGATATTTTGGGTAGTCTTTTTGTTGCTTTTCTGTGCCAACATGCCTCTATATTCAAGATCTTATGGTGTCCAGTATTATGGTATTTAGGTATTAGGTATTAGGTACTTTATAGTCACAGAGGCGTCTCTGTGAAATTCGGGTTGCTCCCACCTGGAGAGCGCGTCGCAGCCAGAGGCGCGCCACCCAATTTTTTTTTTTTTTTTGCATGCGAGTTTTGCCACTGATGAGGGGGGGGGGGGGGTGTTAAATTTTTACCAAATGACAACTTTTTCGTTGCCACTGGGTTTAACGTATGCTAAGTGCATGGGCACACGGGACCTCGGTTTATCGTCTCGTCCGAAAGACTCCACGTTCAGACCGTTAAGGCCTAGTGCAGAATGAGAGGAAAAAATCCCCTGTACCCAGGTTCGAACTCGGGTTTACTTGACACGAAGCGAACGCGATACCACTGTGCCACTCTACACCAAACAGTAAGAAAATGTCAACAGTGCCTGCTGCTTTGGGCGTTCCTGTGCTTATAGTAACGCTAGCTAACAAGACAACTGATTGCTTTACCAAATTTTGATTCTACTGAGTTTTCAGGGACAATATTCCGGGAACAAATACTCCTTAGGGGGGACAGTAGGCAGACCTGCTACCCAGATCACACCCCGAGTTAACCTGTCGTGGACCCCCAAACTGGCGGCCCATGGGGAATGGTCAATGTAAGGTCGTCTAGAGGCAACCACCAGAGGAGACACTGCACTGCTGCCGAAACACTTCGGTGGAGTTCAGTGGAGCCTGTTCTGATCCAACGTAATTATGCAAGACATCACCTACTAATAATAATGGGAATTTATATAGCGCTCTTTCTCACATGAGCTCAGTGCGCTTTACATTGATAACAAGAACATTAACCCTCTCTAGGACACAGACGACAAATGTGCCTGAATTTTGTCAACTCATGCAGCCCGTATGCGCCGATTGCACCCGCTGAACGCCAGGTCTAGTACGTTCACTTTCACTTTCTCCCTACCCACAATGCAATATACTAAGTTAGTTCTTCCTTTACCTCAGTCTCGCTGGTCCGTTTTTGGTTCTTACAGCAAGGGAAAGCACCCACTAGTCTTTTTGAACGGATTTTTCGAAGTGACCCCAAATGTTTTTCTTCTTTCCACGTGACGTGACGCAGTATTGACTCGGCGCGATGCTCGGAGTGCCATTACGGATTTTTTTATTCCAATTCATGGTTTGTTGTGTGACAGTGTGTTACCTTTGGAATAATAATATCATCATTGCTATTCAATATGCATCTTTCAGAAATGAAATGTGAGTTAGACTTTATTCTGGGTGATTTTTTTAATGAAAAGATTTGGTGTGACGTTCGGAGTTAATTCCCATCTCTCGGGAACTGGGATCGATTCCCGGTTCGAATGGTTGGGAGTCATTGGGTTAAAGGCAAACAAATAATTAATCATTAGAAAGTAAAATAAGCACGATGATTGCACGCAACGTTCTCTTACTTCTTTACACACACACACACACACACACACGCGTAAGCCCCCATACTGACGACAATAATTGTATAGTCACGGAGCAGATTGAGTGATGTCCTTTATCTCCAAAAATATTATTTTTACTTTTGAAATAGTACACAATTGCCTATGTTAGGAGTCTTAATTTCAGAAACATTAATTCAGGCATGATACAAATTTTAAGTTTAAGGATTCTTGTTATTGAATGCCTCATTCATTATTGCAACAATCAAAGGCTAGGTAATACAATGCATCCCAAAAGTTATCGTACATTTAAGGGAGAAAAAAAAAGAAAAGAGAATCATGCCTCAAAAATGTCAGTCAGATTGTAGCTGGTTTGAATCATATGCAGTGGGTCTGACCCTTCAGACAAAAAACAACAACTGGATTATCTCAGAGAAATTTGTGCTGTGGTACGCCATAAAAAACATATAAGCTTAAGAACATTTAAAAAAAAAGCTAAAACGTAAATCTTTATAAGAGCAGGTAAAATGAAAATACTTTCTTATACTAATACTATAGCAATGATGTCCCGAGGGTCCAGTCATAGGACGTTGGCCTATTAAAATTGAAAATGTGCTATTGTGTTCTCCCCAGTCAGAACAAAAGTGTGATTACATTTTTAACTTTAATACACTTCATCTTATTGATTTCTGCAAGAACCAGGACATTGTCCTAGTGATTTCTCTTGTATCAGGACAGTTTGTCCTGTCACTTTTTGATCATTGATACATCACTGCTATAGCACGGATGCAACTGGAGAAAATCCAAAAACAGGCAGGGCAGGGGTCCAGGGGCCACCCAGGCCCCTGGCAGGGTACAGGGGCAGACCCGTGCCCCCCTGAAGCTGAAGAAAAATCAAAATCGTACTCAATTTGAAGCTTATTCCAGGATTGTAAAGTGAGAATTCAACACTTTTTTCCCCCTTGAACTTTGAATCAATTTTTTTCTGTGGTCAAAATTTGAAGAACAGGCGCCGCCTTGTATCCAAGGCAAGGTTGCACATGCTATAGTGTAATCACACATTGCACACCTGTGACAGCCCCAGTGGTGTTTCCCCCTATGACTCCACCAGGTGTGTCACAGCCCGGGGCCGTGGCCTGCCCGGCTGCAGAGGTCACGGCCATGGTTCTGGACATCACTGGGGTCTGCACGCTCTGCTTCCGGCTCCGGCTCGCCCTCCGCGCGTGGGCCGTCTTTTCGTCCATCGCCTCGTGGCGCATCTCCGCTAGGCTGTACGTTGCGGGCGGCTGATTTACGAAACGAGTCAAACAGAACAACCAGGCATGGGAATTAGAGAAGACAAAAAAGACTGAAAATTGGGGTCTGGAAGCAGGCATAGGAACAAGGAATAAAAAACAACAACTGAAAACCGTGTGTGTTGGGATACAGCCCCCAGAAAATGAAGCTTCTTCTGTTATCTAAGCCTTAAAAACAGTATTAGAGATAAGACTGATATATTTAGTTCCTTTTGCATTCATTTATAACCAATAACTTAAGTTTTACTCATTGGGCTTCTTTTTTTATCACATAAATGTCCTCTTGGACCATCCAAAAAGCTGAAACTTGCCAAAAAAAGACTGAAGAGGACCATCAAAAAAGCTGAAATCAGCCAAAAGACTGACAATTCCCATGCCTGACAACACAAACCACACAGACAGAGAAACACACTACGCACACATGTTTATCATGACATTTAAAAGCACTGACTTACCGTATTTTTCGGACTTATAAGGCGCACCTTCTTCTTTCAAAAGGCATCCCGCCGTCATCTTGCTGACGATTATGATGCACAAAACAAAGGGGTTTCCGGCGTACTAATCATCAGTACTGTGCAGAGGAATAGCTGCCCAGATGATCAGCTCTATGAGGGAAAGGAGGAGAGTGTAAGGGGTCAGGGGGTTAGGGGCCACTGGGAGGCTGGAAAACATGGGAGGGGGGCATGGAAGGTGGAGAGGAAGGGGAGGGAGGAGTTTAGATCTGGGATTTGAAGACTTCCACCTTATTATAAGGCACAGCCCCCCTCCCCCCACCCCCACCATTTTACACAAAAACTCAGATTTTGTTATTGTAGTTTCTTACTATATCATCAATATATCATAAGGCGCATGAGTCTCAATCTGGGGGAAAAGTATCGCCTTTTAGTCCGAAAAATGCGGTATTCAGTACTGTTCTATCAACAGTGTTAATTCCATCAAGTGTTAATTCTATTTTCGAAATCAGGGGGTCAGAAGCAGCGCCTCCTGATGGTTTGAGGGGCACCTGGATACTTCAAGGGGTCTCTTCTGAAGATTTGTAAACTTAAAAAAAACCCAGAAAAAAACCCTAGTGTGTCAGGTGAACGCTTGCTACGTTTTGTGAGGCACTGTTCTGAATTCCAGTGTGTCAGGTGAGATGGGGGATTTGTCTTTGAGTGTCATAGACGCAGATCTGTGTGTGAGAATCAATATTGACCAAAGTCTCAATGAAATTAATAAGCACACAAACAGAATATTTTCACTCCTTTTTTCTCTTATGAATTTCACCTTCCTATTCCACTACTGTTTGATGCTTTTTCAGGGGACAACTTTTATTTAGGGCTAAGTTTTCATCAGTTTAACTCTTCTAGCACCATGGGCGCGAATAATATATTCACCCAAGACATCATCATTCTACACTCCCACCAAATACATTCATTTCCAAGCACCCTGCCATGTGTTTTAGAGCTTTTGTCACCGTTTCTGCCGTTAAAGTAATGCATGCGCACTCGAAGAAATATTTACTTCCCTCTCATTGGTTGAGATGCAACGGACAACCAAGAACATCAGAAAATACACAGCGCTAGAAGAGCATGAGTGCAACTACACAAAATGAAAGAAAACCTGAAAGTCTGGGGTCTAGGGGTAATGCCTCCCTGCAGCTGAAGAAAAATTGATTTATGAAGGTACAGTGCAACCTCCCTTATAAGACTCCCTCCCACATAAGACCTACTTCTCTGAGAAATTGCCCTTC
The DNA here is from genome assembly GCA_017654935.2 of Phymorhynchus buccinoides. Lineage (NCBI taxonomy): Eukaryota > Metazoa > Mollusca > Gastropoda > Neogastropoda > Raphitomidae > Phymorhynchus > Phymorhynchus buccinoides. The sequence continues at coordinate 19,712,043 of CM065696.1, forward strand.
TTTGTAAGTATTAAAATTACCTCCCTTATAAGACCCCGCCCTTATAAGACCTCATTTTGGATGATTTTTGAAGGTCTTATAAGGGAGGGTCCACTGTATTTTAGTTTGCTTTTTCCACAAGTTACACAAATGCTTATTTTAAAGTGTTTGAAAAATACAGTAGACAAGCAAAGATGTTGTTTAACAAGTCTTAAAAACAGGAAATGCCTTTTCTGGTCAAATTCAAAAACAGGAAATCCTTGTATACCAGGAAAAGTTGCACCCATGGAAGAGTTAATCTTTCAAACAGTGTAAACATATTCTAACATTCAATTTCTAGTAGTCAGAAAGGTATAAAAAGCACTGGCTAGAAACAAAATGTAAAAAAACACTCACTGGTTTAGGAGCCTGGGTTATACACTTGAGGTATGTCTTGTCTCCAAGGCAGTTTCCTAAACAGTTCCCAAAACACCTGCAAAAGACAAAACCTTTCCATTTCACTCCTTTGGAAAAAAAGAACATGCACTTGAGTAAGTTTGAAAAAACAACACCTTAGAGTAGCTGTATGTTGAACTGAGCAGTTTTCTGAATCAGTAAATGGGATTCAGGTGTTGGAGCTAAAGGTGTCCTAGAAAATTTTGGGTTTCAATTTAGACTTTTAATTTGTTGTGTCCTAAAAAATACAAACGTTGTCTACTTCACACATTTTGGGGAAACTGCAAAATGTTCTTGCTGCATTACTTACTTGAAATAGTACAAATCTCTCTTTTTTTCATGATTAGTGAAGCTTTTTTAAAATTTTGGGTCCAGAAAACAAGCCTAAGCCTCCATTTGTCTTGCTGAATCTTGATCACCAATGGTCACATTTCATACTCTTCAAGCTGTATATTCATATGAAGCAAGCCAGGTGTATGGTCACATACACTTCAAGCTATATTTATATGAAGCAAGCCAGGTGTATAGTCACATACACTTCATACTCTTCAAGCTATATTCATATGAAGCAAGCCAGATGTATGGTCACATACACTTCAAGCTATATTCATATGAAGCAAGCCAGGTGTATAGTCACATACACTTCATACTCTTCAAGCTATATTCATATGAAGCAAGCCAGATGTATGGTCACATACACTTCAAGCTATATTCATATGAAGCAAGCCAGGTGTATAGTCACATACACTTCATACTCTTCAAGCTATATTCATATGAAGCAAGCCAGGTGTATGGTCACATACACTTCATACTCTTCAAGCTATATTCATATGAAGCAAGCCAGGTGTATGGTCACATACACTTCATACTCTTCAAGCTATATTCATATGAAGCAAGCCAGGTGTATGGTCACATACACTTCATACTCTTTAAGCTATATTCATATGAAGCAAGCCAGGTGTATAGTCACATACACTTCATACTCTTTAAGCTATATTCATATGAAGCAAGCCAGGTGTATGGTCACATACATTTCATACTCTTCAAGCTATATTCATATGAAGCAAGCCAGGTGTATGGTCACATACACTTCATACTCTTTAAGCTATATTTATATGAAGCAATCCAGGTGTATGGTCACATACACTTCATACTCTTCAAGCTATATTCATATGAAGCAAGCCAGGTGTATGGTCACATACACTTCATACTCTTCAAGCTATATTCTTTTGAAGCAAGCCAGGTGTATGGTCACATACACTTCAAGCTATATTTATATGAAGCAAGCCAGGTGTATAGTCACATACACTTCATACTCTTCAAGCGCATATGAAGCAAGCCAAATGTATGGTCACACACACTTCATACTCTTCACCTGATTCATGAAGGTATTTTAGTTTGCTTTTTCCACAATTTATGCAAATGCTTATTTTAAAGTGTTTGAAAAATACAGTAGACACACAAAGATCTTGTTTGACACATTAAAAAAAAAAGTCCTTTTCTGGTAAAATCCCAAAACAGGAAATCCTTGTAATTGTATACCAGGAAAAGTTGCACCCATGCTAATAAAATAGTAAGAAAATATAGAAACAAAATCTGAATTTTGTGTAAAATTGTGTGTGTGTGTGTGTGTGTGTGTGTGTGTGTGTGTGTGTGTGTGTGTGTGTGTGTGTGTGTGTGTATGTATGTGTGCCTTATAGTCAGAAAATTACGGTTAACACAAAACAGGAGTAAAACAATGCAAGCATTAGTATGGATCCCTGACTTACTTCAACTGTACAAGGTTCTCTTCAGTCTGTCAGTGACCTACACTAAAAGTAAAATACTAAATACAAAACAGGAGTAAAACAACGCAAGTAGTACGGATCTCTGACTTACTTCAAAGCTCTCTTCAGTCCGTCAGTGACCTACACTAAAATACTAAACACAAAACAGGAGTAAAACAACGCAAGTAGTACGGATCTCTGACTTACTTCAAAGCTCTCTTCAGTCCGTCAGTGACCTACACTAAAATACTAAACACAAAACAGGAGTAAAACAACGCAAGTAGTACGGATCACTGACTTACTTCAAAGCTCTCTTCAGTCCGTCAGTGACCTACACTAAAATACTAAACACAAAACGGGAGTAAAACAAGGCAAGCATTAGTACGGATCCCTGACTTACTTCAAAGCTCTCTTCAGCCCATCAGTGACCGCCTCCTTCCTGGCTTTCTCCAGGGAAAGGGCTTTGGACCTCATGCCCTCACTCACCCCGTAGCCAACGTCTTCATGGAAAGACCCATCCTGAGCCCAAACAAATAGTATAGTACAGAGGTTCCGCTAGCCTATCAAAAGTTTCGGTGGACAGTACCGGCAACAGGAAAATATTCCGGTACTGGCCATCAAACAGCCGGTGCAATCAAACTTCGCTGTGCAGAAAATATCTGTACATAGATCTATGCGATCGTAATGCGTCATTGTATGTTGCCTTTTAAGACCAAGTTACGTCACTTTTTTGATGTTGTCGTCATCATCAGACAAACAGAACGACAGAAAGATGTCAGAAGGGGGTGAGGGGAGAGCTACACAATCTATACAGATAAGAAACTGGAGAGCAGAGAGCGGGAAGCCCACAAGCGGGAACACAACCTTGCTATTTACGTAAGCATGACGCAAAACTTTTATCGCGCATCTGCCTGACGTAGGTGTGTGACACAGGGTCTTTCCTTACCAGCTTGAAAGAAAATCTAAGGTACCGGTACGCGATACCGATTACATTAATTTTTATTGGTACTAGACCAAAGAATATCGGTAAAAACCGGCATATGCCGGTCTAACGGAACCTCTGATAGTATCACCCTTATTGGCCACTGCAACGACCACCTTTTGCAAGAGTGAACGCCCTTGGTGGGTGGGGGAAGATGCTCGAGTACTGACCAAACAAGGGAATAATTCTCGCCAATAACCCTATTTGAGTCCACTGAATGGCTGCCTTTTGCAAGAGTGAATGCCCTTTTGGATACTGACCAACAAGGGCTTAACTCTTGCCGTCAAGGGCGTTAATAACCCTAGTTGCAATGGCCAATTTAGGGCTCCGAATGACAAAAAGCAGAAATCTCTTACATTAACAGAGGGTTCTCGCATCCCTTGTCAGTCTTCTTTAAACGTCATCAACGTTCCCGTTGCCAAGCATGACAAGGGACATCACTCAATAGACATGCAATTAAAGACCCAACAGGGGTCATAATATGAACAGTTTCCAGTGTTTTTCTGTACTGACAAGTCTACATTCTACGAAACGTCTGTACTCTTTTTTCAATAAGAGGACCAAACTTCAAACTGTTCGTTCCCAGTGTTTTACAAAAAGAACATTACTGAATGAAACGCACACTGCAGTTTCCCGTATAATTTACATGTTACTTGGCTTCAAGAGAAAATACACATTAACGGTTGCATCTATACGATACGATAATACTAACACAAGACCAGTTTAAATTTGAAACAACAAAGTTCACCTTAGATCTCACTGCTCAAAGTTTAGATTTTGTCCCCCCATCACTTTGATGCGAAATACTACCAAGGGGTCATTGGTGGAATGGTAGCTCTAAGGTTAACTCACTCGGCACTGGCCAGTTGCTTCCCCTTACAACCGTTCGGGACGGGCCATTTGGTTAGGTTCGAAAATATATCCCCACAAATAAGTTATGTAAAGTTAGGGACGGATATTTTCAGTGAAGATTACCAACACAATGTACTAAACGATCGTAAACTACAGTGGAACCTCCCTTATAAGACCTCCCATTATAAGACTCCCTCCCATGTAAGACCTACTTTTCTGAAACATTGCCCTTCTTTGCGAGTATTAAAATTACCTCCCTTATAAGACCCCTCCGTTATAAGACCTAATTTTGGATGATTTTTGAAGGTCTTATAAGGGAGGTTCCACTGTATCAGATTCCATACCTTTGTCGTTTGTCTCCTATTGAGCTTACACATAAAAAGAAGGAAAATTTCACATTCCGACCTAATGGAGCCCCCCCCCCCCCCCCCCCCCCCCCCCCAGCCAAAACTGAAAGTAAAGTCTGCAATGATTGGTTGATTTCAAGAGAAAAAAAGGTCAAAGCAAACTAAAAATAGATTACAACGTGGCTCTTGAAAGATGGTTACACGCCAAAAATCAAAACCTGTTGAAAACTCATTAGCCGGATCCGACTCATTCGACTTCGTCCTAAATGGTTGTGTTTTGTTGTTTGCTAAAAAGCTCCAATAAAGTAAACTTACCTTCAGCTGCACTTTAACTAGTGCACTGACCCCAACATAAAATTTTCCATTCAAGTGGTCCACAAAATCTGGAAAAAACAATAGTAAGAATAAATCAACAATACCCGGGTAAGTAAACAAACTTAAATACTAACTTTCTCTAAAATTATCACGTTACTACACAGGAAAAAAAGAGAAAAAAAAGCACAGATTCTTTAACTTTTATCAAAGATTAGAGATCTTAGTTATAAGAGACAAATAACGAAGAATAAAGAGATAGTTTATTAACTACTTATTTTGAGACTACAGTAGTATCTACTCTTTTCCTTAACAAACACAGAATTGTATCAGACAACCGTACACGCACATACACATCAGATTGTTGGCGGGCCCGGGCCATTGAGTCGATTGACGGTGATTTGACCCCTCATTTTGTGCACCCAGGGGTCATCTGACCCATGAAGTTTGTAAATAAATTTAAGTGTAACACTACAGTGACACATTACTGGCCCATTATTTTGGAAATTGACCCATCATTTTCTGTAAGCAGGGGTCACATGACCCACGAAGTTTGAAAACAATCTGAAACTCCGAGTCTGACACACAGAGTTTGCACTCAGTTCACACACAATGAGACACAGTGAGACATACAATAACACATTACACGCATGTGTGTGTGTGTGTCTATGTTTGTGTGCGTGTCTGTGTGTCTGTCTGCGTGCGTACGTTTTTGTGTGAGGGTGTTTGTGTATGTGTGTTGGTGTATGTGGTCAGTTCATGCGGCTCGGTTGCTGTGGCTTACCGAATAGGGTATGAACGAGTTGGCGTCGATAAATATGTGTGCTTATGTGTGTGTGTGTGCGTGTGCGTGTGTGTGTGTGTGTTAGAGAGAGAGAGAGAGTTGCTTTGTATATATGCGCTGTTGCTGGTTAATGCTGTTTTTGTTGTCTGTTGATGAATCATTGATTGTAAAGCGCTTTGGGCTCATCTGAGGTAAAGCGCTATATAAATGTACAATTATTATTATTATTATTACAAGTATCTGTCTGAATCCTTTTTAGTGGAAGGATGTTAAACTGAAGAACACACACACACAGATTTGAGGTTCACAGACAAAACAAAAGATACTTAATGGACTCACCCACTGTTTGCTGTGACACAGAATGGGACCATCCATTGAAGCCAAACGTCTCATTGGCCATGGCGATCAATCGCCAACCTTCAATGTATGCCAGCTGTTGAAATATAATGGTCAATTTGAACAGAGTGTGTGCACGTGTGTGTGTGTGTGTGTGTGTGCATGTGTGTGTGTGTGTGTGTGACTGTGTGTGTGTGTGTACAATGTACAGTGTGTGTACAAATACAATGTGTCACTACAGTGGAACCTCCCTAATAGACCTTCCCTATAAGACTCCCTCCCACTTAAGACCTACTTCTCTGAGACATTGCCATTCTTTGTAAAAGTATTAAAATTACCTCCCTATTACAACTCCCTCCCACTTAAGACCTTATTTTGGATGGTTTTTCAAGGTCTTAAAAGGGAGGTTCCACTGTATTAATATCATAAAAACTAGCATGGAATAAAAAAAAGAAGAGTTCTAAGAAACTAAGTGCTGCTTGTCAAACTTAGCGATGCAAACTTTTCTAGGGGGTAATCAACATTTGAACTTTTACACCCCTGGTCAAAATTCAACAATAGTCTATTTACAGGACCTGTTTACCCTGAAATTGGGCTTCGTGTATTCGAAATCCAAAATAAGTGTATTTTTCACAAAATAGGAGTACTCCAATAGAAAAATATATAAAACGGAGTGCAAACATGCATACATTTATATAACAACTTATAGTTATATAGAAATACTGTGTCAAAAGTATCATCCTTTTAAGCTTAAATAGAAGAAACACACACACACAGAGCGCACACGTTTCCCGAATCAGGCAATAACCCCTTGACTGCCAGAGAAAATAAAAGAAAAAACCCATTGGGCAAATCATGACATGAAGAAGGCAACTGATAGAGCCAATCTGGGAAAATGGTCTGGGGATATTACTCTCTTGATTATGTTAAAGCAAAAGCCAGCACATCAGGGTTATTCCTCTTCATCTGATGACGTCATCAGTAATGTCATCAGGTCAGTACGGTAATACGTTGGTGGCAGTCAAGGGGATAATCAGAAATTATAGATTTTTTTGTTCACCATTTCATCATATTTTCCCCCATGTACCATATTTATCATATTTTGTCAAATATGTGTACAAAATATGGTGAAATCTTATGGGTAAACAGGTCTGTATTTAGTATACGATAGTATGAAATCGAAAAAAACGTAGAAGTTGAACCTTAAGGCCGCCAGCTCCGACGCGCTGACTGATGAACTCTGGACCCAATCTCTGACGAAGCGCCCTATGGACAGCCTCATATTCTTCACTGCTGAACTCTTCCTGTGTGACATTGGAATGAACAAAATAAGGATATTACTACTAGTTTTTATTGAAGTCTTTGTCTTTATTTTTATTCACACAAGGTAAACACCCGAACGCCCGCTTTGAAACTGTATATATTTCAAATTTTATTAATTCTTTATCTCATGATAAACCCAACCACGGACTGAATTGTAAAACTCCCCTTTATTTTTACAGGGGTCGCGCTAACGCATGTTTCTTGCGGATTTAACGCGTTTTAAAAATCGCGGATGCATTTTTACGGCGTTTACGTACGCAAAATGACGTCCGCTCAAAATCGCAACTGAGTCTAGATCAGTAGATGGTGAATCAGACTTTAGAAGTCCTACGGTCCCTACACATATACTATATAGTGGTTCTGTTACACCAAACAATGGAACAGACTATAGAAAAGTGCCACTTGCTTTCAGAGGAGGAAAGGATCCCATCCTTTCTCTTTCATTAGTTATCCAGATTTCGTCCAGTACTGCTGTGACATAGGCGCAGTGCAGTGTGGCGGGAAAATCACTGTAAGCGCATTGTCTGACTCCACCTCCCACCCCATCTCCCCACCCCCTTCCAGCCTTTGCTTCCTTTCATGGTGCTTGGCCACTGGATATCCAGATTCCAGTCAATTAACTGTGACATACATGAAGCGTTTGGCGTGAAATGAGCGCGTTGTTGCACAATTGCCAGAAATCTGTCTTTGAAAATGACTGGTTAGTGAATAAAAATGCATGTTTTTGTTGCTGGTATTGTTTTCATTGTTTTTAGCTTAGATTTATCATTTTGTTCTTTGACGCGATTTTTTGCTTCCCTTACGCATTTTTTTGCCGACGTCGCGTAAGCAAAACGCGTTTTCAAAAACACTAGCGTGACCCCTGTTTTTATTCATTGCGGCTGTGAAAGAAAAGGGATAACATTCTGATATGGGGGGGAGAGAGAGAGAGAGAGAGAGAGAGAGAGAGAGAGAGAGAGAGAGAGAGAGAGAGAGAGAGAGAGAGAGAGAGAGAGAGAGAGAGAGAGAGAGAGAGAGAGAGAGAGAGAGAGAGAGAGAGAGAGAGAGAGAGAGAGAGAGAGAGAGAGAGAGAGAGAGAGAGAGAGAGAGAGAGAGAGAGAGAGAGAGAGAGAGAGAGAGAGAGAGAGAGAGAGAGAGAGAGAGAGAGAGAGAGAGAGAGAGAGAGAGAGAGAGAGAGAGAGAGAGAGAGAGAGAGAGAGAGAGAGAGAGAGAGAGAGAGAGAGAGAGAGTGAGCTAATGTGCTTTTTTTTAAATGATTTGAAGGAAACCGGAATAAGCTATAAGAACAAAACAAAAAAGTATTAGAGAGAGAGAAGGCGGGAGGGAGGGAAAGAGAGAGTATACATACATGTGCATGCATGTATCATTGTAATTTATTTGTATGTAGGTCAGGTGTGTTTACAAATTACACATCTATCTCATCTGTATCACTATCAGTGTATTGATCACTAGTATCATTGTATCATGTATGTGAACAGGTGGTTTTGGTTCTGAAATGTTTTGCTCTGATTCCCCCCAATTCAAATCCATTTGGCAGAGGCTCGCGGTATGGGCCCGTATCTCATTCTCCAGGCTATGGATACGGCACTGAATCACGGGGTGCATAAATTGCGCACAAAAAACAATTAATATTAACGCTGACGTGTTCCTAACCCTATTCCTTACCAAGATGCGTTAAAAAACTTAAATACAGGAAATAAGAAAATGCATTTGTAGACGAAAATTTTGACTAGAAAGAGTTACTATCCCTGAACATGGTCTGAGTGTTGCAACAATGCCGTATCCATAGTGGCCATAGCCACTGCGAATCTCTTTTGACTTTTTTTCCCGTGAAATTCGTCAACTTTTCCCTTCTGGCTTGATTTCCATCCACCGAAAAGGTTATTTCATGAAGAATGCAGCTTTTTAAAAATCATGGCTTGTGCATTGTAGGGTGGTTATAAAATTTTTACTTTTTTTTTACTTTTTGTCAAATCCTAATGAAATTTATGTCATTGGAAAGAGCCCGACAAGACCTTTAAAATGATACCCAAATTATCAAAATCGGTCGAAAATTGAGAAAGTTACGACGTTTTAAAATGTTAGCTTTTTTTACATGAGCTATATAAGAAAAAGTTGATCAAGATTACCGGCCCTTACCGTATCAAGGTTTGGATGAATAAAACAGCCATAACTTTTTCTTTTTTTTACCAATAAACAAAACATTGGTACCAAAATAAAGCTTATTCAAAGGGGCAACATCAACCCCAAACATTAGACAGATTAGGCCTAAGCTTTTTGTGCGACTCACAAGATCGCAACATCAACATGCGCGTGACAGAAAACATGTCCGACAGTCTTCGACGTAACACCTCCCGACTTGTGGAGACCTTGAGCAGCATTGAGATTTATTCTAGATGCACCAAATTTGGTGTACTTGTAGAAAAATAATTAAATGTAACTGCGCATTTGTTTTAAAGAATTATATAATTACCGTTCAGAAATGATAAACGAATGAATTGGACCCAAATATTGGATCGCTTGTCTCTCGCGATCGGCCGTCTTAGCGTAAAAAAAGATCGTTCCCGAATGACCGAGTAGGTGTCTGCTTCCCGAAAGAAAGAAACTCGGATGGTCAGCGCCAAGAATAACCACCAATAAAAACAAGCAAAGGAAGTGACCGTTTGGCACATAGCCAAAATCGCGGTTCGGATTTTCAACGAGAAAAATCGCTGCGGCTTGACCTAATTCCGTCGTTCCTAGTGCATTGGACCTGGAAGAGGGACATACTCATACTAGTCATAGTCATACTTCATACGAGAAGCTAACCGCAGTCTCGACACCAATTTTCATTGGACAATAGGCCTAGGCTAACTTCGTCTCTGAATCTGAATCGTAATGCTGAGCTATCGAACTGGATAATTATACAGCATGGTTGTGGAGCAGCAGGAAGAAAAATAAAAAATGAAAAAGCAACTGAAAAGAAACGAAGCACTTGTTCATAACTTGTAAAGTTTGACTCCCACGCTCCAGTCCGAAATCAAAATGTGACTAAACTGTAAGTAACACTAAGCCTTGATTAATATCGTCCAATGAAAATTGGCGTCGAGACTGCGGTTAGCTTCTCGTATACATACTTCATTATTCATACTCTTACTAGTTGCAGCAAAAAAAAACAACCGCAAAAATTATAATATCACCTGCCCAAATCTGGTCTTTTCTCGCTCCATTTTCTCTTAATCAGCCTTTGATCTGGACTTTTTTTCTTCAGATTTAGTTAGCTTGATTGCCAAAAATATCATTCAGTTTTGTAAATATTGATCCAACCTTGGTCGAAATATTCTTTCGAATTTCCCGCGAGACTGTACTGTGTACATACTACAAAGTGCACATAGAAAAGTCGCATGCCTAGTAATAAGTATGATCCAAAACTAAGAATCCTTTAACATTTAACAATTGATTCAAACGTTAGTAATGTCTAAAGTAACAAAAGTCAGCACAGAACTAAATGAACTAGGCATTTGGGCAACCAAGCAGACAAGTTTCTGTTTTGACGGAAGTAGTGCTTGGTTTCTTGAACCGGAAGTAGGTGTCGCAGCGAGGATGCTAATGTCTGCTCGAGGACGGAGCAGCCAGAATCGAGGGCAGCCAAAATAATGTGATAATCTGTCAAAACATTCTGTAACTTGGGATGTGAATAACTTTCGCTTCGTAAAATTCACGTTTAATGTTTCGTTTGTTGCCTTTCGTCAATACAGCAATGGACTTAATCGAGAATCCCACAGGATGAAGACTGCTGATGCTGGAGTGGAATGTTTACACCAAAAATGGTGCAGCAGCAAGTTTTCCCAGTCTCCGTATCATCAGCTGTAGCACTGATGTAACAGTGTGCATACGATGATGGCACCGCAACTTCGACAGCTCCCAATTCAAGTGGTGTATGCTTGTGAAACTTAATGTATTTTTTCTGTAAAAAGCTGTATGCCACATTTCGAATTTTAAATGCCTGAATTCAAGCTGAAGAAAATGTTCAGCAAGAGTCGTTCCTCCAGCCGTCACAGGGTGGACTCTGATTGTGGTGATGGTGGCAGCACCATGAATGGAGGGGGCCTTGTGGCACACCCCGGTGCTAGTCCAGAACACCATGGTTCTGGAACGTCATCCTCGCGCTACGGATCCCGATCATCGCTGACAGGCGGCAGTATGAGCGGGAATGGAAGCAAGTCCAACTCTTTAGAAAGACGAACCCGAACAGGCTCTGACGGAGGCATCTCAGGTATTTCTGGAATGGACAGTGGTCTGTCCAGTATGAACAGCCCACTCAATTTCCCCATGGAGCATCTCCAGTCTTTCAACGCCACATATGGAGGGGGGCAACGTACGTATCTAGAGAGCCTTTCCATACCACGCCAGCTGAGCAGTCAGGGACCCTCCAAAAGTGCCCTCAGTCCTACGCATCATGCGCGAAGCCATTTAAGCCATGGTCACCATGGGCGCACCAACAGTGCCAGTAGTTTGTCCACCACTGCGTTGCGTGATAGGTCGTACGATAGAATAGAACGTGACGCTGCGTATTCAACAGACCGCTCCCTTGACAGACACTTAGATCGTATGCAGAGCCTTACAGCTGCCATTGATAGTCAGCGAGAAAGAAATCAAAGAACTTACAACCGTGATCGTTCTCTCGACAGAGAGTACCCGCACATGGGTGCGCGATCATTAGAACGTGAACACAGCTCAGTGCCCCGATCGCGCTCGTCTGATCGTAGTGGTGAAATGAACTATCAAATGTCTCCTTTCATCACCTCCAATCCGTCACCTCAGGATTACAGAAACAGTTTGATTTTTGAGCTGCAGTGTCAGGTCACGGAGCTGCACCAGGAATGTGCCAAGTTGCAGAAAGAAGTGGAGGTGGCTAGGGACAAGCTGGGGTCCAGCATGAACAGCATCAAGACGTTCTGGAGCCCTGAGCTGAAGAAGGAACGCTCAATGAGGAAAGAAGAGTCTGCCAAGGGCAACATGCTGAACGAGCAACTCAAGGTCACTCAGGCTGAATTAAAGGTAAATTTCTTGTGTGGATAAAAGGTTTGTGAATGAATTGCTCTTTTACTTTTTTAGTTTGATTTACGCTCAATCTAAATTTCCATGTAGGATATTGTTTATATACAGTGGAACCTCGCTTTTAGTTTTAAAGACTCCTTTCCATTTAAAATCTACTTCTCTGAGACATTGCCCTTCTAAAATTACCTCCTCCCTATTAGTATTTCAGTGGTCGCCGCTTTATAAAACCACGGTTAATAGAGCCAGCCTCTTATTAAAGCCGATTTCTTACGGTCCGGATTTTTCACTATATGTTATGTATTTTTTAAAAGCCGCTTAATAAAACCACCCTGCCACTTATTAAAGCCACTTTTCTCAGAGAAATCACATACTAGTTTGTGACTAAAACTCACACGATTTTGTTATTTTTTCTTTCATATTCTTTTTTTTGGGCGTAGAAAATATGTCACTTGTGTCACTCAAGACATATTTATGTGCACACTCACGTATATCACGAAGTAACTGAGTTTAGAAAAGAATGTCGGTCAATAAAAAAAAACAATAAAAAAACAAGTTCAACATCGTTTAAGAGGCCTTGTGAAGTTGTGTTTAGATTCAAGCAAGTGTAAATGACGAAAGAAAGTGTGAAAGTGTGACTGACGTAAACAAAAGAGAAGCACAAAAAAAGTGTTCGAAAATGACGTAATCCTGGACCGCCGGTTATTAAGTCCGCCGCTTATTAAAGCCATTTTTCGTCGGTCCCAAAATGGCTTTATAAAGCGGCGACCACTGTACTACTCTCTCAGTCTCCCAGTCCCACTTTACTAATAAGACCTTATTTTGGATGATTTTCAAGGTCTTATAGTTATACTGTTATAGTTAAGGAAGGTTCCACTGTAACAGTAGTTGACTGTAAACACATTTTCATTTCAGCCGTGTTCAGGTGGGTTTTTTCCTGTGTGACTAGTGTGAGTCACTGAGTGTGAATCACTTTCAAGTTCCATAGTTCTACAGTACTTCTAAAGTTCTATTCTATTAATAAGAGGGACTCACTCAGTTACACAAATTTTGTTAATCCTGCTTGCAACTCTTATAACAATATAAGTTAAGCATGCGTTGGCTTAAGGCTATGTCAGACCAAGTGACATAAAGGCTAGAACACCAAGGCTACATCAAAATGTTAAAAAAAATGCTATGCATGTAATTGTAATGTTCTCATCCCTAGCTGATGCATTTATACCATAATGTTCAAGTGCCTTGGCTGTTGGGATGATCCCTGCCAGAGTCTTTTAGTTTTACTGTTTTACTCCAGGGTACGTTAACAATAAACAACATAATTTAAGTTTTTTTTTTTTTTAACCCTCATGCTCATTCTCAATTTCATTTTTCATTGTTTGATGACATTCATTGACAGTCTGTTTCCTTTTCTCAGGGTCAAATTTAACTTCATCCTCTCCCAAGTTTGCTCCCCTAAGTAAATGTTGGCAGTCAACACTGACAGTGACACAGTCATATTTTCTGATTTTGGCATACATGTGTCAGTAATTCACACTAATTGTAGTTTTGTTGATCTTGTTCTCCTTGTTTTGGAAGGAGAGAGGTGCAGGTGTTTGGGAAGGGGTAAATTAGGGCAGGAGATGTGCCAGTGGGAGTTCATTCCCAGTGAGCGCTTTTCTAGCCGGATTGGTCCAGACTGTATAAAGTACTGCAAAATAAAGGCCTATGCTCAACTTCAGTATACTGTCAATACCACCAGGCAGTTAATAAAACAAAAACAAGCGCAAAATCACAATAGTTTGTGGCACGCGGTCTATTTTTACCACTCCAATCATGAGTCACCTCCCCTGGCTTTTCAATAATTTTAATCTGTAAACCAGAATGTTATCTCTGCACCATTTCATAACTTTTTATATCTTTTGGAAAACATTTAAAACTATGTATCCTACTTATGCTCATCAAAAGAAGCACCGCATACTCGTCGTGTCTGTTGTAGTGTCTGTATTACGTATGTTTATTATTTTGTACGCTTTTAAAATACATCATTTTAAAGAGCGGCCTCAATTTGAAGTGTAGCCTCGATTTGAAGTAGAATCAACTGTGGCGGTACCATAGCCGATGAGGTTTCACTGAGGCATGGTTACCGCTACACATATCTATATTGTTAAAAACTCGGGACTTTACTGGTGTTGCACTGCCTCCGGGCATTGCAGCCAGTATTGTTCCCACCATCTTTGTATTTACAAATGTCCCATATGTGTCTATGACCGAGAGGACGTAAAACATCATTTTCACCACGCCTCGATTTGAAGTGCGACAATTTTGGACCGACCGACAGACAGACAGACAGACAGACAGACAGACCGACAAAGTGAGTTATAGGTTTGTGGCTTGAGCCACAAACAAAAACAAAAACTTAAGGTTTAAAAAAAAAAGTTCAAACACTGATTGCGCTCTCCCAATTTACGTCGAGTTTATAGCCTTTATAGCCACATCTTGACCTTTACCAGATTTTCATTAAAGTTAACAGGTGTAACCATATTGTAAAATCCTTAAATTCAGTTATTTTAGTATCATTTCACTTTTTTTCAGCTCAGTGCTCCATCAATCACTCAATGATTCAAATATTTCAATCCATACCAGTTTTGTGCTTTTTATCCACAGAACTGTACAACTTACATTTAAACTAAAGATACACCCAAGTAATGAAGTATTCAAAAGTTCAACTTCAAATGCACAAGTTTGTTTAAATAGAATTGCCAAGTTTCCTTCCCACCATTCTCAGTCAAGCATTGTATCATGTATGCAAAAGGAATTAAATTGTTTATTTAAGAGAAGACATTTGGGAACCAACCCGTGCCTCTTCCCAAACATTTTTTTTTTTAATCTTAAGATTTTTTGAATAAATTATATAATACAGAAAAGAAAAAAAATAATGCTGGCATTTTTTTCCCAGCTGGTATGGTAAAAACGAAAAGCACATGCACTGATGCAGGGATCAGTCTTATCATAGGACATCATAGGTCATCATAGGACATCATAGGTCATTTGACCAGTTCCAAGAAAATATAATATTAATAGGTCAATTTCATAAAACAATAACTGAATAAGTCGTAATGTAAAAAAAGAAGAAAGGACACAACTTGAGTGCAACGAAAACTGTTTTCTAGGAGTAGGACACTCTGTTGCCATCCATCACACAGTTTCACAGACTGCATGTTCAAAGAATGACATGATAAAACTGTTTTCTAGGAGTAGGACACTCTGTTGCAATCCATCACATAGTTTCACAGACTGCATGTTCAAAGAATGACATGATAAAACTGTTTTCTAGGAGTAGGACACTCTGTTGCAATCCATCACACAGTTTCACAGACTGCATGTTCAAAGAATGACATGATAAAACTGTTTTCTAGGAGTAGGACACTCTGTTGCCATCCATCACACAGTTTCACAGACTGCATGTTCAAAGAATGACATGAGAAAACTGTTTTCTAGGAGTAGGACACTCTGTTGCTATCCATCACATAGTTTCAGACTGCATGTTCAAAGAATGACATGAGAAAACTGTTTTCTAGGAGTAGGACACTCTGTTGCTATCCATCACATAGTTTCAGACTGCATGTTCAAAGAATGACATGAGAAAACTGTTTTCTAGGAGTAGGACACTCTGTTGCTATCCATCACATAGTTTCAGACTGCATGTTCAAAGAATGACATGAGAAAACTGTTTTCTAGGAGTAGGACACTCTGTTGCTATCCATCACATAGTTTCAGACTGCATGTTCAAAGAATGACATGAGAAAACTGTTTTCTAGGAGTAGGACACTCTGTTGCAATCCATCACATAGTTTCACAGACTGCATGTTCAAAGAATGACATGATAAAACTGTTTTCTAGGAGTAGGACACTCTGTTGCAATCAATCACATAGTTTCAGACTGCATGTTCAAAGAATGACATGATAAAACTGTTTTCTAGGAGTAGGACACTCTGTTGCTATCCATCACATAGTTTCAGACTGCATGTTCAAAGAATGACATGATAAAACTGTTTTCTAGGAGTAGGACACTCTGTTGCTATCCATCACATAGTTTCACAGACTGCATGTTCAAAGAATGACATGAGAAAACTGTTTTCTAGGAGTAGGACACTCTGTTGCTATCCATCACATAGTTTCAGACTGCATGTTCAAAGAATGACATGAGAAAACTGTTTTCTAGGAGTAGGACACTCTGTTGCTATCCATCACATAGTTTCAGACTGCATGTTCAAAGAATGACATGAGAAAACTGTTTTCTAGGAGTAGGACACTCTGTTGCTATCCATCACATAGTTTCACAGACTGCATGTTCAAAGAATGACATGATAAAACTGTTTTCTAGGAGTAGGACACTCTGTTGCTATCCATCACATAGTTTCAGACTGCATGTTCAAAGAATGACATGATAAAACTGTTTTCTAGGAGTAGGACACTCTGTTGCTATCCATCACATAGTTTCAGACTGCATGTTCAAAGAATGACATGATAAAACTGTTTTCTAGGAGTAGGACACTCTGTTGCTATCCATCACATAGTTTCACAGACTGCATGTTCAAAGAATGACATGAGAAAACTGTTTTCTAGGAGTAGGACACTCTGTTGCTATCCATCACATAGTTTCAGACTGCATGTTCAAAGAATGACATGAGAAAACTGTTTTCTAGGAGTAGGACACTCTGTTGCTATCCATCACATAGTTTCAGACTGCATGTTCAAAGAATGACATGATAAAACTGTTTTCTAGGAGTAGGACACTCTGTTGCTATCAATCACATAGTTTCAGACTGCATGTTCAAAGAATGACATGAGAAAACTGTTTTCTAGGAGTAGGACACTCTGTTGCTATCCATCACATAGTTTCAGACTGCATGTTCAAAGAATGACATGAGAAAACTGTTTTCTAGGAGTAGGACACTCTGTTGCTATCCATCACATAGTTTCAGACTGCATGTTCAAAGAATGACATGAGAAAACTGTTTTCTAGGAGTAGGACACTCTGTTGCCATCCATCACACAGTTTCACAGACTGCATGTTCAAAGAATGACATGAGAAAACTGTTTTCTAGGAGTAGGACACTGTTGCCATCCATCACATAGTTTCAGACTGCATGTTCAAAGAATGACATGAAAAGTTTGCTTTTTTGTTTAGTTTTGTTTTGTTTTATTTTTTATATGATTTGTTTTTGCATAATGCAAATTAATACAGTACTAATTTACTATGCAATATAAAGTAATAATAGAACAATTATTTTTTATTGTTTCACCTAAGTCAATCTGATCATTATGGAATCAGTTGCAGCGCACATCAAAATCCTTAAAGTTGCTAACAGACACGAAGTAAACGAAGTAGTCATATGACCTCTTGGCTGCAATAACAGTAGGTCATTTCAAAATGTTATCAGTCAATGACTGATGACCGTTGCTAAGACTAAGAGTAAGATAGTAAGAATAATCCCTGACATGTTATCACCAGACTACGAACAGAAAATCAAAGAGTAAAGACTCACTTTGTTTCCTGTTTAGAGTAACATTTTTAATAAAATGTTAAAAAAACAACCAACGTTATAAAGTAACTTTTTGGTTTTAGTGTGTTTGTGTGTACGTGTGGGTGCGCACGTGCGTGTCAATGCATTTTTATACTTTTTGAGGGACGGGTTGAGAGTATAGATCTACTCCACACTCGTGTGTAGTGACTGGTGTACAATGCAGTGACAGATTACAAATTGTGGAAATAACCTTCTTTCTAATTCTACAGTATCAGTGTGACATAATTAATTAATTAATAAACAATGGTGACCTTTTCAAATGTCATAAGACTAGTGCAAAGCGCCGATAGTCAGCAAGGCACAACCAAAAGAGAAAGTGTTACAAGTAACCCCGCCCCTGGGGAAATCACAAATAATACAGACAAAGCCTAATAGGTCACCAATGCTCTGTCATTGTTACAGTCAAACCTCTATTATAAAACCCTCCGTTAAAAGACCTCCTCTCATTTAAGACTGATTTATTTTGTAGATCTTACTTAAATACTATGTATTTTTATGTATAAAAGTAAAACTGACCTCTGTTATTACTTTTTACTTTTTGGAAGTCTTCAAATAGAGGTTTGACTGTACAACTGATATTATACTATAGTCTCTCCCAGTCTGTGCTGGCAATTGGAATTCACCCCAGAGGGAAAGGAATACAATGCACTGGTTCTCAAAGCAAGGGGATCAAAGACTTCATTTCCCCAGACCTCTATAGTGCGACTAAATACTATTACAAACTTGTACACACGTGTACTATTTCAGCTGATATAGACCTGTGCTAGGTTTGTGTTTTTCTTTACTCCGGGATTGTATGACTTCTGATATTCTAAAGCTTTGTAACAGTGAGTTTGTTGTGTTTTGTTATACGTGGGAATTAACTGGTAGAAAGAGACTGCGCTGCAAAGCAATTAAGTGTCCTTATTCCTTCTGACTTCATTTTCCTGGTGTGTTCTAACTTGTATATTATTATTTGTTGTACTTGGGGGTTTCTAAGAAAAATGGCACTGTAGTTGAACCTTTTGATAGTCAGAAAAAATACAGCAAAATTATGTTTTCCCTTCAATAGTTCAAAGTCTTGGTCCGAGTTGCTTGCTTTGATCAGTTCAGTTTTACATTATGGTTTGCTTGTGAAATTAAAACAGATGAAGTGATCAGTCTTGTTCCTTATGGCCTGGGAACGCAGAAGAAGAGCAAGAAGTTCCTATCCAACTCCTCCTTTCTGTTGGTAGATCAGTGCAGTATCATTGAGGACAAATTAACCCTCTTAGCACTGCGCATAATAGAACATGTAAGCTAAAACAATGGCGTAAAATTGAGGACTGCAGAAACGTCAACTGGTACTTCTTGTGTTCACTTTTCATCTCTCATATATATAAACATGTTGTGTTGAAAATTGAGTTTGCTCTTTAATTCAGTAGTTTTGTTGCATTGAATGTGTGTGTGTACGTGTGTGTGTGTGTGTGTGTGTGTGTGTGTGTGTGTGTGTGTGTGTGTGTGTGTGTGTGTGTGTGTGTGTGTGTGTGTGTGTGTGTGTGTGTATATGTGTGTGTGTGTGTGTGCATACAACACTTACACTGTCTCAAACTCAAAAGTTAACGTACCGGTGATTAATTTCAGATTTATATGTGTGCATACATGCGTCTGTCATAGATAAACTAAAACATTATAACTTAATATGTCATTAGAGTAATATGCGACAAATATGTGCATGCATGGTCTACAGTGATAATGCAGATTTATTTTGTACATAACTAGTGTATAGTTTACACCCTAGGCTACCCCAAACCATAAACCATTTCACATTTTAAGCTTTTGTTTTTGGTCCACCAATGTCCCATTTCTGGTACCCCATTTTAGAGAACAACCCTAACTCTAAGACCTAGGTGCAAAACAGGTGTTTCTGTATGCCTTGTTCTCTCTCTCTTTGGTCTAAGAATCTCTGCTTTTACGCAAGAAACATAGTCCAAGCATCCTGTGTGTAACACTAACAGTATTAATATAATAAACTATTATAATACAGTTTAACTTTTAATTGAGGGTGTGCTTTTTCTCAAAAAGACCAGTCATCTGGAACAGCTTGCCTTTTTCCTGGCTTTCGCTTGTGAATTCTTGTTTGTGCTCTAGCCTAAAGAAAATGTGAAGGTTATCCGCATCAACACCTGTTATCTATTTTAGTAATGAAAGTTTGCATCACGTCTCATTATTGATTACATGCATGTAGCAGGTTGGGGTGGAGCATTAAGATAAGGGAAGGGGAAGGTAGTGTTTACCGGAGCTTGTTATTAAACTGTGTTGGTGTTAGTGTGCACAGGTGGTTAAGTGTGCTTGTAGTGTGTGTGTCATATGTGTGTGTGTGCAGGGCTCCCAATCATCCCGCAAAACAAGGGGTACCAGGGACTCCTTCACTTACAATCATTATAGAGGGTCCTAGTTGTGGGATAGAGGGTCCCAGTGGCATAGCGAATGCTAAAAAATAATTTTTCTAGTGCATCCCTGGGACCCCCTGCACATTCTTTTAGAGGGAGTCCCTGTGGGCACTGGTGTGTGTGTGTGTGTGTGTGTGTGTGTGGATTCAACCATACAATGTGTATTGACTATACCAACTGTATTGTGAGCAATTGTTAACATAAAGTTCAGGAAATGTCAAGGCATGGATGATGGAGACAGATAAACAGAAGCACCCTGCATAGAACATAGAACTACACCCTACAATGTTTTGTGTTTTAATAAAGGAATGATGCAGCTCCTATGTGGCCTTTCATGTTTGACAGCACTATATTAATCTGCATCATGTTTTGGCAAGGATCCAATTCCTAACTAAATCAGTAAAGTTAAGTGCTGTGTAACAGTAACAGTAACCCAACATCAAAGGTGTGCTGACCATCACATTTGTAGTACCATATTTTACTGACTATAACTTGTAGGCGCATTTGATTACAGTGTAACCTCCCTTATAAGACCTCCCATTATAAGACCCCCTCCCACAGAAGACCTACTTCTCAGATCTATACATTGCCCTTCTTAGTAAGTATTAAAATTGCCTCCCTTATAAGACCCCTCCCTTATATTTTTATAAGACCTCATTTTGGATGATTTTTGCAGGTCTTATAATATAAGGGAGACCTCCCATATTTGACTCAAAATTCAGATTTTGTTAAGTACTCTAATTCTTTACTATAGATATTATCGGTCACATTACAAGGCGCAGGGATCTCAGTCTGGGAAAAACGTATCGCCTTATACTATAGCAAAGACTGTACAGGGGAAGATAAACATCCGGTCTCTTTTCCCTATATGAATAGTGAGGACAGAAACACTGGTTATGTCCCTTTGAAACGTGACACATTTTACACATCGATAGGCCAGTTGAATTCTCCGTTCAAGTTTTTGGATAGCCTCCACTGTGAATAGTGTACACGTCCCCACTAACGATAACTATCAGCCCGGTTCGCCGAGCTTTTAAGTAATCCATCTTACCCTTTTAGAATATCTTTGACTATAGTCAGTAAAAATAAAAATAAAATACTGTAATTGTACTGTATTGTAATGAAGTTATCAAGTAAATGAGGATGATAATGATGATGTTATTATGATGAAAGCATACATGTGTGTGTGCGTGTGCGTGTGTCAAGTCAAGTCAAGTCAAGTCAAAATGATCTTTATTGACGATAAAAGAATAAGCTTGATAAAGCTTTTTTACATCCACTCTGTGTGTGTGTGTGTGTGTGTGTGTGTGTGTGTGTGTGTGTGTGTGTGTGTGTGTGTGTGTGTGTGTGTGTGAATAAGTGAATGAACACGCCACGATCAAGTGCGAGTCAGGTCAAGTCAAAATTTTCTTTTTAAAATACCTATTTGTTTCTCATGCAAAAAGACGGATGTGGGATACTTTGTGCACACCGTAGTTAAAAATATTCTGTCTGTTTATATGAAGAATGCATTGTAATAAAAACAAAAATATTGAGTTATTGAGTCATGGGTGATAGTTAAAACATGTTCTTGAATTCAGGCATAAAAAAGCAGTTGGAAAGAATAGAAAGGGTCTTCAGGAATGACCATCTTGCCTTCTGGAACAATGGTAAGCCAACATAAAAGAAAATGTTGCTTACAGCTAAGTGGCATTGATGACAGACATAAACATGATAATAGACATGTAGTGACACTACTAACCATATCCCCCCTCCCCCCTCCCCTTCCACCCACACACAAATACACAGACCGGCAACATGCACTGATGCAGTCGCCATTTCAGGAATGAAGATTACGTTCTCAGGAATGTTGTAATTTTGATATATGCTAGTCACAGAGACTTATCTCTCCCCCGTAGAGCACGTCGCCGCAAGTGCAGCGCCTATCCATTTAAAAAAATAAAAAAATTTGGTGAGGAGGGGGTGTGGACACACTTGGAAAACCTAGCTATCAATTTGGCCATACCAGGCAGCGGGATTTCTCCCTGCTTTTACCGACTTTCAACTGCCGTGGGATTTTTACGTGCGTAAAGCGCACGGGTCAGACTAACTTTAAGTCCACATCCGAAGGACTCGACGTTCAGTTCGATTTTCCTGTCAAACTAGAAAGAAAGGGCGAGGCTGGGATTCGAACCCGGGTCACTCACGCTGCAGTCACGCATTACATTTGGCAGGCGAACGTCTTAACCACTCTGCCACCTTTCTCCCTTGGAAGATTCAGACTCGGAGAACATTGAAATGTGCCATTTTGGGGGATGAGATAATTTTTTCAGTTTCACCCATGCTGTGTGCTATTTCCAGAGACACCGGGACCTTACCGTCCATGACCTGGGCAATGAGATAATGTTTCAGTTTCACCCATGCTGTGTGCTATTTCCAGAGACACCGGGACCTTACCGTCCATGACCTGGGCAATGAGAGTAGGGGGGGGGGTGGGGATGGGGATGGGTGGGGAGGATGGTTGGGGGTGGGGGTTGAAGGGAGGTGGGTGTTAGTGTGTTGTGTTATGATTATATGCAATGCATTCTCTAATGTATTCATTTTCATAGAGATGTATGGTGAGGATACGTGAACCAGTCTGTTAGAAATGTTTGTACGGATGGTGAGTGAAAAGCGCATTGAGTTGCTTTGCAAGATTATGCGCTCTATAAGCATTATTAATTATTATTTTATTATTATTATTTTATTTCCAGAGACACCGGGACCTTGTCCACGACCTGGGCAGCAAGATGGGCACGGGGGAAGGGGCGGAGGTGATCGCGGCGGCCAACGCCTCAGAGCTGGAATGCCTGCGCAGCGAGAAGGAGAGCCAGGGCAAGGAGATGCTGATCCTGCGCCGCACCGTCGACGAGCTGGAGATCCGCATCGAGACCCAGAAGCAGACCCTGGCTGCCCGCGACGCCAGCATCAAGACCCTGTTGGACATGCTGCAGGTAGAATCCAGTGGAGCCCTGCTTAACCCTTTCACCGCCAATGTCGCATTTCTGCACCACAATGGTTTAACACCCATGTCATTAAAACTCTTGAAATGAGGGTCTATTATTCAATGATAGTGTGTCCCTAAATTTGGGCAGTAAGGATTGACCCTATTCTAAATGTGTCAGAGAAATCTCACAATATTGCAGACAAAATCTTTTTTTGTAGCCAAGTAAGCTTAATTGAAATTTTTGGCTCAAAGATGGCTGGCGGTGAAAGGGTTAAAGTTAACAGGCATCTCAGTATTGCGGACACCTCGGTAATCCGGACAGTTTTACTCAGTCTCTTCTCTTCTTATTCATTACCAAAAGAGTTCAGTATTGGCCACTGCAAGTAGGGTTATTAGCACCCTTGACAGTGAGAGTGAAGCCCTTGTTGGTCAGTATCCATGGAGAGGATAGGGCGGGTGGGGGAGAGGGGGGGGGGGGGGATAGTAAGCATTCTCTTTCAGAAAGGCTAGACAAGGCATAGTGTAGAGGGTATGCTTTTTCACTTGGAAAGAAGATGCACGAACCGCACCGCTTTCAGGATAATAGACAAGGTCTTGTCATCTACTAGTTTCTCTTGAGAGATAATCTGGGCTTTTATGTCTTTATATCCTCCCGTGGGGATACAGGGGGACCTTTTGTACAAATAGTTCCCCCACCTTCTGGAAGTTCTGTGCTTGTCACTTCACTCTTTTTGACTCTGCCTTTTCCCTTAACTTACTGTCATCTACTATCTTTCTGCCTTATTGGTCCATTTCTCCTTCCTTTGTTCTGGAAACTCTTTAAAGATTTTTTTTCCAGCCGAATACGGACATGCTGGGCCTGACTATGTCTTAGTTTGGCAGTGTGACACTGTGTGTATGTGTGTGTGTGTGTGTGTGTGTGTGTGTGTGTATGTGTCGGTGTGTGTGTTTGTATGTGTGTGTATGTGTACAGTGAAACCCGTTTAGTACGAATTCCAGGGGAGAGGGCCAATTTACTCGTTGTAAGCATTGCTCGTTCAAACCATTTTATCGATTTTGGCAACCCTGACGAACCTATCAATCGGTCCTCACATCTACTGTGATGTGCGTGTTGGTAAAGTGTGAAAAAGACAGAAAAACGGAAACAACACACTTACCCAACAAAGCATGGTTGTAAGCCCAGTATCCTGTATCCATAGGGTTTTTAATGCCGATTACTTCACACTTTAAAACAGTTTATTAACACACGATAACATCAAAAACATTGAAATCCACACACGCGCTTTAAGAGAAAGTTAAAATTTCCCGGAAGTCACAAGATCAGTGCGCAAAGAGTGAGTCCAGTGTCGTCTGCTTGCGCTGCAGACACCCAAGTTGTTATATCGGCCAATCAGAATGCCGCTTACATATCGAGGGGTCAGTCAAGATGGCGATGCTGTTGTCATCAGTGTTCTCGTTCTAGCCAGGTAGTTGTGCAAGAAAGCTTGACTTTGGGATGGCGGTGTGGTTGTAAGTGCGTTCTCGTTCTAACCGAAGTAGTTTTTGCATAAAAGCTTGACTTTGGGAGTCAATAAATTGTACGTTATATGCAAGTTGCTCGTTGTAGCGAGCTTGTATGCAGAATTATTTAACAAGGAAAAAGAAGGCTTGTGGTCGGGAATTTTGAAACCACTCGTTAAACACGGGCTCTCGTTTAAACCGTACTCGTACTAAATGGGTTTCCCTGTATGTGTCAGTGTGTGTGTTCAGTGTGTGTGTGTGTGTGTGTTGGGGGGGGGGGGGGTAGATGCATTTATGTATATGTGCGCGTGCATGTTTGTATGTCTATGAGTATGTGTTTGCGTGGGGATGACTCCGATGAGGGTGGGATTAAGAGCGTGTCTGAGTATGTGTGATTATGTCTGATGTATTCTTGCATGTTGAGTGATTTTTGGTTAGATTGTAAAGCGCCATGAGTAGTTCGCCTAGACTGTGCGCTATATAAATGTCTTTATTATTATTATGATGCATGATCTGCGCTCATATGACAGGAGCGATCGTAGAAGAAGAAGAATCTTTACATTTTGAGCAAATGTTAAGATCAGCTCCCTCCGCTGTTCCAGGGTGAAGTTGGCCAATCAGCTTAACGGAAAAGGTAAATTGGAGGGATCTGATTGGCCAACCTCACCCTGGAACAGCGGAGGGAGCTGATCTTAACATTAGCAAAATTGTGTTTTGAAACGCTGAAACACTGCGACCGTTTCTTCAAGAGATCTAAGGCGAGTGCTATCAGCTTGAGGGCTGTGGTGGTGTGCAGGGCAAGGGTCTGCCGGTGAGCCAGCTGGAGGAGGACCGGCGTGAGCTGGAGAGCCTGCCAGCCATTTTTTTAACAAAAAAATGTTTCAGGCCCAGGTGGCCCACGACACCACGCGCATCAGGCAGCTGGAGGACGCCCTGCAGTCCAGGGACGACCACATCGGCAAGCTCTCCGAGGTACTAACCCTGCCTAACCTCAGTACAGGAAGGAAGGAAAATGGTGTTTTACGTCCTCTTGGTCATAGACATGTATGGGAAATTTGTAAATACAAAGATGGTGGGAACAATACTGGCTGCAATGCCCGGAGGCAGTGCAACACCAGTAAAGTCACAAGTTTTTTTAACAATATAGATATATGTAGCGGTAACCACGCCTCGGATAAACCTCATCGGCTATGGTACCGCCACAATACAGACAAACCTCTATTTTAAGACTTCCAAAATGTCCGGAAAAATCGTTTTTAAATTGGAGGGGTCGTATGACGGAGGTTTTCACTGGCAGCCGTAGAAAGAAAAAGTTCAGCACAGTTCATACTCTCTTCTTCATGCACACATACAATGACATATTAAAACTGGATTTGGGTCTTTCCAACTCCATAGGATTGTGCAATCGATGTATTACAGTTTCACTTCGCCGACTTCTGTTAATCACCTCCACTCTCGTCCAAAGTCAGTGGTTTTCTTTTTCAAAGTCAGTGTTTTTCGTGCTTTTCCTACGCTTTCCGCCATCTTTTCTACAACAAGGGAAGCGACTCCGCTTTCAGGCCCTTGACCGTGGTTGTTTCCCTTTGCTCGAAGTCTATGCAGACGACAACGGTCGTAAAAACCAACAAAATGGCGGTCGTAAGTCGCGTTTTAGAGGAAGTCGTTTAAGAGAGGTCGTTTACATAGTAAAATGCATCCGTGCCAACAAATCCGGTCTCAAATGAGAGGTGGTCGCTTAACAGAGGGTCGTAAAATAGGGGTTTGTCTGTAGTAAGTATAAACCTCAGTACAGTCAGACCTCTTTTACTAGACCCTCCGTTGAAAGACCATGGGTCTTACTCATACACATCTGTATTGTTAAAAAATTGGGACTTTCCTGGTGTTGCACTGCCTCCGGGCGTTGCCTCCAGGATCGTTCCCACCATCTTTATATCTACTAATGTCCCATATGTGTCTGTTCCAGACCGGAGGACGTTATGCAGAATTTCATCAGAAAGACCTCCTCTCATTTAAGACTGATTTTTCTGGCACGAATGCTATGTGTCTTACTATAATTTATGTATAAAACCGATCTCCGTTATAAGACCCTCCCAATGGTGGCCGCTGACACCCCTTTTCCTGGGTTTACTCTCTGTCGAGTTTAGCTGGAGTTACAGTAAAAATCGCTTAAGTCAAATTTAAATTGAAGGGACTGAAATTTTATTTTGAGATAGCCAATATTTTGAGTTAAAAAGACTTTTCGACATAAAGATTATTACGGTAAAAATCGCTTAAGTCAAATTTAAGTTGAAGGGACTGAAATTTTATTTTGAGATAGCCAATATTTTGAGTTAAAAAGACTTTTCGACAAAGATTATTGTACTGGGACCCAAAAGCTGTTGTGAGTTATCCAGTGTTTTTTGAGATACCCGGTTTTTAGTTATCAGGATTCCACTGTAGATTAATAAAACTGGCTGCTTTCGCCGCCGATCTCGCATTTCTGCACTACACTGATTTAATACTAAAAGGCAGAGATTAGGATCTGTTATCCAAGGACCTTTTTTTGTTTTCCACTGACCTTATGTTGTTAGTTTTGGGAGATAAAATAAGGTCTTCATTGGGGGATTGACAGCATTGCAAACGCCAACTTTTCTTTACCCTGGTAAGTTTGACAGAAATTTTGGACTGATTAATGGCTGGCGGGGAAATGGTTAACAGCATTCATTATTGGTTATATTAGTTTGGGCTTTTGAAAACCTACAGTAAAAGGGAGAGCTGTATCGTTGTGTATAATATAATTATGATCTTCCACACGAATAAAAGATCATATGCGTTATGCTAGTTTTGTGAGTGATTAAAGGGGCCGCTACACTGCGTACGATTTGATTCACTGTGATCCGATTGCGACATTTGTTTGGCATGAGTCAGGTGCATTTCTACTGTCTGAATGAAGCTGACGAAATCCTATTAGTTTTTTTCACTAATATTTGTTTCGG
This sequence comes from Phymorhynchus buccinoides, assembly GCA_017654935.2. NCBI lineage: Eukaryota > Metazoa > Mollusca > Gastropoda > Neogastropoda > Raphitomidae > Phymorhynchus > Phymorhynchus buccinoides. The sequence goes on from CM065696.1 coordinate 19,739,614, forward strand.
GAGTCTGCTCGGCTGACTCAAGAAGATTGGACCCACAAACATTCAAAGTGATCCTGTTGGACACATGTGCCTGTTGATCTGATCAATCACTTTTTATAACCATTATGTTCTATACGGAGTATAGTTTTGTTGCAGGAGTCTGCTCGGTGAGTGGTACAAATAAGAAGACTGATTATTAAAAAAACCACCACAAACATTCAAAGTAGAATCGATCTTGTTGGACACATGTGCCTGTTGATCTGATCAATCACTTTTTATAACCATTATGTTCTATACGGAGTATAGTTTTGTTGCAGGAGTCTGCTCGGTGAGTGGTACAAATAAGAAGACTGATTAAAATAAAAACAAAACCCACAAACATTCAAAGTAGAATCGATCTTGTTGGACACATGTGCCTGTTGATCTGATCAATCACTTTTTATAACCATCATGTTCTATACGGAGTATAGTTTTGTTGCAGGAGTCTGCTCGGTGAGTGGTACAAATAAGAAGACTGATTATTAAAAAAACCACCACAAACATTCAAAGTAGAATCGATCTTGTTGGACACATGTGCCTGTTGATCTGATCAATCACTTTTTATAGCCATCATGTTCTATAAGGTTTATAATTTTGTTGCAGGAGTCTGCTCGGTGAGTGGTACAAACAAGAAGACTGATTAAAATAAAAACAAAACCCACAAACATTCAAAGTAGAATCGATCCTGTTGGACACATGTGCCTGTTGATCTGATCAATCACTTTTTAAAGTTTTTATAACCGTCATGTTCTATAATTAAGGTGTATCATTTCCTTGCAGGAGTCTGCTCGTCTCAGAGGCAGCTCGGATGCCTCAGCCCTGTCTGCAGACCTGTCGGCGTCGACCGGCTCCAGTCACACACTCAGTGCCATGATAGAAGCCAAGGTGACCCAGTGTTGCTCATTGCTAAATCTTTATCATGAATATCATTGTCTCTTGATTGAAAACTGCCATGATTTAGAATGAGTTGTGTACTGTGACAATTTGTGCACATGTATGGCTTATTACAGTGGAACTTCCCTATTCACTCTTTCATTCCTACCAGCAGCTTTTGTTGCTCTATAGCAGCTATTCTGAGAGCCTGGCTTTATAGAGCTGCTGTCTCTCAATTCCTGGATTTCCAGAGAGAGTGAAAGTGTAAAAAGGGGGTGCTTGTGTTATTGTGTATCTAAGGTATATTGCCGTGGAATATTCACTGGTCTGGCTTATTAACTTTGGAAAACCTTTTGGTAATTAAGCAGACCTGTTTACCCACTACACAAGTCTTGAGTAGTTTGGATAGCTGAAATGAGTAGTTTGGGTGCAAAATATGTAGTTTTATTACTTAAACCATCAAATAATGTTCACTGAAAATGAGTAGTAATCAAGAATTAAAGAGCATTATTTTCAGTTTTGAAGAGTAGTAAAGGTCCAAAATGAGTAGAATACTACTCGAAAAGAGTAGAGTAAACAGGTCTGATTAAGTGTGATAATTGACAGAGAAAACAGAGGGGTGGGACAGCGCTGAGAGAAAAGCCGTCATTCGAGTAAAGTTGCTCACAGAAACAAGAGAGTTACAAGAAGATAGTGGAAGAAATTGCTTGTAGGAATGAGGGGGACAAAAAGATGGTATATTTACAGAATTCAAAGAGTTAAGACCTTCCCTATTAAGACTCCTTAGTTTGAGATATGACCCAAAACATTTTCACCAATCCCCCCCTCCCCCCCTTCATATCTGGACTATGGACTATCCACCTTCTTATTAAGACCCTTTTTGGCTGATTGTCTTTAAGGTCTTAATATGGAAGTTCCACTGTGCTTGTTGTTAAACCACCTTGTGGATTGCATTTGAATAACCGAATGCATTCGGTCCAGATCTTTGCACTGGGCTGTAACAAGACTGTTGGGGATGTGGAACAGTAAAAAAAGAGCCTGAGTAATTTGTTTGAAATTTGGACTAAGAGAGAAGGGGCAAGTAATGCTGTGGGACATGAATTTTTAAAGGGTTCTTTATAAAAAGTTGGAGATGTTAATCCACTGTATTTGTAATGTCCACAAATCTATATAGGCAAAGCTTCTTTTTTTTTTATTCCTCTGTGCACATGGATGCACAATTGTTTTTATTTAAGAAAGTGTATGTTGCACTTGCACCTTTCAATCCATTCCATGCTTCCTTCTTCCACCACCATTCTCCAACAACAAAACACATTCATTTCATTTATGAATAGAAACTGGTACTTCTTCTTCTTCTACTTCTAGTTGGGGATTTTTATCCTGCCCCGTGCTCACCGGTCTTCATTCAGACCATTAATAGGTGCACAGAATGCGTGCTATGTGAATCCGTGTCATCCATCCCACCGGCACACACCGCCTACTCATACCGAATAGTGGGATGGGATATAACGTGTGCGCAAGATCTTGTGCATGCGTTCACATGCACAAACAGACAAACACAAAGTACTTGCCAGTTGGGTAAGGTTTTCCAGGTAAAGGTCAGCTAAATCTCAAAGTGTCATAACTACTGTCACATAGGCAGACACTTGTGCAGTCTTTTTGAGAGGTTTTGTTGACATTAGTGTCAACCTAGTCACATCTTAAGATTCTGCCCAGCTGATAAAAGCGGTTCATGCTGAACATTTTTGCCATTATTCCCTTTTCAACTGAAGGTTAAGACATCTCATCTAGGAAGGAGTAGGGCCATTGTACTTCTCTCTGTGAATAATGAATTTGGTAGCTGCGTTATCTGCCATAATTTGCAAAAGAAAAGAAGTGAGTGGAATTAGTCTGCAATTAGTTTAACTTTATTCAAAGCTCTGTTGCAGTATAGGTATTGTTCTTCATTTTAGATTAATAAATAAAATTTGGTCTGAAACTTACTAATTTCCCTTCAACTATGTAAGAGAATGGAACCGTAGAAGAAAATGTGTTTTCTCTAAACTTTTTTCTCAGTGGTGTGGTTTCTGATTTCAATGTTTATGTTGCCTGAATGGTGTTGGTAAAGAATGAACTAATTTGCGTCCACTTCATTTTTTTTTAATTGTATGGTCACACCTAAGCATCGGGGAGTGGTTGGGAAAAGGATTGAAACAAGTCCCATAGCTGCCAACCATTCCGAATTTCCCGTAATTTTTCCGTTTTCCAGCCATGATTCCGCATTTCCGATTATGACAATAAAATTCTGGATTCCGAAATCGCAAGGAAAAGAAAGAAAACATTGTCAAATCCACGTGGACGTCAACGTGCGTGCTGTTTCCACAGCCATTCCTAATGCCAATCCAACATTTATTATCCCAGAAACCATAATCTGTGCATGTGCGGTAAGCTTCTCTGCTGATCAAACAATGGCGTCAAACAAAACCGCAAAGTTGCATCAAGTTTACTGAAATATGTTCTTCGGTATAGAGAACAATTTCCCATCAACTATGTGTCTCACAAAGAGGATAGCTACGCTTTCTGCACTGTGTGTTGACACATTTTCAAAATTTCTTACGGGGATCTGAAAAAACATCGCTGTTCATGAGAAGCTTGTGCCGTGAAACTGAAAACAGAAGTCTGCAGTTACGAAAGTGTTTGCGATGATGTCATGATATAGTGCTTCATTGCGAAAATGGCACTATCAGTGGAGAGGTAAGCATGCCATTTTATTGGTCTTGGTCTTGTGTAAGACAATGTTTTCATGTCAGGAGATGAAGAGTTTGTTTATTTATATATATAAAACTGCTTTAGGTGACCCTCGCTCTCTCGGGGGTGGGGCGATGTAACCCTCATCCCAAACCCACCCACCCTATTTCCTTTTCTTTAATTCTGGAAAGTTGGCAGCTATGATTAGTCCTGAAGAATGGGACTGAAGAAATAATATGGACTTTGTTCCCAGGATGCGAGGATCTGCGCCTTGGAGAAGGAAATCCAGTCGCTGGAGGACAAGCTCCTCAAATCCAAGGAGGATCTGACCATGGACGACCGCAAGGACAGCCCGGGTGTCAAGGACAGACAGCAACGCCTCGAGGTAACTGTAGTGGCTGCTACAGTATTGTTTCACCTTTGCCGAAAGAAGTTGAATAACGCAAGAAAGACTAATGATTTTGAAATGCAGCCAGCCCCCCCCCCCCCCCCCCCCCCCTTTTCCCCCTTTTTTTTCCCCCTTCATATTCGGACTACTGAGTGTCCCCTCTCTCTACTACAACCTTTTTTTTTCTTTCTGCTTTTTCAAGTTTTTCATAGGGAGGTTCCACTATAATTTTTGGTGTTATTATTAGGTACTTTATAGTCACAGAGGCATCTGAAATTCGGGTTGCTCCCACTTGGAGAGCGCATCGCAGCCAGAGGCGCGCCTCCCTTTTGGGGGGGGGGGGGGGGGGGGGGGCATGTGATTTTTGTGTGACTGATGAGGAAGGAAATGGAGGGGGGTAAAGTTTGACCAATTGACAACTTTTTCGTTGCCACTGGGTTTAACGTGTGCTAAGTGCATGGGCACACGGGACCTCGGTTTATCGTCTCATCCGAAAGACTCCACGTTCAGACCGTAAGGCCTAGTGTAAAGTGAGAGGAAAAATTCCCTGTACCCAGGTTCGAACTCGGGTTTACTTGACACGAGGCGAACGCGATACCTCTGTTCCACTCAAACAGAAAGAATAGCACAATTTTCAAATCCTTTGGCCTGAAGGATGAGATGGGCCGCAAGTAATGGTTTGTCTTCTTTCTGCAGTTTCCTGCTTTGTTTCATTTCTACAGCTTCAGGGCCTGAAGGATGAGATGGGCCGCAAGTAATGGTTTGTCTTCTTTCTGCAGTTTCCTGCTTTGTTTCATTTCTACAGCTTCAGGGCCTGAAGGATGAGATGGGCCGCAAGTAATGGTTTGTCTTCTTTCTGCAGTTTCCTGCTTTGTTTCATTTCTACAGCTTCAGGGCCTGAAGGATGAGATGGGCCGCAAGTAATGGTTTGTCTTCTTTCTGCAGTTTCCTGCTTTGTTTCATTTCTACAGCTTCAGGGCCTGAAGGATGAGATGGGCCGCAAGTAATGGTTTGTCTTCTTTCTGCAGTTTCCTGCTTTGTTTCATTTCTACAGCTTCAGGGCCTGAAGGATGAGATGGGCCGCAAGTAATGGTTTGTCTTCTTTCTGCAGTTTCCTGCTTTGTTTCATTTCTACAGCTTCAGGGCCTGAAGGATGAGATGGGCCGCAAGTAATGGTTTGTCTTCTTTCTGCAGTTTCCTGCTTTGTTTCATTTCTACAGCTTCAGGGCCTGAAGGATGAGATGGGCCGCAAGTAATGGTTTGTCTTCTTTCTGCAGTTTCCTGCTTTGTTTCATTTCTACAGCTTCAGGGCCTGAAGGATGAGATGGGCCGCAAGTAATGGTTTGTCTTCTTTCTGCAGTTTCCTGCTTTGTTTCATTTCTACAGCTTCAGGGCCTGAAGGATGAGATGGGTCGCAAGTAATGGTTTGTCTTCTTTCTGCAGTTTCCTGCTTTGTTTCATTTCTACAGCTTCAGGGCCTGAAGGATGAGATGGGTCGCAAGTAATGGTTTGTCTTCTTTCTGCAGTTTCCTGCTTTGTTTCATTTCTACAGCTTCAGGGCCTGAAGGATGAGATGGGTCGCAAGTAATGGTTTGTCTTCTTTCTGCAGTTTCCTGCTTTGTTTCATTTCTACAGCTTCAGGGCCTGAAGGATGAGATGGGTCGCAAGTAATGGTTTGTCTTCTTTCTGCAGTTTCCTGCTTTGTTTCATTTCTACAGCTTCAGGGCCTGAAGGATGAGATGGGCCGCAAGTAATGGTTTGTCTTCTTTCTGCAGTTTCCTGCTTTGTTTCATTTCTACAGCTTCAGGGCCTGAAGGATGAGATGGGTCGCAAGGAGCGCGAGCTGGCCAGTCTGCAGCTGCGGGCAGAGACATCCAAACGTCAGCAGGAGGAGACTCTGCACCACGTCTCTGTGCTGAAGGAACAGCTGGCTGCCAAGGACAAGCAGACCACCATGCTGCAGGCTGATGTAGGGACAGAGAGAGAGGGGAGAGAGAGAGAGAGAGGGGGAGAGAGAGAGGGAGAGAGAGTTAGAGGGGAGAGAAAGAGAGAGAGAGTTAGAGGGGAGAGAGGGGATGGGGAGAGAGAAAGTGTGTGATAAAGGGAAGTGAATAAACTTCCAAAGTATTACCAGCAACTACGTGGGCGTTTGGGTTTTTTAGATAGTGACAGAGATAGAGACAGACAGGCAAAGAGAGAGAGAGAGACACACACACACACACAGAGACAGACTAGATAGATGGGGGGAGAGATAGAGAGTGTGTGTGTGCGTTTATGAGAGAGAGAGACTGCTGAATTGGGATTTTGAAAACGGATTAGACATTCAGATTATTTGATTTTAATCATACATGTGTGGGTTTTTTTGTCTTCTTTTTTTAATTTTTTAATACTTTGATGCAGGGCTCCCAGGGACCCCCATTTGGGTGTCTATGAAGCACTAAAATTCTACAGGACCCTCTAAAAGAATGTGCAGGGGGTCACAGGGATGCACTAGAAAAATTCTTTTTAGCATTCGCTATGCCACTTAGACCCTCTAGGACGCTCTATACTGTAAGTGAAGGAGTCCCTGGGACCCCTTGTTTTGCGGGACGATTGGGAGCCCTGTAATGTTTCCTTCATATTTTCAGATCGAAGGAAAGTCTGTTTTATGTTTTACTTGGACGCCTACTTTATTACATTTTCAGATTGAAGGTCTGCAGGAGCGGCTGAAGAACAAGGACGGCACCATCGAGCGCAAGAGCAAGGAATCCCAGGCCGTGGCCTCAGACAAGCGCAAACTGGAGACAGAGGTGGCCGAGCTGAAAGACCACCTGGACACCAAGGAGCGAAAGATCACTGTGCTGCAGAGAAAGGTCTGTGTATGTGTGTGTGTGTGTGTGTGCGTGTGCCGTGCTGCAGAGAAAGGTTTGTGTGTGTGTGTTGTGCATGTGTGTGTGGTTTGTGTGTGTTGTGCACATGGTGGCGGGTAGAGAGACTGAGGAGGTTGAGCTGAAAAACCACCTGGACACCACCAAGGAGGGAAAGATCACTGTGCTGCAGAGAAAGGTCTGTGTGTGTTGTGTGTTGTGTGTGTGTGTGTGCTGTGCACATGGTGGGGGGTAGAGAGACTGAGGAGGTTGAGCTGAAGAACCACCTGGACACCACCAAGGAGGGAAAGATCACTGTGCTGCAGAGAAAGGTCTGTGTGTGTGTGTGTGTTGTGTGTGTGTGTGTGTGCTGTGCACATGGTGGGGGGTAGAGAGACTGAGGAGGATGAGCTGAAAAACCACCTGGACACCACCAAGGAGCGAAAGATCACTGTGCTGCAGAGAAAGGTCTGTGTGTGTGTGTGTATGTGTGTGTCATGCATGTGTGTGTGTATGTGTTGTGTGTGTGTTAGGGGAGGGGGGTAGAGAGACTGAGGGTGGTTGAGCTGAAAGCCACCTGGACACCAAGGAGCGAAAGATCACTGTGCTGCAGAGAAAGGTCTGTGTGTGTGTGTGTGTGTGTGTGTGTGTGTGTGTGTGTGTGTGTGTGCATGGATGCTCCTTCTTGCAGGATGTCCTCAATTGCAGGAATTTTAAATTGCCTAGAGCCGGCACCGCCGAATTATGAGAATTTTAGAAGCAACGATGTTCTTACACACACACACAAACTTGTACAATAAAAAGGGCCTATAATTATAAGCATTTACTATATTCAAAGGAATGTAGCACTTGTTCTAGTCTAGAGGGGTGAAAATGTGTGTGTACGCTGCCCCTGCACTCCGCTGTGTGTGTGTTATGGGATTGGGGTAGAGAGACTGAGGGGTGGTTGAGCTGAAAGACCACCTGGACACCAAGGAGCGAAAGATCACCGTGCTGCAGAGAAAGGTCAGCATGCAGGAAGTGTGTATGCGGGTGTAAGGGGTGTTTGGGTGTATCATGGGTGAAAGTAGTTCAGGCGTGCTCCTGACATCAGGATTAGAAATGCTGATAGAAAGAGTCTTCAGGATTGGCCATCTTGTCATCCGGATCCACTGTCTTAAAATAATCTTATAAAATCAGACGTTTCTGCCAAAATTGATGGTAGATTAAAACAAGACGATAGATGTACAATTCTAACACCACCTCCACCCACCCTGTATGCACAGATACACACACATTGGACTTATTTTTAATGCGGTCACCACTTCAGGATTGGGAAGATTCAGAGAACATGGAAACGTGTCATTTTAGGATTGAGAGAATGTTTTACTTTCGCCCTTGATGAGTGTATAAAGAGGGTAGAGAGACTGAGGTTGAAAGACCAGCTGGACACCAAGAAATGAAAGATCACTGTGCTGCAGAGAAAGGTCTTTATACAAAAATCGCATGCCCCCCCCAAAAAAAAAAGAAAAAAGAAGGGAGGCACGCGTCTGGCTGTGACGAGCTCTCCAGGTGGGAGCAACCCGAATTTCACAGAGACGCCTCTTTGACTATAAAGTCCTGTGCGTATATGCATGTTTGAGTGAATGTGCGTGCATTTATCATATGTGTGTGTGTGTGTTTGTATTATGGCCCATTATTGTATTATGGTCCTGGAGACCCAGGAGGACCTGACCTAGCTGAAGTCCCGACAAGCCCTTACTGACCATTCATCATTGAGAACAATTACTGTATTAAGCTAGCATCATGCATTCATGTGTGTGTTTTTGTATTATGGCCCAGGTGGAGACCCAGGAGTCTTTGTCTAAAGCGAGATCCTATGATTTTTTTTACTATTGTTTGACAAGAGTTCGACAAGACAAAGAACACAAGTTAACAGCTCAGTCATGTTAATATTAGCACCATTGCACTCATTGATGTCTTAGGAAAGTGGACAAATGATCAGCATCAACATGCAGTACTTGAATTGAGAGCAGGTGAGGGGGTACTTATTCGTGTGAATTGTTTTTGGTGGACTCCATGCTTTCATAGTGCCTTCACACAGTCTTCAAATCTGGCATGTATGGTCAGGGTAATGTTCTGTATCAGTGTGCAAAATGTCAAGTAGATATCTTAATTAGTTCCTGAGAAACAAAACTAACAAAATGCCCTACGATTTTGTAGTGTGCCACCTTAAGCTGGCATCATGCATTCATGTGTGTGTGTGTGTATTATGGCCCAGGTGGAGACCCAGGAGGACCTGATCCGGGAGAAGGAGGACCTGCTGACCCAGGTGAAGTCCAGACAAGCCTTCACCGACTCCACGGACAGCGCCGTGTCCAGCCTGGAGGAGTCCATCACCGAGAAGGACCGCCAGATCGAGAGGTCAGTCACCGCTCTGCAACCAGGATAGGAGAGAGAGAGGGGACTGATGTCTGGAATTGTTTCTTGGCTATGCCACTTTGTTGGTTTTAAGGCTGAGAGAGAGAAAGGAGAGAGGGGACTGATGTCTAGAATTGTTTCTTGGCTATGCCACTTTGCTGGTTTTAAGGCTGAGAGAGAGAATCCTAAGAGGGGACTGATGTCTAGAATTGTTTCTTGGCTATGCCACTTTGCTGGTTTTAGGGCTGAGAGAGAGAAAGGAGAGAGGGGACTGAAGTCTGGAATTGTTTCTTGGCTTTGCCACTTTGTTGGTTTTAGGGCTGCTTTTTTCCGGCATTTCTGACTTTTTCAGTTTATTAGGGGGTAAAATCTGGCAAGAATTACGGAATGAGAGACTTGGGCAAACCAACGATTGTGGCTGTAAATAGCCAGTGTGACATTTGTAATCGACCGAGCTTGGAGTGTTTGGAAATCACTGATGTTAATTTGTTTCAAAAGCATTGACGCATTTTTGTTCTAAAGCTTGGCAAAGTGTTGATGTGTGTTTCAAACCGTTTTGCATAAAATAAAAGAGAAGAAAAGAAGAGGGTAGATTGGGTCACTCTCGTTCAATGTGGCGGTGCCATGGCCGATGAGGTTTAACCGAGGCGTGGTCGCCGCTACAGCTATCTGTATTAATAAAACAAATCGGGACTTTACTGGTTTCGTACTGCCTCCGGGCATTGCCTCCAGTGTTGTTCCAGCCATATTTGTATTTACAAATGTCCCATATGTGTCTGATTCAGACCAAGAGGACGTAAAACTCAATTTTCTCTCTCTCTCTCTCTCTCTCTCTCTCTCTCTCTCTCTCTCTCTCTCTCTCTCTCTCTCTCTCTCTCTCTCTCTCTCTCTCTCTCTCTCTCTCTCTCTCCCTCTCTCTCTCCTCCCTCCCTCCCTCCCTCCCTCCCTCCCTCCCTCCCTCCCTCCCTCCCTCCCTCCCTCTCCTCCCTCCCTCCCTCCCTCCCTCCCTCCCTCCCTCCCTCCCTCCCTCCCTCCCTCTCCCTCTCCTCTCTCTCTCTCTCTCTCTCTCTCTCTCTCTCTCTCTCTCTCTCTCTCTCTCTCGGGTAGATTGGGAAAAATAAAGTTATTATAGGCAACAACAAAAAAAAGGTCAGTGTTTGGAAATGCATGTAAATGATAGGATTACGAGTACCGGTAACTGTACTCGTAGAAATCTCATGGATGGATAAAAAAAATTCCCTTTTGTAGTTTAGGAAACAATAGCTATGTTTGCAATGGTTTGAGAGGCATTAGTGACATATTGGAAGTGAGAAATCATTACTTTGAATTGCCTTGGAAAGAAGTCATCTTTTATGGATAAGTTTTGACAAATGTTGAAGTGTTTACATTGTGCTTTTGGGCTGTATGTACATCATTTATTTTTTTGGATGTTTGGTTTATACCATTTTTTTATGTGTCTGTTTCTTTTTATGTTCAGAATGAAACATATTATAACGGAAAGAATCCAACAACAGCAAAGGTACTTGCTCTCTGATATCCAATTTATGCCGAAAAGGAAAAGCAGTGAAAGAATACAGAAAGGTCTAAATTGATATGTTGCTATGTCAAGAACGTCTCACAAGTTTCAAAGCAAAAGTGTTGCATTAGTTGTTGTTTTTTTTATACTGTAGGAGTCATTATGCGCTTCAATATTTCGAAGGACCAATGTCTGTTTGATACAGAAAGTATGTAGTTACCTGCACATGAAAATCATTTTCTTATCCCTGAGTTGGTTCACCTTTTCAAAGCATTCAAAACAACAAATACATTTACCTTTTAAATTTTTTTTTTTTTTTAAAGCTCTGTCTATCGCTTTTTTGACTTAAGGAAAATATTACGATTGATAATAAAGAGCACATTAAAAAAAAGAATGTAAATATACTTTTTGTATTTGAACCATACAGAATTTCATGTTTCAAATTGTTGCATTAGTCCAGTCTTTGCAGTTGTGATGGATTCCTTACATTTATTTTCTGTCTTTTGAAAGAATGTTTCTTAAAAGTATTTGTTCCTTTTGGTAAATCTCTGTGAAAAGAAATAATTTAAGCCCCCAACCACATTTACATGGCATTTATTGGAGTCAGACTGACTTGGGATGCAGGCATGAAGAAAAAATAACTAACAAGATTGTATAGAAATCTTTTTGTTTGGCCATGTTTGTCTGCGCATGCCTTTGGATTTCCTGTCAGTGTGTGCTGGATCTTTCATCATGTTCTGAAAAGCTTCAGAAGTGACAATGCCATGGATAGATCAGACAGGCTTTTAGAAAATGAGTATTTTTGCAACCAGTTTTTACGTTGGAAAATGTTGATTGTGTTTGTTGAAACTTCCGAACTCACCAAGGGCATGGACTGGAATGGCAATCAAACCTGATACAGTGGAACCTCCCTTATAAGACCTCCCATTATAAGACTCCCTCCCATATAAGACCTACTTCTCTGAGACATTGCCCTTCTTTGTAAGGATTAAAATTACCTCCCTTATAAGACCCCTCCCTTATAAGACTTCATTTTGGATGCTTTTTGAAGGTCTTATAAGGGAGGTTCCACTGTATCACCAAGAGAGCAGGACATGCAAGGCCACAGAATTTGACCATTTTTAAGCACGAAGATTGTTGAAGATGATGGACAATTATGATGAAAATGATGCTACAGGGTTCTTTTCGTTCTGAGACTACATGCCAGGGATGTACACTATTCTTCCTTTCATAATGATATCCAGACCTGAGAGATACAGACACCTGCAGTGTTGGTCAGAAAATTACAGCTATGCTCTCAGAATCGTATCTCGTCATCTGTTATGTGAATGAAGCTCAACTAGTCTTACCATATTTTTTTTCTCAACTTCTACTTTATTTTATTTTATAGAACTACCATGTGTTGTTTGCTGTGTTTTAACTTTGTGCACTGCCCGCAATAAATATTTGCTGTGCATCAAACGCAGCATGACCCAAACGGAATGCATTCAAAGCAATCCACCATCCAACTGCCGGTCTTAGCAGCTTCATTTTTTGCTTTTTCCATGTTTCTGGGGCTGAAACTGCCTTTATCATGTGTGTTTTTTATAGGGCTGCCTACCATCCCCCCTAAGGGGCATTTGTCCCTGGAAACAATTAAAAATGGCAGTGTCCCCGGAATCCACTTTTCTGTCTTGTGTCCCTGGAAACTGAGTTGAATCAAAATTTTGTAGACCAGTCAACTTGTCTTGTTAGCTGACCTTACTATGGATTACAGGAACACCCCAAACAACAGGAGTGTTGAAATTTTATTAACAAACATATTACTCGTAGTTATTGAACTCCAAAGGATCTTGAATATATAGAAGCAATAGGGTGTTTGCCACGAGTGTTCGTTCTCTATGCTAGACTACACTGCAATGTTTGCCCGATCTGCTCGTTTTGCCCGAGTTACGCTGACCTCTCTAATCCAACTCTCTAAATTCAACTCAGTGAAATTGGGAAGGTCGCCGGCATGCGGCAAATGCCCTATTAGCGCGGAAAGCATAAAAAGACTACCAAAGCATCCGGTCGCAAAAAGGTTGCTAGATCACAAAATATACTTCATGGTGCATGACATTGCAATGTTTGTCCCGGGAAATCTGTCCCTGTTTTTTAAGCAGTTTTGTCCCTAGAAACTGTAACAAGGGGTAAGCATCCTTGTTTTTAACTTAAATAATCCTAATCTTAAACGTATGGACTGTGTTTTGGGAATTTGTGCATGCATGGTTTGTCTAAACTGGTGGACTTTTACCGTTTTAGGCGAAGTCCTTGAGGACACACAAAGACCCTGACTTGAGAAACCTTGCCTTTTTGTGTTATTTCAGGGCCACGAAAGTGTCCTTTATGGTGGTTTACACTAACATATGAGGTGTCAGCAGTGCACAAACTAGCTTGTGTATCTTTGCACCCACGCTTCTTACTTTTATCTTCTTCTTCGTCTTCTTCTTCTTCTGCTTTCCCAGGCCTTATGGCCACAATGGGTAAGGTACGTTTGTGTCCGGTGTTCTGTTTTCACTGGTCTCCCGCTGCATACAGCTGACACATTCCGATTTCGGAGGAGCTCAAAGGAGAAAAAATCTTTGGAAGATTTTTTTTGGGAAAAAAGGCAGGAGAATGGGCTGATAAGTCAGAAAGATAGTACCGGTAGATGATAGAAAGCAAAGGGAAAAGGCAGAGTCACAGAGAGTGGGTGATTAGGAGAAGTTTCAAGCACAGGTGGGGGAACTATTTTTGCGAAAGATCCCCCCGGTATCCCCACGGGGCAAGACTAGTGGTGGGGTCGGGGGCGTCCAGCTCCCCGTATGGAGGCATGAGGCATCCACCCTCTACCCCAACTTTAATCTGTTTCTTTAAAAAGTTTCTGTTCTGACTGTTTTCTTTTTTATGCATTCATTCTGGTGAATTAGGGCTCAGTGTCTTGTGCTCCTTTTGATTTTTATTACGTGTGCATACGTGTATCCCTTATATTTCTTTCATTGTCATCTATCTTATCACTTCAGTAGTGAAATGGATCTGACAATGGTCTTCAGTTTCTTAGTCCTGATTTCTTCTTCTTCCCTTATGTGTCCGGTTTTCAGTTCCCTTTCATTGTCATCTATATTATCTTTTCAGTAGTACAAAGGACGTTCAGATCTGACAATGGTCTTCAGTTTCTTAGTCCCTGATGATTTAATTTCTAACCTGAAGGGGGCAGGATCTCTTTGTTTTACGTAAATGCGTGAAAGTGAAAGGGGGGGGGGGGGGGGGGGGGGGGGGGGGGGGGGAATTAAGGGCCTGTTGTGGATTTAAAATATTAATGGAAACTTTTGTGGTCTTTGTATAAGAAATTAAGTTGATTGAACCTTATGTAACTGTCTTCATCTTTAGACGATTGATAGCGACTTTAAAAGAAAGACAGTGGGAAAAACGTGGCCGTAGTTTTACCACATGAAAAATTTGTTATGATTAAAAAACAAAAAATAATGCAAGTTTTTAAAAATAATCTTTGGCCAAAACTCTTCTTTGAGTTCGAGCAACTAATATTGGCATTAGTTGTGTGTGTGATGTGTTCAGAAAGAAATCTTTATACAAGCTGTGCTAACATTAAAAAAGTAACAGCCATTTGTGTGTGCGTGTGTGTGTGTGTGTGTGTGTGTGTGTGTGTGTGTGTGTGTGTGTGTGTGTGTGTGTGTGTGTGTGTGTGTGTGTGCGCATATGTGTGTGTGTGCGCATATGTGTGTGTGCATGCATGCTTGCATGTATGTATGTGTGTGTGTGTGTGTGCATATATGTGCGTGTGTATGCCTGCGTTCGTGTGTATATATGTACGTGTGCCTGCACATGTATGTGTGTATA
>CM065696.1:19756736-19794236 GCA_017654935.2 Phymorhynchus buccinoides
TTGTCTACTTTTAATTTCTCACCCTACTCTCTCAGCTTCTCATTTAAACATCTCTCTTTCTCTCCACGCGCTTTGCAGCAGAAGAAAGAGCTGTCCTCGACAGAGATGCAAACCGATGCCTTGCAAGACTCCTCAGAACTGTGGGCCTCCGGCACTGCACCAGGGGAAGGAGGGGAGGGGACCCCCCAGGTGAATGGGGGGGAGGAGGGAGTAGAGGCTCCTCCCCTGGCCCTCAACCTTCTGGAAGAACTGCAGAAGAAAGTGTCAGAGCTGGAGGATGACAAGAAGGAGAAAGAGGGCCAGATTGCAGAGATGCAAGAGTGAGTGGAAGTGTGTGTGTGTATGTTAGTGTGTGTGTGTGTAAGTGGTGTATGTGTGTGTTAATGTGTGTGTGTGTTAGTGTGTGTTTTCAGGATTGAGAGAATGTTTTACTTTCAGTTTCACCCAGTTGCATAGACTGAAATTCAGGCTGCTCCCACATAAAGATCGTGGAGAGAACATTGCTGCCTGTACAGCGCCATCCTTTTTCTCTTTTTATTTATTTTTCTTGGGGGGGGGCGCTATAATTTTGAATTCATTGTTTCTTTTTATTTGCTGTGGGTGATTTTTGTTTGTGTCGCTTTAGAATTATTTCACAGTTTTGTAAGTACCGTATTTTACAGACTATAAGGCGATACTTTTTTTTCATAAACTGAAATCCCTGCGCCTTGCAATGTGACTGATAATATAGTAAGAAACTATAATAACAAAATCTGAGTTTTGTGTAAAATTTGTGGGGTGCGCCTTATAATCAGGTGCGCCTTGTCCGTAAAATACGGTAGTTGATTTATCTAGTAATGGCCATTACATGTTTTGTAGGTTCACTAGTGGCATACATTCTGTTACTGTTGATTAACATTTACGCCCTGTATCATGCTGAAAAATATATATGGAAAACTTGAAATTAGTGAAAGGTATAAAAAGTAGCGATAAATCGTTCGCATCCTCTTCCTGCGCTCAAGAAGTTTAATTTGAGAAAGTTTGACAATGTGTTGGTGTTAGGATGGGCATGGGAAGATTCAGACCTGTTTACCCATAAGATTTCACCATATTTTGTACACATATTTGACAAAAATATGATAAATATGGTACATGGGACAAAAATATGATGAAATGGTGAAAAAAATGTATCATTTAGAAACTATATCATTTAGAACTGTATATTGCCTGATTCAGGAAATGGGTGCGCTCTGTGTGTGTGTGTGTGTGTGTTCTTGTTCTTGTAAATTAAAATGGATGATACTATTGACAGTCTTTCAACAAGTTATAAAAATGTAATATAATAATAATAATAATAATAATAATACATAGTATTTATATAGAGTCTTTCTTTAGAATTAAGCTCAATGTATGCATGTTTACACTCCGTTGTGGAAACTTTCCTGCTGGAGTACTCCTATTTTGTGAAAAATACACTTATTTTGCATTTCAAATACCTGAAGACCAATTTCAGGGTGAACAGGTCTGAAGATTGTATGTGTGTTTGCTGGCTGTGCAGTGTGATCAAGGAATACCGGCAGAAGATTGTATGTGTGTTTGCTGGCTGTGCAGTGTGATCAAGGAATACCGGCAGAAGATTGTATGCGTGTTTGCTGGCTGTGCAGTGTGATCAAGGAATACCGGCAGAAGATGGGCACCCTCAAGCGCAACCAGCAGACGGAGAAGAAGAAGAACGCGCAGCTGTTGGAGGAGGCGCGGAAACGGGAGGATTCCTTCACTGACGACGCCTCACAGTTATCGGTACGTGTGCTTTGGGTCAACGTTTGGTGGATTGTTGGGGCAGGAACCCTGTGTGTGGGAATGAGTGTAGTGTTCCTGTGAGTGGGCAATACACGATTTTCGGAAAAAAACTAGGGGAGAGCACTTTGTGAAAATTAGAGTTGTTTACCTCCATTACTCGGTCAAACACCCATAGCGACAATGCAACAATGGCGGCGAAGCTTGAAACCGCAGGATGCGAGTCAGCGACTTGCAAACATTTTGTAGAAAAATAAGGGGTGACCAGTTGCTACAAAGTGATAGAACTTGCAAACTGTGACGTAAAAATATAACTGACATCAATTTCAGAATGATGCACTGCGTTCTACATGCTGTGTGTCTCCTCAAACACAATGAAGCGAGGGCTGGGGATTTACCTGATGGCAGAGTAACTTCCCCTTTTTTTTCTTTCACAAAACACTTTCAAAAAGATTTCCTCCAGCCGAAGTCAGACTTGCTGAACCTGACTATTTCTTAGTTAGGCGCATAACGGCAGCATGACGCATCAGCGCTCATAATTGACAGGGAACTGTCTGAGCGATCGAAGGAGAAGAAAAAGAAGAGGAAGAATGAACGCTGTGTGCATTGTTGGCGGTTTGCAGACGAGGATAGATCAGAAGAACGAGCGCATCGAGGAGCTGGAGGAGGCTCTGAGGGAGAGCGTGCGCATCACCGCCCAGAGAGAGATGGACATGGTGGATCTCCAGTCTCAGATCGACTCCTCCAAGGCTGCCGTGAGTCCTCTGTGTGTTGTATTATTACAGCATTGGCTTTAACCCTGAGGGAGAGCGTGTCCATCACCGCTCAGAGAGAGATGGACATGGTGGATCTCCAGTCTCAGATCGACTCCTCCAAGGCTGCCGTGAGTTCTCTGTGTGTTGTATTATTACAGCATTGGCTTTAACCCTGAGGGAGAGCGTGTCCATCACCGCTCAGAGAGAGATGGACATGGTGGATCTCCAGTCTCAGATCGACTCCTCCAAGGCTGCCGTGAGTCCTCTGTGTGTTGTATTATTACAGCATTGGCTTTAACCCTGAGGGAGAGCGTGTCCATCACCGCCCAGAGAGAGATGGACATGGTGGATCTCCAGTCTCAGATCGACTCCTCCAAGGCTGCCGTGAGTCCTCTGTGTGTTGTATTATTACAGCATTGGCTTTAACCCTGAGGGAGAGCGTGTCCATCACCGCCCAGAGAGAGATGGACATGGTGGATCTCCAGTCTCAGATCGACTCCTCCAAGGCTGCCGTGAGTCCTCTGTGTGTTGTATTATTACAGCATTGGCTTTAACCCTGAGGGAGAGCGTGTCCATCACCGCCCAGAGAGAGATGGACATGGTGGATCTCCAGTCTCAGATCGACTCCTCCAAGGCTGCCGTGAGTCCTCTGTGTGTTGTATTATTACAGCATTGGCTTTAACCCTGAGGGAGAGCGTGTCCATCACCGCCCAGAGAGAGATGGACATGGTGGATCTCCAGTCTCAGATCGACTCCTCCAAGGCTGCCGTGAGTCCTCTGTGTGTTGTATTATTACAGCATTGGCTTTAACCCTGAGGGAGAGCGTGCCCATCACCGCTCAGAGAGAGATGGACATGGTGGATCTCCAGTCTCGGATCGACTCCTCCAAGGCTGCCGTGAGTCCTCTGTGTGTTGTATTATTACAGCATTGGCTTTAACCCTGAGGGAGAGCGTGCCCATCACCGCCCAGAGAGAGATGGACATGGTGGATCTCCAGTCTCGGATCGACTCCTCCAAGGCTGCCGTGAGTCCTCTGTGTGTTGTATTATTACAGCATTGGCTTTAACCCTGAGGGAGAGCGTGCCCATCACCGCCCAGAGAGAGATGGACATGGTGGATCTCCAGTCTCAGATCGACTCCTCCAAGGCTGCCGTGAGTTCTCTGTGTGTTGTATTATTACAGCATTGGCTTTAACCCTGAGGGAGAGCGTGTCCATCACCGCCCAGAGAGAGATGGACATGGTGGATCTCCAGTCTCAGATCGACTCCTCCAAGGCTGCCGTGAGTCCTCTGTGTGTTGTATTATTACAGCATTGGCTTTAACCCTGAGGGAGAGCGTGCCCATCACCGCCCAGAGAGAGATGGACATGGTGGATCTCCAGTCTCGGATCGACTCCTCCAAGGCTGCCGTGAGTTCTCTGTGTGTTGTATTATTACAGCATTGGCTTTAACCCTGAGGGAGAGCGTGCCCATCACCGCTCAGAGAGAGATGGACATGGTGGATCTCCAGTCTCGGATCGACTCCTCCAAGGCTGCCGTGAGTTCTCTGTGTGTTGTATTATTACAGCATTGGCTTTAACCCTGAGGGAGAGCGTGCCCATCACCGCCCAGAGAGAGATGGACATGGTGGATCTCCAGTCTCAGATCGACTCCTCCAAGGCTGCCGTGAGTCCTCTGTGTGTTGTATTATTACAGCATTGGCTTTAACCCTGAGGGAGAGCGTGCCCATCACCGCCCAGAGAGAGATGGACATGGTGGATCTCCAGTCTCAGATCGACTCCTCCAAGGCTGCCGTGAGTCCTCTGTGTGTTGTATTATTACAGCATTGGCTTTAACCCTGAGGGAGAGCGTGCCCATCACCGCCCAGAGAGAGATGGACATGGTGGATCTCCAGTCTCGGATCGACTCCTCCAAGGCTGCCGTGAGTTCTCTGTGTGTTGTATTATTACAGCATTGGCTTTAACCCTGAGGGAGAGCGTGCCCATCACCGCTCAGAGAGAGATGGACATGGTGGATCTCCAGTCTCAGATCGACTCCTCCAAGGCTGCCGTGAGTTCTCTGTGTGTTGTATTATTACAGCATTGGCTTTAACCCTGAGGGAGAGCGTGCCCATCACCGCCCAGAGAGAGATGGACATGGTGGATCTCCAGTCTCAGATCGACTCCTCCAAGGTGCCGTAGGTTCTCCATCATGGGTTTTAATTTTGTTAGGTGGACTCCATGCTTTCATAGTGCCTTCACACAGAGCGTTTGGCATGTATGGTCAGGGAGTTGTTCTGTATCGGTGTGTAAAATTTCATGTGGATATTTTTTATTAGATCCTGAGAAACAAAAATGTACAAAAATTGCCTCCCAGAAAAGCGTAGTGTGCCACCTTAAATGCGCTTCCGTTTTTCTTTTTTCAGAATGTCAAAATTTGGTGTGTGCAGTATTAATAATTTTTGGTGTGTGGATGGCATTCAGTGACATTTTTTCTTTTAAAAAAATGTACCGTACTTCAGCAGGCATGAAAGAATTCCGCGTTTCGTGGAAAATCCGCGGACATTTTTCAAAACTTCTGCGGAAAAAAACCCATTCCTCGTAAAGGACCGATCTTGCCGTATTCTTATATCTACAAGTCTCTATTTGGCGATTCTCAAACTGGTTAACCGGAAGTCGCTTTAGCTCACTCGCTTCAATTGACTCGACTTTTGTCGAGAAAAATCCTTCCACCCGGATTTTAACCTAACGTCCGTGTGTTTTGTTGACAGGGGGGGAGGGGGGCAGGGTGTGTGTGTGTGCACAACATTCCCCCCAAATTATTTTCCAGCACAAACATATTTCAGGCATCAAAGAATCAGATTTGTTTTCTCGACTGAAAACAAATCTGATTCTTTGATGCCTGAAATATGTTTGCGCTTGCAAATAATATTTTGAGATCCGATCTGCTTCGCCCCCTCCTTCCAAATCCCCCCCCCCCCCACCCCCCACCCACCGCTAAACAAAACTTCTGACGTCAGTGTGAAAATTTGGTGTGGAAGGATTTCTTGGCCGAAAAAAATCTCTTTTTTGATCTTCATCCACTTTCATGCCTGTTCAGAAACAGCCCTTTAAAAAACACAAAAAAACCCAACCCTTTTCTGATATTGTTCAAAGTTGAAATGGACACATCATTCAATAACAAGCATTTTTTTTAATAATTTAAGCAAGTCTTGAAAACATGTGATGTAACCAAACAACAACAAAATTCTGAAGCTGTCAAAGTAATTGTTTTGTTTTTTTAGTTTATTGCAGCCCTACAAGTATAACATTAAAAATCTGCCTAATAACAAAAATGTGGAATTTTAAAAAAAACATAAAAAAACCACCTGGTTCGAATGATGATGCAAAGTAACTCCAAAACAGTGAGAGAACCTTTTTTTCGGGTAGCAATCAAACCTTTCATCAAAGTCTATTATATTAATTAACTCTTTGACTGAGTGATGTTTGTGACATGACTGACAAGACAGACACACACCCGCCCACTCTCAAAATGATAACAAACTAACTGTACACGGCACAAGGTCAGTAGCTGAGAATACATTCAAAAGTTTGTACCTTAGGTTAGGTACATTTTAGTCACAGAGGCGTCTCTGTGAAATTCCGGTTGCTCCCACCTGGAGAGCCAGGGGGGAGTGCGTCGCAGCCAGAGGCGCGCCACCCAATTTTTTTTAATATTTTTTTTTGGCATGCGATTTTTGTGTGACTGATGAGGAAGGGAGGGGGGTAAATTTTGACCAAAAGACAACTTTTTTGTTGCCACTGGGTTTAACGTGTGCTAAGTGCATGGGCACATGGTCTTCCGTCAGATGGAAGATATGCGGAAGGAGGTGGAAGGGATGCAGGCGTCGTCGCGCGAGTACACCAGCAAGCTGGCCACGCTGACGCGCCAACTGGAGGACCGAGACTCCAAGCTGAAAGGCATGGGGGCCGAGCGGCAGAAGCATCTGGAGGAGGTCTACGAAATGAAGTGAGTGGCTGCGCGGGAAAACCCTTTCACTTATAGCATTGTGTGATTTAAGTAAAACGCTTTGCTTTATCTAAAGGGTTTGTCGGCATTGTTTTTTCTTCTGCGTTTCCGGGCCATAATGCCACAGTGGGTACGTATGTGTCCGTTTTCCAGTTTTCACTGGTGTCCTCGCTGCATTCAGCATACGCATTTCGGAGAAGCTCAAAGGAGAAAACTATATGGAAGATGGTTTTTTGGGGAAAAAAGTCAGGAGAATGGGCCAAAAAGTCAGAAAGATAGTAGATGACACAAAGCAAGGAAAAAGGCAGAGTCAAAGAGAGAGACAGATTAGAGGAAGTTACAAGCACAGAACTTCCAGAAGATCCCCCAGTATCCCCATGGGGGATTGTCGGCATTAATTCAGGCTGTTTGAATGCTTACTGGGTTTTTTATCAGTGGGCCGACTGTTTTAGCTCATCAAAAACTTTTAAAATAAACTGAAAATTTGCTGTCACGTCTATGGTGGTGGTGTTTTATCCATCAAAGTCTTAATTATTAAGTTAATATCTAAAGGATTTTATCATCAATTCTGTAAGGCAGTTGCGTATGAACACTTGCCTTCTGCGTATCAGTTTCGACCTTAGTCTCGGTCTCTGTATCTTTGCCTTTTTCTCTTGTTTTGGTTTGGCTATTCGACTAGGTTCGAAAACACATTGCGAAAAAACAGTTATGAAGAGTTACGGATCGATATTTTCAGAAACGATTAACAAGACCATGCACTAATTGATTGTAAAATATCAATCTATTCTATCATCCTTACCATTCCACTACAAAGTGCATATTTGTACAAGATTAGCTTGGAAGACAGAAATTAAACCAAGAGTGTCTTACTACCACAACTCCCAATCCACGTAACTTCCGGTTAAGCAGACTATTCACTTTCTTTCAAACTGGCATGGAAGGCAGATATGTTTTTCTGTTTCTGATTGTAAAATATCAGATTCCATACCTTCGTCGTTTGTCTCCTATTGACTGAAGCAGCTTACAGAAAGAATGAAGAAAATATTCACAACCCAACATTTCAACACCCCCCTTATTCCAAAAATGCAAATGTAAAGTCTACAGAGGTCAAAGCAAACTAAAAATAGATTATGGACGTGACTCTGGAAAGCTGGTAGCACGCCAGAAATCAAAACCTCTCGTAAACTCTCAGGGAACCCGATCCAGCTCATTCATCCTAAACGGTTGTGCAGGCCATGAGCCCAATCAGGCTTTTTCATCCCAAGCGAGTTAACCCTTTCACTGCCAATGTCGCATTTATGCACCACAATGGTTTACCACCCATGTCTCTGAAAGGCATCAAATCAGGGCCTGTTATCCAAAGACCTTATTTTCATAATTTTGGGAGGTAAGGATATGCCTAATATTATGCATGTCACAGACGAATTCCCACTATTGCAGATTATTTTTTTTCTCTTCCCAGTTTAAGTTTAATGGACATTTTTGGCTGAATATGGCTGGCAGCGAAAGGGTTAATAAAAATCATAAACGCTCTGTGTGTTGTAGGCAGGAGGCGGTGCAGGCTGCGATCAGCGAGAAGGACTCGACCATCGCCCTGCTGGAGATGACCAGCACCAAGAAGCAGCGCAACCTGGAGGAGATCGAGCAGCTCACCCACGAGAAGCACCGGCTGCAGGCCTCCCTCAGAGACGTGGTGAGGCACCACACTGCATTTAAAAAATAAAAATTTTTTTTTTTTTGCTTCTCTCTGTTCCGACGCAATAGGGCATTAGCTGCGAGTGGGTGACCTTGAATTTCGCTGAATTGAAATTAGAGAGTTGAATTAGAGAGGTCACTCACTGCAACTGCGGGCAAATCACACTGGCAATTTTAGTAGTCTAGTGTAGAGTACAAACTCTCGTGGCAAATTGCTAAAAAATGTATTTGGGGAAAATAAACACACAAGAAAAAAAAAAAAATATTGTAAGAATGTTTTTGGTGGGGGTCGTGGGCTAAATCATGGGTATTGGGGAGAAACTGGATGGAGGAGTGGGGGGAGGGGGGAGGGGAGTCCTATATTCGGGATTTGAAGCCTTGCACTGAGGGTGATGTTACAACCTCAGATGGAAGGGCGTTCCACTCGCTGATCGTCCGTGGAAAAAAGGAGTACTTCCTGTAGCTGGTTTTGCAGGAAGGGAGGAGGTAAGTAGACTGGTGGGATTGCCTTGTCCTCCTTGTTGGTGGGTTGAGGGATGGAGAGTACGGCGTGTTGATGGAGACTTGGCCATGGTGGTACTTATGAAAAGTTGTGAGCCTTGCTGTACGTCTCCTGTCGGCGAGTGGTGTCCAGTGCAGCTGCGTGTACATTTCCCCCACGCTGGATGTCTGGCGATGCCTGTTCTCCACCCTGCCAACATCCTTTGCAGTGTAGCGATCCCACACTGGGGAAGCATACTCCAGGACAGGTCTTACAAAGGATTTGTACCAGGGCTCCCAGGGACCCTCATTTGGGGGTCTATGAAGCACCAAAATTATAAAAGACCCTCTACATGGTTCGTGGGGTCCTTTCAGGTGCTTTAAAGTGCTGTGAAATTGATCGGTCATCAAAAGGCCTGTTAAGTCCTTTATATCAGCAAGGAGGTCCTTTCAAATCAGTCAAAGGTCCTTTTAAAATTGGTGCGGTCAGTTTAAATCCTTTAATCGGGCAAAAAAACAAAACTAAGTACCTTGTCATAAGAAATGAACTCCAAAAAATATATTAAATGAAATAAAATTTGCCAAAAATCGATCGCCTTCGTATCTTTCGAGCAGACGATCTAATTTTAATAGTCACTGTAAATCCGGTCACGTGCGCGAGATTCGGCGAGATATCTTATGCGCCATGTTGAAATTCTTCCTTGATGTGGCTGCTTCAGTGCTTGTTTTCAAGTAAAAAGTGTAAAAATGCCTGGAAAGTGTTCGTTTTCAGGATCGTTGGCTGAGTGACATTTATAAGGACTGGGTCCGAAAAGTGATGGACAACAAACATGCAGTTCGTTGTGCATATTGTGAAAAAAACATCAACATCTTGTCAATGGGAGAGTCGGTGCTGAAACAACACGCAAAGACTGAAAATCACAAGAAAGCTGAAAGAAGGCACAAGGCGGAATCGAGGTGCAATGTGACCGACTTTTTTTGCATTTAGCAGAAATACTACTGTAACAACAAATGAATCTGCTCAGCCAAAAAAAAAAAAAAAAAAATCTGCTCAGCCACAATCGCCGGCGTCTGGCTCTGCGCCCACCACGTCTGCAAGTACAACTACAAACAAGGTTTAAATAGGTCCTTTAAAAAAATTTGCTGGTCCTTTAAAGGTCCTTTTAAGGTCCTTTTTTGGCACTCTTCCAAGTCCCCACGAACCATGCTCTAAAAGAATGTGCAGGGGGTCCCAGGGATGCACTAGAAAAAATATTTCACTGGGACCCTCTATCCTGCCTCTAGGACCCTCTATGCTGTAAGTGAAGGAGTCCCTGGGACCACTTGTTTTGCGGGACGATTGGGAGCCCTGTGTATGCTGTCTCCTTGATGTAGACAGATCCAACTTTCAAGTTCCTCCGAAGAAAGCCTAGGGTCTTACTGGCTTTGCTGGTGACGTTTGAAATATGGGTGTCCCACTTGAGATCTTGGGAGATGGTGACACCCAAGTGTTTAGTTTCTTGGACTTGCTTCAGCTTTTGGCCGTGGAGATGGTAGTCCTGGATCAGGGGGTCTCTTTTTCTGTGAAATGTGAAGGCTCTGGCATTTGTCAGGATGGAATGACACTTGCCATTTAGTCTCCCATGCTGCCAGGTTGTTGAGGTCACGTTGAAGGTCGGTGTGGTCCTTGTTTGAATTCACAATTCTGTGGCAGAGAGTGTTATCAGCAAGGAGACGTGAGGCAGAGGACAGTTCTTTCTAGTGTTCAGATTCTTTCACACATTTTCGGAAAGCATTGTCTTTTGAAGCACACAAAGCACCGTACAGTTACTACCACATCATTGCAAGTGAGAAGCTTCTTCATAGTGTGTGTACAACAAGCCAGAACTTATTGCGTGATGAAAATGCCATCAGAGGGGGTCTCAGAGTGGGGGCAAGCTACGGGCGAGTTTTGGGCGGCTTGAATACACAGAGGCAACTTCCGGCTGGGCGGTTTTGGGCGGCTTGAATACACAGAGGCAACTTCCGGCTGGGCGGTTTTGGGCAGCTTGAATACACAGAGGCAACTTCCGGCTGGGCGGTTTTGGGCAGCTTGAATACACAGAGGCAACTTCCGGCTGGACGGTTTGAATACACAGAGGCAACTTCCGGCTGGGCGGTTTGAATACACAGAGGCAACTTCCGGCTGGGCGGTTTGGGGCGGAATAAATGCAAGAGGGCTAACCCATAAGTTCTTTTTTTTAATATTTAAAATTGTATGTGTATGGCTCCCCCCCACCTGCGTGCGCATCTCGACCCTTCCAACGGAAGTGTCGCCATCTTAGTCCTTATTTGTGTGTAAACAAAGTGAAAATGTTATCTAAATGTGTAAAGAAAACATCCAGATGTTATAAATACAGTTTAGATAAGTTTCGAATTGGAACAGCCAAATACGCAGCATCGATCTGGCATTTTTCAAACAAAGTTACTGACTAAGATGGCGGTCCCCCATAATATGGCGCTCCTTGTGGCCGGATATGACGACACGTGGGTACAAGCCATTAAAGTATTTTTGTTTGAAATGGTAATTGCCAGAGCTGAACGGAAACCGAAATACCACCATAAAAAAAACCCACCCAAAACCCACTCTGTCATTGTGGCTGTCCGCAGACGCAAAACCTGATGAAGCTGAGGGAGGGAGGAGAGAAAGCCCTAGCAGTCAGCGACATCACCTCCACCACCCCCACTCTACCCACCACCACCACCACCCCTACCACTGCAGTCAGCAGTGTGGGAGGTCTGGGGAGCGGCGGCGCCGGCGGTGGCAGCAAAGGCAAGAAAACGGTGGCTCAGCGATTGAGGAACGCCCCGCCCGAACAGGTACACCCGTTTATTCTGACCACCAATGACTCGTCGCTGTTGGACGACTCCTAGTGTCTTGTGGGTAGTTGGTGTTGTGGTGGTAGCCTCGTTCTGAGGTTTTTTGTTTTTTTGAAGTGGCAACAAATTGGTTACAGTATGGAATTAAGTGTGTATCAGGCATCAGAATTGTCAGAGGATCAGAGGATTTCAGAGGGTTAAGAATTTTTGACAGAGGACTGGCTTCTCTTGTCAGAGGTTTTGCCTTTTTATTCAGTGTTATCCTTTGTGTTAAATAGCATTTTAAGGTGATTTATCACTATATTAAGCCTTTTTGGTGGTGTTCAGAACTCATTTCAGTGTTGTCCCTCTTCAGTCTAGGGCCTTTACCGCGGTTTTCAGAGGATTGGACTTGACTATTCTGATGCCTGGTGTATGTTTGCTGGATTGACTGTTTGTTTTGTCAGTGTGAGCTTATGACAGAGAGAGAGCCCTGAGAGAGTCGGAGAGGGAGAGAGAGCCCTGTGTCACCTTGAATAATATTGTGATTTTTTTCTTCTCCAAAAAGAGTGTGTTGTGTGTGGCTTTGTGTGACTAGGCGTTCAAGACTGCACTTGGTCATCTCGAAACATGGAACACTCACTTTTTAGTAAAGTTTTATTTTTTGTGTATTTTAAGGTTTTGGTTAGGGATATGGTTATTGGGCTAGATTCAGTTTAATTTCAGAATGAATGGTTAAAAAAGATACACATTCTAAAGTTTCACTGAAAACCGACTTTGTCACGCGAAGGGCGTCACTTTCCATATTTGGAGATGACCAAGTGCAGCATTGTGTGTGAGAGAGAGAGAGTGAGAGAGAGCACGCACAATGTCTCCCTGAATATTGTGATTTTTTTTCTTCTTCTCCATTGTGCCTAAGTGTTGTTGTGTCACCTCAACAATGGCGTAGTGCTTGTCCCTCGCTCTGTGTTTATTTTATGCCTGGCTCCAAAGACGTAGCTTTTTTGTTTTATTGTTAGCATACTGCATGCTTTATGCTATGCTTCTCTTCTTTGTGAATATCTCTTTCATTATACTACCGTCTTTTACGGACTATAAGGCAATACTTTTTTCTTCTTCCCAGAATGAGACTAGACCCCTGGCGCCTTATATTATGACAAATGATATAGTAAGAAAGTTTAACGATAAAATCTTAACCCCTTCACTGCCGAGCCCGGTCCGGTTCCGGTTCCGGGGCAACTATTTGCCAATCCGTTTTAGGTTGCCGAGTCTATCGCAAAACTTTCTGAATAAAAGTGCATTTAACCTATGCTTTTGAAGTTTTCTGAACGGGGATTGAATATACTATCCTTTGAGAACACTCTCACATGCATTCGAACATACTGCGAAAAGCGTATGGATAGAAAACGGGAAACTCTTAGAATAACCCTATGACGGATATTTCTGTGACGGGGCAGTTTATTTGTTACCGTAAGTTGACAGGGCAGTGAAAAGGTTAACCTTGTGTAAAATTTTGGTTGAGGGGGGGGGGGGGCTGGGGGGGGGGTGGGGGGGGGGGGGGGGGGGGGGGGGGGGGGGGTGGGGGGGGGGGGGGGGGGGGGGGGGGGGGGGGGGGGGGGGGGGGGGGGGGGGGGGGGGGGGGAGAGGGGGGGGGGGGGGTCACTTTATAATAAGGCCTTATAGTCTGAAAAATGTTATTTGGTTATGTGAAAAAGAACACCTGATCACTTTTATCCTGTATTTCGTCATTATTATTCATTCGGTTTTTGTTATGTTATCACTTTATGTTTTCAGTTGTAATTTTTTTTTAATATCGATTGTTGGATTTCTTTGAAAACATTGTTATTGGTACGGCATTAATTATGTATCCACCTGATGTTTTTTTTAAAGTCTGGTTCTTAAGTTACAGCCAGTAATATGAGTGAAAACTTGTCAGCAAGAATTTTTAGGTTTTTTTGTTGTTGTTGTGTGATTCATGCTGTTGGGTTAGATTTTCTGGCACCTCAACTAGCAATGCTCATGTTCAGAGCTTGTTTTTGCTTCTAGTGTTCAACTCACAAAATATATATATAATTTTTTCAAAGTCAAGATTAGATTTAGACTTTTAGTTTTAGGTCACAAACTATTTATGATGACTGTTTGGGTGTTTTTTGTTTTGGTTATTTTTTTTACTGTCAATATTGCGAGTATCTGGTGATTTAAAGAAACAATCGCACTATAATTATTATTTTGTAGATAAGTGTGATTGTGAGGCGAGTGGTGAGGCGTTTTGGGGGCTGCTATTATTGTGGGTTTTTTTTTAATCACAAATGCTGTGATGGTTTTTTTCTTATGTTAATATTTTCATTAATATTATTTTGAATTATTCCATAAT
This sequence comes from Phymorhynchus buccinoides, assembly GCA_017654935.2. Lineage (NCBI taxonomy): Eukaryota > Metazoa > Mollusca > Gastropoda > Neogastropoda > Raphitomidae > Phymorhynchus > Phymorhynchus buccinoides. The sequence goes on from CM065696.1 coordinate 19,770,620, forward strand.
ATTTTTGGTTTGTGCTGTTGTTTTTTGTGTGTGTGTTGAATTTGTGCATGTTTGTTTTTAAAAACAGATGTAAAGCTGTTCACTGTTGACTTTTTCTTTTCATCTCAAGTGTGTGTGTTTGCGTCTTTTAAAAAAAAAAAAAAAAAAAAATCTGATTCTTTGGACTATTTCACCACACTTTTTTTTCCCCCTGAAATTTATTTTTCTTCAGAGAAAAATTGAACATTTTTTGTTTTGACCATGGTTTGTTGGTAGCTTTTTCCACTGCTGAACATTTGGTTTCTTTGTGTGAACATTATTTGTTCTTTTTTGGTGTGTTGGATTTTCTGTTTCCCCCTCCCATGTTAATATTGGTGTTCCTCCAAAGTCGGAGTGTGGCTGCCCACGTGGCGGGGTTGTCAAAAATCGGTCACACACGTAATGTTCTCATCCCTAGCTGGTGCATTTGTGCCATAGTGTTCAAGTGCTTTCGGCTGTTGGGATGATCCCTGGAGTCTTTAAAGACACACTGACCCACCACGATTAAGTCCCTTGGTTTTCTTTCTGGGTAGCTGTGACCCACATGCAAATGTCCCCAACTTCAAATTGAGGCTGCTCTTTAAAATGATGTTTCGTTTTGAAGTTGGGGGCATCTGTATGGGAGTCAAACCGGGTCAAAACAAAATTTTTTACCAGCTATAAGTTGGAAAACACATGAAACCCGTGATTTTGACACGTGATCTGGTGGGACTTTAAGCCAGGGTAAGACAACAACAACAAATATTGGTGTATTTATGGTGATGCACTTTTCCGCTTGACTTAAAAAAATATAAGGAATGTTTTTAGGTTTTTGTGGGGGGGTTTTCATTGCCTTGCTGTGTCGTGCAGTATACATAATGTTGACGGGAAAATAATCCTTCTTCCTCCACTGTATATTTCAAACACCAAAGTTCTGAGGCTGGGAATGATCTGATCACTGTTGTTTTAATTAAATTCTGGCAATTTGATTCCCAACTTTTTCACAAGGTGCTATTGGGTGAAATCATGTTCACAATTTATTGCGTGTCTGGCTTTGCCCGTTGTCTGCAGATCTGAACATGTTTTGAAACAATCGCGATTGTTTTGTAAAGTTTTGATTGAGGAGAAAACACTCATAAAGAAAACAACAACAGAGGCATGGTATTTTCCTCTCAGTATTAACTTGAGTACAACAGCAGAAGTATATTAACTTCTTTCTTGACAATGTTTTTAAAAATTTTATCACTTCACATTACTTTACTCTCTCGCTACAAAAATATACCTAGCACAGAAATCATCACTTTGCATTACTTTATTCTCTCACTACAAAAAATACAGAAATCACTTCGCATTACTTTACTCTCTCACTACAAAAATTACGTAACACAGAAATCATCACTTCACATTACTTTACTCTCTCACTACAAAAAATACATAACACAGAAATCATCACTTCACATTACTTTACTCTCTCACTACATAAAATACATAACACAGAAATCATCACTTCACATTACTTTCCTGACTGTGTTAGTGCATGGAAGTTTTTGTTTTGTTTTGTAGTTTTTTTGCTTAAATGTTTTGTTCACAAAGACATTGTCTTCCAAGCGTAAATGAAAAACATGGAAAACTTTTGACTTCTATTACAACGCTCTGTCATTTTGCGAGCTAGGTGAGAGAAATATTGCAAAGTCATTTGGGTTTTCTGGAGTTTAAAGGGCATAGGGCCTGCTTCATTTATCGCTAGTATAATAAACGAAAGAATTAATCTGCGCACATACCTTTTCTTGTCAATCAGTGTGTAGATAACTGACTCATGTTGATAGTGAGTGGTTGGCATTCTCCTATTGTATCCTCCCTCTCCCCTGCTCCCTCCATTCCTTTCTCCTCCCTTCACTCCTCACCAGGTGTAAAAAAAAAAAAATGTTGACCTTGACCCGATTACCTTGGAGATAATTGATGTTTATTTGTGAAGAATTTTAAAAGAATTTAATTACTTATTTTTTGTTTCTAACTTGCTTTGGCTTGGCTGTGCGCACGACAATCGTTTTTTTGTTTTGTTTTCTTTCCTCAAACATCGGCAGAATATTCAACTTGATGAAGGAGGCTGATCAACGGGAAGAAGAAGAAGAAGAATATCAAGTTTTTCTTGACCATTTTGTGTCTAGTAATCCTTCTCTTATTCGTTACAGTGGAACCTCCCTAGTTATAAGACCTCCCATTATAAGACTCCCTCCCACATAAGACCTATTTCTCCGAGAGATTGCCCTTCTTTGTAAGTATTGAAATTACCTCCCTTATAAGACCTCATTTTGGAACCTCCCTAGTTATAAGACCTCCCATTATAAGACTCCCTCCCACATAAGACCTATTTAAGACCATTGCCCTTCTATTGATTACCTCCCTTATTGCCCTTTGGAACCTCCCTTTGTAAGTATTGAAATTACCTAAGACCTTGTAAGACCTCATTTTGGATTATTGTTGAAGGTCTTATCAAGGGAGGTTCCACTGTGTTAATGAATCATTGTTGCATTCTTGAAGAATCTCTAATATGAAAAGAATCTCATTTCTTTAAAAAACTATAAAAAAAACCTAACCAAGGCTCAGTTGTTAGGAAAGATTGACTGGTTGAGTGTTGTACGGTCTGTTTCGCTTTCGACCTCTATTGCTGCGCTTGCTGTTGGATACCTCGACTGTACAACACGCTCCCATGTTTATGATGTTTAGTCGTACATACCCTTTGTACTCCTATACCTTCTTGTTTGTTTGTGCCTTTGTTTGTCCATGCAGTATCTCATGAACCGCTACCACAAGAGCACTTAAAGGTGGACCCCGACGGATGAGTTTTTGCAAGAAACACGTCGAGATCACCAGAAAGACAGCCTTTTCAAGGATTGGAACACTCACTTTGCTGTGGTTTCTTAGAAATTAAACTGTCAAAACGGCGAATTTTCCTTGGCGGAGATGCCGGAGAGAGTAGCCATTTTGGATGGGGTGGGTGTAAGTCACTCATTGTGGTTGAAGCGTTTTCTTTTTTGTAGTGCAGTAAAAAGAAAGAAAAAAAGCTATTTCCTTTGTTGTGAGCGAAACTCCTTTAGATAAACTGTATAAAAATTTTAAATATGAAAATAAAAAGGCTTGTATTGCGAAAAGTTTGTGCAAACGATTTGGTCTAAACGCAGGCGGCCATTCAAAAAAAGACGGCAAAAGCCTTCTCTTTGGGTGAAATAATTTTACTTCCAGCACCTCCGCCAAGGAGGAATCGACTTTTTGACGGCTTGATTTCTGGGAAACCAGAGCAAAGTGAGTGTTGCGATCTCTGTAAAGGGTGTTTTACTGCTGATCTGGACGCATTTCTTGCAAAAACTCATCCGTCAGGGTGCCCCTTTAAAAGGTTGTACATTGGGTCAATTACCAGTTAGCACAATCACTTAAGTGTCTGGTTGTAATAGTTGATAAGCCAGCCAATTATAATAATTCTTAAAGCAGCCTTTCCTGGGTATTGTATGTAGGTTGTATGACAGCTTGATCTTAAATGTCAGTTGTCAGCAACCTCTCTGTTCCCCGAAAATATATTTCATGCTATAAGTTTGCCAGGGAGAGACGGTTGTTGGATAATCTTAACTCATTCCGGATGAATTCTGAATATATTCGGAATAGGAGAACACCAGTCAGGGCCTAATTCCGAGTATTCTCGGAACAGTGATTTCTGAGTCTTAAACTTGTCTAAATCCACGTGGTGGGTTTTTTATGAATCCAAACCACGTTTTTCGAGTTACTTCTTTTCATCACTCTTCCAACTTTTGTTTCACTTATGTCTGGCACTTCTGTTTCAATTTTTAATGTTGAAAATATCAACACAATCGGCCCTACACGAGCCTCAAAAAACACTCCAATATGTTTACATTAACAGTGATAGCAAAGATTCTAAAAGGGTAAGATGGACTACTTAAGAGCTCGGCGAACCGGGCTGATAGAGTTATCGTTAGTGGGGACAGTACACTATTCACAGTGGAGGCTATCCAAAAACTCAGACTGGAACTTGAACGGAGAATTCAACTGGCCTATCGACGTGTCAAATGTGTACTGTTTAAAAGGGACATAACCAGTGTTTCTGTCCTCACTACTCATATAGGGAAAAGAGACCGGATGCTTGTCTTCCCCTATACAGTCTTTGGTGATAGTAACAAGGAGACTAATGATTCCGATTATATTGCAAGTAACCTCGATTTCGAAGTGAAAAATAAACTTGGATCAACCAGTAATATTGTCAATACTTAATCATTGACAATGTTGAGTTTTGTTGTGCTTCTTATTTGTTATAATTTTTTGTTCTAGGCAATCTCAGGCCAGTCATGACATTTGCCTAAGGCAGTGAAGTCTTGAATGGGTTAAAAGCTAAAACTGTAAAAGTGTTCTATAGTTTGAAAAAACATTTATGTGATCATACATGTATGTAAGTTATGCATACTGCCATATTTCGTTTTTGAGTGTGTGTGTGTGTGTGTGTATCTGTCTGTCTGTGTCTTGTGTGTGTGTCTGTATATATGTATGCACCTGTTTGTTTGTTTCATAGATAATATAAATCATAGATTAAAAAACAGTAGCAGGAAAATCCATTGAGTTTATTCGTGTCCTTTTATGTTGTTTTATATGCATGCTTGCATTTAAGAACTATTTTAGCGGATTTGTGAATGTCTCTGATTCAGGCAGTATTTATTTTTCTCTCATTTTCATTATCAATTGTTGTGTTTTCTTTTATTTTGAAATATATTTGTTTTTGCATGATTGATTTCATTTGAAGTTAATTGGGAAAGTGCTCGTTCATTTCTCTTTTGTTGTCATTTCTGTTCCTTGAGGACTGATGTTGGGGCATAGATGTCATTTTGTCATCTGTACATATTTATATCCCCCCCCCCCCTCCCTAATTTCAAAATTATAAAGGTCAGTAATATAAGACTAGTACGCTTCATGTTGGAAAAGAGACATTGTGAATATGAATTTATACCAAGCTCTTCCACTCATACATTATTATTTTGTTTGTGTGTGTGTGTCACCCCTGCATGCGGGTGTGCCTGAAGCCTGAATTCAGGCAATTTGATGCAGGCTCAGGCGGTGGTCTGCCTGAAGATAGGGCTCTTCTCATGCTCTTTGTGCTCTTGATCGTTATATCAAAGGTATGATGGGAAGTTCAGGCAAAAGCTTTGGTCACCGCATGGTGTGTGTGTGTGTGTTTTTTTTGAATGCTTGCTCACACATATTTTATTTGTACGCATTTGTACGCATTTCATTTGATTATTGCTATTGTGCTTGTTTGACGAATATGTGTTAGGAGGTATAGCATTGTTCCTAAAATTAGCTTAAGATGAAATGGGACAGTGATATTGTTTTTAGGGATGAGGGGTGTTTTTTGTTTTTGTTTGTTTGTCTTATGAATAAATGACAATAATTCAATGTGCGTTTAACACATAATTGTTTTGTTTTTATAAAAAGTTTAAAAAAATTACAATCTTGAAAAGAGCGTCTAACATTTGGTATTTTCTATTTATAATAACAACATATAAATGAATTATATAAAGATTGCACCTACTTTTTCTTAAAGTTAGTAAATGTTATACTTTTTAGTATTAATTGGTACAAATGAGTATGTTCTTTAATTCAATTCTTTTATGTTTAGAGAGTGAATGTTGCAGAGGGGAAATACTATAGCTTTGACTTTTTTTTTAATGCGAAGAATATTTGTTGTTAGCTTGTAGAAATGTTTTTGTTTTGTTTTAGAACTACGCATTTCTTGAATACTCCTTGTCACTGAACATATTGACAGTATATGTGAATGCACATTTCACAGCACTTATAATATATCAAGGCCGAGCATGTTATGCACAATAAAGTTTCATATATCGCCGAAACGACCATAAACAACAACTGTTTTATTCAACTAGATATCTGTTTTTTATATCTTATGATGTAGAACACTGTAAGCACTGTGAACAAATCCAACCTGATCTTTCCATATTGATGATCTGTGATTGTAAATGAATGTACATACACGCATAAAATAGACAATCTGTATACGAAAGAACTGTATTGATATTATATTCGTCTGTTCAGTGTTCCTTCCGTGAATTGCCAAAGTAATTGACTTGCCATGATGATGAACTGGTTTTTTTTTTTAGAATGACGTTGCCAAAGAGCAATAGGGACTGGAAGGAAGGAAGATAGATAGACAACATTTATTTCTTTGTGTACATACTTTTGATGTGAAAACAAGTGATGGAACTAGTAGAAGTACCGTAAGTTTCGGCCTAAAAGGCGCTACAGGGCATAAGGCACACCCCCACCATATTTGGAAAGAAAACTATTTAAAGTCAAAGTCAAAAGTCAAAAATACTTTATTATCATGTTAAGCGAAATTACAGTGTGGTCTCGTACAAGCACAATACAAACAAGGAAACACATTTGCATGTATTAAAAATGGAAACAAAACTAAGGAAAAATGGACAACAAATCATGCTTCGCAAGAAGTTGGACATAGATAGTTAGGGTCGATTTAAATCACAGATAAAGTGCAAATAACAAAAAAATGGGCAAAAATGTGGTTGTCACACTTGAATTGTGATGATGGGTGAATCTAGCTGAGCGAAGATGATGAAAAATCTTTTACAATAACTAAGCAATTGAAAAATAATAAAAAGGTTATGTGTGATAAATAGTTCTTCTTCAGTAGCAATTGGTGACACGTTTTTGAAACTTGATTGGACCGTCTGTGCTTAAAATCCGGAAAAATGACACCTGTGATAACTTGAGCGAGTTATTAATTTTAGGTGTTTTGCCATTCTGTCATTTTTTCTCTCCTATTTTGGGTATGGATAACGCGCTATTAGCGGATAAGGTGCAGGGGCCAAACTGCTTTAAAGAAGTTGTGGTCTTATAGGCCGAAAATTACGGTAATGCGTTTTGTTGCTTTCTATAGTTTTGTTGTAGATCTGCATGGATTGAAAAAAAAATGTTGGATGCTTTCAATCTCATACGCTTTGAATCTTCTCTTTTTCCTTTGCCTTCTTTTTAACTCTTTCTATGTATCTGTGTCTGTCTTTTTTGCAATGGATGCTTTTATCAAATTGTTTGTCACTGTCTCCTTCATTATTTTTTGTTGATTCTTCTTTTGTGCGGTGTTAGTTCTCAGTTGGTTGAGTAGTACTTGTACTGTGATGTAGAGTTGAATTATTAGGTTCAAGTATTGGATATGGCTTGCGCATGAAAGCTTGCCCACCCCCCCCCCCCCCCCCCCTCCCCCCCCCCCCCCCCCCCCCCCCCCCCCCCCCCCCCCCCCCCCCCCCCCTCAAAGACAGAAAAAAAGAAGAAGACAAATCAGCAAAATCCACATTTTTGCCCTTAAAGAACAGATAATTTATTGATGGAAAAAGCGACCTGTTTTCCTCTATTTTTTTTGTCACTGAATTGTATCCCTTAAGGGACTGCTACATACACGTGAACTAAAATCGTACGTTTGTATGATACGATTCGATCACGTGGTCTCGAAGAACAAATTTGATTCGGTCTTTGAGACCACGTGATCGAATCGTATCATATCGCACAGCCGTACGATTTCAGTCAACATTTAGCAGGCCCGTTAGGGTCGTAAATGTAGACGAATCGATATCTTGTCAATTACATGCATCATCTTCATCTGTATACAAACTGGTCCCGAAGCGTGTCAGTTCATTGCTGTCCTTTTATTGCAATTGAGTTATGTGCAAATGCTTCAATCTTACCCACACAATTTTCCTCTATTGTCCGCATACATAGCATTTTTTATGATAAATTTTGTAAGCGTTGTGTGTGATAAACAAACTTCTTGGCTTAGTCAGGCAGAAATGCACACTGTTTTGTTAGAAAGCAAAAGGGATGCTGACACAATGCGTAGAGACAGTACTCCTGAGGCTTTGCTGCCAATATTAGCAACAGGCTCAGACAATTTCTGGGATGGCTGGATGCCTAAGACATGGTTATTTAAGACTTGAATAAATAAACACCGTAGTTGTGGCAGCAAATTTTCGGTTTATTTGAAAACCTTTGATGAGCTAAAACTGTTGGCCAATATAGCATGGTTATTTCTCTTCAAAGTTTTCTTTTAGGAACTAGTTGTGGCTTCTTTTTTCTTCTTCTTTTTCTTCTTCTTCAGAACCTGATCATTCAATGCATGGGGTGGCTTTGTTCTGTTAGAGCAGACTATGTGAAGTGTTCATGATTATTTTGTTCATGTATTATGATTATCTGTGGTTATGTTAATCATGTTATGCCATCTTATTTCAAAGTGTCAATAAACCATGTGTTATCTTCATGCAGTGTTAGTATTTTGTCGTTCTTTTCTTCTTTCTGTTTTGTTGCGTTTACAAAAAGAGTGGCTTTTGATTGGTTTGATTTTGATTTGTTCTGTAATGGTGTGATCTTTGAACGTTTTTGCATGCTTAGCTTATTCCATTCACTCATGCAGACAACACACAAGACACTTGACTTATGCGTACATTCATGGATGCATATGCGCACACACTCAATGATACATTGACACATTTATACATTCACACGTGCGCTAATATGGTGCAGAGGCATGTGCATCTGCATTCTGAAGAAGTATGCACAGTTGATCTTGTATGCAGTTTTTCCACGTTCAATCGTTATAAGAATGCACAGACTCATGGAGTCACACACAGCACTTGGAGTATGCCAGGTCACATAAATGTACCAACACAAGATGTATTTCACTCTATTTACACTATTACACTTTATTTCTTTTCAATATTTTTTAAAATTCAATATGTTTCTTTCTGTTCATTCTTCATTTTAGAGAAGCATTTAAGCAAAAACGAACACTTTAAGAAAACAATACCAGATGCAAAACGAAATTAGATGTAATCTAACCACCACATTTCTTCATTCACAAAACAACAACAAGAACAAAATACAATCATTGAGATCTCAGTTTAGTCTTGTTCAAACGACGAAATCTCACAATTCTTCCACACAACAACTCGGCTGTCAGTATCCTTGGATGCTAGCAAGAAATGATAATTTTAAAAAAAGTAAATGAATTAACGGACAAATAAGACTACAAAAAGAAACAAAATCCTAATAATCTATCCTCTCACCCACGCTTAACAATTTATTAATAAAAAGCCCAAGATTTACTGTAAATTCAAAGGGTTAATCTTTGAGATTTGTTTTTATAATTACCTCATCTTGAAACCAAAAAGCCAACTAGAGACAGGGCATTATGATTTATCAAAACCCTGTAAGAATGTTTTTGTTTGTGGCTCAAGCCACAAACCTATAACTCACTTTGTCGGTCTGTCGGTCGGTCTGTCGTTCCAAAATTGTCGCACATTTTGACAAAATTGTCGTACTTCAAATCGAGGCTACACTTCAAAATTAATTGAGGCCGCTCTTTAAAATGATGTATTTTAAAAGCGTACAAAATAATAAACATACGTAATACAGACACTACAACAGACACGACGAGTATGCGGTGCTTCTTTCGATGAGCATAAGTAGGATACATAGTTTTAAATGTTTTCCAAAAGATATAAAAAGTTACGAAATGGTGCAGAGATAGCATTCTGGTTTACAGATTAAAATTATTGAAAATCCAGGGGATGTAACTCATGATTGGAGTGGTAAAAATAGACCGCGTGCCACAAACTATTGCGATTTTGCGCTTGTTTGTCTGTAATTTACATTTATCCCTTGCGTTTCTATTTGCTTGCATGAGTGATGGGTTTGAATATTGTCTCTCTCTCGCTGTGTGGTTTGTAATCTTTAATCATAGTATTGTTTCCTTTGTGAAGTTATTGTTTCTGTAGTATATAGTGTGTATGTCAGATAGTTTTAGTTGTCAGAAAATAGAATCTGTCCGTGTGCTTACGCAATGTTCAATTTTTTATTTTAAATGTTTTTTAAGCCATTCTGATAACAGATGTAAAAGCTTTTCTTACCTTGACAAATGCATGTTTAAAACAATGGGAGATCATTGTTTGTACAGTGGAACTTCCCTTATAAGACCTTCAAAAATCATCCAAAATGAGGTCTTATAAGGGAGGGGTCTTATAAGGGAGGTAATTTTAATATTTACAAAGAAGGGCAATGTCTCAGAGAAGTAGGTCTTATGTGGGAGGGAGTCCTATAATGGGAGGTCTTCTTCTTCGTTCGTTCAGACAGTTTCCTGTCATATGAGCGTAGATGCGTCATGCTGCCATTATGCGCCTAACTAAGAAATAGTTAGGCCCAGCATGTCCGACTTCGGCTGAAAAAATGCAGGAGAATGGACCAGTGAGATAGAACGATAGCAGATAACAGTAAGCAAAGGGAAAAGGCAGAGTCAAAGAGAATGACAGAATTAAAGGAAGTTACAAGCACAGAACTTCCAGAAGGTTAGGGAACTATTTGTACAAAAGACCCCCCGGTATCCCCACAGGGGGTATAATGGGAGGTCTTATAAGGGAGGTTCCACTGTATTTGTTTAGCTTGTCACAAGTTTGTTCTTCTTTGAGTGTTTGTCTTTTCAAGCCCTCGCGAAAAAGGATTATTATGTTGATTGCACTTATACGCATCTGCTGTCATTCATAATTAAGAAAACAAAAAGCCACTCACGACGCTCTACATTGAAGCAATGATGCTTCGAACTGAATTCTTCCTCTGATAAACATTCAGGGGGGCTGTGGGTGTGCCTGAAGCCTGCATTCAGGTAATTCAAGGAAGGAAGGAAGGTGGCAGAGTGGTTAAAACGTTCACCTGCCGATTTCAATGCGTGACTGCAAGCGTGAGTGAGCCGGGTTCGAATCCCGGCCTCGACATTTCTTTCTAGTTCAATAGGAAAATCGAAGTGAACCTCAACTCCTTTTAGATGGGGACTTTAGCTTGTCTGACCCTGTGCGCTTTACGCACGTAAAAATCCCACAGCAGTTAAAAAGTCGATAAGAGCAGGGAGAAATCCCGCTGCCTGGTATGACCAAATTGATTGCTAGATTTACCAAGTCTGCCCCGACCCCCTCCTCATCCTGTCCTCCCCCCCCCCCTTGCCTTCCCACCCCACCTCCCCATAAAAAAAGTTGGTGCTGCGCTCGCGGTGACGCGTTCTCCTTGGGAGAACAGCCCAATTTTTTAAATACCAAGTTTGATGTAGGTTCTGGGTATGGTCTGATCTGCCTGAAAAACCTTTCTCACAAGAAATAATGCTCTTGAAGTGAACACCAGGTTTCAAACTAGAGATAATAATTCAGGCACAGGTTTGCATCATAACATGTAAAATCAACCATGGGCTGAAAGTGAAACACCATCATTATAATAATTATGCAGCGTTTTCTTGCTCAGCCAATTAGCTAACAACCAAAATGAACAATGATGACTACGCGGATGTGACTTAAGCAGGGGAGAGAGAGATAAGCAAGAGAGACAGACACAGACAACGAGAGAGTATGAGTGAGTGTATGTGAGAGAGAGAGAGAGGAGAAGAGAGAGGGACAGATATAGAAAAGCAAGCAAACAGACAGACCAGTCGTTCTTCTATCTTACCCAACTATGCATTAAATGCTATATTTCAAAATTCCCTTTACAAAGGTAGGAAGGGGAACCCGTAGCTTCCTTGCATGACATTTCTCATTTGGTTTGAAATATTTTTATTTACCAAACGCACATATTACAAATAAATCTAAATGTTAACAAGCTTGTTGTTGGCTTTCCCTGGCTAAAAGACTCCAGGGATCATCCCAACAGCGGAAGCACTTGAACACTATGGTACAAGTGCATCAGCTACAGATGAGAACATTACGTGTGTGACCGTTTTGATTACCCAGCCATGTGGGCAGCTACACTCCGTCTTTTGGGGGATAACAAGCTTATGCTGTGCCAGCTTAATATTTTGTATGAATTTCAATATGGCGGCTGATTTTCAATGTCTCAAATTACTTGGCTCTGTTAGATTTAATAATGATAGGATGAGAATGCGTTCATGTGCCTTTTTTTCACGTGCCAACTTTTTTTCCCGTTTTCTTTTTCCTTTCTTTTTAAAGTATAATGGAACTAAAAACATCACAACGCTACACAATTAGATAGTCTAGATGATGATGGTGAAACAAATAAACGAAACAAAACCCCTTGAACTTTCATCCTAAGAAAGGAATTTTTTTTCTTTCAAAATGATGAAAATGAAGCAACTTATTCGTAAAACAAAGTATGCTCATTTAGCTGTTTCACCGCCAATGTCGCATTTTTGCACCACAATGATTTAAAACCCATGTCACGAAAAGGCATCAAACCAGGGCCTAAGGATAGAGCTTACTTTATGCATATCACAGAGCAATTTCCAATATTGCAGATTATTTTTTTCTCTACCCAGGTAAGATTAATGGGAAAATGTTGCTGCAAAATGGCTGGCGGCAAAAGAGTTAATATGCAAATATTAAAAAAACACCCAAGGATGTCATTGAATATGACAATAAGCTCGATAATGAAACAATAAACAACACAAAAGAAAACGTTCGTCCTCAAAAAGGGACCATTTTAAAGGGATGAAAATGAAGGGAGTTGCTTGTAAATTACAAGACAAACTACGCGCGTGTGCGTAATTTTTAGCTCCCATTTTCATAAGGCATACTCATTCAATATGCAAATATTAAAAACAAACCAAACAAGGATGTCATTGAATATGTCAATAAGCTCGATGATAACAAAAAGAAGAAGAAAAAAATCAAACAAAACAACTACGTGTGTGCGTGATTTTTAGCCCCATTTTCATAAGGCATACTCATTTAAGTATATACAAATATTAAAAACAAACCAAACAAGGATGTCATTGAATATGACATTGAATAAGCTCCTGCAATGTCAACTTCGAAAGGCCACATGATCAGCTTCAAACAAACCGCATGGGTTTGTTTAAAAAAAAATAAAAAATTTTAAACCCGTTTATAATATTTTCAACAGTCATGGCAAACAACAAAGTACGCTTGTTGTGCTAATCGAAAAGCAATATGCTCCCAATCTTAGAAGAATGGTTTGATGATGATATCCAAAATTTACAAAATTTCATTAAAAAAATTTTTAAAGAAGAAAAGAAAAAGCCTTGTTGTTTACGACTTGCTAGTAAGCTGGTTTAGTTCAAAGACTGACAGAAAAGTGGAAAAAAAACAAGAACAACAGAAGCGTGAGTTTGCAGGCAAAGGTAACAGACAAATGTATATTGAAAGTACTGACACTATGCGAACCACAGATGAAAGAAGAACAATTGAACCTTATTCACTCAAACAGAAAACCCCCAGATTATTTCAAAACGTAGTTGTTAGAATCAACACGCTCCTTCTTCAGCGTAGACTGCCGTGTCTGTGGCAGTAGAATGGTGATGAGTTTAGTGTCCTATTAGGCGTAGCCTCTTAAGGACAGTATTCCTGAAGACGAAGTCTTCTTTTAAAGTGATTTCTCACTGCATAAAGCCGTTTTGGTGATGTTGGGAACTGATTTCAGTGTTGTCACACTATAGTCTAGGGCCTGGATGGCCCTTTTACCGCGGTGTTCAGAGGATTGGACTTCAGACTATTCTGATGCCTGATTAAAAAATTAAAAAATTGCTGTTTCAAACGCAAAATGTCCCCCTGACCCCCATCAAGGGCTTTGCCCCTGGACCCACAACGAGAGCCTGAGCAGGTCCCGAGATTCCAGCCTATTTTTTCCTCCAAGTCCTTTTTGGTTCTCTGAGAATCTCATCTCTGGTCAAGATTTAGCAGTAATCCGTAAGGATTCACACACCCAGACAATGATATTAAAGTCAAGGTCCAGGCCAGCAAGATACAGGATACGTTAGGTTGAGGTATTGTATGTCTTACACACACACATATGCATACACACACACACACACACACACACACACACACACACACACACACACACACATGCACACACACATACATATATACACACACACATGCACACACACACACACACATATACATATAGACACACATGCACACGCACACACCCATACATATATACACACACACATGCACACACACATGCACGCACACGAACACACTCGTATGCACATGCGTACACACACACACACACACACACACACATGCGCGCGCGAAGGAGAGAGACATACACAGGCTGTCGTTCCAATAGCAATGCGCTCTTGGCAATAGAACTGCTTAAAATAAACAAATAAAATTATTAAAAATAAAAATAATAAAAAATAGTGTCCTTCAATGCCAATCCTGACTAATGCCAAATAATCAGAGAGAAAAAATATGTGGGTGATACTCTCTACCTCCTCCTCTCCCTTCCCCCCACTTAATCTTTTTATAATAAAATCTGTTTGTATCCTATTAATTTAGTTACACTATTACTAAGCGATAAAACAGTCACAGTGAGACAGAGGAGATACACAGCTACACATACAAAGGCAATACAAATCGAAAATAGTAATCTGTTCAACCTATGAGGACGGAGATGTTTGCAGCAAAGCTACAAAATTGGAGGATAAAATTTGGTGAATGCAATTGAAATACCCCCGCGCGCGCGCACACACGCACACACACACACACACACACACACGCACACACACACACACACACACACACACACACACACACACACACACACAGAGCTTTATTTTTCTCCAAAACAGTCTGTATGACGTTCGTTTCTTGACTGTGCACATGTTTGGGGACGAAGTTGAAATATCAAATCACTGGATTCTTCTTTTTCTTCTCCTTCTCCACCACTTTCATGAATGTTGGTCAACATAAATGAGTTTTGTAAACGTCCTCTGAATTGATGAAACGAATTTTGTAACAGTTTCACTCAGCTCAAGCATAGGCTCACCTCGGAGCTTTCGGGGGCGTCGCGCTCCCTTCGTCTGCTGAGAGGCCACTGGCGGTTCAGTGCACACGATCGTGAGAACAGCTCAAGGCTGCACCCACGGCGCGTGACTGAACCAGGGAAGAATAAGCCGCGGGCAAGATGTGTCTCCCACGGTCACGGTTCAGTGTGGGCTTGGCGGCCGCGATGTAGATGGCCTCCTTCACCCCTCTCTGGAACCATCTGCTGTCTCGGTACGGTGTGAAGAGAATATTCTACCTCATGAAATAATTACGCATTCCTCATTCGAATTGTTTGCTGTTTGGGAAAGATTCGTCTCTAAATATATTCAGAGGCGTCTTGTGGCATGCAGGAAGAAGAGAAGATTCATCATTAAATAGTGATGTCAGGGATATTTTTCTAATATCTATTATTATTTATTTTTGTATTTTTTATATCGTCCGCCATTGTGAATTTTACGAAACTAAGTGGCATGGCTTTGTACGTCGATTTCTCGGCAAAGATGTAGATTTACACCCTCCTGCTCTATTTCTTGGTTCTTTCCGTGGTTAGGCTTAGGGTTAGGGTTAGGATGGTTATAGTTCGCATGCGAAGGGTACTTATTTCATGGGAGCTAGTTATTTCTCATGACACCGGCACAGTGATGTTGTCGGAGGAGAACTGGTGGTTGTAGTTGGCCATGTGGGACGCAACCGTTGACGAATGCCGTCTGTGACTCTCTTCCTGAGGCTCCTTTCTGTCTCCCCAATGTAGACCCCGAAAGAACGCTGTCAAGTTTTCACATGTTTTGTTGTTGTTTTGTTTTTGACATGTAGCATTAACTTCCACCAACATTTCCCCCCCCCCCCCTCCCCCCCAATTTGCACACAAATAATATTTAATCTAATTAAAAACGCTATTGTACAAAATAAAACACCACACCACACAATGAACTAAAAAGCATGAATATGCTTTTATTTATTTTTTTATAAATCGTCGTACTAACGACTTGGTTGAGATGTGCCTGGGTAGGAATGAACAGAAGTAGGCCTTAGCTTAACCCTTTCACCGCCAAAGTCGCATTTTAGCACCACAGTGATTTAACACCTATGTCACTAAAAGGCATCAAATTGGGGTCTATTATCCAAAGACCCTATTGTCTTAGTTTTGGGAAGTAAGGATAGACCTTATTTTATATATGTCACAGAAGAATCCCCAATACTGCAGATGGATTTTGTTCTCTACCCAGGTAAATTTAATAGACATTTTTGGTCTGAAATATGGCTGGCGGTGAAAGGGTTAAGGTCTCGGTACACGCTAACATTATTATCTCTATTTCCCCATGGCAACACGGTGAGTTATAAGTCATATTATGAGTGGCCTGACACTGTGTTGCCATGGGGAAATAGAGATATTTTGTGAATATTGTTAACGTGTACCGAGACCTTTACAATGAGAGCGGCGAATGAAAATTTCTAAGACATGCCAAGCTTAAATTTATTTCAATACAGACATTTGATTATGTTCGGTTGTTTTGCCGTAATCTGTCAAAGTCAAAGTAAAAACAAAATATTTTTAGATGGAACATTGAATAAGCAATAATGGTTTGATTTTTTTGCATCAAGCCATATGTTAAAAGTTAAAGAAGAAAATGAACATGAAATAAAAATAAGAAAAAACAAAACAAAACGAAAATTAATAAGTTCATGCACGCACCCCCCCCCCCCCCCCCCCCCCGAGTACTCATACACTCTCTCTCTCTCTCTCTCTCTCTCTCTCTCTCTCTCTCTCTCTCTCTCTCTCTCTCTCTCTCTCTCTCTCTCTCTCTCTCTCTCTCTCTCTCTCTCTCTCTCTCTCTCTCTCACTCATAATCAGACATGTACACGCTCAAACACACATAAAAAAAAAATATATATCTGAGGTTCACAAATAAAGACATTGGACACAGAAAAGCTTTATCAAAAAAGCAAACTATTCTGCATTTCAAATGCACTAACTTTTCAGTCCTTCAGAGTAGGGGTACGGAGCTGGCTATTCACTGAGATTTTTCTTTCATGCTATATATATATATATATATATATATATATACATGCATAACAAGATACAAAAGCACATGAATACTTCGAGTAATAATCAGTGTGATAGGGGATCAAGATGATGATTCAGATGTGTGTGTGTGAGTGAGTGTGTGTGTGCGTGTATGTTTTGTATGTGTGCGCGCGTGCACGTGTATGCGCGTGCGTGCGTGCGCGCACAAAAAAAGTTCAGCGTACATTTTTTGTTCTCCAACGTTCTCTTCCCCAGGTGGTACGGGTAATACGGAAGCTGGAGCACAGCAAGAAGCGGTTGAGGACACTGGTGGACAAACTGACCACAGTGTGCGACGACACTGACCCCTCCCTGCTTGACGGGGTCACCTCCCCCGAATTGGGCCCCCCCGTCGACTTCGCCAACCTTCGTTCTTTGTCGCTAGAGCAGGTATAGAAAAGGGTCATGAATGGTCTCAATAAACTTACACGTTAACATTTCGCCAACCTTCGTTCTCTGTCGCTAGAGCAGGTATAGAAAAGGGTCACGAATGGTTTCAATACACGTTAACATTTCGCCAACCTTCGTTCTTTGTCGCTAGAGCAGGTAAAGAAAAGGATCATGAATGGTCTCCATGAACTTTCACGTTAACATTTCGCCAACCTTCTTCGTTCTTTGTCACTAGAGCAGGTATAGAAAATGATCATGAGTGGTCTCAATAAACTCACACGTTAACATTTCGCAACCTTCGTTCTTTGTCGCTAGAGCAGATATACAAAAAGGATCATGAATGGTCTCAATAAACTCACACGTTAGCATTTCGCCAACCTTCGTTCTTTGTCGCTAGAGCAGGTATAGAAAATGATCATGAATGGTCTCAATAAACTTACAGTTTAGCATTTCGCCAACCTTAGTTCTTTGTCGCTAGAGCAGGCATAGAAAATCATCATGAATGGTCTCAATAAACTCACACGTTAACATTTCGCCAACCTTCGTCGTTCTTTGTCGCTAGAGCAGGTATGGAAAAGGATCATGAATGGTCTCAATAAACTTACAGTTTAACATTTGACCAACCTTCTTCGTTCTTTGTCGCTAGAGCAGGTATGGCAAATGGTCACGAATGGTTTCAATAAAAACTTACACGTTAACATTTCGCCAACCTTTGTTCTCTGTCGCTAGAGCAGGTATTGAAACGGATCATGAATGGTTTCAATACATGTTAATATTTCGCCAACCTTCTTTCTTTGTCGCTAGAGCAGATATAGAAAATCATCATGAATGGTCTCCATAAACTTACATGTTATAACATTCTTTTTACTCTTTCCCCATGATAACACAGTGATATGGGAAATGATCTTATGACTGGCTATCACTGTGTTTGCCATGGGGAAAGAGTGAAAAATGTGAACTCTTTCACCGCCAGCCATCTTTGAGCCAAAATTTTACATTAAACTTACTTGGCTACAGAAAAGTTTTCATCTGTAATATTGTGGGATTTCTCTGTGACACATTTCGAATAGGGTCAATCCTTACTGCCCAAATTTAGGAACACAATGTCATTGAATAATAGACCCTGATTTCAAGGGTTTTAATGACATGGGTGTTACATCATTGTGGTGCAAAAATGCAACATTGGCGGTGAAAGGGTTAACGCGTATTGAGACCTTAGAGGTGGACACTGTCGGATGAGTTTTCGCAAGAAACACGTCGAGATCACCAGAGAGACAGCCTTTTCGAGGATCGGAACATTCGCTTTGCTTTGGTTTCCTAGAAATCAAACCGTCAAAACGGCGATTCCTCCTTGGCGGAGATGCCGGAAAGAGAAGCCATTTTTGGATGGGGTGGGTGGAGGCCACTCATTGTGGTTGAAGCTTTTTCTTTTTTGAAGTGCAGTAACAACAAAAATGGAGCTATTTCCTTTGTTGTGAGCGAAACTCCTTTTAGTAAACTGTATAATTTATATCCAAAAAAAGAAATAAAAAGCTTGTATTGTGGACATGTCGTGCAAACGATTTGGTCTGAACTCTGGCGGCTATTAGAAAAGAGAAGGCATGTGCCATTAGAAAAGAGAAGGCACATGGCTTCTCTCTCACTTAAATAATTTGACTTCCAGCACCTCCGCCAAGGAGGAATCGCTGATTTTACGGTTTGATTTCTAAGAAACCAGAGCAAAGTGAGTGTTGCGATCTCTGTAAAGGGTGTTTTCTTGGTGATCTCGACGTACGTATTTCTTGCAAAAACTCATCCGTCAGGGTGAATGTCATTCTTCTATTGCATGCAGCCAAAGGGATTGGGTTGTACGGTCTTTGGTCACGACCTTCCCCCAACGCCATCTGTCCTCAAATCCATTTGGTTGAGATAATGGGGATGTACCGTGGGCAGGGCAGCTCTGAAATAAAACAAATGGTAGTATAGCCTGCCTGCCGGTAGGCTATAGCAGCTACTCTTTCTGCTCAGATCTGGTTATAATGGTGGAAATGACAAACAGGCCCACACCGTTGGATACATTTACTGTGGAATTAGTAATGCAGCGTAAGATTTGTCTATGTTACAGGCATATGGTTTAGAAGGCATAATAATTCAGGATGTGTTGTGCACTTGCGTGCGTTCACACACACGCGCGCGCGCGCGCGCGCGCACACACTCACACACCATTAGATGGCTTGATGAAAAAAGCGTGTAGGCCTATGTTTGCTTATTCAATGTCCATCTCTAAATAACATTTTGACTTGACTTGACTTGACACACACACACGCACACACACACACAGAGAGAGAGAGAGAGAGAGAGAGAGAGAGAGAGAGAGAGAGAGAGAGAGAGAGAGAGAGAGAGAGAGAGAGAGAGAGAGAGAGAGAGAGAGAGAGAGAGAGAGAGAGAGAGAGAGAGAGAGAGAAGAGAGAGAGAGAGAGAGAGAGAGAGAGAGAGAGAGAGAGAGAGAGAGAGAGAGAGAGAGAGAGAGAGAGAGAGAGAGAGAAAAAAAACAGAGAGAGTACGCATAGGTTTAACCCCATAATTCGTATTTAACCTTTAACACAAAAAATAAATATTGCTTTTTGTTCACTCCGCACAGCTTCTTCTGGAGGCGTTGAGATCGGAAGACGAATCGCGGTCTCTACAAGGACAAGCGAACTTTATGCTGCAGCGTTTGGGTACACGCGCACCCGAGTTGTTGCAGGCCTTCCTGGCCATCCTGGATTCCTCAGACACGGACAGCTGCACTAGCTGCCAGAGCAACTGAACATTTCTATGGGGTTCAGAATTGATAAAATACCAGTTAACTACTTAACTGGTGTCTTATCATTTTTGAGCCACATACATTTCTAGTGCGGAGCGAACGAACCAAATGTGAGGGTCAGAATGCACTTCCGGTTCGAGACATGCTGTACTTCTGGGTCAAGTTTCTAGATAACGGTCGCCGCGCGAATAACGCTTACGCCAAAAGGGGCCTAAGAAACACCCTAAACGTTTCCTAAGGTCAGATAACTCTTTAAAGCTTACTCTTCATTTTGGGGAGAGAGAGAGAAAAGGGCTGCTATCATAAGGGAGATAAATCATACCTCTCTGTCAGTTTGTACAAAGTTTTCGATTTCACCCACGTCTATTTGTGTGCAGAAAATTAAATTTGCACTCTATTTATGTCATCTAACATGATGAAAAATTAAGAAAGAGCACTCCACAACACTTGCTTTTGTTTAATTTGCTAAAATCATCCCGTGTTTTTTCACGATAGACTAAAGAATATTTTGCTGTGGCAAGCTTGTTGTTTTGGTCTTCCATTTTTAAAGTTCAAGTCTCGTCACGCGAGATATATAAAAAAAAAAGCCGGAAATATTGATATTTCCCATGATCCTCCAAATAGTTTGTCGCTTGCTACCTCGATAGCAGCCACAAAACGTTTTCGACAAACGTCGGCAAAAGAGGTGTTTCTTAGTACCGTTTTTGCCGATTTGCGCTCACGCTACGTAACGTTAGCCCTTGTGAAACGGACCCCTGGTTCTGCATGGTTCTGGAAACGTCGCGGCAGATAATTCGCGACTTTTCTGAAATTTGACGAAGTTTTAATCAACATGTTGTTATAACATGCTTTCATTCGTGCTAAACATCCATTTATTTATTCATTTATATATTTTGTAATTAAAATAAAAAGGAATCGAGGAGACGAGAATATCTAGAAAAGTAAAGTGAAGAGAATTTAAGATAGACAAAATTAATTTAGGACCTATATATCTAAAATAATATATACAAACTATGAGTGACCTCTTAGGCTTTTTGAAGGTAATAGAATTGCAAATGTTATTGTTGGTGTTGTTGTTGTTGTACCCTGGCTAAAAGACTCCAGGGATCATCCCAATTAGCAGAAGCACTTGAACACTATGGTACAAGTGCATCAGCTACGGAGGGGAACATTACGTGTGTGACCGTAAACATGTCATTGTTGATACCACTATGGCTGGTACCCACGTGTCGTCATATCCGGCCACAAGGAGCGCCATATATTATGGGAGACCGCCATCTTAGTCCTTACTTTTTTTTGAAAAATGCCAGATCGATGCTGCGTATTTGGCTGTTCCAATTCGAAACTTATCTAAACTGTATTTATAACATCTGGATGTTTTCTTTACACATTTAGATAACATTTTCACTTTGCTTACACACAAATAAGGACTAAGATGGCGACACTTCCGTTGGAATGGTCGAGATGCGCACGCAGGTGGGTTGGAGCCATACTGTGACAAGAACAAAAATCGTGCATTTCTTTGTTTGTTCTACAGTTCCTCAGTTTGTGACTATTTTGTACAATCTGTACCTTTTAAAAAAAAAGGAGAAACAGAACAAACAGACAAAACCGCGTGCTTATGAACTATTAAAACTGTTACTGCTAATGACTTTGCCTTCTCTTTTTTGATATAGATGTCGTCAATAATTACTGTTCTATTGCCATTGTGGCTTGTTATGTCACACACAGTTCAATGTCCGGCAATCTTGTTCTTTTAGTCACCCCCCACCCTCCCTCGTGTTAACTACCCTTAATCCAAAAGTCTGCTTCTCTCAGTATTATGAAAATAATCCAAGGCTGATCCTTAGGGCCTATTCCCAAAAATGGCACAATGTTGCTTCTCAGTGAAACAAAAATTATGTGAAAATTTTGAGGGCTGGATGGGTGGGGTGGGGGTGGGGGGTGGGGTAGCTAAAATACAAGATAACCCATATCATTTGGTCACTGTGCAATATTTGCTAATTGTTTATGTTGTATTTTATTTGTTTAATTTGGCCACGTAGCCAGATGATATCAGACCTAACTGTGTGAATGATAATGTATTTTGGCCAGTTTTCTGATGGTTGCACCTATGTAATGGGCCAGTTTTGTTACGGTTGCAACTACACACTTTTTACACAAAAACAAAAAAAGACACGAGCTGTCCATTGTTTAGAGCCAGTTAATCGCTCTCTCTCCTTTTTTTATTTTTTATTTTATTTTTATTTTTTTTATTTTTTCCCCCTCTTTTTCCCAGTGGCGCGGCATCACGTTGGGGCCCGATTAGCGGGACCTGGCTGGCTGGGTCATTCTCTCGCTTGGCGCGGTATCACGTTAGGGGCCGATTAGCGGAACCTGGCTGGCTGGGCCAGGCTTTCTGTCCTCTTCTTCTACTGTCAATTTTTGTTTCTTCTTCTCAGTAGTACCTCAGTGTGCATTTCCGCAGATTCCCCTAAAGTTACAGCGACAGAATAGTCAGAAGTGACTGTGGTTGCTCTACAGGAAAGAAGAAGAATCTGCTAAAGCTTACCCTTGCATAGATAGACATTATGTATTCAATTTTAAGCATGATACCTTTACATCAATTTAGTTGAATAATGTTTTAAACCAAATTATCCGTACACCCTTAAACACATTGGTGACCCCGCACCACGAAAGGGACATTAAGTCGCTGGGCTAGTTTCTAACAACGGGCTTGGAAAGTCAAAAATATAATTGTTTGGTCAATTTTGAGTTATGGGTAATTTCTTGTTCTCTAGCATCTTATCTTTCATATTTATAAAGAACAATCTTAAATACGGTCTCTAAATGGTCTTATAAGTGTTTTAAAACGAGTAGGTCAATGCATTTTCTTCAGCTAGGCTAGAATTTAGACTGTTTTCTCAAAATGGCTGACGCTCACCTTACTAACTTTAAATGCTCATAACTGTGGAACGGGAAAAGATACAAGAATGGTTCTTGTATCATTAGAAAGAGAATTGTCTGAAGTGTTCACATATATAGGTTTTTTCAGAATGATCAGTTTGACACTTAATGTCCCTTTCGTGGTGCTGGGTCACATTTATCAGTAACTCCCTCAAATCTGCGTAAGCGTTTTTGATTTGTTGATCATGGACATTGCATCGTTTGACTTTTTGAAAAAAAAGAAGGTTGTTTCACGGGTCAAAATTGTTATTGTGAAACCGACATTGTTATTGAAATTATCTATGGTAATGAATGTATATGTATATAAATAAGTCACATATAATATCTACAGTTATTGTTCCTATCTTGATTTATAATATCGATCTTTCTTCCATATAGTTTTCAAAACTTGGCAAGGGAGCATAAATGTGTCAATTGCCTAAGTGCAGGAAAAGGGCACAGATTAGTATTTAAAAACATTTTTTTATTGCTTCTGTTATCTGCAATTTAAGTTCAATGTAGATTCAAAAGTCATTAATCCGTTACACGAGTGCACATCCTTAGTTTTCCAATATTAGTGTTTTT
>CM065696.1:19804236-19821736 GCA_017654935.2 Phymorhynchus buccinoides
ACCTTTGTTTAGTAGACATTTCAAATCAAATGGTAGAATGTTGAATGTTGAGAGAGAGAGAGAGAGAGAGAGAGAGAGAGAGAGAGAGAGAGAGAGAGAGAGAGAGAGAGAGAGAGAGAGAGAGAGAGAGGGGAGAGAGAGAGGGAGAGAGAGAGAGAGGAGAGAGGAGAGAGAGAGAGAGAGAGAGAGAGAGAGAGAGAGAGAGAGAGAGAGAGAGAGAGAGAGAGAGAGAGAGAGACGAGAAACAAAAACGAAAACGAAATTGGGGGGGGGGGGGGGGGGGGGGGGGGGGGGAGATTTATTGAGAGAGAGAGAAACGAGAAAACGAAATTTTAGATCAGGGGGAGAGAAAGAGAGAGAGAGAGAGAGAGAGAGAGAGAGAGAGAGAGAGAGAGAGAGAGAGAGAGAGAGAGAGAGAGAGAGAGAGAGAGAGAGAGAGAGAGAGAGAGAGAGAGAGAGAGAGAGAGAGAGAGAGAGAGAGAGAGAGAGAGAGAGAGAGAGAGAGAGTGGAGTTAAGCTTAGTTAACATTATGGGATAAAGTGATTATGCTTACTCTTGCAATGTAAACCTGATCACTGCCAAGCAAGGTTCAGCAGATCAGGCCCTGTAATCATGAGTGCGTATTAGACATTCAAAACGGGGATTAGTATGTAAATTAGGCTAAGCAGCCAATGGTTTTGGGAGTTTAGTCTCATTTACATACTATTCCCCGTGTTGACTGTCTAATTCGTGCTCATGACTACAGGACCAGGCTGCAAGCAGGGGAAAACCAAACCAGAAGCAGAAAAACACACCCACCACACACCTGAATATTACAATAACGCAAACCAAGGAGATATAATATTATTTCCAGTTTGGTTACGATGATGCTTCCTAATAAATAGTACTACGTAACTTTGAGTTGTACGTGTGACAACCGCTTGTAAAATCGACGATGAAAAAAAAGAAAAGAAAATCATAGGCTGACCTACATGATGAAAATTACAAATTACAACAACAAAAAATGTACTAAACTTTGTGCAGCTAATACGTGACTCAGGCCTCTAAGCATCAAACATGGTCACCAGACTACCATCCTCCTCCTCCTCATGGAACGGCAACATCGAAGAGCTGCCCAGGGACATTCTGAACATGGCCGTGCACACCCTCCCTAGATCGGATCTCAGAGACATCGGGAACCGTCTCAGCAACAACACCACTAATACCAGCAGCACCAGAGCCTCCAGTATTGCCCTCTACGTAGACAGCTGGGAAAGACTGGCTAAAACCCTGGGCTTCGAAGATGGTGATGTCGACCGTTTCCAGTGTCAGGGACGTGGTTGGAGGAAGGTTCCTCAGCTTATTAGGGATGGTGGCAGCAGCAGCAGCAGCAGTAGCAGCAGCAGCAGTACTAGCAGCAGCAGTCCTGGATTCCTGGTTCTTCAGGAGTGGGCTCTGCGCGGTTCCGGCAGCACGTGCTACGTTCTGCTGCACGCGCTGCGCGAGGTCCAGCGCGAGGACGTCGTGCGCGTGCTCGTGGAGAAACTGACAGGTGAGAGAGAGAGTTTTTTTTATTTTATTTTTTTAATCTTTTGAAAGGGAAATAGGGGAAGACGGGGTAAAAAGCGCATGGGCGGGTAAGAAGCCCACCCCAATTTTCTCATGAAATAAAGAAAATTTCAGTCAAATTTGCCCATGAGACGAATGCTAGACATTAACGCTCATCTCATGGGCAAAATGAGACTGAAATGTGCTTCATTTCATGAGATAATTGGGGTGGGCTTCTTACCCGCCCATGCGCTTTTTACCCCGTCTTCCCCTAGTTATGGGGGTGCGTTGAAGCGTGTATAATTATTGTGGACATGTGGACTAGGCATGCGAAATAAAAATGTCACTCTTATGGCGGTATGGATTGTGTGTGCCTAGAGGCCAACGTATGCACATGAATGCACTGTACAAGGATGTACAAGGATGTTTCATTCAGTGAAAACCCATGGGTCTCCTCTCTCTCTCTCTCTCTCTCTCTCTCTCTCTCTCTCTCTCTCTCTCTCTCTCTCTCTCTCTCTCTCTCTCTCTCTCTCTCTCTCTCTCTCTCTCTTCTCTGTTTACGATTATAAAAAATATCTCTATGTTTTACGATTATATAAAAAAATACTGTGATGTGTGTGTTGTGACATGCTTCAGTATACCCTCCCCTCTCCCTTATTCCCCCTCCTTATCCCCCCCCCCCCTCACCTGTCATTACCCCAAGCGTTTCTTTCTTTTTTGTGTAACCCGTTTAGTTTGCCTTTTCACTTTTGTGCATGGGTTAGTTAACTTTGTTATTGAATGTTCTATTTGCCCCAGGGCTGGGTGGGGAAAAAAGCATTGTATTGCTTATCTCATGTTTCCCTGGTTAAATACAATTTCGTTTTTGTTTTTCGCCTCTCTCTCTCTCTCTCTCTCTCTCTCTCTCTCTCTCTCTCTCTCTCTCTCTCTCTCTCTCTCTCTCTCTCTCTCTCTCTCTCTCTCTCTCTCTCTCTCTCTCTCTCTCTCTCTCTCTCTCTGTCTCTCTCTCTCTCTCTCTCTCTCTCTCTCTCTCTCTCTCTCTCTCTCTCTCTCTCTCTCTCTCTCTCTCTCTCTCTCTCTCTCTCTCTCTCTCTCTCTCTCTCTCTCTCTCTCTCTCTCTCCATTGACAAAACCAGTTAAAGGGTTGTGAGAGAAATTGATCGGGGCACTTAGACCTCGTATAATTTTTTTTTCTTTTTCTCTCTCACAGAAAAGAATCGCAATGCGCGTTTTATGTACATTTACCATCTCCCCCCACCCTCCAAGGGCATTCACTCTTGTAAAAGGTGTTCGTTGCAGACCCCAATATCACAGAGATACCATGGGGAAAGAGTGACAAAATGTGAACGTGTACAAGAGACCTTTAGCCTCGTGTCTCTGTCTCGCAGACGCGGGCTCGCTGGTGCTACACGTCAGCGTGGAGGACCCGCGACTGGGGAAGTGCCAGTTTCTGCGCGTGCGCACGCGCAGAGACGCCCCTTTGCACGCGTCCCTGGAGAACGTGCTTCCGGAGAGCGTGTACTGGTACGACATCCTGGGCCCCTGGCCTGGGCTGGACTGGTGGACCCTGTCTGGACAACTGCAGGTAGGACCATCAACTACATGGCCGGACCAAGTGATTCGTAAAGGGGGGGGGGGGGATTCCGCCGGGGGGTCCAGGGAGCTGCATAGGTTCTGGATCAAGTGGCAATTCATGTTCTTTTGGGGGTCTAGGGGGTGAAGTCTCCCGGAGATTTTCGCAATTTTGTGATTATTATGGCAAAAATCGAGCCGTTTAAAAAACAAACCTTTTTACCCTTGCGTAAGGTACATGCTTAGGGCTGAGGGGGGGGGGATTCCGGAAACCGCCTCCCTCATGCTTATGCTTAGAAACGCTTAAAGGGAGAGCTACCGATCCCAAAGATCGGGTGTAGACTGCTAGCTTAGTCGCTGCGAAGTTCTGACTCGCAGTGGCTCGGGCAACAGGGGAAAAAGAACGGTTGAACCGTCTCTGTCGCGAGCAGCGATGAGAATGATGGCGCGCGCCTCGCGTGAACGCTTTATACATGCCGGCTGTGGGTTTAATGAAGGCCAGTATAACTGTTTAAACTTTAATACTAGGCCTAATTGCTTAAAACTTACGATAATCAAGTGTTACATTAATTTTCAAAGCAACTATCAAACACACCCTCCCCATCTTAACAAATAATGAATTGTCTCCTTTCGAAGCTCTGTGTAGCCTTACTAGGCTATGATGTCTGACTCTGTATGCTTATTTGTTTGTCTGTCAATAAATTTACACCCCCCCCCCCCCCCCCGCCCCCCCCCCCCCCCCCCCCCCCCCCCACCCCCCCCCCCCCCCCCCCCCCCCCCCCCCCCCCCCCCCCCCGCTAAAACAATCTACAAGTATAGAAGGAGCATTTTAGTGCCATCCACATACCATAAGGTCTACATAATTATAATTTAGGAACCATTCTGGCTTGCTTTTCCGAGTCAGGGTTTGTTTTTAATGGATCAGCGTCCGTACAACGTCCCAAGAAAACGAATCTTGAGTTGTCTCAAAGTGCCCTGTGACAGTGCCATGCTAATTGTGACCCAGCACTTCGAAAGGGACATTAAGTGTCAAACTGACCATTCTGAAAAAATTATACATTTATAAACTTCAGACAGTTATATTTGTAATGATACAAGAACCATTTTTGTATCTTATCCGTTCCAGAGATATGAGCATTTAAAGCTAGTAGGGTGAGCGCCGGCCATTTTAAGAAAACAGTGTCTAAAGTCTAACCTAGCCGAAGGAAAGGCACTGACCTACTTTTTTTAAAACACTTATAAGCCCATTTAGAGACCACATTAAAGATTATCCTTTATAGGCCATAGATATGATAGATAAGATGTTAGAGAAACTAGCCCAGCGACTTAATGTCCCTTTCGTGGTGCTGGGTCACAATAGACGATTTTCGGAGGGGAAAAAAAGGAGAGCACTTCGTGAAAATTAGAGTTGTTTACCTCCATTACTCGGTCAAATACCATAGCAACAATGCAACAATGGCGTCGAAGCTTGCAACCACAGGATACAAAAAAATAAAGGGTGGCCAGTTGCTCCAACCTGATAGAACTTGCAAACTGTGACGTAAAAAATATAAATGACATCAAATTTAGAATGATGCACTGCGTTCTACATGTTGCGTGTCTCCTCAAATACACGAAGCGAGGGCTGGGGATCTACCCGAAGGTAGAATAACTTCCCCTGTCTGACCGATTGAATTAGGCGAGATCACTCCTACACACCATGAAATGACTCCCCTTGATTACTTCCGAACAATTCCTATTTGTTGCTTTGACTGTTATAGATTGTTTTTGCAGGGTGCTCAGCTGACCTTAAAGCGGCGTACCGAACCTTGTCAAGTGACCAAGAACCAGATGTACGGGGTGAAATCTTCTTCTGCCGGATGCCATGCGCCTCCTGAAGAGAGCCCGTTCCAGAATATCACTCCTTACAGATGGATGTCTGATGCGGTGCAGCAGGTGAGTGAATGTATTGTCGCTAGAGCACGTGCAACACGTGGATATCAATTAGCTGTCTACTCTCTATTGCAATTCCTTTTACACTATCATACATAGACTTTTAAGCGCAAGTGTAGTGCGGTTCATCTGCTCAACCATTTTGCATCTTGTCTTTTTTCAGGTTGGTTTTTGTTGTTGTTGTTGTTTTACATAACATTTGATGGCTATTCTATGTCTCACTGTCTCTCCATCCCTCTATCTGCCTGTCAGTTTGTCTGTCTGGCGCTGTCTCTTTGTCTGTTAGTCTCTTATTATTTTTTGCGCGCTTTCACATAATTGTCTTTTTTCTTATACATAGTATAGTTATTTCCTTGTGTCTGAAATTTTCTTAAGCACCCCAACCCCCGAATGACTTTTAATAAACATGACAAATGGGACAAGTAAACCTGTGCGTCTAAAAATAAAATAATTTGAACCGTGTAAGTGGCCTAGGAATGTAAACACTAACACTATTGTGGTCAAAACACAATGTTATTATGCTTCACCTTTACACTTTTCTTTGTGTGGGAAGATATGTTTGTGCTTGACCACAGGCACGTCTTTTACTTAATGACTAAAAGATTTGATAATGATTTTTTTGGATTGGCTGATTGCCAGATTTGGTATGATTTTGTTACTCTTGGTTGATTCACCGGTGTCTTAGGATGTCTGACTGTTTCTCTTCTTCTTTTTTTAAGGGCATTCTGACGGATGAGTTTTTGCAAGAAACACGTCGAGATCACCAGGAAAACACCCTTTACAGATATCGCAACACTCACTTTGCATCTGGTTTCCTAGAAATTGAACCGCCAAATCGGCGATTCCTCCTTGGCGGAGGTGCTGGAAGTCAAATTCTTTCAGTGAAATGGCCGCCTGAGTAAGACCAAATCGTTTGCACGAAATGTTCACTATACAAGCCTCTTTATTTTAATTCTTATTTTTTTATACAGTTTACCACAAGGAGTTTCGCTCACAACAAAGGAATTAGCTCAATTGTTTTTACTGCACTACAAAGAAGTTGTTTTCACGGTTTGATTTATAGAAAACCAGAGCAAAGTGAGTGTTCCAATCCTTGAAAAGGCTGTCTTTCTGGTGATCTGGACGTGTTTCTTGCAAAATCGTCATCCTTCAGGGTCCACCTTTAAGACTATGCCTATTTCTAATACATGGATTGAATATACTTTCCAGAGACCCCAAATTCCCAAGATGCAGAATGACCTGTCCAGGGATCGTCTTTCACGAACGGATCGTGAGAAGGAAACCACACACAATTATTGCTATGAACACTTGAACACTGGTCCCAATGTTCTAAGCGTACAGACCCCGATGGTACCAGAGCCAGTGGACATGCTCGTAGAACCTGAAGAAAAAATAGACAATGTCTTTAATTGTGGACCTCCCACCTTGCACCCTCCTTGGCCTGCACCGAAAAGTCATAATTGTTTCTCTGCGGATCCCAAAATGGATGACAAGAGAATGTGCGAAATCCCCTCCTTTATCAGCATGTCTCCTCTGAACAGTACTGCTGTGGATAGCCATACACAGCTGAAAGAGTTTGATCTGGACAGTCACACGGACGTCAAGCAGCGTGTGGTAGATATCCGCGAGGCACCTGCAGCTTTGAACAAAAGCGGTATAGAGACGATGAACATTTCATCAGGATTTGGGGAAAAGAGTAAACGTCCAGAAGAACGGGATAGAAAAGGTGGTGATGGTTGTGGGCGTGATGTCTCTGGAACATTGTCCTCCTCTCCCGCGTGTCTCATGCATCCTGATTACGTTCTGGCGGACCATTGGAACCAGTCAGATCGTGAGCACGGTAGAGTCACTTGTGAGTTCACCACTGACATGGAATCAGAAATGTCCATCACAGAACTTAAAAAGAACATATCTCCTTCGCCAATGCCCAGATGCAGCACAGGAGACCCTATCACGTTCGCGAACGGGTCTTCATCTCCCAAATCTACCCTTCACCCAGACTACATTCCTCCCGACATGGTGAATCAGATCTGTGATACTCTGCGCACCCGAATCAACAACTGTGGCGAAGTAAGCATGTCTGAAGTAAGCGTCAATGTCAACAGCAGTGAAAACGCATCTTCTGGGTTCAGGAACACACACATGGTGGGAAATAATCACGGCATAGCTTTTGATCAGGACTGCGCGGCTGATCTGCTGCGATTCATGCGGCCTAGTGCCAGTGCTACCCAACTAGCTGACCGAGAAACTGCTCTCCGCTCACACCCATCTCCACACCGGTGTAAACAGCCAGCCATGGCTTTGCCTAGAAGCGTTTCAGCTCCTGGTCTGGATGAAGAAGAACCCATGCAAACCAGTCCCCCAATTCGCCACAAGAGGCTCACCTCCAGTCCTCAAGAGACGGGCAGATTACAGAAGGAGGAAAACCAATCCTTTCCACTGTCTGCTTCCAGCAAGAGCGAAGGGGCAGTGGGGAAACCTCGACCCTGCACCTACACAGGCAACATCATGGCAGACATGTCACGTCGCGTCAACCCCAAACTGGCTTTACCAGAACTCGGTATCCTCAATGACCCAGGTTCAACCATTCGATGCACATCGCCCAACAGCAAACCCTCTATTGGAGTGAGTCCCAGATTGGCCGGAAGGAGAGTTCCGCTCGAGAAAGCTTCCAGGAAGAGATCGCCCCGGGATATGATGTGTGATCAGGCTATGAGCCCGGCTTATTGCGGCGAAGAAGACTGGGTGGAGACAAAGGGGGAATGTGCGACAGGTGATGATGATGGCTACGTGAAGCTGGACCGTGCTGCAGTCCTTGAGAACAGCATGGGAGACCTTTCATCAGTGCCTGGATGGAACCCCTATGTCACTGAGGAATCGGTACGTTGGCTGACAGAGTTTGTATTTGTGTTACCCCTTTCTCTTAATCATGCATGCACGCCGCCCTGTGTGTGTGCGCATGCGGGCGTGTGTGCGTGTATGCTTGCTCGCACGCATATGTGTGTGTGGTCCCAAACAACCTACAGTTGAATTTAATCTTTACCATACACGTTCTGAATTTATATGCCTACTGTGTCCATGGCATTGTGCCCCTGTCTCCATGAGTCCCCAATTTCGTCTCTATTTGTCCCCGTCTCTGTGTGACCCCGTCCCAATATGCCCCCATCTCTATGTGTCCCCATCTTATATCTATCCGTCTTTATGTGACCCCCAAACCTAACCCTAGCCATAATACAACCTTTAAAGACCCCCCACGTCACGTGTCACATTCCCTCTTATGCTAGGAAGATTTCTTAAGATTTCTTACCAGCTATACGAGGGGAAACGCGTGAAAACCGTGATTTTGACACGTGACGTGGTGGGTCTTTAAATCTGAAAGCCCAATCCCTTCCCTGACCCACCCTAACTCGAGGAGACACATAGAGACGGGGGCACACTGAGGGGTGAGACATAGAGACGGAGGTACATCAATATGATCCCAGGCCTACTTGCCTGGACAAACAAACGAAACACAAAACACTCAAACAGCAACACAAACAAATGTTCTTATTAGACACATTGTTAAAGAACTGTTGTTGTGTTTATTAGAATGCATGTACCACACAAACTCTACGTTTTCTTGATGATTTTTTTCGAATGTTGCCAGCTGGAGCGAGCCATGAAGAATCACATCAGCGAGGATGGCAACTTCATCGTGTGGCGATCACCACGCAAAGGAAAGTTCATCATTTCTGTCAGGTTGGTATTTTTCGGACTATAAGGCGCACCTCGTTATAAGGCGCACCTCGTTATAAGGCGCACCTCGTTATAAGGCGCACCTCGTTATAAGGCGCACCCCCCAAATTTTGCACATAATTCAGATTCTGTTATTACTTCAACTTCAACTTCAACATTCACCTTCAACAAATCTTTATTATCTCAAAATGAGAAATTAAATATGGCAACACCCCGCGATTTCAACATAAAAGACATCACACAGAACAATATTTTCCAAATCATGCTTAAGTATGAAACAAGACATAAAAGTACACAGCTCTACGTAAGAATACACAAATGCAATATAAAGACACACTTATGTTTAAAACATCAATTATATATCAGACGAACACCATATTTATGTACATATTCATAAATTTAAGAAACAACTCACAGGTCTATTATAGTTTCTTACTATTTTATTAGTCATGTTATAAGGCGCAGGGGTCTCAGTCTGGGGGGAAAAGTATCGCCTTATAGTCTGACAAATACGGCAATGCATGCATGCCTGTTTGTCGTTTCCGACAGCCAGATAACAGAGGCGGCAGCTGCTATTCCTGTGGGCTGGGCTAACATTTGTTCATAGCGGAGGAGCCCAAGATACAATCCTACTCTCTTAGCCAAAGGGATTTGAGAACGGATGGCGTTTGGGAAGGTCCCCGATCCCTTTGACCGCAGCACTGGAGCCGGTGCAAAAGCCCCTCTAGTTTGAGAGTCATGGTCTTCCACGAAAGACTAAGCTGTACCATGATATTCCAATCCTGTTGAAAATCATTTATTGTGCTGCTCTCATTTACTGTTGGCCCGTATTACAGGCTAATGTCTACCAGTAATATAAGCTATTTGAGTGAAGGGTTAACTGATTTGGTAGCGGAAAGGATGGATATATGTCCAATTTTCAAGTGTAAAAAAACTGAACTTTCACCAAGCCTGTTTAAAGACCCACCACGTCACGTGTCAAAATCACGGTTTTCACGTGTTTTCCCTCTTCCAAGCATAAGAGGGAATGTGACACGTGACGTGGGAGGTCTTTAAAAAAAAAAAAAAAAGCCCTACTGTGCGTCTTTATTTTGTGTATAAAAGACCGAGTTCTTAACAATAATTTAAACCTTATTTGAGCTGTGTGACTTATATGAATTAGCCTACGTACAACCGAATGTGATTTATTGGTGTGTGTTTTAAGGACAACTGCATTTTTTCTTGACGAAGAAGTAACATGTCTTGGCATGGACCAGTTCCTGTTAGCATAGTATTCGTTGTTCTTTGAGTCGTGCAATGCCAGATCTAGTCCCTCCTGGCTTGGCATTCACTCTCGACCTCCTCATCATGATGAATCTGAATGTGCCTGACTACATTTCTCGGGTAATGGTGATCAAGTAATTAATAATAATAATAATAATAATGACAACTTATATAGAGCTTATTCTCCTTACGGGGCTCTTAGCCCTTCACAAAAAAGTTAAAAATCTGATCAGAAACAACAAAGCAACGCACTTATCATAAGGAACAACCCGAAACGAAATAACAATAACTACATTTACGTCCCCCCCCCCCCCTCCCTTCACACTCCCCTAGAATCCAAACCATTACAAATAGCGTTTTCCACGCAAAAGGCATTTTCTCACACTACCCCCCCCCCCCCCCCCCCCCTCGGCCCGCTCCCGCATTCACCATCCCTCAAGCTGACCTACTTTTTGTAGATCTCCCAGCACGCACGTATGTATGCACACACACACACGCGCTTGTGCGCGCATGTGCAGATTGCTTGGAGTCAAAAACGAACTATCTTTAGATAGTCCATTGACGTATTATTGAACATATTGTGAAAACTAATAACTTGTTTCAAATGAAGACTGCAGAAATATCAAAAGCATAATCCCCATTTTACATTATTTGCAGTCTTCTTTTTTAATACAAGTTCTTAGCCTTTGCAATATTAACATCAATAATAAATCAATGGACTATCTATTGATAGAAAGAACAGAAACAGAACAGAAAGAACAGAGCAGAACAGAACAGAGCAGAACAGAAAGAGCAGAGCAGAAAGAGCAGAACAGAACAGAGCAGAACAGAACAGAGCAGAACAGAAAGAGCAGAGCAGAAAGAGCAGAACAGAACAGAACAGAGCAGAACAGAACAGAACAGAGCAGAACAGAAAGAGCAGAGCAGAACAGAGCAGAACAGAACAGAACAGAACAGAACAGAACAGAACAGAGCAGAACAGAACAGAACAGAACAGAACAGAACAGAACAGAGCAGAACAGAACAGAGCAGAACAGAACAGAACAGAACAGAGCAGAACAGAACAGAGCAGAACAGAACAGAGCAGAACAGAACAGAACAGAACAGAACAGAACAGAACAGAACAGAACAGAACAGAACAGAACAGAACAGAACAGAGCAGAACAGAACAGAACAGAAGCAGAACAGAACAGAACAGAACAGAACAGAGCAGAACAGAACAGAACAGAACAGAGCAGAACAGAAAGAACAGAGCAGAACAGAACAGAGCAGAACAGTTCTAAAGATAGTCCGTGTTGACTCTAAGCCATCGGTATATGGGTTTTATTCGGGGAACTACAGTTTTAGCGTTGTCTCTGTAACAGAAAAACAAAGTGACAAAATCACTAGACTAACCATTTCTCTTT
This sequence comes from Phymorhynchus buccinoides, assembly GCA_017654935.2. Taxonomy (NCBI): domain Eukaryota; kingdom Metazoa; phylum Mollusca; class Gastropoda; order Neogastropoda; family Raphitomidae; genus Phymorhynchus; species Phymorhynchus buccinoides. The sequence goes on from CM065696.1 coordinate 19,815,673, forward strand.
ACAAAAAAATAAAAGTCTATTGATATAATGTTCTGGTTTTTGTTTTTATTACTCTTTTTTATCAGCGATCGTGGTAGCATCAAACACTTCCAGGTACACACCACCACCAAAACCACCACCAACACCACCACGAAACAAGAACCTACAGAAGAGGGAAAAGAGAAGAAGAAGAAGGAAGGAAAAGAAGAAGAAGAAGAAGAGCAGAAGAAAGAACCGACTAGGCAGTGGTTCTATCTGTACCGGGACGGGCCTCCGTTCAGCAGCCTGGGACGACTGGTGAGGCAGTACCTGAGGCAGGGCATCACGGAGCGTCCCAAGACCTTCATGTCCCCGGACGGACGGAGGGAGCGGCGGTCTATGGGTAACGCCTCCTCGCACGTGCTTCTTAGGAAGCCCGTGCCGGGCCTCTCGGGAGAGTGAGGAAGGCATGTGAGGGTGGGTAGACTGGGCGAGGGATGAGGGTGATGGTGTGTAAATAGAACAGAACAGAGCAGAACAGAACAGAAAGAACAGAGCAGGGGTGAGATTCTCTAGATAACGGTCGCCGCGCGAATAACGCTCACGGCAAACGGGGCCTAAGAAACACTTTAGAAAGCGTTTGCGGAAGAATATTACAAGCTTTTGTCTGATTGGTCAATATATTTTTTTTATACAAACTGTAATGGACCAATCAACAACAAGAACCGTATTCACCCCCTACTAGTTCCGAATAGTTCGCCGCTTGTCACCTTTCGACTGAGAGCAAAACGCCATGCAAACTATCGGCAAACGAAGGGTGTTTCTTAGACCGTTTTTGCCGATTTGAGCGAGCGCGATGAAACGTTAGCCCTTGTGAAACTCGCCCCAGAACAGAACAGATCAGAGCAGAGCAGAACAGAACAGAGAGAGAGAGAGAGAGAGAGAGAGAGAGAGAGAGAGAGAGAGAGAGAGAGAGAGAGAGAGAAACTGCCCCTGTAAAAAATATAATAGAGAAAGTAACTAAGCTACCATTTTAAGCGTGATTTTTGCTACTTGCATCATTTTTGGAAAGCAAAGATGCTCACGTTTGCAAAGAACTTAGGCTGCTTGTTGTTCGTAAGATAGACATCGGGAGAGATCAGACACTGTCGATGACTCACACATTACACTTGGGGCTTTTCCTTTGACAGATTCTTGAAGTGTTTCCAAAATTAGAATTGGCACTGTAGGGGAAATCAAAGGGGGGCAACTCAACCGTCTGTATCATTCAATGTAGTAGAGCAGTTTCCTTTAATTAATTGCCTCTCACTTCATTGCCTGAAGATGAATCTTTGATAGCATCGAACTTAAAAGGTTGAAGTGATTAGGCTACGTGCTCAGAATAAAAATGGGGAAGTTTTGTCATGATTATTTTAGGCTATGTTTCGTAATCATCATTATTGTATTTAAAATACTTAAAAAACGAACCACACAGCTAAAACTAGACCTGAAAACTAATTGGAAATGTTGTTTCATTTTAAACAGGGCACAAACATTTAAAGCAAGAAAACAACAATTAAGGGCTTAATACATGCGGAGTGTCTTCTCTTTATATATAGGCTTATGTTTTTTTAATGCCACTATGGTATGCGCAGCACTGTCAATTGAAGTACATTGGCAAACAAGTAAAAAAAAAAGAAAAAGAATCATTTTGAAAAAAATAAATCAAAAACCAACTGTGGACAAAGAATGAAATAGGCCAAGAGAGGAGACAACGAAATTGAACAAAGGGTGAATACTCTCTTTCTAATGGTCAACCTATGGCGATATTTTTCACGCCAGAGGGCAGTCAATGCACTAGGGGCTTATCACGCGATTTTCTTACTTGGGCGTAGTGAGAGAGAGAGTGATGGTAGGACCACTCACTGTCTCTCTCTCTTTCTTTATCCCCAACTAATAATAGAGAGAGGATTAGCCCCACACGAGCGTCATGCCCTCTGGCGTGAGACAAATCGCACTAAGTCTCTCATTAACTCCCCTCCACCAAAGTTGTATCGTAATCAACTTTGGTGGAGGGGAGTTAATTAGAAAGAGAGTATTCACCCTTTGTTCAGTTTCGCCAACTGTGGACACCAACTAAATGCAGTGCTTGTATTTATTGTATGTGTCTCTACACACATAATATGAGACTTTGTAGAAAGAAAAACAACAACACCCAAACGCCCATAATTGCAGCCTGGTAATATTTCGGATTTCTCTTTTGTCGAATACCAACCATAGACATGACGTAAGCGTTCAATATAATCAAAGACATTCATAATACACTAGCGAACAAAGGTTAAGGCCCAGAAAGACAATCATCTCCGAAAACTCACGAGCTCAATAAAACGCACCCAGCTCATAACAAAACTGAATTTATTCTTTTAACATTAAGTTCATTCCAAAAAATCATTAATCAGAACGAGTTCAGTCAACAAAATGCCCCTTTCAACAACTTCCCTCTCCTCTTGAAAAGTCACACTCAGAATCAATTAGCGACCCAAAGTTAAGGCCCAGAAAGACAATCATCTCCGAAAACTCACGAACTCAAACAAATCCAGTTTTGTTATGAGCTGGGTGCGTCTACGAACTCAAACAAATCCAGTTTTGTTATGAGCTGGGTGCGTCTACGAACTCAAACAAATCCAGTTTTGTTATGAGCTGGGTGCGTTTTATTGAGTTTTCGGAGATGATTGTCTTTCTGGGCCTTAACTTTTGTTCGCTAGTGTATAAGACTTTCAGAGATGATAAAGATAGAGTGTTGAAGGACGTTGGCCAACACACCAGGTCATCAGCATCTTGACGCTGAAGAGCGGGCTTCCTTCCTGGTGGTCATGTAACGTTCGACTGGTTTATTTGCTACAGTCATACATAGCAACCCGCACTATCATGTCAAAATCTGTCATTCTATTCGTTCTTGCATGCATAATATACGACGTTGTTCTGAGGTCCAAGCAATGCACGTGCGTGCGTGCGTATACATGAGCGGGCGTGCACGCGGTTTTTTTTTTTTTTTTTTTTTTTTTTTGGGGGGTACTGTATCTTGCTTTGTTTTGTGTGTGTGTTTGTGTGTGTGTGTGTGTGTGTGTGTGTGTGTGTGTGTGTGTGTGTGTGTGTGTTTCATTGTTTCTGAGATCCTTATTAACATTAAGGAAACACATATTTAGCGGTATACACGCCTCAAACAAATGTATATAAACAGCACAGATTTCTATGGAGAAAACGCCTATGCACTAAATTTATTACAGAATTATTTTGAGGCGTTTTTATAGACACTGACGCACCACGATTAAGTCCCTTGTTTTTTTCTGGGTAGCTGTGACCCACATACAAATCTCCCGAACTTCAAATTGAGGCTGCTCTTTAAAATAATGTTTCGGTTTGAATTTGGGGGCATTTATATGGGAGTCAGACCTAGTTCAAAACAAGATTTATTTCCAGCTATAAGAGGGAAAACCCGTGAAACCCGTGATTTTGACACGTGATCTGGTGGGTCTTTAAGCTCACATTACCATAGAAACCAATGGCGATCGCGAAACACGTTTTGCTGTCACTGTAAAGTCATGTCTCTGTTGTGTTTGTGACTGCCAAGTTTTAAGTTTTAAGTTCCAGATGCGAAGCGTTTTGAAGCTATGAACAAAATAACCGAACCATGCGTATTTTTGAAAGTGTTCCCTAACTTTTTTTGTGGGCAGCTTGTATGAAATCAGGCAGTCACTAGTCCTGAGGAAAATTGTAAGATTTTAAGTTGATGATTCAACGCCGATAGATAATTTGCCATCACCCGATGCATGAACTACATCATACAATTATTTGTGTAATATAGTGTTTGTTTTCTTTATGATTACCCCCTCCCCCCCCCCCCTGCCATTACCCGATGCATTAACTATATCATACGATTATTTGTGTAATATGGTGTTTGTTTTCTTTATAATTACCCCCCCCCCCTGCCATTACCCGATGCATTAACTATATAATACAATTATTTGTGTAATATAGTGTTTGTTTTCTTTATAATTAACCCCCCCCCCTGCCATTACCCGATGCATTAACTATATCATACAATTATTTGTGTAATATAGTGTTTGTTTTCTTTATAATTAACCCCCTCCCCTGCCATTACCCAATGCATTAACTATATCATTTAATTATTTGTGTAATATAGTGTTTGTTTTCTTTATAATTAACCCCCTCCCCTGCCATTACCCAATGCATTAACTATATCATTTAATTATTTGTGTAATATAGTGTTTGTTTTCTTTATAATTAACCCCCTCCCCTGCCATTACCCAATGCATTAACTATACAATACAATTATTTGTGTAATATAGTGTTTGTTTTCTTTATAATTAACCCCCTCCCCTGCCATTACCCGATGCATTAACTATATCATTTAATTATTTGTGTAATATAGTGTTTGTTTTCTTTATAATTAACCCCCCCCCCTGCCATTACCCAATGCATTAACTATACCCGATGCATTAACTATATCATACAATTATTATTTGTATTTGTATTATAGTGTTTGTTTTCTTTATAATTACCCCCCCCCCCCCCCCCCCCCCATCTTAACCCCGTGTAGATGTGACTAATGTGACTACAGGCTGCCTGTTGTTGCATGCATGTAAAAATAGCTTTGGATAATTATGGAGTTACCTACATAATCTGACAGACGTAATGTTGTTGTTGTTGTTGTTCCCTGGCTTAAAGACTCCAGGGATCATCCCATCAGCCGAAGCAATTGAACACTATGGTACAAATGCCCCAACTAGGGATGAGAACATTACGTCTGTGACCGTTTTTGGTTACCCCGCCACGTGAGCAGCCACACTCCGTTCCCTGACTTAAAGACTCCAGGGATCATCCCAACAGCCGAAGCAATTGAACACTATGGTACAAATGCCCCAAGTAGGGATGAGAACATTACGTGTATGACCGTTTGGGGTTACCCCGCCACGTGTGCAGCCACACTCCGACTTCGGAGGAGGACAGGCGTAATAAACCAGGTAGCTTTGCTGTGTTTTATGAACTACGGACGGTGGTTCCTGTTAGCCAGTATAGGTCAATGAAACGTATTGCAATCTTACACAGTATTTTGAATTTGCTGATTCAGGCCTAACTTTGGCTTTGTGATCTTTGACGTGGTTTGGTTTTGTTGTTGTTGTTGCTCTACACACTTTCATTTGCGATGTAACACATTTTGATTCGTTATAAAGCCTACCTGGCCAAAAACAAACCTGCTGCTAATTTTGTTGCCCTACATGTTGTGCCTACTGCTGATTTACTGCCAGCCGTAGTGCCAGACATTGGTAGTGCGGGTGGTGAAGGTTCCTCTCTGAGTCCAAACAGCACCTTGTTCAGCGGGTGTTTCCTTTTCGTTTCCTTTTTCTTTCATTGGTTTTTGGATTCCTTGTCGCGGAAATTTTCATTGTTTGTAAATCGATATAACTGGTTCAATTCTTCTTTGTTCGTTATTACGGTGGAACCTCCCTTACAAGACCTCCCATTATAAGACCTCTCCCTTATAAGACCTCCCATTATAAGACCCTCTCACATATAAGACCTACTTCTCTGGGACATTGCCCTTCTTTGTAAGTATTAAAATCACCTCCCTTATAAGACCCCTCCCTTATAAGACCTCCCATTATAAGACCCTCTCACATATAAGACCTACTTCTCTGGGACATTGCCCTTCTTTGTAAGTATTAAAATCACCTCCCTTTAAGACCCCTCCCTTATAAGACCTCATTTTGGATGGTTTCTTATAACTTATATAAGGGAGGTTCCACTGTGTTTAGTACTGCACGATGTTGTTTTCCCCATTTACCCTGTCCCATGTGAGCCAACACGGCCTGGAAGGATTGAGTAATCAAACTATTGTTTCATTGTTTCATTCACTGGTTTGTTCCCTGTCAGGCGGGGCAGTCGGTGGATGCCTCGTGCCTCCATACGGGGAGCTGGACGACCCCGCCCTCTCCATGAGTCTCTCCCCGTGGGGATACCGGGGGTGGGGGTCTTTCGTAAAAAAAATAGTCCCCCCACCTTCTGGAAGTTCTGTGCTTGAAACTTCCTCTGATCTGCCACTCTC
>CM065696.1:19826736-19829236 GCA_017654935.2 Phymorhynchus buccinoides
ATAACACTAGAGAGAGAGAGGGAGAGGGGGAGGGAGAGAGAGAGAGAGAGAGAGAGAGAGAGAGAGAGAGAGAGAGAGAGAGAGAGAGAGAGAGAGAGAGAGAGAGAGAGAGAGAGAGAGAGAGAGAGAGAGAGAGAGAGAGAGAGAGAGAGAGAGAGAGAGAGAGAGAGAGACGAGAGAGAGAGAGAGAGAGAGAGAGAGAGAGAGAGAGAGAGTGATTGACGCGCACATATTCATACTGTTTATTCCACTTAGTAAACTCTTACTTCACACACACACACACACACACACACACACACACTGTTCCCACATATGTCTATGCTTGCACACTGACGCAGTGACACAATCACTAGCCTCTTCTTGTTCTCTACACATGCAGATACATATAAAAAACACAGACACATGCAAACACACAGGTAAATTTTACAGTCTCCCCATGATGAAAAAAGCGCAACAGAAAACTAGCAAATTCTGATCGCTACTTTATTCCCTGTTTAGGGGCCAGCCACACGTCCACTAAAATCGCACGACTGTACGATGCGATTCGATCACGTGATCTCGATGCGCCAATCACATTTGTTCTTGGAGACCACGTGATCGATTCGTATCGTACAGTCGCGGGGTTTTAGTGCACGTGTGCCTGGCCCATTTTATCCAAAACAGCCTTGTCACTCACAAAATGCATTATTTAAAATCATAATAACCAGACACTATTGACTAAAGATAGAATTATTGGCACACAAAATAGCTCAATCTAATGTTTGATTTTTGGTCATTGGCACACAAAATAGCTCAATCTAATGTTTGATTTTTGGTAAAATAGTACATTTTATTTTTATTAAAACGCAATTACCATCTTTTAAAATGGACTCCGAAATAGGCTTGTCACTCACAAAATGCATTATTAAACCAGATAATAACCAGACACTATAGACTAAAGCTGATAGTTATTGGCACACAAAGTAGCTCAATCTCATGTTTGATTTTTGGTAAAATAGTAAATTGTTTGATTAAAATGTAATTACCGTCTTTTAAAATGGACTCACGATTAAAAAAGAAAAAGACGGAGGGGGTGTGGGGTGGGGATGTCGATTTCAAACACCCGTCATAAGAGCGAGTCTACGGGAAAAAACCCACCAACGATTAAATTGCACGTGCAATTTCATTTCAAGCGCCTGTTGATCAAACTAAAAAACAACAAGAAGAGGTTAAAATTTAGGCGAGATTTCAAGGAGGAAGGTGGCAGAGTGGTTAACGCGCTCGTCTGCCTATCTTAGTGGACTGCTGTCCAACGTGAGGCCTGGCCTCGCCCTTTCTCCCCAGTCTGGACGGAGACTGAGCGCCTGATTGTCCGAACGGACTTTAAGCTGTGATGGAAATTGGTAGATTTTCCTGGCCCCATCATTGGTCCACACCATACTTCAGTTATGCACAGAAATTGTGACAAAAATATTCTCTGTTTCTACCTACCCTCCATCATGTGTGCATTATATCAAGAGAGAACTACAACTTATACCACGATTTATATTCATGTTTGTTGTTACACCTTATACAGACATTTACATTCCTGTTTGTTGTTACGCTCTAGGAGAGCACAACGTAACAGTATTATCGTTATTGAGTACGAAAAATTAATGTACATTCGTTACATCCGCTATAATTTACCACTATTCAACGATCAGGTGCGTCTTATACTTCGTAGAATACGGTAAGTTTATATTGGACAGGAGTTTACAACAAAACGGTGCTATTCTTATACACCCTAAAATGCGCATCATGATGGAAGACATGTTGAGACAGAAGAGTAGTCGTGGTCTCTGTGTATGACAGAGGTGTGTTAACCAAAGTAGATCCCCTTGCCCCACCTCCAATACCCCGCCCAAGCCCCCATTTTTTTTAGTAAAACACACCTTTTCCCTTGATGAAATAGAAGGTATAATCAATTTTTTTGTCGTACATACGAGAGAGAGAGAGAGAGAGAGAGAGAGACAGAGAGAGAGAGAGGGAGAAAGAGAGAGAGAGGGAGAAAGAGAGAGATATATCTATTTCAATGCAAACAATTTTAATGAATAGGCCTTCTGCCCGTATCATAGGGAGGCTGTGGGAGGGGGTTATAATGACACATAACATTCGCATAAAAAACCCTAGAAAATAACACTAGAGAGAGAGAGGGAGAGGGGGAGGGAGGGAGAGAGAGAGAGGAGAGAGAGAGAGAGAGAGAGAGAGAGAGAGAGAGAGAGAGAGAGAGAGAGAGAGAGACAGAGAGAGAGAGAGAGAGAGAGAGAGAGAGAGAGAGAGAGAGAGAGAGAGAGAGAGAGAGAGAGAGAGGACGAGAGAGAGAGAGAGAGAGAGAGAGAGAGAGAGAGAGAGAGAGAGAGAGAGAGAGAGAGTAGTGATTGACGCGCACATATTCATACTGTTTATTCCACTTAGTAAACTCTTACTTCACACACACACACACACACACACACACACACACACACTGTTCCCACATATGTCT
>CM065696.1:19834236-19839894 GCA_017654935.2 Phymorhynchus buccinoides
GACAGAGAGAGAGTCAAATTCAAATTCAGAGAAAGAGAGAGAGAGAGAGAGAGAGAGAGAGAGAGAGAGAGAGAGAGAGAGAGAGAGAGAGAGAGAGAGAGAGAGAGAGAGAGAGAGAAGATTCACGCGCACATATTCATACTGTTTATTCCACTTAGTAAACTCTTACTTCACACACACACACACACTGTTCCCACATAGGCCTATGCTTGCACACTGACACAGTGACACAATCACTAGCCTATTCTTGTTCTCTACACATTCAGATACATAGCAAAAAACACAGACACATGCAAACACACAGGTATATTTTCCAGTCTCCCCGTGATGAAAAAAAAGCGCAAAAGAAAACTAACAATTCTGATCGCCATTTCATCCCTGTTACATCGACAATAGGCTTACCACTCACAAAATGCATTATTTTAAAAACATAATAACCATACACTATAGACTAAAGATAAAATTATTGTCATGCAAAATAGCTCAATCTAAAGTTTGCACAGATACGCACACGCACCTACTCATAAATACAGACACATTACACACAAATACACACACACACATACTCTCTCTCTCTCTCTCTCTCTCTCTCGTCTCTCTCTCCTCTCTCTCTCTCTCACTACCACACACACACTAGCACTACACACACACACACACACACACACACACACACACACAACACACACACACACACACACACACACACACACCACAAGTGCGCGCAGTTAAAAACAACAATTTCAGTCGACGGCTCTAATGATTTCCACCTCTTTTTCATTGGGGGGGGGGGGCACAACGATTAAATTGTACGTGCAATTTCATTTCAAGCACCTGTTCATCAAACTCGGGTACAAAAACAACAAGAGGTTAAAATTCATGCGTGATGTTCAGACAACTGATCGCTTCTCAGCCTTTTGGCTAAGACAGTGATTCAGGAACATAAATTTTTGTTTATACCCTGGTTGGTTTGTTCAGCCCGTCGTACATGGCGAAAGCCGATACGCGACGTTAAACTGAACTTCCATCCATCCAATTCAGGACAGATTTCAAGGAGGAAGGTGGCAGAGTGGTTAAAGCGCTCGTCTGCCTATCTTAGTGGACAGTGGACTGCTGTCCAACGTGAGGCCTGGCCTCGCCCTTTCTCCCCAGTCTGGACGGAGACTGAGCGCCTGATTGTCCGAACGGACTTTAAGCTGTGATGGAAATTGTTAGATTTTCCTTGCCCCCCACCCCCCACCCCATCATTGGTCCACACCATACTTCAGTTATGCACAGAAATTGTGACAAAATTATTCTCCCTGTTTCTACCTACCCTCCGTCATGTGTGCATTATATCAAGAGAGAAATACAACTTATACCACGATTTATATTCATGTTTGTTGTTACAACTTATACAGATATTTACATTCCTGTTTGTTGTTACGCTCTAGGAGAGCGCAACGTAACAGTAGTATCGTTATTGAGTACGAAAAATGAATTTACATTCGTTACATCCGCTATAATTTACCACTATTCAACGATCAGGTGCGTCTTATACTTCGTAGAATACGGTAAGTTTATATTGGACTGAAAGATCTCTACTACAGGAGTTTACAACAAAACGGTACTATTCTTATACACCCTACCTCATATTCACTGATCTCTACTACAAGAGTTTATAACAAAACGGTACTATTCTTATACTCCCTACCTCATATTCACTGATCTCTACTACAGGAGTTTACAACAAAACGGTACTATTCTTATACACCCTACCTCATATTCACTGATCTCTACTACAGGAGTTTATAACAAAACGGTACTATTCTTATACACCCTACCTCATATTCACTGATCTCTACTACAGGAGTTTATAGCAAAACGGTACTATTCTTATACTCCCTACCTCATATTCACTGATCTCTACTACAGGAGTTTATAACAAAACGGTACTATTCTTATACACCCTACCTCATATTCACTGATCTCTACTACAGGAGTTTATAACAAAACGGTACTATTCTTATACTCCCTACCTCATATTCACTGATCTCTACTACAGGAGTTTATAACAAAACGGTACTATTCTTATACACCCTACCTCATATTCACTCAGGGATGAACTACATCATTTATATTCTACACAAAAAGAAGATAAAATGCGCATCATGATGGAAGACATGTTGAGACAGAAGAGTAGTCGTGGTCTCTGTGTATGACAGAGGTGTGTTAACCAAAGTAGATTCCCTTGCCCGCCACCCATCCCCCAATTTTTAATACAATTTTTTTTTTTTTTTATAGTAAAACACACATTTTCCCTTGATGAAATAGAAGGTATAATCAATTCTTTTGTCGTACGTGCGTATGAGAGAGAAAGAGAGAGAGAGAGGAGAGAGAGAGAGAGAGAGAGAGAGAGAGAGAGAGAGAGAGAGAGAGAGGAGAGGAGAGGAGGAGAGAGAGAGAGAGAGAGATTTCAATTCAAACAATTATAATGAATAGGGCCTTCTGCCTCGTATCATAAAGGGAGGCTGGGGGAGGGGGTTATAATGACACATAACATTCGCATAAAACCCCTAGCAAATAACACTATAGAGAGAGAGGGAGATGGGGAGGGAGAAAGACAGAGAGAGCGAGGAGAGCGAGACAGAGAGAGAAAGACCACAGAGAGAGAGGAAGAGAGAGAGAGAGAGAGAGGAGAGAGAGAAGAGAGGAGAGAGAGAGAGAGAGAGAGAGAGAGAGAGAGAGGAGTCAGAGAGAGAGAATGATGAGAACAAATTCAGAGAGATAGAGAGAGAGAGAGAGAGGAGAGAGAGAGAGAGAGAGAGAGAGGAGAGAGAGAGAGAGAGTGATTTATAGATAGAGAGAACAGAGAGAGAGAGAGAGAGAGAGAGGACAGAGAGAGAGAGAGAGAAGAGAGAGAGAGAGAGAGAAGAGAGAGAGGGAGCGACGGAGAGAGAGAGAGAGAGAGAGAGAGATTCAGACGCGAGACATATTCATACTGTTTCTTCCACTTAGTAAACTCTTACTTCAGACACACACACACACACACCCTGTTCCCACATAGACCTATGTGTGCACACTGACACAGTGACACAGCCAGTATTCTTGTTCTCTACACATTCAGTTACGTAGTAACAAACACAGACACATGTAAACCACACAGGTGTATTTTACAGTCTCCCCATGATGCAAAAAAGCGCAAAAGAAAACTGACAATTCTGATCGCCATTTCATCCCTGTTACATCGACAATAGGCTTGCCATCTCACAAAATGCATTGTTTAAAAACATAATAATCATACACTAAAAACTAAATTATTGTCACGCAAAATATCTAGCTCTAAGGTATGATTTGTTTGGTAAAGAACAAAAACCAAAAATATTTGATTGAAATGCAATTACCATCTTTTAAAATGGACTCACGATTAAAAAACAAAAAGACGGGTGTGGGTGGGGATGTCGATTTCAAACACCCGTCATAAGAGTTAGTCTACGGGGAAAAAACCCACCAACGATTAAATTGCATGTGCAATTTCATTTCAAGCGCCTGTCGATCAAACTAAAAAACAACAAGAAGAGGTTAAAATTTAGGCGAGATTTCAAGGAGGAAGGTGGCTGAGTGGCTAAAGCGCTCGTCTGCCTATTTAAGTGGATATGATGTCCAACGTGAGGCCTGGCCTCGCCCTTTCTCCCCAGTCTGGACGGAGACTGAGCGCCTGATTGTCCGAACGGACTTTAAGCTGTGATGGAAATTGGTAGATTTTCCTTGCCCCATCCCCGGCCACATCATTGGTCCACACCATACTTCAGTTATGCACAGAAATTGTGACAAAAATATTCTCTGTTTCTACCTACCCTCCATCATGTGTGCATTATATCAAGAGAGAACTACAACTTATACCACGATTTATATTCATGTTTGTTGTTACAACTTATACAGACATTTACATTCCTGTTTGTTGTTACGCTCTAGGAGAGCACAACGTAACAGTATTATCGTTATTGAGTACGAAAAATTAATTTACATTCGTTACATCCGCTATAATTTACCACTATTCAGACGATCAGGTGCGTCTTATACTTCGTAGAATACGGTAAGTTTATATTGGACAGGAGTTTACAACAAAACGGTGCTATTCTTATACACCCTAAAATGCGCATCATGATGGAAGACATGTTGAGACAGAAGAGTAGTCGTGGTCTCTGTGTATGACAGAGGTGTGTTAACCAAAGTAGATCCCCTTGCCCCACCTCCAATACCCCGCCCAAGCCCCCATTTTTATAAAAATATAGTAGAAAACACACCTTTTCCCTTGAGTGAAATAGAAGGTATAGATCAGATTTTTTGTCGATACATACGAGAGAGAGAGAGAGGAGACAGAGAGAGAGAGAGGGAGAGAAAGAGACAGAGTATCTGATTCAGAAAGAGTGACAGACGTGAAGACACGAAGAAACTCAAAAAAACCCAACTCAATTTTAATGAATAGGCCTTCTGCCCGTATCATAGGGAGGCTGTGGGAGGGGGTTATAATGACACATAACATTCGCATAAAAAAACCTAGAAAATAACACTAGACGAGAGGGGGAGGGAGAGGGGGAGGAGGGAGAGAGAGAGAGAGAGAGAGAGAGAGAGAGAGAGAGGAGAGATAGGAGAGAAGAGAGAGAAGAGAGAGTGAGAGAGAGAGAGAGAGAGAGAGAGAGAGAGAGAGAGAGAGAGAGAGAGAAGGAGAGAGAGACCGAGAGAGATGAGAGAGAGAGAGAGAGAAAAAGAAAAGAAAAAGAGAGAGAGAGAGAGACTTCAAACTTCAAACTTCAAATTCTTTATTTTACAAGGATAAGAAAATAAGAGAACAGAAAAGAAAGTTAGAGAGAGAGAGAGAGAGAGAGAAGAGAGAGAGAGGATAGAGAAGAGAGAGGAGAGAGAGACACAGAGACAGAGAGAGAGAGACAAAGACAGAGAGACAGAGATACTTACAGACAAACAAAGACAGAGAAACAGACAGCCCTAAAGATGGAATGTTCTATGAAATCCAACCAGTAACTTAGTCATTCCATTGAATTTGCCGCGTCTTTTCATACACTGTCCTATGCCCTGCATTCATACTAGGAATTAATTCCAGACAGGGCACACATAATATACAATCATGCAGGCTTACATGACATGCCCTTACTCTGTATTTCCAGTAGTTCTATGATAATTAAACTATGGAGCTTTCTTTTCAGAGTGGTTCCATACTGATGGCTTAGAGTCAAAACAGACTATCTTTAGATAGTCCATTGACGTATTATTGAACTTATTTTGAAAACTAATAAAACTTGTTTAACAAAAAATACTGCAGAAATATAAAAAGCATAATCCCCATTCTATAATTATTGGCCAGACTTTTTAAAATTTAAGTTCTTAGTTTTCGCAAGATCTTCAATAATAAGCCAATGGACTATCTAAAGATTGTCTGTTTTGACTCTAAGCCATCGATTATTACTATGTAGTGGCGGTACCATAGCCGATTGAGGTTTTACCCGAGAGGCGTGGTTTCAAGTTCACTATACATCTGTATCGTTAAAACATTCGGGACTTTCCTGGAGTAGCGCTGCCTCCGGCCATTGCCTCAGGATCGTTTCCGCACATCTTTATATCTAATAACTGGGTCCCGATATGCTTCCTGTTTTTCATAACCGG
>CM065696.1:19840394-19842894 GCA_017654935.2 Phymorhynchus buccinoides
CTTTTACAGATTCTTGAAGCGTTTCCAAAATTAGAATTGGCACTGTAGGGGGGAAATCAAAGGGGGGCAACTCAACCGTCTGTATCATTCAATGTAGTAGAGCAGTTTCCTTTAATTAATTGCCTCTCACTTCATTGCCTGAAGATGAATCTTTGATAGCATCGAACTTAAAAGGTTGAAGTGATTAGGCTACGTGCTCAGAATAAAAATGGGGAAGTTTTGTCATGAATATTTTAGGCTACGTTTCGTAATCATCATTATTGTATTTAAATACTTAAAAATAAACCACACAACTAAAACTATAACTGAAAACTAATTGGAAGGTTGTTTCATTTTAAACAGGGCACAAACATTTAAAGCAAGAAAACAACAATTAAGGGTTTAATACATGCGGAGTGTCTTCTCTTTATATAGGCCTTTTTTTTTTATAATGCCACTATGGTACGCACAGCACTGTCTTTTTTTTGAAGTATATTGGCTTTAAAACAAGTTTATTGGCAACAAGGTTTAAAAAAAAAAAAAATGGTAAGAAAAAAAAAAAAAAACCATATTTGAATTTGTTTAAAAAAAAGAAAAAAAACCATTTTGAATTTTTAAAAATCAAAAACCAACTGTGGATAAAAGAATGAAATAGGCCAAGAGAGGAGATAACGAAATTGAACAAAGGGTGAATACTCTCTTTCTAATTAACTCCCCTCCACCAAAGTTGATTACGATACCAAATCAACTTTGGTGGAGGGGAGTTAATTAGAAAGAGAGTATTCACCCTTTGTTCAATTTCGCCAACTGTGGACACCAACTAAATGCAGTGCTTGTATTTATTGTATGTGTCTCTACACATAATATGAGACTTTGTAGAAATTTAAAAAAAACATCTAAACGTCCATAATTGCAGCCTGATAATATTTCGGATTTCTCTTTTGTTGAACACCAACCATGGACACAATTCAATGTAAGCAATTCAATATAACCAAAGACATTCATAATACATGACTTTCAGAGATGATAAAGATAGAATGTTGAAGGACGTTGGCCAATACACCAAGTCATCAGCATCTTGACACTGAAGAGCGGGCTTCCTTCCTGGTGGTCATGTAACGTTCGACTGGTTTATTTGCTACTGTATCTTGCTTTTGTTTTGTGTGTGTTGTGTGTGTGTGTGTTGTGTGTGTGTGTTTCATGGTTTCTGAGATCCTTATTAACATTAAATAAACACATATTTAGCGGTATACACGCCTCAAACAAATGTATATAAACAGCACATATCACTCTATGGAGAAAACGCCGATGCACTACATTTATTACAGAATTATTTTTTATTTTTTATTTTGAGGCGTTTTTATAGACACACTGACGCACCACGATTAAGTCCCTTGTTCTTTTTTTTTTCTGGGTAGCTGTGACCCACATACAAATGTCCCCCAACTTCAAATTGAGGCTGCTCTTTAAAATAATGTTTCGGTTTGAATTTTGGGGGCATTTATATTATGGGAGTCAAAGGTCCCTGGTCAAAAAAAGATTTCTTTCCAGCTATAAGAGGAAAAACCCGTGAAACCCGTGATTTTGACACGTGATCTGGTGGGTCTTTAAGCTCACATTACCATAGAAACCAATGGCGATCGCGAAACACGTTTTGCTGTCACTGTAAGGTCATGTCTCTGTTGTGTTTGTGACTGCCAAGTTTTAAGTTTTAAGTTCCAGATGCGAAGCGTTTTGAAGCTATGAACAAAATAACCGAACCATGCGTATTTTTGAAAGTTTTCCCAAACTTTTTTTGTGGGCAGCTTGTATGAAATCAGGCGATCACTAGTCCTGAGGAAACTTGTAAGATTTTAAGTTGAGGATTCAACGCCGATAGATATTTTGCCATCACCCGATGCATGAACTATATCATACAATTATTTGTGTAATATAGTGTTTGTTTTCTTTATGATTACCCCCTCCCCCCCCCCCCTGCCATTACCCGATGCATTAACTATATCATACGATTATTTGTGTAATATGGTGTTTGTTTTCTTTATAATTAAACCCCCACCCCCCCCCCCTGCCATTACCCGATGCATTAACTATATCATACGATTATTTGTGTAATATAGTGTTTGTTTTCTTTATAATTAACCCCCCCCCCTGCCATTACCCAATGCATTAACTATATCATTTAATTATTTGTGTAATATAGTGTTTTGTTTTCTTTATAATTAACCCCCCCCCCCCCCCCCCCCTGCCATTACCCAATGCATTAACTATATCATACAATTATTTGTGTAATATAGTGTTTGTTTTCTTTATAATTAACCCCCTCCCCTGCCATTACCCAATGCATTAACTATATCCATCAACAATTATTTGTGTAATATAGTGTTTGTTTTCTTTTATAATTAACCCCCCCCCCCCCCCCCCCCTGCCACCCCCCCCCCCCCCCCCCCCCCACCCCCCCCCCCCCCGATGCATTAACCTATATCATACAATTATTTATTTGTATTTGTTTATATAGTGTTTG
>CM065696.1:19850394-19865394 GCA_017654935.2 Phymorhynchus buccinoides
ACACACTGTTCCCACATAGGCCTATGCTTGCACACTGACACAGTGACACAATCACTAGCCTATTCTTGTTCTCTACACATTCAGATACATAGCAAACAACACAGACACATGCAAACACACAGGTATATTTTACAGTCTCCCCATGATGAAAAAAAAGCGCAAAAGAAAACTGACAATTCTGATCGCCATTTCATCCCTGTTACATCGACAATAGGCTTACCACTCACAAAATGCATTATTTTAAAAACATAATAACCATACACTATAGACTAAAGATAAAATTATTGTCATGCAAAATAGCTCAATCTAAAGTTTGCACAGATACGCACACGCACCTACTCATAAATACAGGCACATACACACAAATACACACACACACATACACTCTCTCTCTCTCTCTCTCTCTCTCTCACACACACCAACACACACTAGCACACACACACACACACACACACACACACACACACACACACACACACACACACACACACACACACACACACACACACACAACACAAGTGCGCGCAGTTAAAACAACAATTTCAGTCGACGCTCTATGATTTCCACCTCTTTTTTCATGGGGGGGGGGGGGGGGGGGGGGGGGGGGGCACAACGATTAAATTGTACGTGCAATTTCATTTCAAGCACCTGTTCATCAAACTCGGGTACAAAAACAACAAGAGGTTAAAATTCATGCGTGATGTTCAGACAACTGATCGCTTCTCAGCCTTTTGGCTAAGACAGTGATTCAGGAACATAAATTTTTGTTTATACCTGGTTGGTTTGTTCAGCCCGTCGTACATGGCGAAAGCCGATACACGACGTTAAACTGAACTTCCATCCATCCAATTCAGGACAGATTTCAAGGAGGAAGGTGGCAGAGTGGTTAAAGCGCTCGTCTGCCTATCTTAGTGGACAGTGGACTGCTGTCCAACGTGAGGCCTGGCCTCGCCCTTTCTCCCCAGTCCGGACGGAGACTGAGCGCCTGATTGTCCGAACGGACTTTAAGCTGTGATGGAAATTGTTAGATTTTCCTTGCCCCCCACCCCCCACCCCATCATTGGTCCACACCATACTTCAGTTATGCACAGAAATTGTGACAAAATTATTCTCCCTGTTTCTACCTACCCTCCGTCATGTGTGCATTATATCAAGAGAGAAATACAACTTATACCACGATTTATATCCATGTTTGTTGTTACAACTTATACAGACATTTACATTCCTGTTTGTTGTTACGCTCTAGGAGAGCGCAACGTAACAGTATTATCGTTATTGAGTACGAAAAATGAATTTACATTCGTTATATCCGCTATAATTTACCACTATTCAGCGATCAGGTGCGTCTTATACTTCGTAGAATACGGTAAGTTTATATTGGACTGAAAGATCTCTACTACAGGAGTTTACAACAAAACGGTACTATTCCTATACACCCTACCTCATATTCACTGATCTCTACTACAAGAGTTTATAACAAAACGGTACTATTCTTATACTCCCTACCTCATATTCACTGATCTCTACTACAGGAGTTTACAACAAAACGGTACTATTCTTATACACCCTACCTCATATTCACTGATCTCTACTACAGGAGTTTATAGCAAAACGGTACTATTCTTATACTCCCTACCTCATATTCACTGATCTCTACTACAAGAGTTTATAACAAAACGGTACTATTCTTATACTCCCTACCTCATATTCACTGATCTCTACTACAGGAGTTTATAACAAAACGGTACTATTCTTATACTCCCTACCTCATATTCACTGATCTCTACTACAGGAGTTTATAACAAAACGGTACTATTCTTATACTCCCTACCTCATATTCACTGATCTCTACTACAGGAGTTTATAACAAAACGGTACTATTCTTATACACCCTACCTCATATTCACTGATCTCTACTACAAGAGTTTATAACAAAACGGTACTATTCTTACACTCCCTACCTCATATTCACTGATCTCTACTACAAGAGTTTATAACAAAACGGTACTATTCTTATACTCCCTACCTCATATTCACTGATCTCTACTACAGGAGTTTATAACAAAACGGTACTATTCTTACACTCCCTACCTCATATTCACTGATCTCTACTACAGGAGTTTATAACAAAACGGTACTATTCTTACACTCCCTACCTCATATTCACTGATCTCTACTACAGGAGTTTATAACAAAACGGTACTATTCTTATACACCCTACCTCATATTCACTCAGGGATGAACTACATCATTTATATTCTACACAAAAAGAAGATAAAATGCGCATCATGATGGAAGACATGTTGAGACAGAAGAGTAGTCGTGGTCTCTGTGTATGACAGAGGTGTGTTAACCAAAGTAGATTCCCTTGCCCGCCACCCATCCCCCAATTTTTAATACAAATTATTTATTTTTTTTATAGTAAAACACACATTTTCCCTTGATGAAATAGAAGGTATAATCAATTTTTTGTCGTACGTGCGTATGAGAGAGAGAGAGAGAGAGAGAGAGAGAGAGAGAGAGAGAGAGAGAGAGAGAGAGAGAGAGAGAGATTTCAATTCAAACAATTATAATGAATAGGCCTTCTGCCCGCATCATAGGGAGGCTGTGGGAGGGGGTTATAATGACACATAACATTCGCATAAAACCCCTAGAAAATAACACTATAGAGAGAGAGGGAGATGGGGAGGGAGAAAGACAGATAGATTGATGAGAGACAGAGAGAGAAAGACACACAGAGAGAGAGAGAGAGAGAGAGAGAGAGAGAGAGAGAGAGAGAGAGAAGAGAGAGAGAGAGAGAGATAGAGAGAGAGAGAGAGAGAGAGAGAGAGAGAGAGAGAGAGAGAGAGAGAGAGAGAGTCAAATTCAAATTCAGAGAGAGAGAGAGAGAGAGAGAGAGAGAGTGATATATTAGAGAGAGAGAGAGAGAGAGAGAGAGAGAGAGAGAGAGAGAGAGAGAGAGAGAGAGAGAGAGAGAGAGAGAGAGATTCACGCGCACATATTCATACTGTTTCTTCCACTTAGTAAACTCTTACTTCACACACACACACACACACTGTTCCCACATAGACCTATGTGTGCACACTGACACAGTGACACAGTGACACAGTGACACAGCCAGTATTCTTGTTCTCTACACATTCAGTTACGTAGTAACAAACACAGACACATGTAAACCACACAGGTGTATTTTACAGTCTCCCCATGATGCAAAAAAGCGCAAAAGAAAACTGACAATTCTGATCGCCATTTCATCCCTGTTACATCGACAATAGGCTTGCCACTCACAAAATGCATTGTTTAAAAACATAATAATCATACACTAAAAACTAAATTATTGTCACGCAAAATATCTAGCTCTAAGGTATGATTTGTTTGGTAAAGAACAAAAACCAAAAATATTTGATTGAAATGCAATTACCATCTTTTAAAATGGACTCACGATTAAAAAAACAAAAAGACGGGTGTGGGTGGGGATGTAGATTTCAAACACCCGTCATAAGAGCGAGTCTACGGGGAAAACCCCCCACCAAGGATTAAATTGCACGTGCAATTTCATTTCAAGCGCCTGTTGATCAAACTCAAAAACAACAAGAAGAGGTTAAAATTTAGGCGAGATTTCAAGGAGGAAGGTGGCAGAGTGGTTAACGCGCTCGTCTGCCTATCTTAGTGGACAGTGGACTGCTGTCCAACGTGAGGCCTGGCCTCGCCCTTTCTCCCCAGTCTGGACGGAGACTGAGCGCCTGATTGTCCGAACGGACTTTAAGCTGTGATGGAAATTGTTAGATTTTCTTGCCCCCCACCCCCCACCACCCCACCCCCCACCCCATCATTGGTCTACACCATACTTCAGCTATGCACAGAAATTGTGACAAAATTATTCTCTGTTTCTACCTACCCTCCATCATGTGTGCATTATATCAAGAGAGAACTACAACTTATACCACGATTTATATTCATGTTTGTTGTTACACCTTATACAGACATTTACTTTCCTGTTTGTTGTTACGCTCTAGGAGAGCACAACGTAACAGTATTATCGTTATTGAGTACGAAAAATTAATTTACATTCGTTACATCCGCTATAATTTACCACAATTCAACGATCAGGTGCGTCTTATACTTCGTAGAATACGGTAAGTTTATATTGGACAGGAGTTTACAACAAAACGGTGCTATTCTTATACACCCTAAAATGCGCATCATGATGGAAGACATGTTGAGACAGAAGAGTAGTCGTGGTCTCTGTGTATAACAGAGGTGTGTTAACCAAAGTAGATTCCCCTTGCCCCGCCTCCAATACCCCGCCCAAGCCCCCATTTTTTTAAATATTTTAGTAAAACACACCTTTTCCCTTCATGAAATAGACGGTATAATCAATTTTTTTGTCGTACACACGTATGCGAGAGCGAGAGCGAGAGAGAGAGAGAGAGAGAGAGAGATTTTAATTCAAACAATTTTAATGAATAGGCCTTCTGCCCGTATCATAGGGAGGCTGTGGGAGGGGGTTATAATGACACATAACATTCGCATAAAAAAACCCTAGAAAATAACACTAGAGAGAGAGAGGGAGAGGGGGAGTGAGTGAGAGAGAGAGAGCGAGACAGAGAGAGAGAGAGAGAGAGAGAGAGAGAGAGAGAGAGAGAGAGAGAGAGAGAGAACGAGAGAGAGAGAGAGAGAGAGAGAGAGAGAGAGAGAGAGAGAGAGAGAGAGATTGACGCGCACATATTCATACTGTTTATTCCACTTAGTAAACTCTTACTTCACACACACACACACACACACACACACACTGTTCCCACATAGGTCTATGCTTGCACACTGACGCAGTGACACAATCACTAGCCTCTTCTTGTTCTCTACACATGCAGATACATATAAAAAACACAGACACATGCAAACACACAGGTAAATTTTACAGTCTCCCCATGATGAAAAAAGCGCAACAGAAAACTAGCAAATTCTGATCGCTACTTTATTCCCTGTTTAGGGGCCAGCCACACGTCTACTAAAATCGCACGACCTTACGATGCGATTCGATCACGTGATCTCGATGCGCCAATCACATTTGTTCTTGGAGACCACGTGATCGATTCGTATCGTACAGTCGCGGGGTTTTAGTGCACGTGTGCCTGGCCCATTATATCCAAAACAGCCTTGTCACTCACAAAATGCATTATTTAAAATCATAATAACCAGACACTATTGACTAAAGATAGAATTATTGGCACACAAAATAGCTCAATCTAATGTTTGATTTTTGGTCATTGGCACACAAAATAGCTCAATCTAATGTTTGATTTTTGGTAAAATAGTACATTTTATTTTTATTAAAACGCAATTACCATCTTTTAAAATGGACTCCGAAATAGGCTTGTCACTCACAAAATGCATTATTAAACCAGATAATAACCAGACACTATAGACTAAAGCTGATAGTTATTGGCACACAAAGTAGCTCAATCTCATGTTTGATTTTTGGTAAAATAGTAAATTGTTTGATTAAAATGTAATTACCGTCTTTTAAAATGGACTCACGATTAAAAAAGAAAAAGACGGAGGGGGTGTGGGGTGGGGATGTCGATTTCAAACACCCGTCATAAGAGCGAGTCTACGGGAAAAAACCCACCAACGATTAAATTGCACGTGCAATTTCATTTCAAGCGCCTGTTGATCAAACTAAAAAACAACAAGAAGAGGTTAAAATTTAGGCGAGATTTCAAGGAGGAAGGTGGCGGAGTGGTTAACACGCTCGTCTGCCTGTGTGAGTGGACTGATGTCCAACGTGAGGCCTGGCCTCGCCCTTTCTCCCCAGTCTGGACGGAGACTGAGCGCCTGATTGTCCGAACGGACTTTAAGCTGTGATGGAAATTGGTAGATTTTCCTTGCCCCATCCCCGGCCCCATCATTGGTCCACACCATACTTCAGTTATGCACAGAAATTGTGACAAAAATATTCTCTGTTTCTACCTACCCTCCATCATGTGTGCATTGTATCAAGAGAGAACTACAACTTATACCACGATTTATATTCATGTTTGTTGTTACAACTTATACAGACATTTACATTCCTGTTTGTTGTTACGCTCTAGGAGAGCACAACGTAACAGTATTATCGTTATTGAGTACGAAAAATTAATTTACATTCGTTACATCCGCTATAATTTACCACTATTCAACGATCAGGTGCGTCTTATACTTCGTAGAATACGGTAAGTTTATATTGGACAGGAGTTTACAACAAAACGGTGCTATTCTTATACACCCTAAAATGCGCATCATGATGGAAGACATGTTGAGACAGAAGAGTAGTCGTGGTCTCTGTGTATGACAGAGGTGTGTTAACCAAAGTAGATCCCCTTGCCCCACCTCCAATACCCCGCCCAAGCCCCCATTTTTTTTAGTAAAACACACCTTTTCCCTTGATGAAATAGAAGGTATAATCAATTTTTTGTCGTACATACGAGAGAGAGAGAGAGAGAGACAGAGAGAGAGAGAGAGAGAAAGAGAGAGAGAGGGAGAAAGAGAGAGAGATATCTATTTCAATGCAAACAATTTTAATGAATAGGCCTTCTGCCCGTATCATAGGGAGGCTGGGGAGGGGGTTATAATGACACATAACATTCGCATAAAAAAAACCTAGAAAATAACACTAGAGAGAGAGAGGGAGAGGGGGGAGGGAGAGAGAGAGAGAGAGAGAGAGAGAGAGAGAGAGAGAGAGAGAGAGAAAGACACACAGATATATATATATATATATATATATATATATATATATATATATATATATATATATATAGAGAGAGAGAGAGAGAGAGAGAGAGAGAGAGAGAGAGAGAGAGAGAGGAGAGAGAGGGAGAGAGAGAGAGCGAGAGAGAGAGAGAGAGAGAGAGAGAGAGAGAGAGAGAGAAAGACAGAGAGAGAGTCAAATTCAAATTCAGAGAGAGAGAGAGAGAGAGAGAGATTTTTTACGAGAGAGAGAGAAGAGAGAGAGAGAGAGAGAGAGAGAGAGAGAGAGAGACAGAGAGAGAGAGATTCACGCGCACATATTCATACTGTTTATTCCACTTAGTAAACTCTTACTTCACACACACACACACACTGTTCCCACATAGGCCTATGCTTGCACACTGACACAGTGACACAATCACTAGCCTATTCTTGTTCTCTACACATTCAGATACATAGCAAACAACACAGACACATGCAAACACACAGGTATATTTTACAGTCTCCCCATGATGAAAAAAAAGCGCAAAAGAAAACTAACAATTCTGATCGCCATTTCATCCCTGTTACATCGACAATAGGCTTACCACTCACAAAATGCATTATTTTAAAAACATAATAACCATACACTATAGACTAAAGATAAAATTATTGTCATGCAAAATAGCTCAATCTAAAGTTTGCACAGATACGCACACGCACCTACACATAAATACAGGCACACATACACACAAACACACACACATATACACTCTCTCTCTCTCTCTCTCTCACACCAACATCACACCATCACACACACACACACACACACACACACACACACACACACACACACACACACACACACACACACACACACACACACACACACACACACACACACAACACAAGTGCGCGCAGTTAAAACAACAATTTCAGTCGACGCTTTATGATTTCCAACCTCTTTTTCCGATTAAATTGCACGATTTCAAACACCCGTCATAAGAGCGAATCTACGAGGGGAAAACACAACGATTAAATTGCACGTGCAATTTCATTTCAAGCACCTGTTGATCAAACTCGGGTACAAAAACAAAAAGAGGTTAAAATTCAGGACAGATTTCAAGGAGGAAGGTGGCAGAGTGGTTAAAGCGCTCGTCTGCCTATCTTAGTGGACAGTGGACTGCTGTCCAACGTGAGGCCTGGCCTCGCCCTTTCTCCCCAGTCTGGACGGAGACTGAGCGCCTGATTGTCCGAACGGACTTTAAGCTGTGATGGAAATTGTTAGATTTTCCTTGCCCCCCACCCCCCACCCCATCATTGGTCCACACCATACTTCAGTTATGCACAGAAATTGTGACAAAATTATTCTCCCTGTTTCTACCTACCCTCCGTCATGTGTGCATTATATCAGGAGAGAACTACAACTTATACCACGATATATATTCATGTTTGTTGTTACAACTTATACAGACATTTACATTCCTGTTTGTTGTTACGCTCTAGGAGAGCACAACGTAACAGTATTATCGTTATTGAGTACGAAAAATGAATTTACATTCGTTACATCCGCTATAATTTACCACTATTCAACGATCAGGTGCGTCTTATACTTCGTAGAATACGGTAAGTTTATATTGGACTGAAAGATCTCTACTACAGGAGTTTACAACAAAACGGTACTATTCTTATACACCCTACCTCATATTCACTGATCTCTACTACAAGAGTTTATAACAAAACGGTACTATTCTTATACACCTTACCTCATATTCACTGATCTCTACTACAGGAGTTTATAACAAAACGGTACTATTCTTATACACCCTACCTCATATTCACTGATCTCTACTACAGGAGTTTATAACAAAACGGTACTATTCTTATACACCCTACCTCATATTCACTGATCTCTACTACAGGAGTTTATAACAAAACGGTACTATTCTTATACTCCCTACCTCATATTCACTGATCTCTACTACAGGAGTTTATAACAAAACGGTACTATTCTTATACTCCCTACCTCATATTCACTGATCTCTACTACAGGAGTTTACAACAAAACGGTACTATTCTTATACACCCTACCTCATATTCACTGATCTCTACTACAGGAGTTTATAACAAAACGGTACTATTCTTATACTCCCTACCTCATATTCACTGATCTCTACTACAGGAGTTATATACACAAAAAACGGTACTATTCTGATATACATGTCCCTACCTCATAGTAGTCGTGATCTCTACTACAGAGGTGTGTTATAGCAAATTCCCGGTACTATTTTTAATACAAATTATTTTTTTTTTACCCTACCACATTTTCACTTGATGAAATAGAACTACAATCAATTTTATATTCTACACAGAAAAGAAGATAAAATGCGCATCATGATGGAAGACATGTTGAGACAGAAGAGTAGTCGTGGTCTCTGTGAGATGACAGAGGTGTGTTAACCAAAGTAATATTCCCTTGCCTCCCATCCCCCGACCCATACCCCAATTTAAAAAAAAAATGCAAACAATTTTAGCAAATAACACTATAGAGAGAGAGGGAAGATGGGGAGGGAGAAAGACAGAGAGAGAGAGAGCGAGGACAGAGAGAGAAAGACACAGAGAGAGAGAAGCGAGAGAGAAGGGAGACCCTTGGAGAGAAAGAGAGACTAGAGAGAGGAGAGAGAGAGAGAGAGAGAGAGAGAGAGAGAGAGAGAGAGAGAGATTCAGAGAGAGAGAGAGAGAGAGAGAGAGAGAGAGAGAGAGAGATGAGAGAGAGAGAGAGAGAGAGAGAGAGAGTGATATATATATAGAGAGACAGAGAGAGAGAGAGAGAGATATTAGATAGAGAGAGAGAGAGACGGACGGAGAGAGAGATAGAGAGAGAGAGAGAGGAGAGAGAGATGGAGAGAGAGAGAGAGAGAGAGAGAGAGAGAGATTCACGCGACCACATATTCATACTGTTTCTTCCACTTAGTAAACTCTTACTTCACACACACACACACACACACTGTTCCCACATAGACCTATGTGTGCACACTGACACAGTGACACAGCCAGTATTCTTGTTCTCTACACATTCAGTTACGTAGTAACAAACACAGACACATGTAAACCACACAGGTGTATTTTACAGTCTCCCCATGATGCAAAAAAGCGCAAAAGAAAACTGACAATTCTGATCGCCATTTCATCCCTGTTACATCGACAATAGGCTTGCCACTCACAAAATGCATTGTTTAAAAACATAATAATCATACACTAAAAACTAAATTATTGTCACGCAAAATATCTAGCTCTAAGGTATGATTTGTTTGGTAAAGAACAAAAACCAAAAATATTTGATTGAAATGCAATTACCATCTTTTAAAATGGACTCACGATTAAAAAACAAAAAGACGGGTGTGGGTGGGGATGTCGATTTCAAACACCCGTCATAAGAGTTAGTCTACGGGGAAAAAACCCACCAACGATTAAATTGCACGTGCAATTTCATTTCAAGCGCCTGTTGATCAAACTAAAAAACAACAAGAAGAGGTTAAAATTTAGGCGAGATTTCAAGGAGGAAGGTGGCGGAGTGGTTAACGCGCTCGTCTGCCTATCTTAGTGGACTGCTGTCCAACGTGAGGCCTGGCCTCGCCCTTTCTCCCCAGTCTGGACGGAGACTGAGCGCCTGATTGTCCGAACGGACTTTAAGCTGTGATGGAAATTGGTAGATTTTCCTTGCCCCATCCCCGGCCCCATCATTGGTCCACACCATACTTCAGTTATGCACAGAAATTGTGACAAAAATATTCTCTGTTTCTACCTACCCTCCATCATGTGTGCATTATATCAAGAGAGAACTACAACTTATACCACGATTTATATTCATGTTTGTTGTTACAACTTATACAGACATTTACATTCCTGTTTGTTGTTACGCTCTAGGAGAGCACAACGTAACAGTATTATCGTTATTGAGTACGAAAAATTAATGTACATTCGTTACATCCGCTATAATTTACCACTATTCAACGATCAGGTGCGTCTTATACTTCGTAGAATACGGTAAGTTTATATTGGACAGGAGTTTACAACAAAACGGTGCTATTCTTATACACCCTAAAATGCGCATCATGATGGAAGACATGTTGAGACAGAAGAGTAGTCGTGGTCTCTGTGTATGACAGAGGTGTGTTAACCAAAGTAGATTCCCCTTGCCCCACCTCCAATACCCCGCCCAAGCCCCCATTTTTTTTAGTAAAACACACCTTTTCCCTTGATGAAATAGAAGGTATAATCAATTTTTTGTCGTACATACGAGAGAGAGAGAGAGAGAGAGAAGAGACAGAGAGAGAGAGAGAAAGGAGAGAGAGGAGAGAGAGAGATATCTATTTCAATGCAAACAATTTTAATGAATAGGCCTTCTGCCCGTATCATAGGGAGGCTGGGGGAGGGGGTTATAATGACACATAACATTCGCATAAAAAACCCTAGAAAATAACACTAGAGAGAGAGAGGGAGAGGGGGAGGGGAGGGAGGGGAGAGAGATAGCAGATGAGAAGAGAGAGAGGAGAGAGAGAGAGACAAGAGAGAGAGATGAGAGAGAGCTGAGAGAGAGAGAGGGGCGGGAGAGAGAGAGACGAGAGAGAGAGAGAGATGAGAGAGAACGAGATGAGAGAGAGAGAGTAGAGAGGGAGAGGCGAGAGAGAGAGAGAGAGAGAGAGAGAGAGAGAGAGAGAGAGAGGAGAGAGAGAGAGAGAGGAGAGAGAGAGAGAGAAGATGAGAGAGAGAAGAGAGAGAACGAGAGAGAGAGAGAGAGACTTCAAACTTCAAACTTCAAACACTTTATTTTACAAGGATAAAAATAAGAGAGAGAAAGAAAGAGAGAGAGAGAGAGAGAGAAGAGAGAGATGGAGAGAGAGAGAGATGAGGAGAGAGAGAGAGAGAGAGAGAGAGAGAGAGAGAGAGAGAGAGAGAGAGAGAGAGAGAGAGAGAGAGACAGAGAGACAGAAGAGAGAGAGAGACAGAGAGAGGACTTACAGACAGACAGACAGACAGACAAAGAAACAGACAGCCATAAAGATGGAATGTTCTATGAAATCCAACCAGTAACTTAGTCATTCCATTGAATTTGCCCGTCTTTTCATACACTATCCTATGCCCTGCAGTCATACTAGGAAATTCCAGACAGGCACACATATATACAATCATGCAGGCTATCCATGCTCTACTCTGTAAGTCAGTAGTTCTATATAATAGACCTATGGAGCTTTCTTTTCAGAGAGGTACATACTATGTGGAGTGGCGGTACCATAGCCGATGATTGACGTATAACCGAGGGCGTGGTTCAAATTCACTAATACATCTGTATAACAAAAAGACATTCGGGACTTTATAAAGTAGCGACTGCCTCCGGCCTATATTATTTGCAGGATCGTTCCCACCATCTGTTTAAGTACTTAGTCCCATATGCAATAGTGGTTTCAATAAACCGTCGATGAAACTGTTAAACGGAGTCTGTTTTCATTTCTTTTCAGCGCAATAACTACTAAGTAGTGGCAGGTAATATCGCCATATGGCCTTTGGCTGAGAGGACGTAAAACATTAATATTCTCTTTCTTTTCAATAAGGGTCTCTAACCGATTGGACGCTAACCCCTGCCTCCGGCCACCACCTCTTCAGGATCTTTTCCCACCATCTCTTCTATCTACTAACGTCCCTTCTTCTGTCTCCTGTTTCTTCTTCGGAGAACGTTTCTTCGGATTTTCTTCTTCATTTTCTTCTTTGCAATATCTTCTTCTTCTTCCACCTTCTTCTTCCCATCTTGACTTCTTTCTTCTCGAGAGGACGTAAAACTTCTTTCTTCTTATCTTCTTCTCTTCTTCTTTTCGATCACCAGGGTCTCTTCCCGATTGGACTTCTCTTCTTCTTCTTCTTCTCACCACCACCTTTTCTTCTTCTTCTTCTTCTTCTTCTTCTTCTTCTTCTTCTTTTTCTTCTTCTTCTTCTTCTTCTTCGTTCGCTCAGACACTAATTTTCCTGTCATGTGAGCGTAGATGCGTCATGCTGCCCGTTATGCGCCTAACTAAGAAACAGTTAGGCCCAGCATGTCCCGCGACTTCGGCTGAAGCAAATCTTTGTAAGAATCTATAGGGGGGGGGGGGGGGGAAGGCAGGAGAATGGATGGACCAGTAAGGCAGAAAGATAGCAGATGACAGTAAGCAAAGAGAAAAGGCAGAGTCAAAGAGAGTGGCAGATTAGAGGAAGCTACAAGCACAGAACTTCCAGAAGGTGGGGGAACTATTTGTACGAAAGACAACCACCCCCCGTGATCCAATTTTGACGCCGCTTCTCCTACTTTGTTGTTGTTGTTGTTGTTTTGTTGGCTTACCCTGGCTAAAGGACTCCAGGGATCATCCCAACAACGGAAGCACTTGAACACTTGTGGTACAAGTGCATCAGCTACAGATGAGAACATTACTTGTGTTACCGTTTTTGGACTACCCCGCCACGTGAGCAGCCACACTCCGTCTTCGGGGGATGCTTCTCCTGCTGATACCACATCTTCTACAATATTACTGGTACTTTTTCTTATTGGCTAAGCAGCCTTGGTACGTGCACCAGCAGACTTAGTCGATCTCTCTTCTTATTCATATCTATATACACGGATGCTCCTGCTTTCAGGATGTCCTGAAGCCCAGGATTTTTTTTATTGCCTGGATCCAGCGTCACCGGATTATGAGAATTTGAGAAGATGCGGTTTGCTGGTTTATAGAGGTCATGAAGTTTAGCCAGAAGTGAAAGTGCAACGAGAGCCTGTCAATTACATTGGAAACTGTTGTTTCCCTTCAGCTTCCAGGGGGGGCATTGTCCCCCGGAACCCCCAGGAGGGGCGCTGTCCCTGCACTCCGCCGGGGCTTGCAGGATTTTTGAAATTTCCCAGGAGCACCCATGTTAGATAATCTAACCATTTCACTATGTCTAAATTGATTCGATCATTATTTTAAAAAAAAATGCCCTTTCAAATAGAGACACATTTTCGGCAACCTTGCAATTTAGTCACACACACCCTCATGTTTACGACCCTCAATCCCAATCCGTTCTTCATCCGTAGGCTGATCCTAACCATATCCATTCACCCCCCCAAAAAAGAAGAAAAAAGGAGGTAGAATGTTGCTTCTCAGTCTAAAGAAAAATTTGTTAAATGCGAAAAATTTAAAGGGGAGGGGTGTACAAAGTACAGTGTATCCATCTCAGCACACACACACACAACAAAGATTCTTCGGAATCTTCTTTCTTGGGAACTTAAAGACCCACCAGATCACGTGTCAAAATCACGAGTTTCACGTGTTTCCCCTCTCATAAGAAATCTTGTTTTGACCAGGTTTGACTCCCATACAAATGCCCCCCCCCCCCCGAAATTCAAAACGAAACGTCATTTTGAATTAAAGAGCAGCCTCGATTTCAAGTTGGGGGCATTTGTATGTGGGTCACAGCTACCCAGAAAAACAACAGCCAAAGGGACTTCCTCGTGGTGGGTCAGTGGGTCTTTAAGAATTGGTCTGATTTAGTGGCATTTTTCGATCCTGAAGATTCATAGCAGGAAACTATGGGTGTTGGAGAGGTTGGAGGGGGGGTGGGGGTGGGGTGGGGTGTATCAGCGACAGTGGATGCAGACAGAGGAGGATTAGGAGATTCGAAGACTTCTGCTTTCTTTGAACCGTTCCTTCTTCTTCTTCTTCTTCGATCGCTCAGACAGTTTCCTGTCAATTATGAGCGCAGATGCGTCATGCTGCCGTCATGCGCCAACCCTAAGAAATAGTTCGGCCCAGAAAGTCCGACTTCGGCTGGGGGAAATGTTTTTGAAAGCGTTTCGTTAAAAAAGGCAGGAGAATGGACCGGTAAGGCAGAAAGATAGGGTAAGACGGAGTAAAAAGCCCATGGGCGGGTAAGAAGCCCATGCCAATTATCTCATGAAATAAAGCAAATTTCAGTCACATTTTGCCCATGAGACGAGTGTTAATGTTTAGCATTCGTCTCATGGGCAAATTTGACTGAAATTTTCTTTATTTCATGAGATAATTGGCATGGGCTTCTTACCCGCCCATGGGCTTTTTTACCCCGTCTTCCCCTAGCAGATGACAGTAAGTAAAGGGAAAAGGCAGAGTCAAAGAGAGTGACAGATTAGAGGAAGCTACAAGCACAGAACTTCCAGAAGGTGGGGGAATTATTTATACAAAAGACCCCCCGGTATCCCCACAGGGGGGGGGGGGGGGGGGGGGGGGGGGGATGAACCGTTCCTTAACGGGGGGG
>CM065696.1:19885394-19887894 GCA_017654935.2 Phymorhynchus buccinoides
GAAATTGCCTATTTCGTGAAATGGGCAAAATGCTTTGCCCAATTTATGAAATGGACAATGTATATCACATTATTCACACAGGTATTGATTAAGATTGATTCAATGCTATCACATTTTTTTTACATTGTATTTACACCCCTATCCTGCCCCCCAACTCGACCAGATGCTAAGCTGGGGCATGCCTGAGCCACATGTTGAATCAAACGTTTTATCAAATTAAGTCTGAATAAAATAATTTTAACTCATCTACAGATGAGATTTCTCTTTCGTTTGAACCAATTCTTGATCTATGTGTGCTAATGAACAAACCCTATTTTTCATTCATATTGCTTTTCTCAATTGCAAGTTATAGATTGGCTATTTCACGAACTGGGCAAATCATTTTGCCCATTTCATGAAATGGGCAATTTCATGGATTGGGCGTAACAAGAGCTTATGATGTACTCAGACAAAGTTTTATCTTGTCCCTAAGGGCTATGCCATGCATGAGGACTGTAAGACATCTCTCCTTCGTCAATTTGTGTTATTGAATTAAAATAATTTTGAGTAAATTGGACGTTTTGAAGTAATACAATCACGCAGCCAACCAGCCAGACATTCTCCTAAATTGTATTAAAAAACATTCAGCTGAAATATCGATCTTCTTGATTAGAATTCCACATTTATTTGTTGGCATAGCACGAGCAATTAGCATAGTCTATTTGCCTTCTTTCCTTTTCCCTATTAGGCGCTCCACGCTAGCTTAAAACAACAGCAAGAACAGCATTAACCCTTTCACCGCCAGCTACATTTCAGCCAAAAATGTCCATTAAATTTACCTGGGTAGAGAACAAAAACCATCTGCAGTATTGGGGATTCTTCTGTGACATATATAAGATAAGGTCTATTCTTACTTCCCAAAACTAAGACAATAGGGTCTTTGGATAATAGACCCCAATTTGATGCCTTTTAGTGACATAGGTGTTAAATCACTGTGGTGCTAAAATGCGACTTTGGCGGTGAAAGGGTTAAAACAAATCTTTTCTAGTTGTTGCTTGTTGTGTCCGCAAGTAACCTACATTCATATCTCTCCCTCTTTCTGTCTCCGTCTGTGTCTCGCTCTGTCTGTCTGTCTCTCTGTTTGTCTGTCTCTCTGTCTGTCTGCCTGTCTGCCTGTCTGTCTGTCTCTCTCTCTCTCTCTCTCTCTCTCTCTCTCTCTCTCTCTCTCTCTCTCTCTCTCTCTCTCTCTCTCTCTCTCTCTCTCTCTCACGGTTGTTTGTCCAGTTATTTTGCTTGTTGCATATGTATATTGTTCCCCCCTTCACAGGGGCCATGTGCCTTTTTGAATGCATTCCCGTATTCCCGTGTTCCCGTCTCTCTCTCTCTCTCTCTCTCTCTCTCTCTCTCTCTCTCTCTCTCTCTCTCTCTCTCTCTCTCTCTCTCTCTCTCTCTCTCTCTCTCTCTCTCTCTCTCTCTCTCTCTCTCTGGAGGTGGATGGGTGCAGGTACCTGTGCGCATGCGCGATTTAGGATGTCTTATGTATCTATGCTTGATAATTAAAGTACTGTGTGAATATGCAACATAGATTTATCATCAGGTTTATATAGTGTGCTTTGTGTTTATTGTATTATTTGTATGGTTTCCCTTTATGCCCTATTATCTAAATATTCTATCCCAATGTTTATCTGCCCCTTATTTTATTGTATTTGTTGTCCGTCACCGAAGGTAACGGACTTTGCAATGGGCTGGTTTGTATTTTCTTTTTTTCTTTCTGTCTGTCCCAAGGATATCTCCCGAACCGCTTGACCGAATCGCGTCAAATTTTGTGTGAAGGTGTGCCTCCTTAATAGGAAGAGATCGGCGCAAACCATTTTACCGTCGTGACCTTGACCTTGACGTACGACCTTGAAAACCGAAAATCTATTTTTAGCCATATCTCGGGCACAGATCGACATAGGATGTTGAAACTTGTTCGGATTGGGACGGAGGCCAGTGTTATTATGTGCATGCATTTGTGCTTTTCGTGACTGTGGTGATATGAGCTTGTTTGGCTTTCGTCATTGTCCGTCACCGAAGGTGAACGGACTTTGCGATGGGCTGGTTTGTATTTTTGTTTTTCCCTTTTTGTTTCTGTCTGTCCCAAGGATATCTCCCGAACCGCTTGACCGAATCGCGTCAAATTTTGTGTGAAGGTGTGCCTCCTTAATAGGAAGAGATCGGCGCAAACCATTTTGCCGTCGTGACCTTGACCTTGACGTACGACCTTGAAAACCGAAAATCTATTTTTAGCCATATCTCGGGCACCGATCAACATAGGATGTTGAAACTTGGCATGAAGGTGGTTTGGCTTATGCCCGTTCTGATGATGGCATACCGATCAAGGTCAAGGTCAAGGTCAAAAAGATCGCTGGAGCCTGAAAATCGGAGGGTCATTTTTTTCTCCTTCTGTCTGTCCCAAGGATATCTTTCGAACGGGTTGACCGAATCACGTCAAATTTTGTGTGCTGGTGTGTCACCATGA
>CM065696.1:19900394-19902894 GCA_017654935.2 Phymorhynchus buccinoides
CACACACACACACACAACACAACACAATACAATTTTGTCTAAATCACTTTTAGTGGAAGGACGTTAAATAGAGTAACAAAACACACACACACACACACACACAAACACGCGCGCACACGCGCACACACACACACACACACACACACACACACACACACACACACACACACACACACACACACACACACACACACACACACACAAACACGCGCGCACACGCGCACACACACACACACACACACACACACACACACACACACACACACACACACACACGCACACACACGTGCGCGCACAGACAGACAGACAGAGTGGGAGAGAGAGAGAGAGAGAGAGAGAGAGAGAGGAAGAGAGAGAGAGAGAGAGAGAGAGAGAGAGAGAGAGAGAGAGAGTGAGAGAAGAGAGAGAGAGACAGAGAGAGAGAGAGAGAGACAGAGAGAGGGAGAGAGAGAGAGACACGCACAGTGAGAGAGGGGGTGGGACAAAAATGTAGAATAAAAAGAAAAGCAAACATTCAAATGAAGATCGAAAGAAACAAAAAAACTCAAAACAAACAAAGCAACAAAGCACCAACACAATGGCAGAACTAGAATGCCTCACGCACAAAGGGTCCAAACCGAATAAATGGAATCATAATACGAATCGTTCGTCCGTAAAAACTGGAGATGAATAATATCCAAAAAATAATATACAAAATAAAATAAAGCACACACATAATAAGAACAAAAAACAAAACGAATACAAACGTCACCCTTTGACATGAAATGTATCCTCCTATCCTTTCAGGTACTGTATTTTCTTCAAATTGTTTTCTTGATTTCTTGAGGTGTTTTCCCCCCCTCCTTTCTATTGATCTTTATTTATTTTTTATTAGTCCCCGAGCCGAAGGTTCGGGGAGCTATTGTTTTTGTCTGATCCGTCCGTCCGGTGTCCGTCCGGTGTCCGTCCGTCCGTCCGGCTATTCGTCCGTTTTCTCAAAAACTATTCAGTCTATCATCATCACATTTGGTATACTAGTTCGCCAAGATGCAAGCTATCCACTGATGTATTTAGTTTTACATTAAGGTCAAGGTCGCGCCAGTTACGGGGTTCAAATCCCGAAACACATAATCGCTAATATCTCGCGAAGTTTTGCATGTGTTTTAATGCAGGTTTTTTTCACAACATTTCTTGATGAATGGTCTATAACACAGGTGTCATGAATTTTTCTGTGCGCGCGTGTGCGCATGATCGCGCGCGCTCAAATCACGGGTCCGAACCCCAAGGCTATAATATAAAAAAACTATTCAGTTACGTGCTGTTTTGATGCGTTTTTATGTGGTTACGTGCTGTTTTTATGCGTTTTTATATATGTGCACAGCCGACACATTCCGATTTCCGAGTAGCTCGGCAATGCTGCGAGGGGACTTTGCTACCGCTCGGCGTTGCACTTGTTTTTATTTTTTCTTTGCCATTAGAAAATTCATCCTGTGTGACTTGTACACATGCCTTTCGTACTGAAAACTATTTTAATCCTCTTGCATTTATTCCGCCCCAAACCGCCCATCCGGAAGTTGCCTCTCTGTATTCAAGCCGCCCAAAACCGCCCGTAGCTTACCCTCACTCTAAGACTCCCTCTGATGGCATTTTCATCACGCTCTAAGATCTGTCTCGTTATACACACACTATGAAGAAGCTTCTCACTTGCAGTGATGCGATAGTAACTGTATGGTACTCTGTGTGCTTTCCCGAAAATGTATGAAAGAATGCAAATACTAGAAGACGTTTTGCCTGTAGCAAATGCGAATGCAAGAGGGTTTAGGATAGTGCTTGTTGTTACTGTTGGGTTTATCTTTGACCACTCGAAGTCCGATAGTCAAGGGTGTGAATGCATTAAGGGGGCACCCTGACGGATGAGGTTTTGTAAGAAACACGTCGAGATTACCAGGAAAACGCCCTTTACAGATATTGATTGCAACACTCACTTTGCTCCGGTTTCCTAGAAACCAAACCGTCAAATTTGGCGATACCTCCTTGGCGGAGGTGCTGGGAGTCAAATTATTTCACGCAAAGAGAAGGCGTGTGTCGTCTCTTTTCTGATGGCCGCCTGCGTTTAGACCAAATCGTTTGCACGAACATTTCGCAATACAAGCCTTTTTATTTTTTATTTTTTAATTGTATACAGTTTATCTAAAGGAGTTTCGCTCACAGCAAAGGAAAGAGCTCCAATTTTTGTTTACTTGCACTACAAAAAAAGAAAACGCTTCAACTACAATGAGTGACCTCCAACCACCCCATCCAAAATGGCTACTCTCTCCGGCATCTCCGCCCAGGAGGAATTACCATTTTGACGGTTTTATTTCTAGGAAACCAGAGCAAAGTGAGTGTTCCGATCCTTGAAAAGGCTGTCTTTCTGGTGATTTCGACGTGTTTCTGGCAAAAACTAATCCATCAGGGTCCACCTTTAAAGGAAAGTAAGACTTTAAAAAAAAGGTTTTGCTCCGTCGAAATACATGGTCGC
>CM065696.1:19910488-19927988 GCA_017654935.2 Phymorhynchus buccinoides
TGCAATTTACCACCCGTATCCTGCCCACCAACTCGACCAGATGCTAAGCTGGGGCATCCGCCTCTGAGCCCCACACTGTATTTGAATTCAACAAGTCTTTTATCAAACATTAAGTCTGAATAAAATAATTTTAAACTCATCTACCATCGATGAGATTTTCCCTCCTTGTTCGTTTGAACCAATTCTTTGATCTATGTTGCTAAGACAATTCACAACCCTATTCTTCCACTTATATTGCTCTCTTCTTCAATTGCAAGTATAGCATCTCGGCCTATTCTCACCGAACTGGCAAATATTTGTGCCCATTTTCATGAAAATGGCACAATTTTCATAGGATTGGGCCGTAACGTAATCAATGAGCTTATGTGATGTACTCAGACAAAGGTTCATCTGTCCCTAAGGGCTTTAATGCATGCATGAGGACTGTAAAGAACCATCTTCCTTCGTCAATTTGTGTTAACATTTGTAAAAATAATTTTGAGTAAATTGGACGTTGTGTGAAGCAAATATCAACACGCAGCTTCCACCTAGCCATACATTCCCCCTGCAACACTTGTACTAAAAAAACACATCAGTTCGAAATTATACGATATTCTTGATTAGAATTCCACATTTATTTTTGTTGTGCATAGCCCACGAGCAATTAGCATAGTCTATTTGCCAGCTTTCCTTTTCCCTATTAGGCGCTCCACTGCTAGCTTTAAAACAACAGCAAGAACAAGCATGAACCCTTTCACCGCCAGCCTACATTTTCAGCCAACAAATGTCCCTGTAAATTTACCTGGGTAGAGTACAAAAACCTCTGCAGTATAGTATTTGGGATTTCTTAGTGAACATATACAAGATAAGGTCTATTCCTTACTCCTAAACTTAAGACAATAGGACTTTTGGATAACTAGACCCAATCTGATGCCTTTTAGTGACATAGGTGTTAAATCACTGTGGTGCTAAAATGCGACTTTGTGCGGTGATATTGAAAACGCGTTATTTTTAAAACAAATTCTTTTCCGTAGTTGTTGCCACCGTTGTGTGTCCGCAAGTAACAACAGTCCACTATCCTCTCCCGTACTTTCTGTCTCTGTCTGTTGTCTTCGCTCTTCTTGCTCTGATCGCTCTGGTTTGTCTGTCTTCTCTGTCTGTCTTCTCGCCTGTCTGTATGTCTGTCTCTCCTCTCTCTCTCTCTCCTCTCTCTTCCTCTCTTTCTCTCTTCTCCTCTCTCCCACTCTCTCTTCTCTACGGTTGTTTGTCCAGTATTTGGCGTGTTGCAGTATGTATATTGTTCCCCCCTAAGGGCCATGATGCCTTATTGGAATGCATTCCGTATTGTCCTCGTGGTCCCGTTCTCTCTCTTCTCTCTCTCTCCCCCTTTCTCTCTCTCTCTCTCTTCCCCTCTCCTCTATCTCTCTCTACTCTCTCTCCGCTCTCTTTCTCTCTCTCTCTCTCTCCTCTCTCTCCTCTCTTCTCTCTGGCGGTGGACCGTTTGGGGCTCGCAGGTACAGTGCGCGCAATTGCACGCGACTCTTTAGGATGTCTTCTATGTTTTCGTTTTTTTTTTTTTTTTTTTTTTTTTTTCTATCTATGCGTGATAAATGTAAAGTGCTGTGTGAATATTGCTAACAAAGATATCTGTTATCAGGTTTATACAGTTCGCTTGTGTTTATGGTAATTGGTAATGGTTGCCCTTTATGCCCTTATATCTACAAACTATCATCCCAACTGTTTATCTGCCCCCTTATTTATTGTATTTGTGTCCGTCATCCGAAGGTCACGGACATCTCTGCAATGGGTGGTTTGTTATTTTCTTTTTTTTCTTCTGTCTCAGACCTCCAAGGATTATTTCTCCACCCGAAACGCCATGGGAACGAAAGCGTCAAATTTGGTGTGAAGGTGTGCTCCTTCATAGTTGGAAGAGATCCGGACGCAAACCATTGTACCGTCGTGACCTTGACCTGACGTACACGACCTTGAAAACCGAAAAAATCTATTTTTCGCCATATGCTCGGGCACACGATCGACATATGACGTTGAACACTTGTTCGGGATTGGGACGGAGGCTAGTGTTATTATGTGCACGCATTTGTGCTTTCGTGACTGTGGTGATATGAGCTTGTTCCGGCTTTCTTGTCATCGTCCGTCACGTCCGAAGGTGAACGGACTTTGCTTGAGGGCTTTTTTTTTTTTTTTTTTTACTTTGATTCTGTCTGTCCCAAGGATTATCTCCCGAACCCGCTTCTTTGACCGAATCGCGTCAATATGTCTTGTGTGAAGGTGTGCCTCCGTCAATAGGAAGAGATCGGCCGCAAACCCCATTTGCCTGTCGTGACCTTGACCTTGAGCATCGACCTTGAAAACCGAAAAATCTATTTTAAGACTCTATCATCGGGCACCGTATCATACATTAGGATGTTGACACTTGGTATGAAGGTGGTTTGGCACTTATGCCGTTCTGGTGGATGGCATACCAGATCAAGGTCAAGGTCAGGCCAAAAAGATCGCTTGGAGCCTGAAAATCGCGCAGGGCTCATTTGTTTTATCCTTTTGCCTGTCTTTGTCCAAGGATATTTCTTTTCGAACGGGTTGACCGAATCACGGTGTCAAAATTTGTTGTGTGCTGGTGCTGTCACAATAGAGGAAGGCATCCGCGCAAACCATATTGCCGTTCGTGACCTTGACCTTGGCGGTACGACTTGAAAACGGAAAAAATCTGTCAGAGGGCCATAACCTGTCCCACACGTTAGTTGTTAGAGTCTTCACATGTGGCTATGAAGGTACTTTGGCTTCATGCCCGTTCTGATGGTGCATACCCGATCAAGGTCAAGTTCATCGGTCAGGGCGATCACTAGGCCTGAAACGTGGTGGGGTTACACATTCGGTTTTAAGCCATATTTTCCACATTGGTATTGACACAAGCACTTTCAAGATGTGTTGGTACTGTATACCCTCAGAGAAGAAAACATCCGAGCATAAATTATCACCATGCGACCTTGACCTTGAAGATGTGGACCTTTGTGAAAATCCGAAAATTTCCCTTGCTTGCGCTATATGTTTCTCTTCAAGCTGTCTGTATCTCGGAACTAGAAGACAGAATCCCTTCCAATTTTGCTGTCAGTATTGTGACACTCTACGGGGTTGTCGCAAGTGCGTGGCATTGCTCGCGTGTGATGGACCTTTGTCGCCGCTCGGCGACCGCCCTTGTTTTAACATATTTCAGTCATTGCGTCATTCCAGTCTCTCTCTCTCTCTCTCTCTCTCTCTCTCTTCCTCTCTCTCTCTCGTCTCTCCTCTCTTTCTC
This sequence comes from Phymorhynchus buccinoides, assembly GCA_017654935.2. Lineage (NCBI taxonomy): Eukaryota > Metazoa > Mollusca > Gastropoda > Neogastropoda > Raphitomidae > Phymorhynchus > Phymorhynchus buccinoides. Next base: position 19,913,781 of record CM065696.1, read on the forward strand.
TCTCTCTCTCTCGCTCCCTCCCTCTTCTCTCTCTCTCTCCCTCTCCCTCTCAGCTTTCGTCTCCCTGCATATATGTGCCTGCATGTTTCTGTCGCACCCTCCCTTCTCTTTTCTTTTTTTCCTTTTCTCCTTTCCCCCCTCCCCCCCCCCCCCCCCTTCCCCCCCCCCCCCCCCCCCCCCCTTCTCACCCACAAGCAGCAGATACATGCGAAAGTTACTAAAATAGTCAAACAAGTCTGGATATTTTCTCCTTCCTTTTACCCTTTTCTCCCTCTCTTTTTCCCCCCCCCCCTCTCTCTCTCTCATCCCTTTCCGGTTCCGGTTTGTAACATTCTTGAAAACGATGCCATAATATCATTGTATCCATGCATTCTACAGCCTGTCTTCCTGCATAAACATCGAAAAAAATACTTTAGTACACAATGGGAATAAATATCTCAACAATAAGCATTAAAAAGTTCTTTTCTTTCTATATCCATCCAATGCAAACGTTTTAACGTATATTCATTTGTTTAACAGGAACTTTTCCCCAAAAGAAATCATACACATTCCTCTTATTGTTGGGCATTTTTTTTTACTGTTTTGAGAATTTTTACGATCAAAATTTCTGTGTATTTTGTATACTTTCATCAATCAGTTTTAAGGACACTGAAATCCTTAATAACTTAATGTCTCACATCCCGACAATTGGACAGGATGCATGGAGGAAATTGCACCGCCACCCCATCAAAAAAAGTTTTCCTTCGTCGCTGCGTAATTCTTGTTGTTTCGCTCTTAATTAGCTGACCTTGTCAATATTAGCGTGAAACTTATATGGACGTTTAACAGCTTCGTCAACACACTCTTCGTTACGTCTTGTACTTTGTTTGTCTTGTTAATTGACGCCATTAAATATAAGATTAGGCAAATATAAAATTGTGACCAGTTGTCCGTTTGTCTGTTGTCTTTCTGTCTAACTTCTCAAACAGTCTGTTTTCCATTTGTTCCCTGATCAAACACAAAAAAGTTCCTCCTACCTTGTGTCATCTCTCCTCTTGTACAAGATGGGAAAAAATAAGTGATTGTTGGTGTTTGGTGTGGTGTGTGTGTGTGTCGCTAATTCACACACTGTTGTCCTTCTCGTGTTGTGTGTGTGTGCTGTGTGGTGTGTGTGCGTGTCCCGTGTGCTGTGTGTTGTGTTTTTACGTGTGGTGTATGCGTGTGTGTGTACAGATCAGACATGTTTATATTTCATACTCTCGTCGTCGTTGTGTGCTGTGTGTGTGTGTCTTGTCTGCACAGTGTTTGGTGTGATGTGTGACATGTGTTGAGTGGTGCGATTAGTGTGTGTGTGAGGGCGTGTGCGTGTGTGTGCACGTCCTCAGTGGTGTTTTGTGTGTAGTCTCGTGTAGTGTTTGTGTTATTCTTGTGTCTTGTCGTTGTGTGTGTGTTTTGGTGTGGTGCGTGCAGCGCCCCTTTCTCCACCGGGGTTTCCTGTTTTTCTCACTAGCGTGCTGCGTGTGCGTGTCTCCTGTCGCTTCGTGGTGCGCGCGGTGCATGTGTGAGCTTCTCTGTGGGTTAGTGCCTGTCTGATGTCACCGTCTCTTCCTCTTTCTCTTTTCTCCGCTCCTCACTGGTCTATTCTAGAGTTATGTACTCTCATATAGTTAATAATCTGCATGTCTCTCTGTCGTCTTCCTTTCCGTCTCCATCTTCTCTTAAAACGAATTAAATAAAGTAAAAATGGGGGCGAAAAAACGAAAGTCAGAGAATAATAACGAGAGTATTCAAACGTGATAACCACAAAACTGGATTGTTTAGAGTTAGTTCTGTCATCTATGAAAGGGTTAATGACTTGATCCTTGCTTTGACCCCTTCAGAGAATGGCCCCGAAGCTAATCGCCTGTCATCTACATCAATTCCAGTTCACCTTTCTTAAAATTTCGTCGGTCCCCCTTAATGCTCCAGAAAGCACAAAAAAAGAAAACAAAGGAAAAAGACGTTGAAGAAGGATTCGGAGAGAGAGAGGGGGTCAAGGGAGAGAGAGAGAGAGAGATAGTAGAGAGAGAGGAGAGAGAGAGAGGAGAGAGAGAGAGAAAGGAGCGAGAGAAGAGAGAGCAACATTGAATTGTGTTTCTGTACATTGTCCATAGACCACATCCAAAACATAGGATTGAAATGAGAGAGATAACGATATAGAGTAGAGAGAGAGAGAGCAAGAAGAGAGAGAGAGCGAATGGAGAAGAGAGCCTAGAGAGAGAGAGAGAGGAGCGAATGAGAGAGAGAGAGAGAGAGAGAGAGAGAGTAGGATAGGGTATAGACTAGTTATGATCGGCCAGTGACAAGATTCGCGGTTGCTTCATACAATGTATTCATCTTAGTTTACACATTTACGAAAACAAACGCGAGGAACAGTATAACAACAATAATGATGATGATGCATGATGTCATACTGCTGCTGCTGCTGCTGCTGCTGCTGCTATCACTGATGATGATGATTATGATGATGATGATGACAACGACCGACGACCGAGCGACTCAGATGATGAGGATGGTCGTCCGATGATGACGACTAACGACCTATATTTGATGACGATGACAGAACGACTTACGCTATATATGATATGATGATGATGAACGATATGATGATGAAGACTGATTGAAGATGCGCCGCCGCCGCCGCCGACGACGACGATGATGATGATGATTATGAGATGACGACGACGACGATATCAGATTGATGAATGACGACGACGACGAAGACATGATTATGGTGATGATGATGATAATGATGGCGAAGACGACGACGACGAACGACGATGATGATTGATGATGATTATGACGCCGACGATGATGATGAGGACGACGAACGACGATGATACATACATGATAGATGGTGATGCACGACGACGAGACACGACACGATGATTTATGATGATGATGATATTACTAAAGACGTACGACGATGAGGATAATAATGAGCATGATAAATAATAGATTATGCTCACACTGATGATGATGTGTGATGATGATGATGACTCATAGATGATAGCAGGATGAAGAACAGGAGGAATACTAGAATGGAGGAAGAAAGCGGGAGGATATATATAAGCTACATAAAAAACAACCAACCGAGAAGAAGAATAAAAGCAACATACACAAGAAAAACAATCAGAAAGAAATGAAAAACGCGAACGCACAAGTGAGACTGGAGAAAGCTTTTACAGAAAATTGTTTTTTGAGAGTAAACTAGGGGGGGTCCTCCGAGTTAGAAAAGAACACAGCCGAAGTGAGCCCTAGCATTCAGTGATTCAACACACACACACGCACACACCACGCACATGCACACGCCTGCACACTCGCACACACACCAACGCTTCACACACAAGTTCGTAGACATCAAGCACCGCCACAACACACACTCACACAGACCACAACAACACACACTTCAACACGACGCACTCACCACACACACACATACACGCACTCACGCCACTACACTCACTATACATACACACAACACACGCGCACACACGCAGTCACGCACAACACACATCCATACCACACGCGCGCTAGCGCGCATAGTACACACACACACACATGCACATGCACACCCTCGCGCGCACTACGCGTCACCACCCACACACACACATTTAAGCACACACAACCACCACACACCCAACGGACACACACACACACACCAAGCCACACCACACGCACGCACGCACTCACGCATACGCCACAACATACACACCCACGTGCGCGCGCGCATAAGCACACACACGACTCCCACAACGCACGCACACACGATTCAGGATTCCGAGATTTTGGTAATCCCATTCCCCACTATTGGGGCATGGATTATTTCATTAACGATAACTTGTAAACAACATAATATTCAAACTTATCACAACATGCATTCTTGCTGAATTTCTTATTTTTCATATCAGTAGCACTTTCTTTCTTTTTCAAAGAAAAAAATAATTAGAAAAATGAAAACAATCTGGATCAAGTATATATTACACACCGACACACACACCACACACACACACACACACACACACAACACACACACACACACACACACCCACACACACGCGCAAACACTACACACACACACATACACCAACTGCACACGCACACGCACACGCCACACACACACACCCACAACACCACACACACCACACACCACACGCACAACACCTCACGCACTCACTACGCACGCACACACACACACGCACACCACACACACACACACCCACAACCACTACACATACCCACACACCACACACACACCTCACACACATTACACACACACGCACATTCAAAACGCAAAAAAAAAAACAACACCCCACACACACACACACTACATACACAACACAAGCACTCACTCCCGCCACACGCACACGCACACGCCCACGCACACATGACCAAAGCACACCACACACACACACACAAACAACACCACCACACACACACATCATACACACCCACACACGCAATACACCACACACACCACACACCACACTACACAACACAACAGTATCAACACACTACACGCACTCTACGCACGCACACACACCACACACACACACAACGCACGCACGCCGCACGCACACACACAGCCACACAACTACACACACACACTCACACAAGACACACACACCACTGCCGCACGCACGCACGCAACGCACGCACTCATGGACCAGGGCTTGAGAACCAAATTAGTAAAAGACATGGAATGACAACGCACGCACGCACGCATGCCGCACCACGCACGCCGCTTACGCAACACTGACGCCACGCACTGTGCACGCACGCACGCACGCACGGTATGTACCGCACGCACCACTCCACCACGCACGCCACGCACGCACGCACGCACGCACAGCACGCACGCACGCACGAACGCACGCACACTACACACCACCACACACACTACACACACACATCTATAAACAAAACACCCACAACACGCACATCACTACACACACTACACACACACACACGCATGCACAAACACACACCATACTACACATCACACACACGACCACACACACACACACACCCATTAACACCACAACCACACTCAACACACATACACCACATACACACCCCACACAAACCCACACATACACACACACCCACATACACATCACACACATACACGCACACAAGCACTCACCACGCACTGACTGAGACCGATCCCTCCACGACGCACACACGCACGCACACGAACGCACACGCACACGCAACACAACACACACACACACACTCACACACACCACACAAAAACCACACACACACAGTAACACACACACACACACACACACACACACCCCACAACACACCACACACACACCTCACACCATGAAAAGGAGAGAGAGTAATGTAGTATATATTGGACATTCGCTCTATAGCTATAATCAAAACAACACAACACAACAACAACACAAAAATAACTTTATTTCTGTTTAGGAAACATCCTTTGTCGGCTATCTCAAGTATGTTAATTGCCAACACTCGGAAGCTCTCTGATTGCACAGCATCCCCCCCCCCCCCCCCCACCATCGCCGCTCACACTAAACGACACAACCAACCAACCCCCACACACCCCCTTTCTCCCTTCATTTCCCTTCTCTGCCACACTCTCGATCCGCCATCTTCCGCCCCCCCCCATACCTCCCTCCCCCTCCACCTCCCCCCTAAAAAGTATTAGTGATTGATTATATCTCCTCTATATCCCACGGATGGCGTCATGGAATAACATTTTAATATTCCAAGTTTCACATACAACCATACTGTATGCGTGAACTGTCGCGAATTATCTCGCCTTCTCTCTCTGTTCTATCTGTCTGTCTGTTCCTCTGTCTGTCTGATCTCTCTCTCTCTCTCTCTCTCTCTCTCTCTCCTTGTCCACACTCCACGTCTCTCTCTCTCTCTCTCTCTCTCTCTCTCTCTACGCTCATCCTCATCTCTGTCCTCTCTCTCTGTTTGCTACTGTCGACTGATTGTCCCTGTCTTGGTCTCTGCTGTGTGTCTGTATTTCCTTCTTCTTTCTATCTATTTAGTTATTTAAGAAGCAATTTAAATAGCGCTTCATCTTTAACTCAACAGCGCTTTCCACTGCACCACATAATGTTCATATTAAGAACAACCGCCTATGCCTCCCCCCCCCCTCCCCCCCCCCCCCTCTATCCTTCACTTCTTAACACACAACCAGAGACTAGAATTGTCCCTGCACAAACACACATCACTCACACAGCACAACACCGACACACACACTCACACACCCACACACCGCACGCGCCACACACAACGCACCAAGAAACAACACACACACCAAGCGGGATACACTCACACACACATACACATACACACCACACACACACTCACACACGACGACACACACACACACACACACGCAACCCACACTCTCTCTCTGTTTTGTCCTGTCTGTCTGTCTGTCTCTGTCCCAGTCTCTCTCTCTCTCTCTCTCTCTCTCTCCATCTCGTCTCGCCATCTCCATCTCCTCTCTCTCTCTCTTCTCTCTCTCGTCCATTTTGTTCATATTCTCCACATGTATTGTAAATGTTTGGGTGCCCTATACCAATGCACATTAAAGCGTTCAGTTATCCAGTGCTCGCTGTCTGCCTGTCTGTGGTCTGTCTGTTTGGTCTGCCTGTCTGTCTCTCTCTTTCTCTCTCTCTCACTCGTCTCTCATCGTCTGTGCATTTTCTCTCTCGCTCTTCTCTCTCTCTCTCTCGCCACACTCTCTACCACACTCCAGAGCTTATATCCTCTTCCCTTCCACTCTCTGTCTCTCTCTTCGTCTCTCTCTCATCTCTCTCTCTCATCTCCATCTCTCTCCTTTTCCTCTTTATCTGTCTCTATTCTTGGCTCGTAACCTGCGTTGATTTCTTCTGTGTTTTCTGTCTTCTCTGTCCGCTTCTCACTTTGTCCTGTTTCTGTCTGTCCTCTGTCTCTCTCTGTCTGTCTGTGTCTTCTGTCTGTCTCTCTCTCCTCTCTCTCAGATCTCTCTCTCAGTCTTCTCTCTCTCTCCTCAATCGATGCTCTCTCCCGCATCAACTCTCTCATCCTCTTCTCTCTCTCTCTCCGACACAGAAATGAAAATGGTATTCATGGCATTCAGTTTACTGCCTGATTTGATTGATTGTTTCTTCTCCTTCTTTTGTCCTGCACTACACATTGTTCTTCGTTCATGCACTGACCAGAGGCTTACTCCAATCAGATTAACATTCTTCATACGCATGTAAAAATCTTTTTCTTAATATTAACGAGATAAAACCTAAAGTGATGGGTTTTTCGGTAACCGTAGGTGCTTCTTAGGCACATGAAATATGGCTTTAGGTGAAAAGTCATTGTCTAAGTATTGAACGAGTATAATCATTTAGGCTTTGTTTTTACAACATAAAATGAGTCTGACAGAGGTGTTGAGGCTCTGGCGGCCTGAAGGGCAGGAGAGCTTGTACAGTGTGTAAAGCCATTAGTAAACTGGAGTGACCTATTTCAAAGGAAATTTAATTGCTTCTTTAAAATTTTTGATTCTCAAGTTCATCTGTGTTATTGTATGCATCTGAATGTTGGGCCTACATAATTCACTATAGCATTGAAAGGTACAGTCTTTTGCGTGTAAACGCTTTCTTAGAGTTCCTTTAAAATTACCTAATAGCTTTGTGTATGGAGAACTTACGGTACCCTCTACATTAATAGTTGCTGTCAGATGTCTTAATATTGGTTGAAACTTCTTAACATTGATATGTCACGATTCCACGCCAGCGTATTTCCAACTGCTCGTTAATATATATGGCAAGAAGTGTAAAGTGTGCTGGCCAATGGTTAAAAACACTTTGTTTTAATTTGGGTTTTGGTTACTTTGGTTAACACCCACAGGAGCTGGGTCTATGTTCGCAAAATTTTCTTTTCATCTCCTTGTTTAACCACAGAGAATGACAGATCACTTTTGCAGGACTGTACGCTCAGTGATGAAGAATGATACTTATCGACATATTGGCTGTTTAAAACATCATTTGAGCTGAAACGCCATACTTTCTATTTTTCTAGACTAATAGATTTTTACGAACATGTCTGGTAAAATTGCCAAGTTTGGTGTTTACTACCATTAATGATCGTTATTTAGAAGAACATTCAGATCAAAATCTGAACAAATTATGCACTGTAATGCAATCGCATAAGCGAAGACAAAGTCACTTTATTTATATATGGCCCTTTGTACTTCTGATATCCCATCAGCAAATAATCTAAGTGGAGCACCTGGTCCGTACAAAACCAATGTTTTAAAACATGATCTGTAGCGACAGTTCAGGACTCCTCTTTGTTCCGAGTTTTATGCTATTCGCGCAAAGAAAGAATAAGATGATAAGCATAAATGTCAAATTGTCTCTAGGACTATCAGCCCTCATTGCGTGTCCCTGCAACTTTTATTGGATATCTTGTGGTCTCCATGATGTTCGAAATGTGCAGTACTTTTGTCGTATTATGCTGTCTATGTTATGACTTTGGCCTTTCTAAAGGGCCCGAGCATGGCCTATAGATATTAAAAGATTGTTCTTGTTCTTGTGCTTGTTCTCTCTCTCTTCTCTCTCTCTCTCGCTCATACTCTCTCTCTCTCATCTCTCCTCTCTCCCTCTCTCCTCTTTTCTCTCATTCTCTCTCTCTCTCCCTCTCCCTCTCTCTCTCTGTCTGTGTCTCTATTCTTGCTGTACCTGCATTGGATATTCTGTCTGTACTTGTCTGTCGGTTTCTGGTCTCTCTCACTTTTGTCTGTCTCTGTCTGTCTCTCGTCTCTGTCTGTCTCATGTCTGATCTCTGTCTGTCTGTCTGTATCTGTCTGTCTGTCTGTCTCTCTCTTCTCTCTCCTCCGCCTCTCTCCCATCTCTCTCTCTCTCTCTCTCTCTCTTTCTCTACTCACTCTCCCCCCCTCTCTTACTCTCTCTATGTGTGTGGTGCGCGCTGTGTTTGTGTGCTGTGTATGTGGTGGAATTTGTGTGTGTTATATATCTCTGTGTTTGTGTGTGTGTGTGTGTGTTTGTGTGGTGTGGGTGTGTGTGTGTGTAGTGTGTGTGCGTGCGTTGCGTGTGCGCGTGCGTGCGTGCGTGCGTGCGTGCGAGTGCGTGGCCGCCGTGCGTGTTCTACTATGGTTTGTGTGCTTGCTGTGCGTGCGCTTATGTATTTGTTCATAGCGAGCGCGTAGATTGGGGGCGTCATTCAATATGTGCGTGCGTGCATTACGTGTGTGTGCGCGCGCGCGTGTGTGTGTGTGTGTGTGTGTGTGTGTGTCTTGTGTGTGTGTGGTGTGCTACACATGTGTGATGTGTGGGTGTATAGTGTGTGGGTGTGGCGTGGTGCGTGCGTGGCGTGTGCGTGTGCGTGCGTGTGCGTGTGTGTGTGTGTGGTGTGTTGTGGTGTGTGTGTGTGTGTGACGTGCGCGCGCATACTGCGCGTGTGTGTGTGATTGCGAATCATTTGCATATATATGACCCCTTTCGATATCAATAACTTTGTTATTGCGTTACTGTCCGTCTCCATTGAAAGGTCTAAAAACAGAATAAAATCAGCACAATATACCCTAGGCACATCACTCGATGAATAAACGGATGAACACAACACTTGGGCTGCTCTTCGAGGATTTTCCCTGATAAAGAATACTATTATGTAAAGCATTTATTTTAACAGAGGTGTTCTTAAGCTTATGTGGGTGAGTGAGAGGGTGAGTGTGTAAGTAAGTAATCGATTGTGTCTTATGTGTGTGTGTGTGTGTGTGTGTGTGTGTGTGCGTGATGTGTGTGGTGTGTGTGGTGTGTGTGTTGTGTGTGTGTGGTGTGTGGTCAGTGTGTGGCTGATGTGTGTATATATAGTGTGTGTGTGTGTGTGTGTGTGTGTGTGTGTTGTGTTGTGTATATATAATGTGGTGTGTGGGTTTGTGTGGTGTGTGTGTGTGTGTGTGTGTGTTGTATGTGTGTGTGTGCATGTGTGTGTGTGTGTTGTGTATATGTGTGTCATGTGTTGGTATGTGTGTGGTGTGTGTCATGTGTGTGTTTATGTTATGTGTGTTGTATGTTGTGTGTGTAATATATGTGTGTGTGTGTGCAAGTGTGTGTGTGTATGTGTGTGTGTGTATGTGTGTAATGCTTGTTTTATGTGTGTAGTGTGGTGCGTGTGTCTATACATTGTGTGTGTGTGTATGTGTATGTGTATGTGTGCGATGTATGTGGTGTATGATGCTGTGTATGGTTTGTGTGTGTAATTGTGTGTGTATGTGTAATTGTGTGTGTGTGTGTTATGTTATTGGTGTGTGTGTGTGTTGTGTGTGTGTGTGTGTGTGTGTGTGTGTGTGTGTGGTGTGTATGTGTGTAGTGTGTGTATGTGGTGGCGGTTTTTGTGGGTGTCTGATGTGTGTGTGTGTGTGGTGTGTGTGTGTGTGTGTGTGTGTGTGGTGTGTTTGTGTATATGTGTGTGTGTCATGTTGTGTGTGTGTGCGTGTCACATTTTGCCCATGAGACGAGTGTTATGTTTAGCATTCGTCTCTATGGGCAATCTATTAGACTGAAATATGCTCATATTTTCTGGAAGAATTGGCACTGGGTTTCTTTCCCTGCCCCTGGGCTTTTACCACCGTCTTCACTACTACTACTACTACTACTACTCACTACTACTCTACTATCCTACTACTTTACTAGCTACTAACTACTACTGCTGCGACACTGCTGCTGCTGCTGCTGCTGCTGCTGCTGCTGCTGCTGCTGCTACTACTACTACTACTACTACTACTCTACTACTACTACTACTACTACTACTACTTAATACTCTACTACGCACACTACTATACTACTACTACTACTAACTACTACTACTACGACTACTACTACATACTACTACTAATACTACTACTACTACTAATACTACTACTACTACTACTACTACCTATCACTATCCTATCAATACTCCTGATCGATGCAAATTCTACTTCCTAACTAATCCTATTGCTACTGGACCTTAAAGACCCACCACGTCGCAATCACGTGTCAGAATCATGGTTCCACGTGTTTTCCCTCTTACAGCTGTAGAAATCTGAAAAATCTTCCAATGCATACGAGTAATGTGACACCGTGACGTGGGGGTCTTTAAATGAAACACCAATCCCTACGTTTATAAACAGACGTATACGACAACATTTGTAGACAACACAACACTTTAATAAAAGTCAGTTTTAATCTGTTAGTTGTTTCAAAATGAAGTTGACCAGGTTTTTTTGATGATTCCACTTGTCGTGTTTTCTTTGTTGTGTGTGAGGACACTAAACACGCGTTTATACACTATAATCTGTAAACGTTTGTTAGATAGACTCGACAAGAACCACCACGTCACGTGTCCAAATCAGATTTCACGTGTTTTCCTCCTTAAGCGGGTACGATTGTTCCTAGCCATAAGAGGGAATGCGACATTCGTGACGTGGTGGGGGGGGGGGGGGGGGGGGGGGGGGGGGGGGGGGGGGCGATTGGTCTTTAACAAAAGTTTTCATGCTCGAGTGGAACAGTTTCAAAACAAATGTTTTACAATACTGAGGGAAAGATTTCTCAGTGCACCTTTTTTTCTTTTTCTTTTTTGCGGGGGGGGGGGGAGAGTGATATTCTAAAAAACCAAGTTTCGTACAAATACTGAGAGGATTTTGCTGTGACAATCCAGAAAACAACCTAACACAATTGCATCGAATTCCTGTCATTCGATCCGAAAAGCCAATGTGTGTTTTTTTCTTTACGAGTCGTATGCGCCCAGACCTCTTTATACGTTCTGAACTTCTAAACCTTCCCCAAATCACTCTGTAGACCTTCATGCTTAACAGATGGCCAGCCACACGTCCCACTAATTGCGCACGACTGTACATCACGCAAATTCGAGCACGTACGTGGTCTCGATGCGCCAATCACATTTTGTTCTTGGAGGTCACGTGTCGATGTATCGCACAGTGGCTGACATTTTTATGGAACGTGGACTGGCCCTTAAGTGATGGAAAGAACGTGGCAATACAGAACCACACATTATTAAGTCTAGTACTTCTAAAACTTTTGTGTGTGTTTGTAGCAATTTTAAGAATAGCGAACGGAACTGGGGTAGCCTCCAGCTCCTCGCGCTATATACATTCTCTATTATTTTTGGCTTGTTTTTAATATGTTCTTGTGCCAGGATGACTCGACTTTTTTTTAAAAATTAAAATAATACTATTTTCGGGTTCAGAGGAAAATGTTCGTGGTAAAAATGAACGTTAATATAACTTAAGATTATGCATTACAACTTAAAAACACACACCCACATACACACACACACACACACAAACACACACACACACACACACACACAAACACACACACACACCCACACACACACACCAATATTATGCACAACACCAAACCTACTCACCCTCACACACCTACACAGCACACACACACACATCACACCACACACACACACAAACACACAACACACACACACCGACACACCACACACACACACACCACCCACACACACGCACACACCACATCACACACACCACACACACACCACACCACACACACACCCACCCACACACAACTCAAAACACCACACACCAACACACACACACACACACCACACACACACACGACACCGACACACACATCACAACACAATCAATTTGTCTTAAATCACTTTAGTGACACGGAACGTTAAATAGAGTAACAAAACACACACACACACACACACACAAACCAGCGCGCAGCACGCGCACAACACCACACACACACACACACACACACACACAACACAAACACACCCTCACGCGCGCACACACACGTGCGCGCACGCACAGACAGACAGAGTAGTGGGAGAGAGAGAGAGAGAGAGAGAGAGAGAGAGAGATGACGAGAGAGAGAGAATGTGTGTGTGTGAGAGAGAGAGAGAAAAGAGAGAGAGAGACAGGAGAGAGAGAGAGAGAGACAGAGAGCGGAGAGAGAGAGAGCACGCACGTGAGAGAGGGGGTGGGACAAAAATGTAGAATAAAAAGAAAAGCAAACATTCAAATGAAGATCGAAAGAAACAAAAAAACTCAAAACAAACAAAGCAACAAAGCACCAACACAATGGCAGAACTAGAATGCCTCACGCACAAAGGGTCCAAACCGAATAAATGGAATCATAATACGAATCGTTCGTCCGTAAAAACTGGAGATGAATAATATCCAAAAAATAATATACAAAATAAAATAAAGCACACACATAATAAGAACAAAAAACAAAACGAATACAAACGTCACCCTTTGACATGAAATGTATCCTCCTATCCTTTCAGGTACTGTATTTTCTTCAAATTGTTTTCTTGATTTCTTGAGGTGTTTTCCCCCCCTCCTTTCTATTGATCTTTATTTATTTTTTATTAGTCCCCGAGCCGAAGGTTCGGGGAGCTATTGTTTTTGTCTGATCCGTCCGTCCGGTGTCCGTCCGGTGTCCGTCTGTCCGTCCGGCTATTTCGTCCGTTTTTCTCAAAAACTATTTCAGTCTATCATCATCACATTTGGTACTAGCTTGCATCTTGGCGAACTAGTACCAAATGTAAACACCCTCTACATAAATTGCAACACTCACTTTGCTCTGGTTTCCTAGGAAAACCAAACCGTCAAATCGGCGATTCCTCCTTGGCGGAGGTGCTGGAAGTCAAATTATTTCACTCAAAGAGAAGGCGTGTGTCGTCCGTCTTTTCTAATGGCCGCCTGCGTTTAGATACAAATCGTTTGCACGAACATTTCGCAAAACAAGCCTTTTTATTTAATTTTTTTATAATTTCCTATACAGTTTATCTAAAGGTAAGTTTCGCTCACCAGCAAAGGAAATAGCTTCCAATTTTTTTCTTACTGCACTACAAAAAAAAAGAAAACGCTTCAACTACAATGGGTGACCTCCAACCACCCCATCCAAAATGGCGACTCTCTCCGGCATCTCCGCCAAAGAGGAATCGCCATTTTGACGGTTTGATTTCTAGGAAACCAGAGCAAAGTGAGTGTTCCGATCCTTGAAAAGGCTGTTCTTTCTGGTGATTTCGACGTGTTTCTTGCAAAAAAAACTCATCCATCAGGGTCCACCTTTAAAGGAAAGTAAGACTTTAAAAAAAAGGTTTTGCTCCGTCGAAATACATTACGGTCGCACACAAGCAGACTTT
>CM065696.1:19947988-19952988 GCA_017654935.2 Phymorhynchus buccinoides
AGAGAGAGAGAGAAGAGAGAGAGAGAGAGAGAGAGAGAGAGAGAGAGAGAGATGGCTTGGCTGATGATGGCACAAGGCACGTGGCACCGCTGCTTCTAGCTAGCTAGCTAGCGGGAGGACAATGCAAAACACCGCCTGGAACTGCAGGAACTAATCACAGAGACACCAGAGGTCACGGAATGGAAGGTGCTCGCTCGTTCAGTTGTGGTGGTTGACCCTTGATTAAGGGGACTAAACTGTGTGTGTCATTATTATGAAAGAATGAGAGAAAAGACAAAGAAGCAATCGGTGGTGGTACTGATGGGAGCACGGGACGAAAGTACTGGCTTCACCTGCTCTATCAACACAAGAGCAGCACCTGTATACACCAGCTAGTGACCGTACTTGACTGAGGCAACTATAACTGTTGAAATGTGCCTGAGAATGAGATAATAATTTAAAAAAAGCTCCCGGTGGTAGTGATGGGATCCAGAGACGAAAGTACTGGCCTCACCTGCTCTACCAACACAAGAGCGGCACCTGTATGCACCCGCTAGTGACCCTCGACTGAGGCAATATAACTGTTGAAATGTCCCTGAGAATGAGAGAATAATAATTTTAAAAAAACCCACCTGGTGGTAGTGATGGGATTATCAAGAGACGAAAGTACTGGCCTCACCTGCTCTACCAACACAAGAGCAGCACCTCTATGCACCCGCTAGTGACCCTTGACTGAGGCAATATAACTGTTGAAATGTCCCTGAGAATGAGAGAATAATAATTATAAAAAAAACCACCTGGTGGTAGTGATGGGATTATCAAGAGACGAAAGTACTGGCCTCACCTGCTCTACCAACACAAGAGCAGCACCTGCATACACCCGCTAGTGACCCATTGACTGAGGCAACTATAACTGTTCAAATGTCACTGAGAATGAGAGAATAATAATTTTAAAAAAGAAACACCCGGTGGTAGTGATGGGATCCAGGGACGAAAGTACTGGCCTCACCTGCTCTACCAACACAAGTGCAGCACCTGTATACACCCGCTGGTGACCGTACTTCACTAAGGGAACTATAACTGTTGAAATGTCCCTGAGAATGAGATAATTAAAAACAAAAACCGGTGGTTAAAGTGATGGGATCCATAGACGAAAGTACTGGCTTCACATGCCCTACCAACACAAGAGCATCCCCTGTATACGCCCGCTAGTGACCATTGACTGAGGCAACTATAACTGATGAAATGTCCTTGAGAATGAGAGAATAAAAAGCAAGAAACACCCGGTGGTAGTAATGGGATCCAGAGACGAAAGTACTGGCTTCACCTGCTCTACCAACACAAGAGCAGCAACTCTATACACCCGCTAGTGACCGTACTTGACTGAGGCAACTATAACTGTTGAAATGTCACTGAGAATGAGATAATTACAAAATAAACACCGGTGGTTATAGTGATGGGATCCATAGACGAAAGTACTGGCCTCACCTGCTCTACCAACACAAGAGCAGCACCTGCTCTACCAACACAAGAGCAAAAAAAAAAACACCGGTGGTGATAGTGATGGGATCCATAGACGAAAGTACTGGCTTCACCTGCTCTACCAACACAAGAGCAGCCCCATATACACCCGCTAGTGACCCTTGACTGGGGTGGGTGGGGGACTTGTTTGTGGCACTATGTGATCGAAACACACGTTGCTTCTTCTGTTCTTCGATCATTGAGGTGCTTCAGTGGAACTGAAATGATTGCTGAGCAAACAAAAAAAACGACGTACAGGTTAGCAAGGTTAAAATGTATGGTCATGCTGTTGTTGTTTTTGTTTACGCTACGGGGGTAAATAAGCAAGAGAAAGGGAGGTTCATTTTGTCGACATAGTCTTTTGTTTCGAGTATTCTACTTTTTTCAAGCTACGCAAAAGTGTGTTCTATTTTAAATACAGTTTAGGATTGAAGCGGAACTTTGGTCAAATCCTGTACTGGCACGTATATATCTCTTCAATAATAATTGGAAACACCGATTTTCTTTTCTATTCTACTTTTTCAAGCTATGTAAAAGTGTGTTCTATTTTAAATACAGTTTAGGATTGAAGCGGAACTTTGGTCAAAGCCTGTACTGGCACGTATATATCTGTTCAATAATAATTGGAAACATCGATTTTTTTCTCTTTTCTATTTTGTTTAATTTGGGAAATGGCTTCTGTCAATGTCTTCCCCCCAATCACAGATCAGACAGTAACAATAAAAATAAAAATAAATTAAATTAAATGTGATTAATAATTGCGAGATCCGTTGCGAGCTAGGGAGGTGTATTGATTGATAGGCCGTGCTAGAGACTGGGGAGGGGGGGGGGGGGGGGGGTAGGGGGTGTGTTCCATTGTGCGCAAGTACAGGCTTACGCGCGTGCGAGCATGCGAGGTTGTGTATTCACGTGCATGCATTTGTACGTTTGCTCTTTTGCTGGTTTTTGTTGTTGTTGTGCATCGACACTGGTGATAATAATTGTGTGGATTAGGCTAAGCCTGACCAACAAGACAAGCAGAAGGTGTAGAAACTATTTGTTTACGAAAGACACCCTAGGGTATCCCCCCGGGGGAAAAACGACACTGGTGACAATAATTGTGTGGATTAGGCTAAGCCTGACTAACAACGCAAGCCGAAGGTGGGGGAACTATTTGTGCGAAAGACACCCTGGGGTATCCTCATGTGTGGACTACGCTAAGCCTGACTAACAACGCAAGCCGAAGGTGGGGGAACTATTTGTGCGAAAGACACCCTGGGGTATCCTCATGTGTGGATTAGGCTAAGCCTGACTAGGCTAAGCCTGACTAACAACGCAAGCCGAAGGTGGGGGAACTATTTGTGCGAAAGACACCCTGGGGTATCCTCATGTGTGGATTAGGCTAAGCCTGACTAGGCTAAGCCTGACTAACAACGCAAGCCGAAGGTGGGGGAACTATTTGTGCGAAAGACACCCTGGGGTATCCTCATGTGTGGATTAGGCTAAGCCTGACTAGGCTAAGCCTGACTAACAACGCAAGCCGAAGGTGGGGGAACTATTTGTGCGAAAGACACCCTGGGGTATCCTCATGTGTGGATTAGGCTAAGCCTGACTAGGCTAAGCCTGACTAACAACGCAAGCCGAAGGTGGGGGAACTATTTGTGCGAAAGACACCCTGGGGTATCCTCATGTGTGGATTAGGCTAAGCCTGACTAGGCTAAGCCTGACTAACAACGCAAGCCGAAGGTGGGGGAACTATTTGTGCGAAAGACACCCTGGGGTATCCTCATGTGTGGATTAGGCTAAGACTAACCAACAAGACAAGCAGAAGGTGGGGGGAACTATTTGTACGAAAGACACCCTGGGGTATCCTCATGTGTGGATTAGGCTAAGCCCGACCAACAAGACAAGCAGAAGGTGGGGGAACTATTTGTGCGAAAGACACCCTGGGGTATCCTCATGTGTGGATTAGGCTAAGCCCGACCAACAAGACAAACCGAAGGTGGGGGAACTATTTGTACGAAAGACACCCTGGGGTATCCTCATGTGTGGATTAGGCTAAGCCCGACCAACAAGACCAGCAGATGGTGGGGGAACTAATACTACAATAGACACTCTGGGATATCCCCAACGGGGGGGAAACAACACCGGCAATAATCATAATAATAATAACTGTGTGGACAATAACTGTGATAATTCACGCCTTGTTTGTCTCACTTTGGTTCTGACCCACGCATCGCTAGATGGTTGGTATGGTAATCAACTTTGGTGGAGGCGAGTTAATTAACCCTTTCACCGCCAGCCATATTTCAGCTAAAACTTTCCATTTACCTGGGTAGAGAACAAAATCCATCTGCAGTATTACGGATTCTTCTGTGACAGATATAAAATAGGTCTACCCTTACTTCCCAAAACTAAGACAATAGGGTCTTTGGATAATAGACCCCAATTTGATGCCTTTTAGTGACATAGGTGTTAAATCACTGTGGTGTATAAATGCGACATTGGCGGTGAAAGGGTTAAAAAAAAAGAGAGTACCCCCCCCCCCCCCCCCCCTTTTGCTCAATTTCGTTGTGTGGAGTATTAGGCTAAGCCTGACCAGCAAGGCAGGATGAGTCGCACGGGAAGGGGGTGTCCGGCAGGGGGTCAGCCCTACGTCAGGATGCGGACAGCGGCCTGCGACTGGACTGGAAACAACTCCTGGGTCTGCTGCCCGTTTCTCTTCGGCGGTGACCCCGCCAATCCAGAGGAGAAGACACGTCACAGCACGCAGGTGAGAGGAACAGGGGTCTGTGTCTGTGTCTGTTTGTAGTTCCCCTTTAATCTGTGAGCTCTCTTCTTGTCTCTTTCAAGACCCACCACGTCACGTGTCAAAATCACGGTGTTCACGCGTTTTCCCTCTTACAGCTTGTAAGAAATATTACAGATCCAACCAGATCATGTGTCAAAATCACGGGTTTCACGTGTTTTCCCTCTTATAACTTGGATAGAAATCTTGTTTTGACCAAGTCTGACTCCCATATATATATATAAATGGCCCCGAATTCAGCCTCAATTTGAAGTTGGAGAAATTTGTATGTGGGTCACAGCAACCCAGAAAAAACCCAAGGGACTTATTCGTGGTGCGTTACTGGGTCTTTAAAAACCCACCAGATCACGTGTCAAAATCACGGGTTTCACGAGTTTTCCCTCTTATAACTTGGAAAGAAATCTTGTTTTGACCAAGTCTGACTCCCATATATAAATGGCCCCAAGTTCAAACCGAAACAACAGTTTAAAGAGCAGCCTCGATTTGAATTTGGGGAAATTCGTATGTGGGTCACAGCAACCCAGAAAAAAACCAAGGGACTTAATCGTGGTGCGTCACTGGGTCTTTAAAGACCCAGCAAATCACGTGTCAAAATCACGGGTTTCTTATAGCTGGTAAGAAATCTTGTTTTGACCAGGTTCAACTCCCATACAAATGTCCCCAAATTCAACACGAAACATTTTAAAGAGCAGCCTCAATTTGAAGTTGGGGA
>CM065696.1:19962988-19965488 GCA_017654935.2 Phymorhynchus buccinoides
ATAAGTGTTTTAAAACGAGTAGGTCAATGCATTTTCTTCAGCTAGGCTAGAATTTAGACTGTGTTTTCTCAAAATGGCCGACGCTCACCCTACCAACTTTAAATGCCCATAACTCTGGAATGCAAAAAGGTACAAGAATGGTTCTTGCATCATTAGAACGAGAATTGTCTGAAGATTGCCCACGTATCGTTTTCTCAGAATGATCAGTTTGACACTTAATGTCCCTTTCGTGGTGCCGGGTCACAAATGAAGAGTTGTTCCGTCATGTAAGTAGATAAGGCAGAAATGACCTTTGGGGAAACTTTCTTTTTTTGGGGGGAAGCGGGACTAGGGAACTTTACGTCAATAATAAAATCGTTATCTACGTAAAAGGTCCAGAACAAATCTGTGACTTTCTGTCAGGAGAACGAAGATGTACTTGGTCGATTGCCTTTCCCCTTAGGGTGCTGCGTGCTTGTGTGTGTGTGTGTGTGTGTGTGTGTGTGTGTGTGTGTGTGTGTGTGTGTGTGTGTGTGTGTGTGTGTGTGTGTGTGTGTGTGTGTGTGTGTGTGTGTATGTGTGTACGTGTGTGTGTGTGCGCTTGCGTGTGTGCATGAGTGTGTATGTGTTGTGTGTGTATGTATGTGTGTGTGTGTGTGTGCGTGTACGTGTGTGTGTGTGTGTGTGTGTGTGTATGTGTGTGTGTGTTTGTCTCTCTCTCTCTCTCTCTCTCTCTCTCTCTCTCTCTCTCTCTCTCTCTCTCTCTCTCTCTCTCTCTCTCTCTTTCGCTCACTCAAGCGCGCTTGTAGGCCTGTATGTGTGTGTGTATGTGTGTGTATGTGTATGTGTGTGTTTGCGTAAGCGCACGCGCGCGCGACTGTGTGTGTTGATGTGAGTGGGGTATGTATTGTATTTATGTTTTTGTGCACATATGTATGTGTATGCACGTGTGTGCGTGTGTTCGGGCGTGCGCGCGCGCACGCGCGTATATGTATATGTGTGTGTAATATGTGTGTATGTCCGTGTGCGTGCGTGCGTGCATACGTGTGTGCGCGCGCGTGTATGTGTTCTTTTGTTAGTTGGCAGATTTTCGACATGCCCATATCTGTCTCTCTGTCCTCACCATTCAGTTTTGTCATCGTCCTTTCCTCGTCCATGTCATCGTCAGCGTTGTCATCATTGTTGCCCTTTTCCTTCTTATCATCGTCATCGTCGTCGATGTCGTCGTCGTTGTCCTCCTCCTTCTTCACCTCCTCCTTCTTGTTCTCTTCCTCCGCGTCATCATGAATTATTTGTACCATTCCGTTTCTGTCTCTCATTTTTTCTCCTATTTTTTTCTTTCTTGTTTAATGAGATGGTTTTCTGTATGTGTGCGTGTCTGTCTGTTTGATTGTCTCTTTGTCTGTCTGTCTGTCTGTTTCCCTCGCTCACTCCCTTTCTCTCTCTTTCTCTCTCTCTCTCTCTCTCTCTCTCTCTCTCTCTCTCTCTCTCTCTCTCTCTGTGTCTCTCTCTCTGTCTCTCTCTCTCTCTCTCTCTCTCTGCTCATGGCTGGGTGTAAAAAAGTATGAATACTTATCTCATTACTTGTGTATAATTAAATTTTCGTTCGTTCGTTCGTTCTGTTCTCCTCTCTCCGCTGTCCCCTCATCTCTCTCTGGCTCAGTTCAGTCTATTGTCTCTTGTCTCATTGTCTCTCTCTCTCTCTCTCTCCTCTCTCCCCTCTCTCTCTCTCTCTCTCTCTCTCTCTCTCTCTCTCTCTCTCTCTCTCTCTCTCTCTCTCTCTCTCTCTCTCTCTCTCTCTCTCTCTTCTTTGCTACCTCGCATACTGCTTTCAAAGTTTGAATCGATTTGCATGTACTTGTTTATTATTGTATTTTCTGTCTACGTTCTTTGCTGTTGACCCTACCCCGCTGTCCCCTTTGACATGGGCAGATGGTCCAGTTCAGTAAAATATTGTTCATTGTTCATTGTTGTTCTCTCCTCTCTCCCTCTCCCCCTTTCTGTTGCTCAGTCTCTCTCTCTCTCTGTCTCTGTCTATGTCTCTGTCTCTCTCTCTCTCTCTCTCTCTCTCTCTCTCTCTCTCTCTCTCTCTCTCTCTCTCTCTCTCTCTCTCCTCTCTCTCTCTCTCTCTCTCTCTCTCTCTCTCTCTCTCTCTCTCTCTCTCTCTCTCTCTCTCTCTCTCTCTCTCTCTCTCTCTCTCTCTCTCTCTCTCTCTCTCTCTCTCTCTCTCTCTCATCAACCAAACGCGCGGTCGATGATGTAGGAAGGAACACACAACATCAATTTTGAATCGGGCTGCCAATTCCATTACCCCCCTGCCAATCTAGCAGCAGACAATCTATCAGGGATCACAATCATGCCCGTTGATAGTTCTCCATGTTTTTTAGTCCCCGAGCCGAAGGTTCGGGGAGCTATTGTTTCTGTCTGATCCGTCCGTGCCTCCAGCGTACCTCCGTCCGTCCGTCCGTCCGTCCGGCTATTCGTCCGTTTTTCTATAAAAAAACCTATTCAGTCTATCATC
>CM065696.1:19982988-19985488 GCA_017654935.2 Phymorhynchus buccinoides
AATTCATGACAACTGTTGTTATAGACCATTCATCAAGAAATGTTGTGAAAAAAACTGCATTAAAATACATGCAAAACTTTGCGAAATATTAGCGATTATGTCTTTCGGGGTTTGAACCCCGTAACTGGCGCGACCTTGACCTTAATGTAAAACTAAATAATTCAGTGGATAGCTTGTATCTTGGCAAACTAGTATACCAAATATGATGATGATAGACTGAATAGTTTTTGAGAAAAACGGACGAATAGCCGGACGGACGGAGGCACGCCGGACGGACGGACGGACACCGGACGGACACCGGACGGACGGACACCGGACGGACGGACGGACCAGACAAAAACAATAGCTCCCCGAACCTTCGGCTCGGGGACTAACAACAGCAACAATAACACAAACAGCAGCAACAACAGCAGCAACAACAGCAGCAACAATAGCGGCAAAAGCAGCAACAACAGGGGGTGGGGGGTGAGGGTGCTATCGTCAAGGCTGCTCACGTTTTGTTTCAGACAGCGTCATTCATCAAGCTAATCTTCACATGAACTCATTACATCACTGACCCTCAATCGACAAGAATGCTTTCAAAACAATGAATCCAAGAATATGTTTTGTTTGTCACTGTTATCAAAACCTTTTTTTCATCATAAATCCAAGCTAGATGACAGTTACAGTTATTAAGAATAGCACACAAAAATAGGCAGTACAAGGCCTGCATTTGTTAGTTTGTTTGTCTTACCCTGGCTTAAAGACTCCAGGGATCATACCAACAGCCGAAACACTTGAACACTATGGTACAAATGCACCAGCTAGGGATAAGAACATTACGTGTGTGACCGTTTTTTGATTACCCCGCCACATGTGCAGCCACACTCTGACTTCGGAGGATTTTAGACTGATGATGTTATGCTAGGAGCTTGTCATGGCTTAAGACAATCCCCGCACAAGCCATGCAGAACATAACCAACATTTTGATGTAGCCTTGGCGGTCTAGCTTATGTCAACTAGTCTGACACAAGCCAAGGCGTCAAGGCCTGTACTTAATACAGTGTAACAGACAGGTAGACAGATAGACAGAACAGACAGGTAGCTAAACATGTGGGCAGACAGACAAGCAGACAGACGAATAGACAGCCAGCCAGACAGGGAACAACACATAGACAGACAGACAGACGGACAGAAAGACATGCAGATCAAGGACACGCATAGAGACGGACGACATTCACGTAATTGAGCCAGTTGTCCATTTGTGTGAAGTGTTTGCATTTTACAATGTTGCCCGTTTTAGTACTAAAGAACAGCAGCAAAAATGCTACTATCTGAAAGGCTGATGAGAAAGTTCGATGACTTCCTTGGTACAGCGCTCAATGTAGGGGAGGGAGAAGGGAGGGGGGATGGGGGATGCTAGCTCAAGGCTACAGTGATGAATACAGAGCTCAACAGTTGTTGTTTTTCAGAAGAGAACCAACTCCAACGCTTTCAATAGATAATGACACTTCTGTTCTCTTGTTGATTAACTAAGGCGGTGAATGAATGAAAATGGGGTTTAATGTCCTCTCGGCTGCAAACAGCACATGCGAGACGAACCATCAACCAACCACCATTAACAACCATTTAACTAAGGCTATGAAAGCCTTGAAGGGTATATAACAGCCACCAGTTGGTTTAGTTTGTTCTGACTTTGCATGCAATGAAAATTTAAATAACAAACCTCTGTAGTAAGCTTAATCCGCAAATGGAACATTGATAATCCGACAACTGTTGCCATTTAGCTTTTCCCAGCAAAACCCCACCCCACCCCCACCCCAAAAGATGCTATACAGTATTCGAAGTGCTCTAGATTATCAAGTCCAAATAATCAGCGTTTGTTGCACAGCTGTTTGTAGGTTTTGTTTTTGTTTTTGTTTCGTTTTGTGGGTTTTGTTCTGTACAGAGCGCCACAAACGCAATGCTCCTAAGCAACTATGAACCGGGTTCGCATTTTCGTCAGAGTGTGGCGCTCATGGCGCTCATCAAATGAATCTTCGCACCGTTCTGTTACATCACTGGCACTAATTATCACGCCCACTCTAAAATGCCTCCATGGGGAGTCTTCACTCTGCTACCCATTTGCTCGGGATATCACAGATCGGTGAAAACCATGTCCGCAACCAAGCATTAATTATCATATTCATTGCATTAACCCTTTCACCGCCAGCCATATTTCAGCCAAAAATCGCCATTAAATTACCTTGGTAGAGAACAAAATCCATCTGCAGTATTGGGGATTCTTCTGTGACATATATCAAATAAGGTCTATCCTTACTTCCCAAAACTAAGACAATAGAGTCTTTTGGATAATAGACCCCAGTTTGAGATGCCTTTTAGTGACATAGGTGTTAAATCACTGTGGTGCTAAAATGTGACTTTGGCGGTGAAAGGGTTAAAAGGCGTAGTAAGTCTGCACCGTAACGCATAAGGAAATGGTAGCACCGTTAAGTCCTTTCGCGACCAGTTGCCCTCTCGC
>CM065696.1:19990488-19992988 GCA_017654935.2 Phymorhynchus buccinoides
GGGAGGTCTGAAGAAAAGTGGAGTGAAGTGGGGTTGGGAGGTGGTGACGAGAGAGAGAGAGTCAGGGACAGAAAAAGAATGTTAGAAAAAAGAGCCCACTCAGTCGACAAAAACTAACTGCATAGCAAAGAGTCGAGCGTGGTTTAATTGTCAGGTGTGTGTTGTTGTTGTTTTTTTTTTTTTAAAACCGGTTGAACGTCAAGACAGTAAAAGTTGGCTCCGTCACAAAAGCGAAAGAAACTTGGGTGCGTGACTTGAGTGAGAGAGGAGAGGAAATGAAAAAGGCTCTGTTTATATACAAATGAAAGCTGAGATTGACAATTCCTCAAACTGCAGGAAAAAGGAACATATTCATTTGCAGGTGAAATTGGAATGGGTGCTCACTGCTTACGCATCACTATTGAATAGTGGAGCATTTGAAATAACTGCTCCTCCTTCTGTTCGGTTTGTACCGCTGCTGCTGATATACTCTAAGCCTCAGGGGGCCTCCATTCACCTGCCGAATCGCGGATGATAAAAGCTTGCTCACCTGGTCTAGTCTTCTGCAATCTCTCTCCCTCTCTCTTTTCCTGGCACTGCCACAGAGAAGAAGAGAAGCAGCATCAACAGTATACGGTTCGTGTGTTATCATCACCCCGGGTTTCTGGAACCCGCTTCGCTCTGTTTTCTCAGGCCCCCCGATAGTTTGGAGAGACCAGCCGAGGCACCGACGTGGCACCTTTAGGTGTTCTGGAACCAGACAGGGGTCGATGGCAAAAAACACCCCTCCGGAGGTGTTCTGTGAGAGATGGAACTGACAGATTAGTGGGTTGCCAGGAAAACACTAAATAAATGATAAAAGAGGGATTCGTGTTGCAATGTTTTGATATTGAGTCTTCGCGGGGATTCCTAAGTTTGTTTTGGATGTTCATCTTACCCGGTTAGAAATGCATTGAAACAACACTGAGCTGACGACAAATACGTAACGAGAGTAAGGAGAGATAACAGTGCAACGTTCATCAAAGAAAATACCATCCGCAGAAATCAAGGTGTCTGTGTTGGTTGTGCAAGAGTTAATTAAATAAACGCAATTGTGGTTATGAAAGACATGTATGCATTTTTTGCAAAGCTACACAATCTCGGAATGTATTTTTGTAATCCTTTATTTTCGAATACTTTTTTTTTGTCTTAGACGAGTTGTGAACCGTCAAAAAGAAACGAAATT
The DNA here is from genome assembly GCA_017654935.2 of Phymorhynchus buccinoides. Lineage (NCBI taxonomy): Eukaryota > Metazoa > Mollusca > Gastropoda > Neogastropoda > Raphitomidae > Phymorhynchus > Phymorhynchus buccinoides. The sequence goes on from CM065696.1 coordinate 19,991,693, forward strand.
TAATGATATCAACATGACAGATGAAAAAGGCTTACTATCATGTGAAGCGTGACAGGGAGACAACTGAAAAAACCCTCATTGGATCGGCCCCTACCCCTTTTGTCGCTTGGGGATAATGGACTGAGATTAGTTAAAAAAGCCGCATCAATTTTTCAACGCAACGATGCCAGCCTTCAAGGAAAAGGTCTAAGCTCTAAAACAATCAGAGCTGATGTCTGGAGATTAAACCGTTGATTCTTCGGGGAAGAAGATTGATGATGGACTCGCCTTCGATCGATGATCACAGATGAAGCAAATTATTTATTTTATTTATTTTATTTATTTTATTTAAGTGTCCATTTCTGTGATGGAATCGCCCCCGTCTTTCGCTCTCCATTACACAGATTCGTTGATGCCTTAGGGAAGGAGACGTGGTTTGCGTACAGTGTTTATAAAAAAAAACCAATCATGAAGTGAAGAGCTTTAAGATAGTGGCCTAATAAAATAAATAAAAAATCTTTTCTTCCCTTGTTTAATTCAGAAACATGCTCTGAAATTTTGGCTATTCTTTGACTTGGGTGTTTGTTTGTTTATTCTATATTTGTCAATCGACATGCTGATACCATGATGTTGGAACAACTTCACGATGTTTATTGAATTTCTTTCTGTTGGTAGAGTTCACGGATTGACTCTGTCCTTTAAACAACAACAACAAAATGGAAACAACAACAACGGATTTAGTTCTTTTACAGTTCTTATACAACAACCTACACCCATTTGCCAGTATTCTTGCAAAATGCTGGCAGAAATGCAGTCAGGGAAACGTGTGGTATTTGCTGGGGCGGAGGATCCCCAATTTTAATTCCTGCTACTGTTGTGCCAGACTTGTGGAACTTCAGATTTGTGGAGGAGGAGGAGGAAAGTAAAGCCGTGTTTCTGTGCTAGTAGAGTGGTGGGGAGGGAGGTGTTTATTGGCTGCTCAGTGGTGTTGTTGATGTTGTTGTTGTTGTGTTGTTGCTGTGATTATCTACCGCCCTGTAATGGATGGGTGATAGTCGAGTTCCCTTACTACAGTGTTGGAGATTCCATCGGCAGATCAGATCAGAAAGAGACAGACAATGGATTTTATCATTCTGAAAGTGAGTCCGGGCGTGGAGTGCTAATTGTTATCTGTTGTTTGTGTTTGGAGGTTTGTAGTCTGGTCCCATATCTGGGTGTGCTACGGGTTTGGTATCATTATATAATAGTCTACTGTCAACAGTGTCTTGGTGTCTCTGTCTCTGCTTCGTCAAGTTACTGTGTTTGTTTATTTGTTTG
>CM065696.1:20015488-20022988 GCA_017654935.2 Phymorhynchus buccinoides
TTGGTCACCCCCTCATGTTATCTACGACCCTCAGTCTCAAAGTCTGCTTCTTTCTGTTTCATGAAAATAAGTCTAGGCTGATCCTAACTGTGACGTAAGTGTCCCGCGCGACCCGCTTTCTTTATTTCTTATCTACCACCCCCCCCCCCCCCCCCCCCCCTTCTCCCCCTCTCCCCATCCCCCCCCCCCCCCCCCCTCTCCTTTTCATGTCTCGACCAGCCGCCACGTTAATTGCCATCCACCACCAAAGAGAACGCCGATTAAGGGATTGGTCCCTTTGAAGTTCGATTTGTCTCCCCGGTCGGCATGTAACCCCTACAGAGGTTATCTCCCTTCACCCCCCCCCCCCCCCTATCTCTGTTCCCCATCACGAGATAGTGATATCAACAGTCGGCTCCCTTTGTAAGACAACTCGTCCTTTCTAATCACGAGAAGGATTTGAATGTCGGCACGTGATAAGGATGTAATCGGCGCGTGATTGTTCTGTACATTTTGAACATCATCTTGTGATGTGTCGACTGCTATAAACCAATGACAGGCTTTCATTGTTTGAAAGTGAAGGCTATAATTGGAGTGGTGAGAAAAAGTTGTCACACAAGACGCTGAAACGTAGCTAGAGCAACACTCCCAGCCAGTCATAATAAGCCCACTAGTAAGTATTATTGATGGCAGGTGATTGAGATCTGGTTTGGTTGTTTGTTTGACCCTAGTTTTGATCTAGATCCTATGTTCAATGATGAATAAGGAGTAGATAGATATGTTATAGAAAAGAAGTGGTAAACATTCTATTCTATTTATGTGCACTGATTATTTGTGTGTGTGTGTTTTTGACTTGAACACTTTTGGTACCAGAACCGGAGTTTATGCCTACTAACCCATTTGTCTATTTTTAGTAGGAAACCTATGGGCCGCAATCTTGCACTTTATGATACCATTCCTTTCCAGGTGTTGGATGGAGAGTGATGTTGGATTGATCACCTTTTATGTTTTACTGATCTCAGTTTGTTAACTGAAATTCAGTTTATTTATTAACTAGTGCTATTGTACAAGGGAAGCCTTCTAGCCGGTTGGGATTCACTAATGCCCTGCCGACTGAAGCCCCTTGTCTCTAAGCCATAGAGATCTACATCCACCTTCTCCTGTGATTATCAGCAGGGCATCGTGGGCCGGACGATCATCCCAGACTCCACCAAGCACCAAGACGGGACCGCCGCCAAGACGACCCGCACCCAGAATCCGCGAGGAGACCACGCTTGAACCGTGCCATCCCGCGAAGCCGTAACCAGAACGACTGGGAGCTACTCTCATCTGACGAGCAAGCCCAGCCAACCCAGCACTCGCCGATCACCACGGAGGAACTTGAAACAGCTAAGTCCACCGGACTGCGCCAATCATTTGAACTTTCCTACGGACACTGAAGATAATTAGTAACCCTTCCGGCATGGGGCGAACCTTATAGAAAGACAAAAGTCTTGTGAATCCTTTCGGATTTCATTGTTTTTTTATCCATATTTTGTTTTGGCGCCATTGAGTTGCTTTATTATTATTGTTGCATAATCTCATGCAGATTTTGGGAGTAAATAAAATACAAGTGTCAAATAATCCTGAACCCTTTGGTCAGACTGATGAGAGTGGGAGTCTTGTAATTTCATGTAAAACCCTACTTCTCTCTGTCTACCATTTAGAGCAATTCAACCACTTGTATTTCTTACAACCATACGAGCCAGAACCCGGGCACAAATATAAATTTATTAGATGAAAAGGGGCCGGGAAAGTTGCTCATCTCCCATACCCTAGAGAAGTGGGCTAAAGGCAAATTTTCTAAAGTCTTCCCTAGAGACTTAGCCTTTTAACCCATTACCTCGTCACATCTAATCCTATTCCTTTCCCGTACTTTGATCACCCCCTCATATCTACGACCCTCAATCTCAAAGTCTGCTTCTTTCTGTTTTGAAAATAAGTCTACTGATCCTAACCCTATTCCTTTCCCGTACTTTGGTCACCCCCTCATATCTACGACCCTCAATCTCAAAGTCTGCTTCTTTCTGTTTGATGAAAATAAGTCTAGGTAAAATACAAAATAGCCATCTTAAATCATGTCATAACAGTATTGTTTTTATTCTATTGCCGTTACTATTTCTTATAGTGCAGCTGGTACTGTTGTTGTTGTCGTCGTTGTTAGTGTTGTTGTTGCTGTTGTTGTTGTTGTTGTTGTTGTTGTTGTGGTGGTGGGTGGTGGTGGTGGTGGCCTAGTTGGCTGATGAACTACAGGGAATCAAGAAATGGGAGGGAGGGAGAGAGAGAGAGAGAGAGAGAGAGAGAGAGAGAGAGAGAGGAGAGAGAGAGAGAGAGAGAGAGAGAGAGAGAGAGAGAGAGAGAGAGAGAGAGAGAGAGAGAGAGAGAGAGAGAGAGAGAGAGGCAGAGAGAGAGAGAGAGAGAGAGAGAGAGAGAGAGGAGAGAGAGAGAGAGAGAGAGAGAGAGAGGAGACAGAGACAGAGACAGAGACAGAGACTGAGACAGAGACAGAGACAGAGACAGACACAGATAGACACAGACAGACACAGACAGACAGACAGACAGACAGACAGACATACGTCATAATAGACACTCAGAGAAATATGGGCGCATATCGAGAGAGAGAGAGAGAGAGAGAGAGAGAGAGAGAGAGAGAGAGAGAGAGAGAGAGAGAGAGAGAGAGAGAGAGAGGCAGGCAGAGAGAGAGAGAGGCAGGTAGAGAGAGAGAGAGAGAGGGAGGCAGGCACAGAGAGAGAGAGAGAGAGAGAGAGGGAGGCAGGCAGGCAGAGAGAGAGAGAGAGAGAGGAGACAGATACAGACAGAGACTGAGACAGAGACAGACAGACAGACAGACAGACATCATACAGACAGACAGAGAAATGTGTGAGCATATCTGTGGCGCAGATACCAACAGACAAACAGACATAGCCAACTTAGACACAGACGTCAGACACACACACACCAATACCACTCAGACAGAGAAATGGGAATATAAAAAGGGGCAAGGAATATCTATGGGTAAGCGTGATGTCTGGCATTTTATAGGCAGTCTTCACCCCCCCCCCCTCCCCTACGTGTCGGCTCCACCTAAAATGGATGTGGAAAGATTTGAACCCGAGCCCCGTGTAGGGCTGAGCCCTATCCAGAGACTGATGGGGAGGGGTCAGCCTGTCTACGTCCATTTTGGCCTGCTTGACTTGGCTCCCAACTTGACCGAGAGTAATTAGTATGGATATGTGTGAGTTCCTCGCTTGCGCAATCCCCCCCCCCCTGGCGGCGCACGTAACTTTCCTATTCATTATGTGCATACAAATGAGAGTGCATTACACAAATGCGCATGCATGCGTGTGTGGCTTTCTTTATCTTTACAGATATTCTCCAGATTGCGTCGTACTACTAGTAGACTATCTTTTAAGAAAAAATGACTTATGCTGGGCCTGTATTCACATTGATATAGTATGAGACTTATCATCACGATATCTTAGACTGAACTCCTTCTAAAGTCCTCTTAAATCCTTCTTCTTTTGAAGGATTTTTAAGATAGCATGATGATAAGTTTTATACTATCTCAGTGTGAATACTGGCCCAGGTGTATAAGCGAAGAAGAAGAAGAAGAAGGAAAACAAAAGAAGAAGAACAAGAAGAAGAAGAAAAAAAGAACAAGAACAAGAACAAGAACAAGAACAAGAACAAGAACAAAATGATGATGATGATGATGACGACGACGACGACGACGACGACGACGACGACGACGACGACGACGATTCTTTCTATTCGATTCATGATACCGTAAAGAACTACTGTTCCGGAAAAACAACAACTGAACATTCAGAAACAGCAATGACAACTATAACAACGTTGATAACAATAGCAACAACAACAACACAATCAGAAAAAAGAAAAGAAAGGGGGGGAAAAAAGAGAAAAGAAAACAAGTTCAATACAATAATTGAAAAAAAGTAATAAAGCTATCTTAACCCTTTCACCACCAATGTTACATTTATGCACCACAATGGTTTAACACCCATTTCACTAATGCCATCAAACCAGAGCCTGTTATCCAAAGACCCTATTTTCTTTACTCTCGGAGGTAAGGATAGGATAGGCCTAATGCTAAATATGTCACAGAGGAATTCTCAATATTGCAGATTTTTTTTTCTCTTCTCAGTTAAGTTTAATGGTATTTTTTTGGGGCTGAAAAATGGCTGGCGGCGAAAGGGTTAAAGAGCATACAATAATGAAAAGACAAAGAGAAAGAAAGAAAGAAACAAATAAACAAACTAAAAATATCCAAAACAACATCAAATAGACATTCAGAATGGAAGAACGACCCCTAACCCCCCACCCCCCGCCACCCCCTTGCAGTTAATCAGACAACAATGCAGCGATGAAGACTAAACAGAACAAAAACGTTAACCGTAAGATGAATCCGAAAAGATTGATATATATAGCTCCCTACAGGCCTAGCTACACTACATAATTTATTATGATCCAATCTCAATGCGATTCGAGTTGGACATTATTAGGCATGGTACGCGCGAAATTATACTATTACATAACTCTGATGAAATCTTACTAGTTATGTTCTCTACACACGACTCTGATAAAATATCTTATTTTCGTATCGAACGTTTTACTTGATTCGTGTATTTGCGGTCTACATGAATATTGTGAACGAAAATAGTAAAAGTTATTTTGTAGAGGGAAGTATTTCACGTGAATCATGACTTACATACATTGTCACAGTCGTATCGTATTGAGCTGTTTGAGGCCAAATCGTATACTATAGCGTGGCGTCGGCTTAGGAGATAGTGGTTGTTCCAACGTTGCTCTGGTTGTATTTTTTATGGTTTAATTTTAATCTCTAGAGCCATAATTACCAGCATAACTTCTTTTGGACGAGAGAGTGTGGATGTACTCTGGGCAAGGCATATCTACTATAAACACATTATAGTCAATCAACCATCTAGGAGTCATAATCAGTAAAGACAGACCAATTTCATTATTCAACATCAATATTGTTTTATCTCTCAATACTCTTTCTCGTCCCCATTCTTTCCCCAACTGTTTTCTTCTTCTTCTTCTTCTTCTTCTTCTTCTTCTTCTTCTTCTTCTTCTTCTTCTTCTTCTTCTTCTTCTTCTTCTTCTTCTTCTTCCACTTCCAGGTGCCTCTTCTTCTTCTTCTTCTTCTTCTTCTTCTTCTTCTTCTTCTTCTTCTTCTTCTTCTTCTTCTTCTTCTTCTTCTTCTTATTCTTCTTCTTCTTCTTCTTCTTCTTCGCTAAGAGTGATGAAACATTACAGTAGCCCTCATAGCAAGTGACCCCAAAGAACAAAATGTGACTCGGCACCATGAAAGGGACATTACGTGTCAAACTGACCATGGTTCTGAGATAATTATACGTTTGAAAACTTCAGACTTCAGACAATTCTCTTTCTCTTTCTCATCATGCAAGAACCATTCTTGTATTTTTTTTCGGTTCCAGATTTAAAAGCATTTAAAGTTAGTAGGGTGAGCGTCAGCCATTTTGAGAAAACTCAGTCTAAAGTCTAGCCTAGCTGAAGAACATTCATCGTTCTACTGGTTTTAAAGCACATGTAAGACAATTTAGAGACCATACTAAAGATTATTCTTTACGAATATGAAAGATAAGATGTCAGAGAACACGAAAATACCCCTAACTTAGAGCGTTGATGAATAAGCGCTATAGAAAAGTTCTTAATAAATAACTAGCTCAAAATGGACACAAACATATTTTTCACTTTCCAAGCCTGTTTTGAGAAACTAGCCCAGCGGGGGTGCTGGATCGCAAATGAGATGGCAAATGATGCCTTTATTAGTATAGGGCTAGACACGGATATATTGCAAGAAAGAACAATGATTAGCGGCTCCTTCTTCCTGTGAGGAGTCATCAGGGCGCCACAGTGAAGTCTTCAACTTCCTCCAGCTCTGTCGGTCGTGAGCCAGAGTCTGGGTTTATGCGATTTTTTTGTGCTGTCTATATTAAGTCCATAGCGATTCAGCATACGCAAAAAAACACCAAAATAATATGTTGTGCTAAAAAGGAGGGTGGGTGGGTGGGGGAGGAGGGTATAGCTATGCGTTTGGGAGGGCGTGAGAGGAGGAGGGAGACAGGCCTAAGAGAGGGGTGGGGGTGGAGTGGAAGAGTTCCATCTGTATTGAAACAAATTCGGGACACTTTCCTGGCGTTGCACTGCCTCCGGCCATTGCCTCCAGGATCGTTCCCACCATCTTTATATCTACTTTAATGCCTCATATATATGTGTCTGAGACTTTCATTCGTGGTTGGAATGTTATCAACATCAGTCGCTCAACTACTTTTCGGTTGTTGCAGTAATAAATAGCCCCCCCCACCCCCCCACCCCCACCCCTCCTAAGCAAACACGGCGAAAGCGTGGCTGCTTTTCTGGCACCCCCGCGTGGCGTTTCTTCTGCCAGGCCTGACATTCTTTGGGACAGTAAAGAAAAAGACGACAGGTCAGAATGTGTCAAGGGATGGCGTCTATACGCTCTGAGAACCCCCCCCCCCCCCCCCCTCCACCCCCACCCCGTCCCTTCTTCCCCCCTCTACTTCCATGCAATAACCTCAAAGATATCAAGTTTACTACCCCAAAGTATCCCCCAAATGCCTGACTCATTTTAGGTCACTGACTGTACGGGTGTAAAACTATTCTACGCCTTGCTTGCTATGTAAACTATGTCACTCTTTTCTAAAGACCCACCAGATCACGTGTCAAAATCACGGATTTCACGTGTTTTCTCTCTTAATTATAGCTGGAAAGAAATCTTGTTTTGACCAGGTCTCACTAATGCCCCCAAATTCAAAGCCATACATCATTTTAAAGAGCAGCCTCAGTGCATTTATATATGGGTCACAGCTACCCAGAAAAAAACCAAGGGACTTAATCGTGGCGCGTCTGTGTATCTTTAAAGACCCACCAGATCACGTGTCAAAATCACGGGTTTTACGACGTTTTCCCTCTTATAGCTGGAAATAAATCTTGTTTTGACCAGGTTTGAGTCCCATACAAATGCCCCCAAATTCAAACCGAAACATCATTTCAAAGATCAGACTCAATTTGAAGTTGGGGACATTTGTATGTGGGTTACAGCTACCCAGAAAAAAACCCCAAGGGACTTGAAATCGTCGTGCGTCAGTGTGTCTTTAACCCTTTCACCGCCAGCCATCTTTGAGCCAAAAACGTCCATTAAGCTTACTTGGCTGCAGACAAGATTTCATCTGCAATATTGTGGGATTTCTCTGTGACACATTTAGAATACGGTCACTCCTTTCTGCTCAAATTTAGGAACACAATATCATTGACTAATAGACCCTGATTTCAAGAGCTTTTATGAAATGGTTGTTTAATCATTGTGGTGCAAAAATGCGACATTGGCGCTGAAAGGGTTAACAGAGGATGATCTTTTTGAGCACTTACATTTTGTCAGCCACCTTCTTCTTAGCA
>CM065696.1:20055488-20060488 GCA_017654935.2 Phymorhynchus buccinoides
AAACGGACTATCTTTAAATAGTCCATTGACGTATTATTGGATTTATTACAAAAACTGATAACTTGTATCAAACAATGACTGCAGAAATATAAAAAGGGGGTTTTGCTTTTTGTTGTTTCACTAACCAGGTTTTGGGACAGGAAACTGCAAGGAGGCGAACTGTATTATTCACTACAAAAAATGTAAATATATAATTATATTCTTAAAGGTCCAAATTCAACGTTAAATTCAGCTAGGTTACAATTATGCTTGTCCCTTGAACCCTTCCGTTTCAAGTAATTCACCATTGGCATCACATTTGAGATCGGATTTTGTACAGCTGTCCACTAAGATAGGGGTTGTGGACAGACTTACAGAACCAAACAGACACGAACAAAAACATAATCCGTCTCATCTTTGTGCATTGCTGAGGACAATAAACCTACACCAAAAGAAATAACGGGAATGTATTGTAGTTCGTTGATATTGGCCTTGGTCGTTTTGGTGCAGTACCTGTTGCTATTCTTGGTGACAACACCCCCACCCCCCCCCCACACACACACACACTGTCTCTCACACCACACACTCTCTCTCTCTTTCTCTCTCTCTCTCTCTCTCTCTACTCTCTCTCTCTCTCTCTCTCTCTCTCTCTCTCTCTCTCTCTCTCTCTCTCTCTCTCTCTCTCGCTCTCTCTCAGTGCGTGTGTGTATGTTCATATTGAAAACTATATGCTGCTGTGGTGCATGTTTTGTGTTAGTGGTTTTTTTGTCATGATAGGGGCTGTTGGCACACACACACACACACACACACACACACACACACACACACACACACACACACATGCACACACACACACACACGCACACGCACACGCACGCACACACACACACGCGCACGCGCGCACGCACGCACGCACGCGCGCACGCACGCACGCGCGCACGCGCGCACGCACGCACGCACACGCACGCACACGCACACGCACACACGCGCGCGCGCGCCGCACGCGCGCACACACACACACACACACACACACACACACACATGAGAACAACACCGTTGGCGACCAGTCATTATTTGGCCCGCATCCCCTGTCCATTCTTTTGCCTTTGATCTTGACCACCGCCTCTGACCCTGACCTTCGACCCTTGACCTTGACTTCGCGGGCAGAATGGGGAGGCGATTCTATAACGTGGACACTGGTCTGTTTGTCTGTCTGTCTGTCCGTCCGTCCGTGTCTGTGTTCGCTGTCTGTCTCTGTCATTGTCTGTTTGTCTCATGGATCTTTTAAAGTCGATGATAATTATGTCCGCCGTCTGTCTGTCTGTCTGTCTGTCTGTCTCTCTCTCTCTCTCTCTCTCTCTCTCTCTCTCTCTCTCTCTCTCTCTCTCTCTCTCTCTCTCTCTCTCTCTCGCTCCCTCTATCTCTCTCTGTTCTCTATTATAAATCACCCCCGTTGAAAGGGGTTATGATCTATTCAATACAACAGTGTCCTCTCTCTCTCTCTCTTGTTCATTTAAACCACTCCTCTCACAATGAAGCCTAAAACAATGCTTCTTCACACCCCACCCCCCCATCCCCGCCCCCCCCCCCCCCCTTGCAACAGCTGGCCTCCGCACCACCCCTTTCCACCCCATTACCATCATAACCCCACACACATACACACACACACACACATACACACACAGAGTACCTTCTAATTAAAGTACACACACACACACACACACGCACACACACACGCACACACACACGCACAACACACACACACACGCACAACGCACGCACGCACGCACACACACACACACACACACACACACACACACACACACTCCTCGCCTACCATATCTTTCAACATCAAACCAACCACTGACAACCAAGACAGCCGGACAAGCAGACAGACAAACAGACAGACAGACAGGTACCCAGTGGAACGACAATCGATGACGGGCGGACTAGACTGGACCCTACTAATGAAACTGACGCGATGACCGGAAATTAAGATGGGGGGGTGGGAGTGGAAGTTGGGGGGGGGGGGGGGGGGGAGTGGCTGCCTGGGTTTCCTTTTTGAAGCGCTTGCCCACAGTCGCCTTCCTTCTGAACAATAGCAACGAGTGAATGAATGAATGACTCACACTGACCCACCAAGATCTTTATACCACTTGGTCAGGTTGTGATATCAGTCGGGTCCGTTACCATCGCTGACGGAATAAATAGAAGATTTTCTGGGGGCTGTTTTTTACTCTGGGGGCCATTTCACAAGGGCTAGCGACGAAAATGGAGTTTTACGTCTTCTTGGTCTGAATCAGACACATATGGGACATTTGTAAATACAAATATGGTGGGAACGATACTGGAGGCAATGCCCGGAGGCAGTACGAAACCAGTAAAGTCCCGATTTTTTAAATTAATACAGATAGCTATGAGGGCTAGCGTTACGTTGCGCTCGCTTAAATCGGCAAAAACACAACTTCGTTTGCCGATAGTTCGCGTGACGTTTTGTTCTTGCCAAACGCCGAGCAGGCGGCGAACTATCCGGAACTTGTTGGGGATTAATACATTTCTTGTTGTTGTTTGGTCCATTAAAGTTTGGTTAAAATAATACTTTTTTTTACCAATCAGACAAGAGCTTGTAGGCCTAATAGGGGAAGACAGGGTAAAAAGCCCATGGGCGGGTAAGAAGCCCATGTCAATGGGCATGGGCTTCTTACCCGCCCATAGGCTTTCTACCCCGTCTTCCTCTATTCTTCTGCAAACGTTTTCTAAAGTGTTTCTTAGACCCCTTTTGGCGTAACAGTTATGCGCGCGGCGACCGTCGTCGTCCAGAGAAACTAGACCCTGAGTTTTCTACTGTGTCGAGTAAAACAGTCAGCAGAGATGCACCTTCCGTTTTTCTCAAGTTTTCTCGCTTTCACCAAGAAGCAACATTCCGCCTTGGTCGGTCGGAGAAGGAAGGGATAGGGTTATCAATCAGGTTAGGGGTAGTTGCGTGCGAATTACAGGGTTCGAACTCCAAGGCTGTATCTCAAGAACTGTTGCGTGGAATCGCTTCAAATTTACTGTGGTGGTTGCATCACGGTACACCAAAGGTCCCATGCAAAAACACAATAACATACGGAAAAGGTCAAGATGTGCCACCCCCCACCCCCCTACATTTCTCGGTTAATTGTATTTTTCCGTTTTTGCCTTTCTTACCATACATCTTATATATATTTTCGAAATCTGTCTGTCTGTCTGTCTGTCTGTCTGTCCCTTATGCACGGCCACAGTTCTCAACCGATCGACACCAAATTTGGCATCAAGCATCCTTGGCACCCTCCGAAGGTCATGCCGTCCTTACTTTTCGGAAACCTCCGCCAAGGGGTCGTGGGGAGGGGGGGGGACCACACGCAGCTCGGATTACGGCCACAGTTCTCAACCGATCGACACCAAATTTGGTATCAAGCATCCTTGGCACCCTCGGAAGGTCATGCCGTCCTTACTTTTCTGAAACCTCCGCCAAGGGGTCGTGGGGAGGGGGGGGGACCACACGCAGCTCGGATTTACTAACGGCAAGTGCGTGTCAGTGTGAGCTGTGAGCGGGGGGGGGGGGGGGGGGGGGGGGGGGGGGGGGGGGGGGGGGGGGGGGGGGGGTGGGGGGGGGGGGGGGGGTGGGGGGGGGGGGGGGCGGGGGGGGGAAGGGTGGGATGGGGGTGTGGTGGGGGGGGGGGGGGGGTCAGGGGGGTGGGCTGGCTGGAGGGGGCCACAGTTCTCAACCGATCAACACCAAATTTGGTATCAAGCATCCTTGGCACCCTCGGAAGGTCATGCCGCCCTTACTTTTTGGAAACCTCCGCCAAGGGGTCGTGGGGAGGGGGGGGGACCACTTGCGGATAGTAAATCCCAGCTGTTCGGGTTTGTTTCCTTTTTTTGTTTGTTTGTTTGTTCTTTTCTGTCTGTCCCAAGGATATCTCCGAACCGCTTGACCGAATTGCTTCAAGTTTTGTGTGGTGGTGTGTCCCCATGAGAGAAAGGCATCTGTGCAAAACGTTTTGCCGTCCTGACCTTGACGTTGGTGTATGACCTTCAAAACCGAAAATCGTTAAGGGGCCATAACTTCCACACCGCAGGTCCTAGAGTCTTGAAACTTAGCATGGATGTACTTTCGCTTATGGCCGTTCTGATGATGGCGTACCAATGAAGGTCAAGGTCAAGGTCAGGGAGATCGGTATGCCTTGAAAGTGGTAGGGGTCTAATCATTGGGTTTTACTGTCCCACGCATATCTCCTGAACTGCTTTACCGAATCGTTTCCAGTTTTGTGTGGTGGTGTGTCACCATGAGAGAAGGCATCCGCGCATAGATTATCGCCATCATGACCTTCACCTTGGCGTATGACCTTCAAAACCGAAAATATTTAAGGGGCTATAACGTCCACACCGTTGGTCTTAGGGACTTCAAACTTGGCATGTAGGTACTTTGGCTTATGGTTGTTCTGATGATTGCATACCGATCAAGGTCAAGGTCAAGGTCATGGAGATCAGTAGGCCTTGAAAGTGGTAGGGGTAAAAAAATTGTATTTTCAGCCACAAAAGTAAAAATATAATATTTTGCGGACCTGGCGAAACCGGTACTCAGCGGTACCGGTACTTGGCGTTACCTGTACAAGGCGCTACCGGTACTAGGCGTTACCGGTACGGGGGCGTTGCGCTAGTAAAGCTGTATTTTAGGAACCTGTTTAGCTAATAACCTTTTTGGAATACTAACCCTAGCCCTAACCCTAACCCTAACCCTACCCCCCACCCTATAAGACGGAAAAACGCAACGAACCACAACTGTGACAAATCGCGGTGTACTGCAGTACATATAGTGGGGGGTAGGGTTAGGTTTAGGGCTAGGGTTAGGGTTAGGGTTAGTATTCCAAAAAGAGAATTAGCTGAAAATGTTCCTAAAATACAGCTTTATGTATGGTAAGAAAGGCAAAAACGGAAAAATACAATTAACCGAGAAATGCAGGGGGTGGAGGGGGGGGCACATCTTTGGTCAAGGT
>CM065696.1:20065488-20072988 GCA_017654935.2 Phymorhynchus buccinoides
ATAAAAATAATAAAAATATAATAATCATACAGTAAAAAGCCAACTGTCCGTCCGTGTGTGTGTGTGTGTGTGTGTGTGTGTGTGTGTGTGTGTGTGTGAAACGCAAAACGGGCCTTATAACTCCGCCGTTTTTTTTTCGACCGAATCGCTTCAAATTTGCTGTGAGCCCTAACGGGGCGATGGCAACGGCAACCGAGGCGGCCGTGTCATTTGCGCGGTTTCGGCGCCCGTATCTCCGGCGTTTCGAATTTGGCAGGAAGATGACCGGGGGCCGGGGACTATCCGTAGATATGTGCCAAACCGGAAGCGAATAGGTTCAGAAACGCGCGCGCTAGACGCCGCTTCACCTTTTCACGAATAACTCCGCCGTTTCGTAACCGAATCGCCTCAAATTTGCTGTCAGGCTTGCTATGACCCGGGCAAAGCATGGCAGCATCCGTTCATAAATGCGTGCGATATGCACCAATTTACAGTTTCGCTCACTAGGCGAAACGACATATGTCCAAACGTGTCTGTTGTTATTAAAACTGGGGGGTACAGTACTTGGCGTTATAATACTAGGCGTTACCGTTAGGGGAGATCGCTTCATATTACTGTGAGCTGGCGGTGATGGCAATGGTTAGAGCATGAGACCATGGTTCACACGTGCTGGGGTGACGAGTAGGTCAGCAGCTGGTTATGGGTGGGGTGTACTCAGTGGGTGGGGCCAGGGCGGAGGGATGTTACTTAGGCAGTGGAGATTACAAGGGGATGACACTACAGTTCAAGTATCTGTATTATTAAAAAAAATCGGGACTTTACTGGTTTAGCACTGCCTCCGGGCATTGCCTCCAGTATTGTTCAATACTGCCATGGGGGTTGTGTAAAACGTTAGTAAACTGCCACTGCCACGGGCCTTCTAACTGCCATTGGGGCGATTGCTATGATTATGAAACACTCTTTCTGCGATAGGTCAAACGATGTGCGCCCCCCCCCCCCCCCCCCCTGAAATGAAAGACCTTACACGTTTGTGATCCATTTTCTTGGAAGGTGAAATGCTGCCTTCTTCTTGGAAATGTAAAACCGAAAGTATCACTTTCGTGTGTTTGAGACTGGCTGTCTGTTGAAAGCCACAATAGCAAACAAGTGTGTCAGATAAGTCCCCGAGCAAGTAAATGTGGGGAGGGGGTAGGTGTAGGGAGGAGATAGCTGCCACGGGGTTCAAACTGCCATGGGGTTAAAACTGCCACGGGACTTAACTGCCACGGGGCGATTGCTAGTAATAATAATAATAATAACAATAAGCCGACAGGCTTTGCAATAATGTTCGCTTTGTTTTGCCCAATGTTGTCAGTGAATGCCGCAATAACATTCCCCGTGATTTATAGACACCTTGACCGGGTCAGAATGTATTATGCACTGACGCACGCATACGCACTACACCCATGCCCACGCACATGCATACGCAAACACACCCATGCATACACTGAGGGAGGGAGAGGGAAACATACACACACGCGCGCTTGCGCATGCACGCACGCACGCACGCACACGCGCACACACGCACACACACACACACACACACACACACACACACACACACACACTACACTACAACACACATGCGCACGCGCGCACGCAGTTGCGCACAAGTTGAATTTTCAGAGAGAGAGAGAGAGAGAGAGAGAGAGAGAGAGAGAGAGAGAGAGAGAGAGAGAGAGAGAGAGAGAGAGAGAGAGAGAGAGAGAGAGAGAGAGAGAGAGAGAGAGAGAGAGAGAGAGAATGAGAGAGAGAGCGAGAGAGAGAGAGAGAGAGAGAGAGTGACAGACAGAGAGAATGAGAGAGCAGAGAGAGAGAGAGAGAGAGAGAGAGAGACACGCAGAGAGAGAGAGAGAGAGAGTAGAGAGAGAATGACAGAGAGAGAGAGAGAGAGAATGACAGAGAGAGAGGAGGACGAGGGTGATAGCAAGTATGAGAGAGAGAGAGAGAGAGAGAGAGAGAGAGAGAGAGATGAGGAGAGAGAGAGAGATGAGAGAGAGAGAGAGAGAGAGAGAGGCAGAGAGAGGGGACAGAGAGAGAGAGAATGAGAGAGACGAGAGAGAGAGAGAGAGAGAGAGAGAGAGAGAGAGAGAGAGAGAGAGAGAGAGAGAGAGAGAGGAGAGAGAGAGATAGAGAGAGAGAGAGAGAGATGTTATTGTTGTTCTTGTTGTTGCTGGCTTGTTCGTGCACATTTTGTATGGTATCATTTTCATTATCATGTTCTGTTCCAGTCTCTTAAAACTTGCAGCCAAAATTGTATAATCTACTTGTGTTTGAGCGCCTTGTATAAGCATTAAGCTTGTTGTGCTCGTTCTCATTTGTTTATGTTGCTGCTTTACTATGTGATACTCAATTTATTTTAAAAAACCGTTTAATCCACAGAGAGAGAGAGAGAGAGAGAGAGAGAGAGAGAGAGAGAGAGAGAGAGAGAGAGAGAGAGAGAGAGGAGAGAGAGAGAGAGAGAGAGAGAGAGAGAGAGAGACAGACAGAGGACAGACAGACAGACAGACAGAGAGCAGACAAGCACTACAATGGCAGGAAACAAAGGCGACAAACAGGTCATAGTTAGTATTTACAGCAACAAACATGAACAACAAACAAACAAACAAACGAACAAACACAAACTTGATAAATAGGCAGAAAAGTGTTGGACAAGAAAACTCGATGAGATGAGAAAAAGCCTTAGAATGTAAAAAGGAACATAACAAAATGTACATCTTCATCCAGATCATGATGAAATCTAAAGCGAAGAACTGGTCAGGCACACTTGGCTTTATAGCGATTTTTTCAAAATTCGGTCTTGTGGGGCTATATTTCCCGACAGTCTCGTCTTGAAGTCGGTTTTAGAGTAGTTCCGGTTCAAAATTAGAATTACAAAATTTGAAGTGACCTACCTTTTAACCCTTTCACCACCAATGTCGCATTTTTGCACCATAATGATTTATCACCCATGCCATTAAAGCTCTTCAAATCAGGGTCTATTATTCAATTATATTGAGTTCCTAAATTTGGACAGTAAGGATTGACCCCGTTCTAAATGTGTCACAGAAAAATCCCACAATATTGCAGATGAAATCTTTACTGTTGCCAAGTAAGTGTAATGGACAATTTTGGCTCAAAGATGGCTGGCGGTGAAAGGGTTAAAAGCAAAAACTTTATTTTGTTCTTGTCTTCACGTTTTAGGGTATTTATGCGGTCGTATCAAGTAAGCAAATCAGAACGTAACTGTTTATAGTCAACTTGTATGTAAACACTTTAAGAAAGAAAACATGAAACAGGACGTAATCATCATATAGTAAAAAGCCAACTGTCCGTGTGTGTGTGTCTGAAACACAAAACGGGCCTTATAACTCCGCCGTTTTTCGACCGAATCGCTTCAAATTTGCTATGAGCCCTAACGGGGCGATGGCAACGGCAACCGAGGCGGCCGTGTCATTTGCGCGGTTTGGCAAATGCGCGAAACGCGTATCCGCCTGCCTCTCGGCGAACGTATCTCCGGTATTTCTGGACGGATTGCCTTCGAATTTGGAAGATAGATGGCCGGGGACGGTGGCTATTGATGTGCCCAACTGGAAGCGAATCGATTCATAAACGCGCGCGATATACGCCGCTTCACCTTTTCACAAATAATTCCGCCGTTTCTTAACCGAATCGCTTCAAATTTGCTGTCAGGCTTGCTGTGGCCGAGGCAAAGCCTGGCAGCAAAGAGAATCGGGAGAGCTCTTATTAAATCTCCAAACTGATAACTGAGCAATTAAACCTGTGAGACCGGACTATAAAAGAGTGGAGGCGCTACACCTATCTGTATTGCTAAAAAATCGGGACTTTACTGGTGTTACACTGCCTCCGGGCATTGCCTCCAGTATTGTTCACACTATCTTTGTATCTACAGATGTCCCATATGTGTCTGTTCCAGACCGAGAGGACGTAAAACACAATTTTTCCTTCATTCGCGCGCACGAATAGAAACAATAGCCACATTTGAATCACAGCTGGCGAGAGAGACTGTTCGCCCTTCTTTGTTCCCTGTTATGCGAGCCACCGCGAGGCAGAGCTTTTCTGACGAGCAACACCCGATCCCGGGGATCGGTTTTCCCTTTAACCACCCCTCTATTTCAATTACGGAGCAGCCATGTCGTGTTTACAGCAGCAGACGGTATTTTTCTAACCGGAACTAAGTGTCCTAACGGGCACACAACTCGTCTGTTACTTCCTTTTTCATTTCGAATAAGTGCTATAAATACAGCTTTCGGGGCCCCCTTCTATTACAATCTCTGTGTTATATTAAAGGGGCCGATGATCCACTCGTCCAACTGCTGTCCTACGATATCCAACTGTGACACGCGTGACATTTGTGAGGCGTGGATCGGATGGAATACTATTGTTTAAATGAATCCGATGTAATCTCACTATTTGGTATTTTTATTTATTATTTGGTATATTCTAGTCACAGAGACTTATCTCTGTGAAATTCGGCTTGCTCTCGCCCGGAGAGCGCATCGCCGCAAGTGCAGTGCCTATCCAATTTAAAATATATAAAAAAATTGTGGGGGCACAGGATGAGGAAGGTGTGTGGGCACACTTGGAAAGCCTAGCTATCAATTTGGCCATACCAGGCAGCGGGATTTCTCCCTGCTCTTACCGACTTTCAACTGCCGTGGGATTTTGACGTGCGTAAAGCGCACGGGTCAGACTAGCTTTAAGTCCCCATCCGAAGGACTGGACGTTCTGTTCGATTTTCCTGTCAAACTAGAATGAAAGGGCGAGGCCGGGATTCGAACCCGGGGTCACTCACGCTGCAGTCACGCATTACATTTAGCAGGTGAACGTCTTAACCACTCTGCCACCTTTCTCCACTGGTTTCGTTCACTATATTCATGTAGACCACAATGCAGGAATCTGTGTAGGGTGGCACAGAGGTAACGCGTTCGCCTCGTGTCAAGTAAACCCGAGTTCGAACCTGGGTACAGGGGATGTTTCCTCTCACTTTGCACTAGGCCTTACGGTCTAAATCTGGAGTCTTTCGGATGAGACGTATACCGAGGTCCCGTGTGCCCCTGCACTTAGCACACTCTAAACCCAGTGGCAACGAAAACGTTGTCATTATTTTGGTCAAAATTTACCCACCCACCCCCTTTCCTTCCTCATCAATCACACACAAGAAATCGCAAGCAAATAAAAATATTATTTTTAAAAAGGGTGGCGCGCCTCTGGCTGCGACGCTCACTCCAGGTGGGAGCAACCCGATTTTCACAGAGATGCCTCTGTGACTATAAAGTACCTAATAAATCTAACAATTCTGATGACAATTAACAAATTTCATCAGATTTCCCATTGTTTCTTTCAATATAATTATTTGTAGATCCCCGTACACGAATCTGATTAAAATAAAAATAATAACAAATATCTGGTATAGAAATACTGATATTTTTCATCGAATTCGTGTGACATCAGATATTTCATCAAATTCGTGTATGCTGGTGATATATGATTATAGTGAACGAATGGAGCAGGATTTCACCAGATTCATTTAGTCAGTAGTATTTCATCAGATTATTGCCCAACAAATGTCGCGGCTGGACGGTCCTACGACTGTAGTTGAACGTGTGTATCGGCCCCTTAATATCGACCTTCCACAATTATTATTATTCTGCGTTTCCAAGCCATATGGCCATAATGGGTAGGGTACGTATGTCACGTCCGGTTTTCAGTTTTCACTGGTCTCCCCGCTGCGTACAGCCGACGCATTCCAATTTCGGAGGAGCTCAAGAGAAAATTATTTGGAAGATTGTTTTGAAAAAAGGCAGGAGAATGGGTCCCTGAATAAGTCAGAAAGATAGTAGATGACAGAAAGCAAAGGAAAAAGGCAGAGTCAAAGAGAGTGGCAGATTAGAGGAAGTTACAAGCACATAACTTCCAGAAGGTGGGGGAACTATTTTTACGAAAGACCCCCCCGGTATCCCCACGGGGAACCCTTCCACAAGTCTCTGTACGCGTGGACATTTTTCACTCTCTCCCCATGGCAACACAGTGAGTGATAGGGCAGTCATAATATGACTAACTCTTGCATTCGCATTTGTTACAGAAAAAACTTTTTTCTAGTGTTCACATTTTTTTCACATACTTTCGGAAAAATCTGTAATTTGAAGCACACATAGCGCCATACAGTTACTATCTCTTCATTGCGAGTGAGGAGCTCCATCATAGTGTGTGTATAACAAGCCAGAACTTTGTGCGTGATAAAAATGCTATCAGACGGGGTCTCAGAGTGGGGGCAAGACAAGGGCGGTTTAGGGCGGTTTGAATACACAGAGGCAACTTCCGGCTGGGCGGTTTGGGGCGGAATAAATGCAAGAGGGATGACTTTTCCCCATTGCTGACCTGTATACTCGTGGTACTGTTCCCCTTCTTGTTCTCCATTTTTCTTTGCCATTCTACCTTTCACACTCTCCCCTCGTCTTCCCATCTTATCCCGAGAGTAGAGCAGTAGTATGTAAAAAAAACTATGGTTGTATGCCTGCCTATCTGTCGGTTCCGACTATGACTGCCAGATAGCAGATGGAGGGGGGGAGGGGGGCAGCTGTTATTCCGGCGGGCTGGGCTAAAATTGGTTTGTTTATATATAGCGGAGAAGCCTTTCCTAGGGTACCTTCCCACTCTCTTGGCCAAAGGGTTTTTGAAGACAGGTGGCGTTGTGGGAAGGTTCCCACAAGGTTTACCAATCCCTTTCGCTGCAGCACTAGAGCCAGTGCAAATGACCCCTTGTTTGAGACTCGTAGCCTTCCATAAGAGATTAAACTGTACCATGATATTCTAATACTGTAGAAATTCGTTTATTGTACAGCTCTCATTTACTATTGGCCCCTACTACCGCCGGCTAATGTCAACCATTGATCACAGCTATTTGAGTAAAAGGTTAAAAGAGAACAACTGAACTTATTACGAAAACTAATAACTTGCATTAAAAAAAGGCTGCAGAAATATAAAAAGCATACCCCCCTTTTTATATTTCTGCAGTCATTGTTTGATACAAGTTATTAGTTTTTGTAATAAGTCCAATAATACGTCAATCCGTTTTGACTCCACGCCATCGAGTTGTACTAGCAGTGACTCCACGCCATCGAGTTGTACTAGCAGTGACTCCACGCCATCGAGTTGTACTAGCAGTGACTCCACGCCATCGAGTCTAGCAGTGACTCCACGCCATCGAGTTGTACTAGCAGTGACTCCACGCCATCGAGTTGTACTAGCAGTGACTCCACGCCATCGAGTTGTACTAGCAGTGACTCCACGCCATCGAGTTGTACTAGCAGTGACTCCACGCCATCGAGTTGTACTAGCAGTGACTCCACGCCATCGAGTTGTACTAGCAGTGACTCCAAGCCATCGAGTTGTACTAGCAGTGACTCCACGCCATCGAGTTGTACTAGCAGTGACTCCACGCCATCGAGTTGTACTAGCAGTGACTCCACGCCATCGAGT
>CM065696.1:20075488-20077988 GCA_017654935.2 Phymorhynchus buccinoides
CTTTTCCAAAAAAAACACAAATTTCTCTTTTGAGCTCCTCCGAAATCGGAATGTGTCGGAGGAATGCAGCGAAGAGACCAGTCACAATTGACAACCAGACACGTACACACGTACCTCATCCATTTTGACCCGGGAACGCAGAAAAAGAAGATAGAGTATGACCAGTAGAAGCTTTATTCAGATTGTCCATATTAGCATAGTACTAGTAGTACAAATTTCGAGGACATCGCGTCTGTTAAGTCCTTTCGCGCACATGTTGTCCTCTCGCGGATACCATGATCTACAATAAGCCTAGGGTCTCCCATAGCCATATAATATATTCTTGATCAGCATGTCACAACCTATTCAGATTCCTGAATTTTGGACCGCCAGTGAAAACCTCCGCCAAGGAAGACTCACAAAACCGACATTTCCTTCCTTCATGTCCGAGCTGTATCTCATGAACCAGTGGGTAGAATGGCTTCAACGTTTGTGTGGTAATGTAACATGGCGAGTAATAAAATAAATGCTTGCAATAAATAAATAAAAAGGCCCGAAACATGGTCATATTATACTAATGTGCATATCAGGACAAACCGTCCGCCAGCACAAACATCCGCCGAGGAAGACTCACAACACCGAAATTTTCTTCCTTCATATCCGACTTGTAGGTCTATCTCATGAACTAGTGGGTAGAATGGCTTCCAATTTTGTGTGGTCATGTAACATGGCGAGTAATGAAATAAATACTTGCAATAAAAAAGATTTTTTTAAAGCAGAAACAGGGTCATTTTAGACTAATGTGCACATAAGGACAAAACCTCCGCGAGAGGACTTAACACACGTCCCTGTCCTGCTCTTCTACCCTTTTCCCCAACGCCCCCCGTCCTTTCCATTGTGTGGATTCTTCAAGGGGAGAGAACTGAATGGAGTGGAATAGGGGGGAAGGGGGTTAGTAAAAGGTAATCCTGGTAAATCCCATTCTATCTCAGACCCAGGGCAAGAGGGAATGGGTTTTAGATCCCTGGTGTTGGGATCTCTGCTCTTGATTGATTGCTTGGAGTGCATTTGCTACGTTCCTGTTTCTTCTTAATGGGGCACCCTGACGGATTAGTTTTTTGTGCAAGAAACATGTCGAGATCACCAGGGAAACACCATTTACAGAGCTCGCAACACTCACTTTGCTCTGGGTTCCTAAAAATGGGGGTCAAATTGTTTCAGTGGAAGAGAAGGAATGTTCCTTCTCTTTTCTAATGGACGACTGAGTTTAGACCAAATCGTTTGCACGAAATTTTCACAATGCATGGCTTTTTTTAATTTTTAAATTGTATACAGTTTACCAAAAGGAGTTTCGACACAACAAAATAAATAGCTCCTTTTTTTTTACTGCACTACAAAGAAGAAAAAGCTTCAACCACAAGATGGCTTCTCTCTCCGGCATCTCCGCCAAGGAGGAATCGTCGTTTTGACGGTTCCATTTCTAGGAATCCAGAGCAAAGTGAGTGTTTCGATCCTTGAAAAGGCTGTCTTTCTGGTGATCTCGACGTGTTTCTTGCAAAAGCTCATCCGTCAGGGTCCACCTTTAAGCTTTGCTTCTTATTCTGTGTTCTATTGTTTTACGATTCTGGCTTTTGTTTCTGTTTTAGTTTTGTGGGTTTTCTGCATGACAATGTTTTCATTGGGTTGTTCCTTATGAGTGAGATGTGTGTGTGTGTGTGTGTGTGTGTGTGTGTGTGTGTGTGTGTGTGTGTGTGTGTGTGGTGTGTGTGTGTGTGTGTGTGTGTGTGTGTGTGTGTGTGTGTGTGTGTGTGTGTGTGTGTGTGTGTGTGTGTGTGTCAGAATCAGAATCAAAGTTTATTGTCCTTTAAAACCAATGTGTGTAAAATAACAATAACGTGTGTGTGTTTTTTTTTTTTTGCTAAATACTTCTGGGTGTGTGTGTGTGGTGAGGCTATTGTGTGTGTTGTGCTGGTGTGTTATGTATATCGTGTTTTATAAATTGTGTTCTTATTTCCGTGCTTTGTTCTAAAAAAAATGATTTTCATCTTCAGTTTTAACATCCTTCCACTAAAAAGTGATTCAGACAGCATGATGGTATCCATAAGCTCTGCTTGTTGCTGCTTCAGTTTTTGTGTATTGTGTGATCTTTTGTTATTGGACAAAACAAATGTTTAAGCCAGACAGTATTATATTGAAATGTAATTTTGGTGTAGGTAAGTGAGCGCGGGTGTGTCTGTATTAATTGTGTGTGTATCAATCAAAAACATCAAATCAAAATTCACTTTATTATCTCCCAAGGAGAAATTTTGTTCAGGTGCCAGAATAACAAAGACATCGACATTCAGCATGCATGAATAGGAGCAAAAGTTACACATAATGCACACTTAAAGATACACATTATATGTGGATACATACACGTCTAAGGATAAGCATGCATAGTTTCTTTTAACACGATGAACACACATTTAAACCTAAAAGGATCATGAGTTTAGGAGGTGGATGGATCTGGGGATGAAATGTT
>CM065696.1:20087988-20092988 GCA_017654935.2 Phymorhynchus buccinoides
TATCTCGCGAAGTTTTGCATGTATTTTAATGCAGTTTTTGTCACAACATTTCTTGATGAATGGTCTATAACACAGGTGTCATGAATTGTTCTGTGCGCGCGTGTGCGCATGATCGCGCGCGCTCAAATCACGGGTCCGAACCCCAAGGCTATAATTATATAAAAAAAACCTATTCAGTTACGTGCTGTTTTGATGCGTTTTTATGTAGTTACGTGCTGTTTTGATGCGTTTTTATGTATGTGCACAGCCGACACATTCCGATTTCCGACTAGCTCGGCGATGCTGCGAGGGGACTTTGCTATCGCTCGGCGTTGCACTTGTTATATTTTTTACTGTAAACATGAAAACACCCAAATACACAGAAACATCATTCTACCAGACCACTATGAAAGGGTGCGTAGCGCTATCGCTACGTATCGAAAGAACTACCCGGTGTTACCACTACTACCCATAGAGAACAATTGATGATGACTGTGCCAATCTGTCAGTTTTGAATTCCGACAGACTAACCCTAACCCTATTCCTAGCCCTAACCCGAACCCTTTTCGTAACTAACCCTATCCCTTACCTAAGTTTAACCCTATTTTAACCCTAACCCTAACCCTTAGTTGCTGTAGTGATTTAGTGTTATCGCTACGTAGTGATAGCCCTACTGATTTATCTTGGTAGTGTTATCGATACGTAGCGATAGCGAGATGCCCCCCCCCCCCCCCCCCCCCCCCCCCCCCCACCCCCCCACCGAAATACATGAATGATGCTGAGATTGAAATCGCAAAAAAAAAATACTTTATTTATTTTTTGACACTACGCAGTGATAGCCGTACTGATTTATCTTGGTAGTGTTATCGATACGTAGCGATAGCGGGATGTCCCCCGCCCCCAATGAAATACATGAATGATGCTGAGATTGAAATCGCAAAAGCTTTATTTCTTTGTTGACACTACGCAGTGATAGCCGTACTGATTTATCTTGGTAGTGTTATCGATATGTAGCGATAGCGGGATGTAGTTCCCAGTGGAATACATGAGTGATGCTGAGATTAAAATCGCAAAGGCTTCATTCTTTTTTTTACAGCACAATGAACGATTTTTTTTCTTACAAAGGGTCTTTACGAGATCATTGGGTTTTTCACTCTTCCAAACATCTTGGGGAAAACCCACTTTCTTCGAAAAGTTAAATAAAATGAACCTTCTATAAAATAAAAAGAAGCTGAAGAAAACGAAAGCTTGATTTTAACATTGAAAACACCTGTATGAACGAAGTGATTGAAGGCTTTAATTTCTCTTTGAAATTGTGTTTTGATGCCTTGTCATTTTATTTAAAGACCCCCCCCCCCCCCCCCCCCCCCCCCCCCCCCCCCCCCCCACCCCCCCCCGTCACGTGTCACATTCCCTGTTATGCTAGGAACATTTCTTAAGATTTCTTACCAGAAGGAAAACACGTGAAAACCGTGATTTTGGTACGTGATGTGGTGAGTCTTTAAAGACCCCCCACGTCACGTGTCACATTCCCTCTTATGCTAGGGAGATTTCTTAAGATTTCTTACCAGCTATAAGAGGGAAAACACGTGGAAATCGTGATTTTGACACGTGACGTGCTGGGTCTTTAAGGATATAGGAAGGGAGGATAGGCGAGTGTGTAAAGGGGGGGGAGGAGGTTCAGGAGAAGGAAGGGAGGGGGGAGGGGATGAATGTTGGCACGTGCGAGAAATCCGAGATATGGAGGTTAGGGCGAGGAAAGGGGGCCCTTCTGCTTCCATTAATGCCTTTAGCATGCACGGGTTTATTACTATTAAAACAAAAAGAAGTGAAATGTGTGTGTGTGTGTGTGTGTGTGTGTGTGTGTGTGTGTGTGTGTGTGTGTGTGTGTGTGTGTGTGTGTGTGTGTGTGTGTGTGTGTGTGTGTGTGTGTGTGTGTGTGTGTGTGTGTGTGTGTGTGTGTTGTGTGTGTGTGTGCGTGTGTGTGTGTGTGTGTGTGTTGTGTGTGTGTGTGTGTGTGTGTGTGTGTGTGTGTGTGTGTGTGTGTGTGTGTGTGTGTGTGCGTGTGCGTGCGTGCGCGCGCGTGTGTGAGTGAGAGATAGATAGAGAGAGGTTGTGTTGTGTGTATGTGTGTGTGTGTGTGTGTGTGTGTGTGTGTGTGTGTGTGTGTGTGAGAGAGAGAGAGAGAGAGAGAGAGAGAGAGCGAGACAGAGAGAGAGAGAGAGAGTGTATGTGTGGTGTGTGTGTGTGTGTGTGTGTGTGTGTGCGTGCGTGTGCGCGTGTGCGCGTGATAGATAGATAGATAGATATAGTGTGTGTGTGTGTGTGTGTGTGTGTGTGTGTGTGTGTGTGTGTGTGTGTGTGTGTGTGTGCGTGTGTGTGCGTGTGCGTGTGCGTGTGTGTGTGTGTGTGTGCGTGTGTGTGTGTGTGTGTGTGTGTGTATGTGTGTGTGTGAATGTGTCTGTTGTGTGTGTCTGTGTGTGTGTGAGAGAGAGAGAGAGAGAGAGAGAGAGAGAGAGAGAGAGAGAGAGAGAGAGAGAGAGAGAGAGAGAGAGAGAGAGAGAGAGAGAGAGAGAGAGAGAGCGGCTGTGGTGTGTGT
Organism: Phymorhynchus buccinoides; assembly: GCA_017654935.2. NCBI lineage: Eukaryota > Metazoa > Mollusca > Gastropoda > Neogastropoda > Raphitomidae > Phymorhynchus > Phymorhynchus buccinoides. The sequence goes on from CM065696.1 coordinate 20,090,567, forward strand.
GCGTGCGCGCGCGTGCGTGTGTGCATGTGTGTGTTGGTACGTGTGTGTATAATTATATACATGTGTGTGCTTATCTTTGTGTCTACGTGTTTAGATCTCAATTGTTTCTTGTGGGCGTGTGTTTACACGCATCAAAAACAGAGTAAAACAAGTGCAACACCGAGCGGCTGCAAAGTCCCCTCGCAGCATCGCCGAGGTACTCCGAAATCGGAATGTGTCGGCTGTACACATACATAAAAACGCATCAAAACAGCACGCAACTACATAAAAAGGCATCAAAACAGCACGTAACTTAATAGTTTTTTTATATATTTTTTTTTTATAGCCTTGGGGTTCGGACCCGTGATTTGAGCGCGCGCGAACATGCGCACACGCGCGCACAGAAAAATTCATGACAACTGTGTTATAGACCATTCATCAAGAAATGCATTGAAATACATGCAAAACTTCGCGAGCTATTAGCGATTATGTGTTTCGGGGTTTGAACCCCGTAACTGGCGCGACCTTGACCTTAATGTAAAACTAAATACATCAGTGGATAGCTTGCATCTTGGCAAACTAGTATACCAAATTTGATGATGATAGACTGAACAGTTTTTGAGAAAAAACGGACGAATAGCCGGACGGACGGACACCGGACGGACGGACGGACCAGACAAAAACAATAGCTCCCCGAACCGTCGGCTCGGGGACTAATCATCGTACGACACGACCAAAGACCAGCGCCATGTGCACTGTTCGATATAATGTGACCGTGCATGGGAAAAAGAGACATAATGGAAATTTGGCATAAATTGAGATTTTAATTTTTCATGGTGGAGCAACGATTCCTTGTTAATACACAGAAAACCGAATTGAGTTATCTTGTCTAGTTTTTATTTTAATTATTTGAAGTTTGGCATTCGATATAGATCATTTGCAGAAATTGGGCATAGAAGATGCAACTTTGCCTCTTTGTTTCTATTGACTTGATTTAGAAAACAATCAAATAAACAAAGAAATCATTGAAAATTGTCTTTCATTTTGTGGATAATGGTAGAACACATACAAATAGACATACATTTGCCTCAATAGAAAATTGGTATTTTGGGGGTTGTTGACTATTTTTGGCTTTTGCTAATGCGTATTTTGATTATTAGATACAGACGAGAGTACCGTAACGAAAGCTACACAAGTCATGCCAGAATTTCCTTTTCATTCTTTAAATTTTTTTATAAAAAATATGATGATGTTTTAGGAAAATGGATGGGGAGCGACGTGGGGTAGAAGATGGATGGAAACTATGGAGGTGTGCACACACACACGCACGCACGCACGCACGCACACATACACACACTTGTACTCCCAAAGTAATACAGCACAGAAGGAGCAATTCCCATGATCTTAGCCTGCCCTATTTGGTAAATAATAAATGACATCGCTGTTCTGCTCTGCTGCTACTGTTGCAGTCCCTGCTGCTACTACTGCTGCTGCTGCTGCTGTTGCTACTACTGCTATTTCCCCTGCTGCTGCTGCTGCTGCTGTTGTTACTACTGCTATTTCCCCTGCTGTTGCTGCTGCTGCTTCTGCTTCTGCTGCTTCTTTGCCTACACGTACAAGCCGTTCAATACTGCACATAGAGTACCAAAGGTGGTTGCGTACCCTTCTTCTTCTTCTGCGTTCCCAGGCCATATGACCATAATGGGTAAGGTACATATGTGTCCGGTTTTCAGTTTTCACTGGTCTCCCCTGCTTCGTACAGCCGACACATTCCGATTTCGGAGGAGCTCAAGAGAAAAATGATTTCGAAGATTGTTTTTGAAAAAAGGCAGGAGAATGGGCCAATAAGTCAGAAAGACAGTAGATGACAGAAAGCAAAGGAAAAAGGCAGAGTCAAAGAGAGTGGCACATTATAGGAAGCTACAAGCACAGAACTTCCAGAAGGTGGGGAAACTATTTTTATGAAAGATCCCCCGGTATCCCCACTGGGAGTACCTTTTCAAAATGACGCGCAAAATGACGCAAGCATGACGTGATATCTTTACGATCTCTACGATTTCAAGGGGGGTGGGGGGGGGGGGGGGGGGGGGGGGGGGGGGGGGGGGGGGGGGGGGACGCACGTGCCCAACCAACGCGCAAAACCTGTTAGTACTCTAGAGACCTTCCAAATAATTATGTAAAAAATATATCCAAATATGGAAGATGACGTCTTTCGCTTGAAAATGTGGATTTTCGGCGAAACTTTAGATTCTTTGTGTCTTGTAACCTTTCAAACTGACACTAAGCTGACCCTAACCCCTATGGTTATCCCTAACCCTATTCTTAACCCTAACCCAAACCTGAAACCGTTAAATACACACTCAACAAATTATTATAAGCTTTACTAAATAACTGAAAAATCTGACCGGAAGGACTAGGCGTTCAACACTGCACTTGGTCATCT
>CM065696.1:20107988-20115488 GCA_017654935.2 Phymorhynchus buccinoides
TGTGGGCGTTTGTGTTCTTTGTCTACTTATGAAAGAAGAATACGGCAGCTATATTGCAATCAACGCTGTCTAAGATTTCTTTGACGTTGTCAAGGAAAAAGTAGAGTATTATTATAATCATTTTACAATGAGTTTTTATGACGGCAGTGATTTTTATTCGAATTATTCGCTTAGTTCATGCCATTCGTTTTTCGTCCTCTCTTTTTGTTTGCCTGGTTCTTTTAGTTTTTGATCTTGTTAGAACTTTCAGTTATTTGTTTCTTGTTCACGTTCTTATCTTCTTCTCCTTCTTCTTCTTCTTCTTTTTCTTCTTCATCTTCTTCTTCTTCTTCTTCTTCTTCTTCTTCTTCTTCTTCTTCTTCTTCTTCTTTCTCCTTATTCGCCTCCTCCTCCTCCTCCTCATCATCATCATCATCATCATCATCATTATCGTCGTCGTCGTCGTCCTCTTCTTCTTCTTCTTCTTCTTCTTCTTCTTCTTCTTCTTCTTCTTCTTCTTCTTCTTCTTCTTCTTCTTCTTCTTCTTCTTGTTCTTCTTCTTGTTCTTCTTCTTGTTCTTCTTCTTGTTCTTCTTCTTCTTGTTCTTCTTCTTCTTCTTGTTCTTCTTCTTCTTCTTCTTCTTCTTCTTCTTCTTCTTCTTCTTCTTCTTCTTCTTCTTCTTCTTCTTCTTCTTCTTCTTCTTCTTCTTCTTCTTCTTCTTCTTCTTCTTCTTCGTCTTCTTCTTCTTCTTCTTCTTCTTCTTCTTCTTCTTCTTCTTCTTCTTCTTCTTCTTCTTCTTCTTCTTCTTCTTCTTCTTCTTCTTCTTCTTCTTCTTCTTCTTCTTCCTTCTTCTTCTCCTCCTCCTCCTCCTCCTCCTCCTCCTCCTCATCATCATCATCATCATCATCATCATCATCATCATCATCATCATCGTCGTCGTCGTCGTCGTCGTCGTCCTCTTCTTCTTCTTCTTCTTCTTCTTCTTCTTCTTCTTCTTCTTCTTCTTCTTCTCGGCTTATCTGAAATGGTACCTTTCTTTCATTCTGTCCATTTCTCTCTTTCTTTCTTTCTTTCTTTCTTTCTTTCTTCGCTTTTTTTCTCTCTTGCTCTTTCTGGAACATACCTTCAACAACAAAAACCACTAAAACTGCAGGTGACCTTCAGGTAGCAGGCAGTGCTACCATTTGGTGTTACGTGTTCTGAAAGTCAAGTCAAAAAGTTTCAAGAAAAAGTGTGAAAGAGAAACGCAAAGCCAGTTGCGAGATGCTGATCAATCTGTAGTAGGACCCTCCCCTCTCCCGACTGACTACCTTGTAATTCCTTCTTCGTAGCCCCTCCCTTACCACTAAGCGTCTTATGCACCACCACCCTCCTTCCTTCATCATAGATCATCCCCCCATATACCCCCCTACATCCCCGTTCCTGATTCGAATCCGACCCCCCGCCCTCTTCACCTCTCTCGGTGTACTTATCTGATGCATCTGATTTACTGTACAGATTACGTCATTTTTCATTCCCTCTCTCCTCCTCTATCCCCTTGGCTCTGACCTCTTGCACGTAAAATACATCTCCTAGTCCCTTACGCAAGACAGGAAGGGGTCGCCGAGCGGCAGACATGTACATGTCCGCGGCTAGCTTTCTTCTCCGGTTGTTGTCGAAGAAGAAAAATCTGTTTAACGTCTTCCGGTCTGAAACAGACACGTATGGGACACTAGTAGATATAAAGATGGAGGGAACGATCCTGGAGGTTGTTGTCGAAGAAGAAAAATCTGTTTAACGTCCTCCGGTCTGAAGCAGACACGTATGGGACACTAGTAGATATAAAGATGGAGGGAACGATCCTGGAGGCAATGCCCGGACGTTGTTGTCGAGCCGAGCACGGCGAGACTTATAGCACGCAGTTAATTTCCGTCACATGAATGAAAATCCGTTTAACGTCCTCCGGTCTGAAACAGACTAGACACATATGGGACATCAGTAGATATAAAGATGGTGGGAACGATGCTGGAGGCAATGCCCGGAGACAGTGCAACTCCAGGAAAGTCCCGAATTTGTAACGATACAGATATTTTAAATTCCGTCACATGGGCAAGTCTTTGACGTCACTTCTGCTCATGGGGCGTAGACAATGGGGATATTTGTTCTACATTGGTCAGAGCTTCAGATAGTTTTTTTTCAGAATTCGTGGGTCATGTGACCGCTGGCTGCGCAAAATGAGGTGGATAATTTGGATCATTGACCCTCTGGCCTTCTTACAATCTGAAACTCTGGCTGGCTTCAGAAATATCCCCTCCATCTGAACAATAATAATTATAAGGAAGGGAGGCAATTTAGTTAGTTACTATTTTTAGATATGGCGTACGTAGGACGTTGTTACACAGTAGTATACCTAGTGTCTGTAATGAACTCTCGGTGGGTGTTTTTTTTACTGATTAGAAAGTTCCTGTATCGATTCGGAATTAATACACCCATTATTTTGATGATTAAAAATATCCTTAGGAGACACTTTCTCTTTCTCTTTCCATCAACTTTGGTTTATATCATCCCTCCATCACTAAAAACAAATTCCACTAAAGTTGAGACTAATGTACAAACACACACACACACACACACACACACACATCCACACATCCATCCTGTATATTAAAATATTACTCTATCCTTGATTCAATTTGTAAATGTTTATTAAGTAGTTCAATTAGTATTTATCTTTAACCTTGTTCATTATCGGTTATATTCTTTAAGTGAAGATAAAAAAAAAATTAATGGGGTGGGTGGGGTGGGGGTCATGATTACATCACTAACTTATTACTTATTATATTCTTACACAGTCATTCTCACTTACAGACACATCTACTCACAACTCAACCACACCAAAAACACACCGCAATATAATTTTGTCTGAATCACGTTTAGTGGAAGGACGTTAAACTGAGGAAAACACACACACACGCACACGCACACACGCACACGCACACGCACACACACACACACACACACACACAGACGAAACTAAACAAGCATACTCCCCGCTGCATTTATTGGGCCGAGGACAGTAATGGTTTTCCTTACCCTGTCCTGCTCGACTCCAAATAAAATGTATCTTAACCCATATCTCACCTCTAGTTCTTTACCCATCCTCTTTCTCTCACCCCCCCCCCCCCCCCAAGCACACACTCTCTCTCTCTTTTTCTCTCTCTCTCTCTCTCTCTCTCTCTCTCTCTCTCTCTCTCTCTCTCTCTCTCTCTCTCTCTCTCTCTCTTACTTTTTCCTTACATTTATGTTGTTGTTTATGTGATGTTCTTATTTGCCACATGGCTGAGTGTACAAAAACATTTGTGCTTAGCTCATTACCCTGTTTAAATAAAAGTTCGTTCGTTTGTTCGTTCTCTCTCTGTCTCTCTCTCTGTCTCTCTGTCTCTCTCTCTCTCTCTCTCTCTCTCTCTCTCTCTCTCTCTCTCTCTCTCTCTCTCTCTCTCTCTCTCTCTCTCTCTCTCTCATATTGTATTTTCCCGTCTGACCTTTGGATCACAAGGCTTTTCACGTGCTGTGTGTGGCAATGATGCAAAGAGTAAAATGACGCCTGTCACCAGAGTGGTCACGATGAGAAGGTCACGAATTTCATCGGCTGTCACCTCTTCAAAGCCACGTGGCTCCCATTTGATGATGGTGGTGATGATGATGATGATGATGATGATGATGATGATGATGGTGATGGTGATGATGATGATGATGATGATGATGGTGATGGTGAAAATGATGGTGATGATAATAGTGATAATCATGATCATGATGATGGTGGTGGTGGTGATGATGATGATGGTGATGGTAGTGATGGTGGTCGTGATGATGATGATGATGGTGATGATGACGATGGTGATGATGATTATAATGACGATGGTTGTGGTGGTGGTGGTGGTGGTGGTGGTGATTATGATGATGATGATGGTGGTGATGATGATGATGATGGTGATGGTGGTGGTGGTGGTGATTATGATGATGATGATGGTGGTGATGATGATGATGATGGTCGTGATGATGATGATGATGATGATGATGGTCGTGATGATGATGACGATGATGATGATGATGATGATGATGATGGTGATCGTTAACTTATCAACTTGGATTATGCTTTAGAGGCAAGATCAGAGACAATATCGGATTTGACTGGGTGATTAGGGTGGATAGGGATGAGTGGGGGGATGAGTGGGGGTGTGGAAGTCATGCTTATATTGTTGTTGGTGGTGGTGGTGGGGGTGGGGGTGGCAGTGTTTGTGTTTTCTTAAAGACCCACCAGATCACGTGTCAAAATCACAGATTTCACGTGTTTTCCCTCTTATAGCTGGTAGGAAATCTTGTTTTGACCAGGTTTCACTCCCATACAAATGCCCACAATTTCTAAACTAAACATCATTTTAAAAAAACAGCCTCAATTTGAAGTTGGGGGATTTGTATGTGGGTCACAGCTACCAAAAAACCTCAAGGGACTTACTCGTGGTGGGTCAGTATATCTTTAAGGTCTCTGTACATGTGAACATGTCTTAATCCCCCCCCCCCCTTTGACAACATAGTGTTACAAGTAATCTTAAGGTCTGTGTACAGGTTAACTTAATTCACAAAATATCTCTATTTCCCCATGGCAGCCCAATGTTAGGTCTCTCATAATATGACTTACAACTCACTGTTTTGAATTGGGGGAAATAGTGATATCTTGTGAATAATGTTAACGTTTGTTGTTTGTTGTCATACCCTGGCTAAAAGACTCCAGGGATCATCACAACAGCGCATGCACTTGAACACTATCGTACAAGTGCATCAGCTATGGATGAGAACATTACGTGTGTGACCGGGTTTTGTTATCACCCCGCCACGTGGGCAGCCACACCCCGACCTTGTACACAGACCTTTATGAGCGGCTATCACTGTGTTGCCATGGGGGGGAAATATTAACGTGTATTGAGACCAATACCACAAAATGTGTTGTCTCTTAAATGTCTGGTGGAGTTTTCTTAATGAGTATTATGGCATTTGTTTGATTTATCGACTAACTCCAGACTAATTATGTTCGTTTACTAATTTGGGGGGCTTTTGATATGTCTCTTTTCAGAGGGAGAGAGAGAGAGAGAGAGAGAGAGAGAGAGAGAGAGAGAGAGAGAGAGAGAGAGAGAGAGAGAGAGAGAGAGAGAGAGAGAGAGAGAGAGAGAGAGAGAGAGAGAGAGAGAGAGAGAGAGAGAGAGAGAGAGAGACTTCAGACTTCAGAAACTTTATTTTACAAGGAAAAGAATTTAGGTTGGGCCTAGTCTTCCATTCTGTCCAATGGAGAGAGAGAGAGAGAGAGAGAGAGAGAGAGAGAGAGAGAGAGAGAGAGAGAGAGAGAGAGAGAGAGAGAGAGAGAGAGAGAGAGAGAGAGAGAGAGAGAGAGAGAACTTGAACTTGAAAAACTTGAATACGAAAGGATTGAGATTTTAGGCCAAGCCTATTCTATGATAAAATATGTTCGTTTTCTAATTTGGGAGACTTTTGGGATGCCTCGTTTCTGAGAGAGAGAGAGAGAGAGAGAGAGAGAGAGGAGAGAGAGAGAGAGAGAGAGAGAGAGAGAGAGAGAGAGAGAGAGAGAGAGAGAGAGAGAGAGAGAGAGAGAGAGAGAGAGAGAGAGAGAGAGAGAGAGAGAGAGAGAGAGAGAGAGAGAGAGAGAGAGGGAGAGAGGGGACTGGAAAAACTTTATTTGACAAGGATAAAGATTTTAGGCGATGCCTATTCTTACAATCTGTCCTGAGAGAGAGAGAGAGAGAGAGAGAGAGAGAGAGAGAGAGAGAGAGAGAGAGAGAGAGAGAGAGAGAGAGAGAGACAGACAGACAGACAGACAGACAGACAGACACAGAGACAGAGAGGCAGACAGAGAGACAGACAGACAGACAGAGAGACAGAGAGGGAGAGACACAACACACAGGCACCGATAGAGAGCGAGAGTCTTTGCGATTTGAAACGCAGTTTTTATCCATCGTCTCTGGTGAAGGGGTGGGGGGCCTGGGGGCTGGGGGGTGGGGGGTGGGGGTAGGGGACGTGAGTGTACCCTACTCACCGGAATTATTGATCTTTTGAAATGTTCTGTCAGACTCCCCTTACACGGCCCACAGGAAAGGGATGGCCGCGAGGGGAGTTTGTTTGCTTGAACCCACCCCCTCCCCCCTTCCCCTCCCCCTTCCCCTTCCCCATCCCATCTCTTTTCCACTTCCTCCAAACTATCCTCCCCCCCACCCCCACCCCACATCCAGCCTCTACCAATTCTCCCCCCCACCCCTACCCCACCCCTTCTTATTTTCACGCGCCCTTTTGTCGCATCCTCTATCTCCCCCCCCTCCCCACCCGCTCTTCCTGCCTTCTCTCAACCCCCCCCCCCCCCCCCTTTTTACTTTTTCAAGGTCAATGCCTGCCGTCCTATGGTACATTCGTTGTGTCAAACCTTGTTCATGTTTATCACGAACCCTCCATCTCAAAATCTCCAAGTCTGCTTCTTTCAATTTTATGAAAATAATCATAGGCTGATACTAACCCTATCCCTTTCCCGAGAATGTCAGAATGTTGCGTCTCAGTGAAAACATGTTAATGCTAAAATGGGTAAGGGATGCTTGGGAGAGGCTTTCTTTCTTTCTTTCTTTCTTCCCTTCTTTCTTTTTTTCTGTCTGTCTTTTTTTCTTTTTCTTCTTCTTTTTTTTATAGAAGGTACAATATAACTGTAATGCGAAAGTGGGGGAGGGATGCATGGGAGAGGCTTTCTTTCTTTCTTTCTTTCTTTCTTTCTTTCTTTCTTTCTTTCTTTCTTTCTTTCTTCCCTTGTTTCTTTTTTTCTGTCTGACTTTCTTTCTTTTTATTTTATTTTATAGAAGGTACAATTTAACTGTAATGCGAAAGTTGGGGAGGGGTGCATGGGAGAGGCTGTCTTTCTTTCTGTCCTTCTTTCTTTCTTTCTTTCTTTCTTTAATTATTTATTTTAGAAGGTACGATATAACTTTTGCGCATATATGCTAAATATACATGTATTTCATGAACAATTATCATAACTTGATGGTACAATTTCATAGGGTAGCTTTTTGTGTACCTGGTTATACTGGTCAACTGGCTAACTGGGAATTTTTTTTAATAAAAGGGCGGCGCTGGGCTTGCGGCAACGCGCTCTCCAGCTGGGAGCAACCCGAATTCCACATGGATAAGCAAGCCTCTGTTACTAGCATATATACCAAATACCAAATATATTATTCCAAGTAACATGTCGAGGCAAAAATCAACTTTTGTGGACGATCATTAACCATAAGGAACATGTGTGAGCTCAAAACCAAGTCAACGTGGATTACAGTGTCCTTTAGATTAGGCTATCAACGCTGTATTGCTTCTTTAAAGTAATGCTGAGTTCCAGAGACACGAATGATAAAATAATAACATATCAATTTACTTGGTTGTAGTAGTTTTCTCTGTACTACATGAATGCGTTACAACAATCAAACTACGTGAAAAGTATCC
>CM065696.1:20117988-20137988 GCA_017654935.2 Phymorhynchus buccinoides
AGTCTACTTAAAAATAACCCTCCGCTGATCCTAACCCTATCCCTTTGCCAAGAATGGCAGAATGTGGCTGTTCAGTGAAAATGTTCAATGTTGAGGTGGGGGGTGGGGGTGGTCACGAGACGGGGGGGGGGGGGGGGAGGGGGTCGTAAAGTGCAACATAGCAGCAAGTGCACTCACTAACCTCCACACTCCCCCTAGGGAGTAGGGAGACGTGCAGGGAGAGTGGGGAGAGTGGTAGGCGAGGGTCAGAGATGCTGTGGTGATGGGGGTGGGTGGGGTGGGGGTGGAGTGGAGCTTGAAATGAGGGAATGGAATGAGGGGAGGGGAGGGGAGTGTGACCGGAGGAGGGGAGGGGTGGTGGCGGTGGAGAGCGGGGGGGTTGTTAGTTAAGAGACAGGGTGGACATCCATTGACACCACTTGTTAATCTCGGGGGGGGGGGGCACGGAAACGCGTTCATCACTCTCACTCTCACCCTTCCGCCCCACCCCCACCCCCACCCCTCACCCCACACTCTCACATTTTCGCAACTGAATTTTTTTTTCCATCGAGAAGCAACATTTTGTTTCCATTTTTAATGCATGCAAATGTGTTTCCTTGCTTGTATTGTGCTTGTACGAGACCACACTGTAATTTCACCTAACGTGATAATAAAGAATTTTTGACTTTGACTTGGACTTTGAACATTCTGCCATTATCCAGGGAAAGGGATAGCCTAGGATTATTTTCATAAAGCGAAAAGAATCACACTTTGAGATTGAGGTCGTAAGCATGATGGGGATAATTATCTGAAAAGTACAGCTTTTCCGAGAGATACACCATAGGTCAAGAAAAAAAGAACAAAAGGGGGGGGGGGAGCCAGTAAATTTTTTTTTTAAAGCGTGACAGTTAAAGACACACTTACCCACCACGATTAAGTACCTTGGGGGGGGGGTTTCTGGGTAACTGTGACCCACATACAAATGTCCCCAACTTCAAATTGTGGCTGCTCTTTAATTAAAATGTCTCTTTTTTTTAATTTGGAGGCATTTATATGGGAGTCAAACCTGGTCAAAACAAGATTTCCTACCAGCTATAAGAGGTGAACCCGTGATTTTGACACGTGACGTGGTGGGGCCTTAACCCTTTCACCGCCAACGTCACATTTTTGCACCACAATGATTGAACACCCATGTCACTGAAAGGCATCAAATCAGGGTCTGTTATCCAAAGACCCTATTTTCTCTTAATTTTGGGAGGTAAGGATAGGCCTTACTTTAACTATGTCACAGAGGAATCCCCAACATTACAGACTTTTTTCTCAACCCAGATAGGGGAAGACGGGGTAAAAAGCGTATGGGCGGGTAAGAAGCCCACCCCAATTATCTCACGAAATAAAGAAAATTTCAGTCAAATTTGCCCATGAGACGAATGCTAGACATTAACGCTCGTCTCATGGGCAAAATGAGACTGAAATTTGCTTCATTTCATGAGATAATTGGGGTGGGCTTCTTACCCGCCCATGCGCTTTTTACCCCGTCTTCCCCTAAGCTTAATGGACATTTTTTGCTGAAATATGGCTGGCGGTGAAAGGGTTAAAAGAGAGGTAATACAGCAAGAATAAACAGCAAGAGGGACATGGAAGAGATGCGTGTGTTTTTGTGTGTGCAAGAGAGCGTTTTTGTGTTGTTTTACAAAGCACGAGTTTCAGTCACTCTGGATTGGCATGTTGTTTGGCAACACGGCACAACGCAACGCAACTAACAGACGGTTTGGTTGTTCTTGCCATTCTGGTATTTTATTTTTCTCTTCTGTCTTCTTAAAATAATAAGTTGATGCTTCGCTTCCTTGCTTACTGTTGTCTACTACTGTAAGGATCTCTCTCTATGTCAGATATGTTTTCTGCTAACGCTATGAACAGTTGTCGCAGAGAGAGAGAGAGAAAGAGAGAGAGAGACAGAGAGGGGGGGGGAGGGGGGAGGGAGAGGGAGAGAGAGGGAGAGAAACAGACAGACAGAAAGACAGACAGACAGACAGACGGAAACCAAAATCTTACAACTAACTGATCAATATAAGCTATCAATATATAACTATAACGCTAATTTGTCTAGGAGACATACAGGCAGACAGACAGACAAGTAAACAGACAGAGAGAGGGAGAGAGAAAGAGAGAGAGAGGGAGGAAGAGAGAGAGAGAGAGGGGGGGGGAGAGAGAGCGAGAGAGAGAAAGAGACAGACAGATAGACAGACAGAAACCAAAATGTTACAACTAACTGATCAATATAAGCTATCAATATATAACTATAACGCTAATTTATCTAAGAGACAGGCAGGCAAACAGACAAACAGAGAGAGAGAGCGGGAGAGAGAGAGAGAGAGAGAGAGAGAGAGAGAGAGAGAGAGAGAGAGAGAGAGAGAGAGAGAGAGAGAGAGAGAGAGAGAGAGAGAGAGAGATGGATGCATTGTCAAGATAGAGTTAATAGTTAACCCATTCAAGACTGTGTGATGTCACGTAATGTTTGCTCAGAATACGATGTGTGTGTGTGTGTGTGTGTGTGTGTGTGTGTGTGTGTGTGTGTGTGTGTGTGTGTGTGTGTGTGTGTGTGTGTGTGTGTGTGTGTGTGTGTGTGTGTGTGTGTGTGTGTGTGTGTGTGTGTGTGTGTGTGTGTGTGTGTATGTGTGTGTGTGTGTGTGTGTGTCCGTGTGCGCGCGCATGTGCGCGTGCGCGCGTGTGCGCGTGCGCGCGCGCGCGCGTGTATGTATGTGCGAGTTTGCGTGTCAAGTCAAGTCAAGTCAAAATCATCTTTATTGAGGGTTACAGGATAAGCTGACAAAGCTTGTGTGTGTGCGTGTGTATGTGTGTGTGTGCGCGCGCGCGCGCATTGTTTTTCTACCTATAAGCCAAAGTTCTTACATTGCTAACTGTGTGCATGCTTTCATTACTGTGTTGTTTTGTTTTGTTGTTTGTTTGCTTCTTGTTCATGACACCACTATTCCCCCATGGGGATACCGGGGGGTCTTTTGTATAAATAGTTCGCCCACCTTCTGGAAGTTATGTGCTTGTAACGTCCTCTGATATGTCACTCTCTTTGACTCTGCCTTTTCCCTTTGCTTACTGTCATCTACTATCTTTCTGCCTTACCGGTCCATTCTCCTGCCTTTTTTCACGCAACACTGATCAAAAACATTTCCTCCAGCCGAAGTCGGAATTGTTGGGCCTAACTATTTCTTAGTTAATCGCATGATGGCAGCATGACGCATCTGCGCTCATAATTGACAGGAAACTGTCTGAGCGATCGAAGAAGAAGAAGAATGACACCATCATCATATAGTAAAAAGCCAAGTGTCCGTCCGTGTGTGTGTGTGTGTGTGTGTGTGTGTGTGTCTGAAACACGAAACGGGCTTTATAACTCCGCCGTTTTTCGACCGAATCGCTTCAAATTTGCTGTGAGCCCTCACGGGGCGATGGCAACGGCAATCGAGGCGGTCATGTCATTTGCGCGGTTCAGCAAATGCGCGAAACGCGCATCCGCCGGCCTCTCGGCGCCCGTATCTCCGGTGTTTCTGGACCGATTGGCTTCCAATTTGGCAGGAACATCACTGGGGACGGTGACTATCCGTGTACCAACCCGGAAGCGAATCGGTTTAGACACGTGCGCACTATACGACTCCGCCGTTTCTTAACCGAATCGCTTCAAATTTGCTGTACTCGGCGTTACCAGTACTTGGCGTTACCGTTACTAGGCGTTACCGTTACTAGGCGTTACTGGGACTCGGCGTTGCGCTAGTTATAATAAAAATAACAAAATTCCCAATGCAATGAATGGGGCTTGTGTGCACCTAAGTGACCCTTCTCATTTTCGTAACAGTGCTATGAATTATTGGGGCTTTTCAACTCATATTCATTTATCGCACATTCAATTTCCTCCCCTCTGGTGTAATTACATGTCCCGTCCTTCATCTTCCTTTCACAGACGAAAACAAAATGATGATGAATGAAACTTCGATTGATGAAGGATGCATAAAACAACCAACCAAACAAACATAATAAATGGATTTCTGAACGATCCATCAATGAAGGGGCCTGAAGAGAAGAGAAACGTGATGGCAAGCGATTTATTTGCATTGAAATGAATAGTTTAATTGAACGGACAAAATTCGATGGTTTGGAGTCAAAACGGACTATCTTTAGATAGTCCATTGACGTATTATTGGATTTATTACACAAACTAATAACTTGTATCAAACAATGATTGCAGAAATAGAAGAAGGGGTTTTTGCTTTTTATATTTCAGCAGTCTTTTTTATGCAAGTTATTAGTTTTCGTAATAAGTTCAATAATATGTCAATGGACTATCTAAAGATAGTCCGTTTTGACTCCAAGCCATCGAAATGTTCCATCCCCAAAAATGTTTATAAATTGCACGTGCGCGTCCACTTCCTTTCATTAAACGCCATAAAGTATCCACTCCCACCCCCATTAAGCAAACTTCGAGATGGCAGGGGGCGGATTGAATGGGGGGGTAAAGGAGGTTACATCATAAATATGATTTTTACACAAAAACGAACTTACTGTCCAACGATATTTGGATATAAATAAATGTTCTGGTGTTGTTTTGTCCTCTACCGAGAGGTTTTGCTCTAGCATTCATTCTCTTGATTACGACAGTTAGCAGCAACAAAAATGGTTGGTTTAAATAGCGTTTTATTTCTCAAAGTCACAAATGAAAAATCAACAATGATCATTAGATAAGGCAACAAGAAAACTTATATAAAATCCTATCTTAACCCTTTCACCGCCAAAGTCGCATTTTAGCACCACAGTGATTTAACACCTATGTCACTAAAAGGCATCAAATTGGGGTCTATTATCCAAAGACCCTATTGTCGTAGTTTTGGGAAGTAAGGACAGACCTCATTTTACATATATCACAGAAGAATCCCCAATACTGCAGATCGATTTTGTTCTCTACCCAGGTAAATGTAATGGCTATTTTGGGCTGAAATATGACTGGCGGTGAAAGGGTTAAAGAAAAAAAGTGCACAGTCAATAATAGCGACGGACGGCTAAGCAGAGTAATGAAGCGCTATCTTAATTTTCAAATGTGTTAAAACAAATGTGTTGTCTGCATCTGTCTGCTCGTCTGTATTCTTTGCTCCTCCACGACCATCTCGGACTATACTGCAGGGTGTAGAGTGGCACAAAGGTAACGTGTTCGCCTCGTATACAATAAACCCGAGTTCGAACCTGGGTACAGGTGATTTTATTTCCCTCTCACTCTGCACAACTCCTTACGGTCTGAACGTGGAGTCTTTCGGGTGAGACGATAAACCGAGGTCCCGTGTGCCCATGCACGTAGCACACGTTAAACCCAGTGGCAACGAAAACGTTGTTATTTGGTCAAAATGTACCCCCCCTCCCCTTTCCTTCCTCATCAGTCGCACATTAATCGCATGCAAATAAAAACAATGGGTGGCGCGCCTCTGGCTGCGACGCGGTCTCCATGCGGGAGCAACCCGAATTTCACAGAGACGCTCAGTTAGTAACAAGAATCATCATAATACGAGTAGACAGCATTTCTACAGCGCTTTTCTTTAAATTCATTTAAACCCAAGGCGCTTCCAGTCACTGATTTACACAAAACCACCCTACAATCATTCTCCCACATTCATTCAACCATTTACATTGTTAAACAAATCTACGTGTGAAAAGACTTCCGAAACGTGGGTTTTAAGTTGAGTGTTGAAACAAGACAGTTTTGATTCATGGCGGAAATTCCGCGGGCAGAGAATTCCGAACAGTTGGGGCACAAACACTGAAAGACCGATCACCGAAAGGTTTTAGATTTTTGTTGGAATTTTCAATAGTTTTGTATTTGAAGACCTGAGAAGACGGGGGGGGGGGCTGTTTGGGAGTGGGGGGGGGGGGTGTTACAATATGTATGAAGAGCACAGTAAGGCGGAAGGGTCTATTGAAAATAACGAAGGCAAGGACACAGCTAACTTATACTGAAGGCGTCGACACCGCACTGGTAGCCAGTGCATCCATCAGAAACGGCGCTCATGTTTTTCTTGACTAAACTGGACATCACAAGAGAGGCAGTCCTCTCAATAGTTCGTTGTTTTCTGGAAACGACTGTCATGTTTTTCTTGACTAACTGGACATCGTAAGAGAGGCAGTCCTCTCTCAATAGTTCTTTTTTTTCTGGAAACGGCGCTCATGTTTTTCTTGACTAAACTGGACATTGTAAGAGTGGCAGTCCTCTCAATAGTTCGTTTTTTTCTGGAAACGGCGCTCATGTTTTTCTTGACTAAACTGGACATTGTAAGAGAGGCAGTCCTCTCTCAATAGTTCGTTTTTTTCTGTTCCCTTCCAATTGGAAATTGCACTGGTATCCACTAAATTACACTAAATTTGCGAAATCGCCTGTTTCATGAAATGAGCAAGATGTTGCTTGTTTCATGAAAATTAATTAGCAACAAAATTGCCTTTTTCATGACACAAGCAAATCTGTTGCCTGTTTCATGACACAGGCAAAAATAGCTTGCACATTTCATGAAACAGGCAAATAATTATTCGAAGACTGAACATTTGAATGCAAATTTAGTGTAACACATCCATCAGAAACGCCGCTCATGTTTTTTCTTGACTAAACTGGACATTGTAAGAGCGGCAGTCCTCTTCTCGATAGTTCGTTTTTTCTGTTCCCTTCCTTCTTCTTCTTCTTCTTCTTCTTCTTCTTCTTCTTCTTCTTCTTCTTCTTCTTCTTCGTCTTCTTCTTCTTCTTCTTCTGCGTTCCCAGGCCATACGGCCATAATGGATAAGGTACGTATGTGTTTCCAGGTTTCCAGTTTTCACTGGTCTCCCCTTCCTTCCAACTGGGTTATTAGTTGCTTGCAGGTGAAACACCGTAACTGAGACAGCAATTAACCCTTTAGTTAAGTAATTGAGAACAAGAGCACTTCAGCAACACGTGCAGCTTCGGATTTCTGTTGGCTGTCTTGACTTGTGAAAGGGGTGCATGGTGGTAAGTAGTAGTAAGTGAAAGTTAGTGTAGAGTGGGAGTGGTGTGCGCGCGCGTGCGTGCGTACGCTGTGTGTGTGTGCAGGGTGGTGAAGCAGACCTGTTTACTCTACTCTTTTCCAGTAGTATTCTACTCAATTTGGACCTCAACTACTCTTCAAAATTGAAAATAATGCTCTTTAATTCTTGATTACTACTCATTTTCAGTGAACATTGTTGGATGGTTAAATGAATAAAACTACACATTTTGCACCAAAACTACTCATTTCAGTTATCCAGACTACTCAAGACTTACAAAGTCGATCTTTTCTGTTAGGATATAATAATATTTTAGATGATATAATATATCATTATAGATGATAATGCGTAACGATTTGAGATGATCTTGGTGCAATAATATTCCAGTAGGATGGAAAGAATAAAACATAAACGAGCAACATCAACATTTGGAGTGATGAATATAATATTCTAATAAAAAATAATCGCACATTAGAAGCATTAATTTGAACAAGCTCGCAATATCATTCATAATTAAGACTATTTTGCTAAGTGTGATTAAACAGAACAAACAAGAAAACAAACAAAAGTGGGTGCAGAAGAATACCTTGCACTTTGCCCATCACTCTAAAGGAGGTTGTTTTTAAAAATCTTAAGCAAATCAAATGCATCCTCTCTTTTCTTTGGACCATTCTTCATTCCCAGATCTTCATGTTCCTAACCACCACCAGACCTGGGGTCCGTTTCACAAGGGCTAACGTTACGTTGCGCTCGCTCAAATCGGCGAAAACGGTCAAAGAAATTCTTGAATGTAAATTCCCAGTCCCTTGTAAAGAAGCGACTTGTGTCGGGGGTAAACTGGGTCGAGTTTCTCTAGATAACGGTCGCCGCGCGAATAACGCTTGCGCCAAACGGGGCCTAAGAAACACTTTAGAAAACGTTTGCGGAAGAATATTACAAGCTCTTGGTCACAATTTTTTTTAAATTTGAAACAAACTTTAATGGACCAATCAACAACAAGAAACGTATTCACCCCCTACTAGTTCCGGATAGTTCTGTGTTGCTCGGTGTTTGACAAGAACAAAACGCCACGCGAACTATCAGCAAACGAAGGGTGTTTCTTAGAAATATCCAAGTGAGTTAACTTTTTGTCTCTGTGGAAGAGAAACGCGTATTGCAATTAAATGCCAGGGACTGGGAATTTACATTCAAGAATTTCTTAGACCGTTTTCGCCGATTTGAGCGAGCGCAACGTAACGTTAGCCCTTGTGAAACGGACCCCAGGTCTGGTGGTGGTTAGGAACATGAAGATCTGGGAATGAAGAATGGTCCAAAGAAAAGAGAGGATGCATTTGATTTGCTTAAGATTTTTAAAAACAACCTCCTTTAGAGTGATGGGCAAAGTGCAAGGTATTCTTCTGCACCCACTTTTGTTTGTTTTCTTGTTTGTTCTGTTTAATCACACTTAGCAAAATAGCCTTAATTAAGAATGATATTGCGAGCGTGTTCAAATTAATGCTTCTAATGTGCGATTATTTTTTATTAGAATATTATATTCATCACTCCAAATGTTGATGTTGCTCGTTTACGTTTTATTCTTTCCATCCTACTGGAATATTATTGCACCAAGATCATCTCAAATCGTTACGCATTATCATCTATAATGATATATTATATCATCTAAAATATTATTATATCCTAACAGAAAAGATCGACTTTGTAAGCCGCTTCTTTGCATACCTAAATGCCACAAACATAATTAGACCTAAGAAACGTTTAGCAACATAAAAAAGTAAGACATTTCGTGATGTCTACATTTTTAGATAAATCGTGTCCAGTTTTTGTCTAAAAAAAATGCTTAATCAGAAATTTAGGAAACGTAGGTTTTCCATAGAAACGGGAGATCATTGTCAAGAAAACGGGGCCATTATTTATTTAGTTATTTAAGAAAATTTATTTTGCGCTTTACCGTTAAAGGTGGACCCTGACGGATGAGTTTTTGCCAGAAACACGTCGAGGTCACCAGAAAGACAGCCTTTTCAAGGATCAGAACACTCACTTTGCTCTGTTTTTTTAGAAATTAAACCGTCAAAACGACGATTCCTCCTTGGCAGAGAGTAGCCATTTTGGATGGGGTGGGTGGAGGACACTCATTGTGGTTGAAGCGTTTTCTTTTTTTTTTGTAGTGCAGTAAAAAAAAAAAAGGAGCTATTTCCTTAATTGTGAGCAAAACTCCTTTAGATAAACTGTATACAATTTAAAAACATAAAAATAAAAAGGCTTGTATTGCGAAAATTTCTTAAAACGATTTGGCGGCCATTAGGAATCGCCGATTTGACGGTTTGATTTATAGGAAACCAGAGCAAAGTGAGTGGTGCAATTTCTGTAAAGGGTGTTTTCCTGGTGATCTCGACGTGTTTCTTACAAAAGCTCATCCGTCAGGGTGCCCCTTTAAGCTCTAAGCATTAGGCATTATAGGCATTATGCATTCATTATTATTCTCTAGGCAGTATAGTGCCTTGTTTAAATAATAATCTTCATCGTGTGTGGAGAAAGAATCAACCATATGTATCTCCACACATTCAATATTCCCATCTTCCCCTTGATAATCCTTCACTGCCCAGTGTTGCCCTTGGAACCACGTTACCCGTGCTGGTTGCTTGCTGGCCCTTGAAAACTAAGGGTAACAATTTGCCAATGGTAATTAGAAGCCAGAGCTCTTTGGCTGCAGATGCACCATGAACTCTACTCGTCCTGTTAGTTGAAAGTAGTCATCATTTAACCCTTTCACCGCCAGCTATATTTCAGCCACCATTTTCCATTAATTTTGCCTGGGTAGAGAACAAATCTGCAGTATTGGGGATCGTTCTGTGACATATCATATATAAAATAAGGTCTACCCTTACTTCCCAAAACTAAGGCAATAGGGTCTTTGGAAAATATACCCCAATTTGATGCCTTTTTAGTGACCTAGGTGGTAAATCACTGTGGTGCTCAAATGCGACTTTGGCGGTGAAAGGGTTAAGGGGGTAGAGGGGTGTGTGTGTGGGGTGGGGGGGGGTTGAAAGTAAATTTTCACAGGCAAGACAGCTCTCAACCCTTTCAACGCCAGCCATGGTTCAGCTTAAACTTTCCATTACACTTACCCGGGTAGAGAAAAGATTCTGTCTGCAATATTGGGGATTCCTCTGTGACGTACATAAAATAGGACATATCCTTACTTCCCAAAATGAAGAACATAAGGTCACTGGATACCAGACCCTCATTTGATGCCTTTCAGTGACATGAGTGTTAAATCATTGTGGTGCCAAGAGGCGACAGTGGCGATGAAAGGGCTTAATTAAACAAAATGTATCATTAACATTCCATCCTATTATTTTACTTTTGTGAATGTTTCTTTTGCTATATAAAAATTTAAGTATTTTATTTTAACAGCTGATGTGTGTATTTCGCACACGTGTACGTTCTTATGTGTAAACTTTCTTTTTGTGTTTGCGTATGTATATTTTCACACCCCAAAATAATGACAAAATAAATTGCATAGTGTCCCCTCGGGCGTATTTTTGCGCTACTCGAATACACCCGCCGTAGTGTGACTTTATGATTATAAAGTGCTTAGATAAGCCTAAGACCGAAGATATGCAATGCATAGTAACGACTACGACTTACTCTTACACTGTAAGTGTGACGTAATTGACCCGCACGCCCCACTTTCTTTGTTTCTTATCTACACCCCCCCCCCCCCCCCCCCCTTCTTCTCTCCAGCCGCCACTTTAATTGCCCATCAGCTTCAAACGGACGCCGATTAAGGCATTTGTCTCTTTGAAGCCCGATCTACCTCCCCATCACGAGATAGTGATATCAACAGTCGGCTCCCTTTGAAGACGATTTTCCTTTCCGGAATGTCGGCATGTGATAATGAATGTAACCGGCGCGTGATTGTTCGGTACTAGTATGCATAAAATTATAGCATCATCTTGTGACGTGTCAATTGCTATAAACCAATCACAGGCTTTCATTGTTTGAAAGTGAAGGCTATAATTGGAGTAGTGAGAAAAAGTTTTCACACAAGACGCTGAAACCTAGCTAGAGCAACATTGCAGACTCAACCTCTCCCAGCCAGTCATAATAAGCCCAACTAGTGAGTATTATTGATGGCTGGTGGTTGAGATTTGGTTTGTTTGATCCTAGTTTTGATCTAGATCCTATGTTCAATGATGAATAAGGAGTAGATAGATATGTTATTGAAAAGAAGTGGTAAACATTCTGTTCTATTTATGTGCACTGATTATTTGTGTGTGTGTGTTTTTGACTTTAACTCTTTTGGTACCAGAACCGGATTTTATGCCTACTAACCCTTTTGTCTATTTTTAGTAGGAAACCTGTGGGTTGCAATCTTGCACTTTATGATACCATTCCTTTCCAGGTGTTGGATGGAGAGTGATGTTGGCTTGATCACCTTTTATGTTTTACTGATCTCAGTTTGTTAACTGAAATTCAGATTATGTGTTCTTAGTGCTATTGTACAAGGGAAGCCTTCTAGCCGGTTGGGATTCACTAATTCCCTGCCGACTGAAGCCCCTTGTCTCTAAGCCATAGAGACCTACATCCACCTTCTCCTGTGATTATCAGCAGGGCATCGTGGGCCGGACGATCATCCCGGACTCACAAGCACCAAGACGGGAACGCCGCCAAGACGACCCGCACCCAGAATCCGCGAGGAGACCACGCCTGAACCGTGCCATCCCGCGAAGCCGTAACCGGAACGACTGGGAGCTACTCTCACCTGACGAGCAAGCCCAGCCAACCCAGCACTCGCCAATCCCTACGGAGGAACTTGACAGCAGCTAAGTCCCCCGGACCGCGCCAATCATTTGAACTTTCCCCCTGGCACTGATGACACTAAGTAACCCTTCTCGCTTGGGGCTAACCTTCTAGAAAGACAAAAGTCTTGTAAATCCTTTCGGATTTCATTGTTTTGTTTTTTTCATTCATATTTTGTTTTGGCGCCATTGAGCTGCTTTATTATTATTGTTGCATAATCTTATGCAGATTTTGTGAGTAAATAAAATACAAGTGTCAAATAATCCTGAACCCTTTGGTCAGACTGATGAGAGTGGGAGTCTTGTAATTTCATGTAAAACCCTACTTCTCTCTGTCTGCCATTTAGAGCAATTCAACCACTTGTATTTCTTACAACCAAACGAGCCAGAACCCGGGCACAAATATAAATTTATTAGATGAAAAGGGGCCGGGAAAGTTGCTCATCTCCCATACCCTAGAGAAGTGGGCTAAAGGCAAATTTTCTACTTGAAAATTTAACACACTAAAAGTCTTCCCTAGAGGCTTAGCCTTTTAACCCATTACCTCGTTACAGTAAGTACTTCTTCTTCTTCTTCTTCTGCGTTCCCAGTCCATATGGCCATAATGGTTAAGGTACACGTGTGTCCGGTTTTCAATTTTCACTGGTCTCCCCGCTGCGTACAGCCGACACATTCCGATTTCGGAGGAGCTCAAAGGAGAACAATTATTTGGAAGATTGTGTTTGGAAAAAAAAGGCAGGAGAATGGGCCAATAAGTCAGAAAGATAGTAGATGATAGTAAGCAAAGGGGGTGACCGGAATAACGTCGAATGTACGGTTGCGCCTAAGGTCGAAACAAATGGCATGACTGACAAGTGTGCCTAATGTCGAAAATTTCATGTAAGTTTTACGTTTGAGCCTAAGGTCGAATGCACAGTTGAGCCCAACGTCGAATTTCAAAGTTGTGCCTAAGGTCGAATGTACGGTTGAGCCTAAGGTCGAATGCATCGTTGAGCCTAAGGTCGAATGCACAGTTGAGCCCAACGTCGAATTTCAAAGTTGTGCCTAAGGTCGAATGTATAGTTGAGCCTAAGGTCGAATTGCAGAGTTGTGCCTAAGGTCGAATTGCACAGAACAGCCTACATTGATTCAGTTCCCAGGTACACACACGACACACATACGACACACACACACAATCAAATATCACAAGTTTCGCACAAAACATAGAACAGAATACATGTATACAGATAGTGAACTTTTAATGAAATTAATATTCTGATTCCGCACTACACATTAATAATAATAACATTGGATGTTTCTTAATTTTTTTTAGAGAGAGAGAGAGAGAGAGAGAGAGAGAGAGAGAGAGAGAGAGAGAGAGAGAGAGAGAGAGAGAGAGAGAGAGAGACCTTTGGCTCAGCCGTTAATTCGACCTTAGGCACATCTTTGCAATTCGACCTTAGGCTCAACTTTGCATTCGACCTTAGGCTCAACTTTGCATTCGACCTTAGGCTGAACCGTACATTCGACCTTGGGCGCAACTTTGCAATTCGACGTTAGGCTCAACTTTGCATTCGACCTTAGGCTCAACCGTATAATCGACGTTAGGCACAGCTCTGCAATTCGACATTAGGCTGAAGTATGCATTTACTTATTTTCGACCTTAAGCACACCTGTACATTCGACCTTAAGCACACCTGTACATTCGACCTTAGGCGCAACCGTACTTTCGACCTTATTCCGGATTCCCAGCAAAGGGAAGAGGCAGAGTCAAAGAGAGTGGCAGATTAGAGGAAGTTACAAGTACAGAACTTCCAGAAGGACTATTTTTGCGAAAGACCCCCCTGTATCCCCATGCTTAGAAATTCATGGTGGGGACGGGGTTGTCCAGCTCCCCGTATGGAGGCACGAGGCATCCACCCACTGCCCGTATAAGTACCATAATCACGCCAAGAAGATCGAACCCGTTTACCCTGTTAATTGTTTGGCCATGAGCTTCATGTAAGGAAAAAACCCTTCTTCAAATTTACATTATTTAGAAAATTAAAATTACCAATGAATAGTAATTAAAATACAATTATTAATTATTTCAACAAGCAAGCAAATTAAGCAACATGCTGCCATTCTCGAGAAAGGGGCAGGGTTAGGATCAGCCTAGGGGCATTGTGTCATGGAAAGGAAGAACCCATACTTTGAGGTCGAGAGTCGTGAACAAAAAACCAACAAACACATAAACAGGAGAGGGGTGTCTAACCAACAACTTTGCAGAGAGAGAGCGAGAGAGAGAGAGAGAGAGAGAGAGAGAGAGAGAGGAGAGAGAGAGATAGAGAGAGAGAGAGAGAGAGGAGATAGAGAGAGAGAGAGTTCAAACTTCAAACTTCAAATACTTTATTTTACAAGGATAAGAATTTAGGCTGGGCCTAGTCTTCCATTCTGACCTTGGATGTAAACATGCAACACATTGAGACACAGAAAGATCGTCAACAGAAACAACAAACAGTAGCAGAAATACAACAACGACATGGTAGGCATAGAGCATCAACATCAGTAATAAGAACAAGCGAAAGAGAAAATCAATCGACCAAATAAACAAGCAATCAAAGAATAAATAATGAAGAGAGAGAGGAGAGAGAGAGAAAACTTGAAAACTTGAAAACTTGAACTTTATCTATCAAGGATAAAGATTTTAGGCAACGCCTAGTCTTCCAGAGAGAGAGGAGAGAGAGTCTCGAGGAGAGAGAGAGAGAGAGGAGTTAGAGAGAGGAGAGAGAGAGAGAGAGAGAGAGAGAGAGAGAGAGAGGATAGAGAGAGAGAGAGAGAGAGAGAGAGAGAGAGAGAGATGGGAGGGATAGACAGAGAGGGAAAGAGAGACAGAAACATTTAGACTAAATAAATCATTGTCTCTGACTCCTTAAACATCATTATTCATCCATCAAAGAGAGTCCCACTGTCTTCTCTAGTTTGCCCTATCTTGTTGTGCCAGCCACCCTCCCTCTCTCTCTCTCTCTCTCTCTCTCTCTCTCTCTCTCTCTCTCTCTCTCTCTCTCTCTCTATCTCTCCGTCTCTCTTCTCTCTCTCCTAGAGAGATCTGTCTCTCTCTCCTCTCTCTGGACATGCCTCCTCTGCTCTCATCTCCACTCCTCTCTCTGCTCGCAAAATCTTCATCTCTGTGTGTATAATGTCATCTGTCTCTCTACCTCTGTCTCTCTCTCTCTCTCTCTCTCCTCTCAAAATCTCTTCTGGTTGTGTATACTTCTCTCTCTCTCTCTCTCCCCTTTTCTCGCTCTCTCTCCTCTCTCTCTCTCTCTCTCTCTCTCCTTCTCATCTCTCTCTCTCTCTCTCTCTCTACACTCACAATCTCTCTCCTCTCTTCTCATAATTCTCTCTCTCTTTCTCTCTCTCGAACAAACTCTCTCTCTCTCTCTCTCTCCATCTCTAATCTCCTCTCTCCTCTCCCTCTGGCTCTCTCTCTCTCTCTCTCTCCCATTCTCTCTCTCTCTCTCTCTCCTCTCTCTCTCCTCATCCTCTCTCTCTCTCGTCTCTCATCTCTCCCCTCCCCTCCCTCTCTCTCCCTCTCTCTCAATATCTCTCTCTCTCTAAATATCGCTCCTCTCTTTCAACGAACACACTCTCAACTCTCAGCCTCTTCTCTCCTCTCTAGTCTCTACTCTCTCTTTCTCAACTCTTACTCGCTCCTCCTACACTCTCTCTCACTCGCTCTCCTCAAAAAACCTCCTTTCTTCACATCACGCCCTCTCATCTCCCCCACTCTCGTCAACCCGGTCCTCGCTCATCCTCCTCCTCTCATCTCTCTTTTTTTGGACATGAATTTCTTCTCTCTCGTCTTCTCTCTCGTCTCTCTCCCTCTCCTCCGTGCCTCGTCCGCGGTGTCCTCTCTTCATCCCCTCTCCTCTCCTCTCTCTGCCTCTCTCTCTCCTCCTGCAGCTCCATCTCGTCTTTCTCCCTCTGTGTCTCTCTCCTCCTCCCATCTCTCTCTCTCCCTCCTCTCCTCTCGTCTTCTCTCGTTCTCCCTCTCTCTCCTCTAGTCTCTCTCTCTCCTCTCTCTCCTCTCTCTCTCTCTCTCTCTCATCCCCCCCCCAACCCTCCTGCTGATTGCTTGCCGTGGCAACTTGGGTACTAATTTTGCCAACAGTAAGTGGAAAACCAGAAAGCTCAAAGCGCACGTGAACTTCGTTTTATTCCTAAAGCCTACCCTTTCCCCCCCCCCCCCCCCCCCCCCCCCACGGGTCCCGCCACACTGCCATACGATATGACCTGCCTCATCGAACATGCCGATTGTTATCGATGGTCTGTGAGTCATAGCAGCAACGTTGAATACTTCCTGCGAAAAATAACTCGTACACTATTGGCGTTCACTATTTTTCACGTCGGCCTGCAATACACGACGGATCGAACTAAGGATTAGGTATTTTGTACTCTTATAGTCACGGTTCGGGAGGCGTCGCTGTGAAATTCGGGTTTTCTCTCACCTGGAGACGCGTCCGCAGCCAGAGGCGCGCCACCCATTAGACAGGCACAAAACTTGCATGCAATTTTTGTGTGACTGACAAGGATGGGTGGTTGGGGGGCCATTAAAATATGTGTCCAAATTACAACTTTTTTTTTGCCACTGTTTTTAACGTATGCAAAGTGCATGAGCAAACGGGACCTCGGTTTATCGTCTCATCCGAAAGACCTCACGTTCAGACCGTAAGGCCTATAGTGCTGAGTGAAAGGAAACATCCCCTGTGAACCGAGGTTCGAACTCGGGTTTTAATTGACACGAGATAGACGAACACGCTACCTTCTGTGCCACTTCTACAACCATGTTCATGTAGACCGCAAAACACGGATCACCTAAAAACTGATATGATCAAAAATAAAATAATTTGATATTTTATCAGATTCGTTGTACGGGAGACTACAAGTACTAACTTTATTATGAATTTTCGGTGGTCCGGTTTTATATTAGACAGTATAAGTTTTCACACGTCAAGATTGGCCGTCACACAAATGCATCAATCGGATCGTAATGAATCGAAATCGCATGCAGTGTAGCCGACCCCTTTTCCTTACACCCCCCCCCCCCACCCCCCAACCCTTTCCACATACATTTGCTAGCCTGCTAATAGAAAAGAGTTCCTCCAGGGAAGAGCAGCTAATGGTATGGTGGGTGGGTGAGAGAACAGAAACGATGGATTGAAAATCATTCGGAAGCTCCGTCGTAAGTTATTGCCATTTCTCAATCATTTTGAGTAAAGAATGAAGAAAATGAAACTATGCCTTTTGTTAATAAAGAAGAGTGAAAGTTCAATCAATTACGCGAGTGGGAGAGAGAGAGAGAGAGAGAGATGAGAGAGATAGAGAGAGAGAAGAGAGGAGAGAGAGAGAGAGAGAGAGAGAGAGAGAGAGAGAGAGGAGAGAGAGAGAGAGAGAGAGAGAAGGATTGTGTGTGCGTGTGTGTGTTGTGTTGTGTGTGTGTTGTGTGTGTGTGGGTGTGTGTGTCTTGTTGTGTGTCTCTCTTTTGTGGGTGTGTGTGTGTGGCTGTGTTGTTTGTGCATGTGTGTGTGTGTGTGTGTGTGTGTGTGATGTGTGTGTGTGGCATGGGGTGGGGTGTGGTATGTACATGTGTAGAGTGTACATATGTGTGTGTGCGCGTGTCTGTGTGCATTTATTTGTTTGTTCGTTTGTTCGCTTGGTGGATTTTTTTTTTGGTAAAAAGAGGGAATTCAGCCAGGTAGAAAGATAATGGGGATGTGTAGGAGCGTAAGGCTGTGTACACACATAAGCGGATATTCCAATCGGAAACGCGTGCGCAATCCTTAAATAAGTGAAACAAAGAAGGGAAAAGATTGTTGCGCACGTGTCCGAATTTCCCCTATATGCGTACACTTGTATCCTTCTTTCTTCCACTTATTTAGGGTTTTTCCGTACGGAACTTACGCGTCTAATGTGAACCCGGCATAAGAGTCCAGAGAGATTGGGTCAGTTTAATTGTTCACAAGGTACGCATGCTCGACAATAAATATTCCGTTGCATTGGTGCATCATTGTGATATATCTGACACAAGATATGAACATCCCAATGACAGTGACTGAAGGGCCAGCCACACCTCCACTAAAATCGTACGACTGTATTGTACGATTCGGTCACGTCGTCTCCAAGAACAAAAAGGTGTGATTGGCGCATCAAGATTTATCGTATCGTACAGTCGTGGTCGTACAGTCCGTGCGATTTTAGTGGACGTGTGGCTGGCCCTTGAAAGCAATGACTGAAATCCTATTTCAGGGAAAAACACAGAAATTCTGTGGAATCGTGTGCTGCTCTTCCCTGCCCTTTCTCTCTTGTATCTATCCTTTCTTAGTTGTCTTTTTCTGTCTTTTTGTTTGTGGCACAAGCCACAAACCCTATAACTCACTTTCTTGTCGGTCTGTCGGTCTGTCTGTCTGTCTGTCTGTCGGTCGGTCCAAAATTGTCGCACATATTGTAAAAACGAGAAAAAAAATACTTGGGCATAAAGTAACATTTCAGTTGTCATATCTACAGTCCTTAGGTATGGAGGAATTTGGTGTTTATTCCTTAGGTATGGAAAGAATTGTATACTGAACAGAGCACATGAATCTTCATTTTAAAGCGTACAAAATAATAAACATACGTAATACAGACACTGCAGTACAGACACGACGAGTATGCGGTGCTTCTTTCGATGAGTATAAGTAGGATAAATAGTTTTAAATGTTTTCCAAAAGATATAAAAAGTTACGAAATGGTGCAGAGATAACATTCTGGTTGACAGATTAAAATATTGAAAAGCCAGGGGAGGCGACTCACTGTATGTAATGATTGGAGTGGTAAAAAGAATAGACCGCTGCCACAAAACGATTGCGAATCCGCGCTTGTTTTTTACCCTGACTTTAGTTTGTACCTTTAATTCCTTAATCTTCTTCTTCTTCTGTCTGTCTTTCTGTCTCTGTTCCTCCGGTCTCTTCGTGGCCTCCCTTCATGTCCGCCCCTGTCTTCTTCATCAGCTTGCACGCTTGTCTCTCCGCGTTGTTCTGTCGAATGAAATTCTGCTTAACGTCCTCCGGTTTGGAACAGACACATATATGGGACATTTAGTAGATATAAAGATGGTGGGAACTATCCTGGAGACAATGCCCGGAGGCAGTGCAACCGGGAAAGGGGGAAAGTCCAGATTTATTTTTAACATTACAGATGTGTACATATTGTAATGTAAAAAATATTGTTCTGTCGCTATCCGTTACTGTTCTAATATATCACTCTTCGTCTCTTCCGTCAGTCATTCTGTCGCTCTTTGTTTCTGTATATATCGCTGTCTCTGTCTCACAGTGTGTTTTTCTTTCTCACTCTCTTTGTCTCTGCCTTCTCTCTCTGTCTCTCTCTCTCTCTCTCTTACTCTCTGTCTCTCTCTCTCTCTTTCTCTTTCTCTCTCTCTCTCTCTCTCTCTCTCTCATCTCTCTCTCTCTCTCTCTCTCTTCTCTCGTTATCTCTCTCTCTCTCTCTCTCTTCTCTCTCTCTCTCTCTCTCTCTCTCTCTCTCTCTCTCTCCTCTCTCTCTCTCATCTCTCTCTCTCTCTTCTTTCTTTCTTCCTGCCAATGAGTTAAAAGAAAGAAAGAGAGAAGGAGAAGGAAGAGTGAGTGGGCGTCGGGGTGTGTGTGTGGTGTGTGTGTGTGTGTGTGTGTGTGTGTGTTGTGTGTGTGTGTGTGTGTGTGTGTGTGTGTGTGTGTGTGTTGTGTGTGTGTGTGTGTGTGTGTGTGTGTGTGTGTGTGTTGTGTGTGTGTGTGTGAGAGAGAGAGTGTGTGTGTGTGAGAGAGAGAGAGAGAGAGAGAGAGAGAAAGAGATGAGAGAGAGAGAGAGAGATAGAAATCAAGGGAGAGAGAGAGAGAGAGAGAATGGGAGAGAGAGAAGAGAGAGAGAGAGAGAGAGAAGAGAGGGAGAGAGAGAGAGAGAGAGAGAATGTGAGAACTGCAACATATTGTTTATTGATATGCAAACAGATCTAAGCCCTACATGATATAAAGGGATCGTCAAAGAAAACTGAGGGTAAAACAAACCTAACAAATCCTCATCTTGGCTAGCTAAAGAATACTTTGTTGTTTTAGAACTAGGAATGCAGAAAGAGGAGCCAGGGAAATATTGGCAGCGGTCTGCAAAAAAAAAAGAAGAAAACCAACTTGA
>CM065696.1:20148151-20153151 GCA_017654935.2 Phymorhynchus buccinoides
CGAGGTCCCGTGTGCCCATGCACTTAGCACATGTTAAACCCAGTGGCAACGAAAAAGTTGTCATATTTGGTCAAAATTTACCCCCACCCCCCCCCCCCCCTTCCCCTTTCCTTCCTCATCAGTCGCACATTAATCGCATGCAAATTTAAAAAAATGGGTGGCGCGCCTCTGGCTGCGACGCGCTCTCCATGGGTTGGGAGCAACCCGAATTTCACAGAGACGCTCAGTTAGTAACAAGAATCATCATAATACGAGTAGACAGCATTTCTACAGCGCTTTTCTTTAAATTCATTTAAACCCAAGGCGCTTCCAGTCACTGATTTACACAAAACCACCCTAAAATCATTCTCCCACATTCATTCAACCATTTACATTGTTAAACAAATCTACGTGTGAAAAGACTTCCGAAACGTGGGTTTTAAGTTGAGTGTTGAAACAAGACAGTTTTGATTCATGGCGGAAATTCCGCGGGCAGAGAATTCCGAACAGTTGGGGCACAAACACTGAAAGACCGATCACCGAAAGGTTTTAGATTTTCTTTTTGGAATTTTCAAAAGTTTTGTATTTTGAAGAGCTGAGAAGACGGGGGGCTGTTTGGGAGTGGGGGGGGGGGTTGTTACAATATGTATGAAGAGCACAGTAAGGCGGAAGGGTCTATTGAAAATAACGAAGGCAAGGACACAGCTAACTTATACTGAAGGCGTCGACACCGCACTGGTAGCCAGTGCATCCATCAGAAACGGCGCTCATGTTTTTCTTGACTAAACTGGACATCACAAGAGAGGCAGTCCTCTCAATAGTTCGTTGTTTTCTGGAAACGACTGTCATGTTTTTCTTGACTAACTGGACATCGTAAGAGAGGCAGTCCTCTCTCAATAGTTCTTTTTTTCTGGAAACGGCGCTCATGTTTTTGTTGACTAAACTGGACATTGTAAGAGCGGCAGTCCTCTCAATAGTTCTTTTTTTTCTGGAAACGGCGCTCATGTTTTTCTTGACTAAACTGGACATTGTAAGAGAGGCAGTCCTCTATCAATAGTTCGTTTTTTTCTGGAAACGGCGCTCATGTTTTTCTTGACTAAACTGGACATTGTAAGAGAGGCAGTCCTCTATCAATAGTTCGTTTTTTTCTGGAAACGGCGCTCATGTTTTTCTTGACTAAACTGGACATTGTAAGAGAGGCAGTCCTCTATCAATAGTTCGTTTTTTTCTGTTCCCTTCCAATTGGAAATCGCACTGGTATCCACTAAATTACACTAAATTTGCGAAATCGCCTGTTTCATGAAATGAGCAAGATGTTGCTTGTTTCATGAAAATTAATTAGCAACAAAATTGCCTTTTTCATGACACAAGCAAATCTGTTGCCTGTTTCATGACATAGGCAAAAATAGCTTGCACATTTCATGAAACAGGCAAATAATTATTCGAAGACTGAACATTTGAATGCAAATTTAGTGTAACACATCCATCAGAAACGCCGCTCATGTTTTTTCTTGACTAAACTGGACATTGTAAGAAAGACAGCAGTCCTCTCGATAGTTCGTTTTTTTCTGTTCCATTCCTTCTTCTTCTTCCTCTGCGTTCCTAGGCCATATGGCCATAATGGATTAGGTACGTATGTGTTTCCAGGTTTCCAGTTTTCACTGGTCTCCCCTTCCTTCCAACTGGGTTATTAGTTGCTTGCAGGTGAAACACCGTAACTGAGACAGCAATTAACCCTTTAGTTAAGTAATTGAGAACAAGAGCACTTCAGCAACACATGCAGCTTCGGATTTCTGTTGGCTGTCTTGACTTGTGAAAGGGGTGAATGGTGTAAGTAGTAGTAAGTGAAAGTTAGTGTAGAGTGGGAGTGGTGTGCGCGCGCGTGCGTGCGTACGCTGTGTGTGTGTGTGCAGGGTGGTGAAGCAGACCTGTTTACTCTACTCTTTTCCAGTAATATTCTACTCAATTTGGACCTCAACTACTCTTCAAAATTAAGCATAATGCTCTTTAATTCTTCATTACTACTCATTTTCAGTGAACATTGTTGGATGGTTAAATGAATAAAACTACACATTTTGCACCAAAACTACTCATTTCAGTTATCCAGACTACTCAAGACTTACAAAGTCGATCTTTTCTGTTAGGATATAATAATATTATAGATAATATAATATATCATTATAGATGATAATGCGTAACGATTTGAGATGATCTTGGTGCAATAATATTCCAGTAGGATGGAAAGAATAAAACGTAAACGAGCAACATCAACATTTGGAGTGATGAATATAATATTCTAATAAAAAATAATCGCACATTAGAAGCATTAATTTGAACAAGCTCGCAATATCATTCATAATTAAGACTATTTTGCTAAGTGTGATTAAACAGAACAAACAAGAAAACAAACAAAAGTGGGTGCAGAAGAATGCCTTGCACTTTGCCCATCACTCTAAAGGAGGTTGTTTTGAAAAATCTTAAACAAATCAAATGCATCCTCTCTTTTCTTTGGACCATTCTTCATTCCCAGATCTTCATGTTCCTAACCACCACCAGACCTGGGGTGCGTTTCACAAGGACTAACGTTGCGTTGCGCTCGCTCAAATCGGCGAAAACGGTCAAAGAAATTCTTGAATGTAAATTCCCAGTCCCTTGTAAAGAAGCGACTTGTGTCCGGGTAAACTGGGTCGAGTTTCTCTAGATAACGGTCGCCGCGCGAATAACGCTTGCGCCAAACGGGGCCTAAGAAACACTTTAGAAAACGTTTGCGGAAGAATATTACTCTTGGTCAAAACATTTTTTTTATTTGAAACAAACTTTAATGGACCAATCAACAACAAGAAACGTATTCACCCCCTACTAGTTCCGGATAGTTCTGTGTTGCTCGGTGTTTGACAAGAACGAAACGCCACGCGAACTATCGGCAAACGAAGGGTGTTTCTTAGAAATATCCAAGTGAGTTAACTTTGTGTCTCTGTGGAAGAGAAACGCGTATTGCAATTAAATACCAGGGACTGGGAATTTACATTCAAGAATTTCTTTGACCGTTTTCGCCGATTTGAGCGAGCGCAACGTAACGTTAGTCCTTGTGAAACGCACCCCAGGTCTGGTGGTGGGTTAGGAACATGAAGATCTGGGAATGAAGAATGGTCCAAAGGAAAGACAGGATGCATTTGATTTGTTTAACAAAAAACTCTCCATTAGGTCGATGGGCAAAGTGCAAGGCATTCTTCTGCACCCACTTTTGTTTGTTTTCTTGTTTGTTCTGTTTAATCACACTTAGCAAAATAGCCTTAATTAACAATAATATTGCGAGCGTGTTCAAATTAATGCTTCTAATGTGCGATT
The DNA here is from genome assembly GCA_017654935.2 of Phymorhynchus buccinoides. NCBI lineage: Eukaryota > Metazoa > Mollusca > Gastropoda > Neogastropoda > Raphitomidae > Phymorhynchus > Phymorhynchus buccinoides. Next base: position 20,151,479 of record CM065696.1, read on the forward strand.
ATTTTTTATTAGAATATTATATTCATCACTCCAAATGTTGATGTTGCTCGTTTATGTTTTATTCTTTCCATCCTACTGGAATATTATTGCACCAAGATCATCTCAAATCGTTGCGCATTATCATCTATAATGATATATTATATATATCATCTATAATTGTATTATATCCTAACAGAAAAGATCGACTTTGTAAGCCGCTTCTTTACATACCTAAATACCACAAACATAATTAGACCTAAGAAACGTTTAGCAACATCAAAAAGTTAGACATTTCGTGATGTCTACAATTTTAGATAAATCGTGTCCAGTTTTTGTCTTAAAAAAATGCTTTATCAGAAATTTTAGGAAACGTAGGTTTTCCATAGAAACGGGAGATCATTGTCAAGAAAACGGGGCCATTATTTATTTAGTTATTTAAGAAAATTTATATAGCGCTTTACCGTTAAAGGTGGACCCTGACGGATGAGTTTTTGCCAGAAACACGTCGAGGTCACCAGAAAGACAGCCTTTCCAAGGATCAGAACACTCACTTTGCTCTGTTTTTTTAGAAATTAAACCGTCAAAACGACGATTCCTCCTTGGCAGAGAGTAGCCATTTTGGATGGGGTGGGTGGAGGACACTCATTGTGGTTGAAGCGTTTTCTTTTTTTTGTAGTGCAGTAAAAAAAAAAAAAGGAGCTATTTCCTTAATTGTGAGCAAAACTCCTTTAGATAAACTGTATAAAAAAAAATAAAAAAAATAAAAAGGCTTGTATTGCGAAAATTTCTTAAAACGATTTGGCGGCCATTAGGAATCGCCGATTTGACGGTTTGATTTATAGGAAACCAGAGCAAAGTGAGTGGTGCAATTTCTGTAAAGGGTGTTTTCCTGGTGATCTCGACGTGTTTCTTACAAACGCTCATCCGTCAGGGTGCCCCTTTAAGCTCTAAGCATTAGGCATTATAGGCATTATGCATTCATTATCATTGTAGTGCCTTGTTTTAATAATAGTCTTCATCGTGTAGGGAGAAAGAATCAAGCAAAATGTATCTCCACACATTCAATCTTCCCATCTTTCCCTTGATAATCCTTCACTGCCCAGTGTTGCCCTTGGAACCACGTTACCCGTGCTGGCCCTTGAAAACTAAGGGTAACAATTTGCCAATGGTAATTGGAAGCCAGAGCTCTTTGGCTGCAGATGCACCATGAACTCTACTCGTCCTGTTAGTTGAAAGTAGTAATTATTTAAGGGGGTAGAGTGGTGTGTTGTGTGTGTGTGGGGGGGGGGAATTGAAGGTAAATTGTCAACAGGCAAGACAGCTCCCAACCCTTTCAACGCCAGCCATTGTACAGCCCAAACTTTCCATTACACTTACCCGGGTAGATAAAAGATTCTGTCTGCAATATTGGGGATTCCTCTGTGACGTACATAAAATAGGACATATCCTTACTTCCCAAAATGACGAACATAAGGTCACTGGATACCAGACCCCCATTTGATGCCTTTCAGTGACATGGGTGTTAAATCATTGTGGTGCGAAGAGGCGACAGTGGCGATGAAAGGGCTTATAGCTTAATTAAACAAAATGTATCATTAACATTCCATCCTATTATTTTACTTTTGTGAATGTTTCTTTTGCTATTTAAAAATTAAAGTGTTTTATTTTAACAGCTGATGTCTGTATTTCGCACA
>CM065696.1:20160651-20163151 GCA_017654935.2 Phymorhynchus buccinoides
CTCTCTCTCTCTCCTCTACGCGTCTCTCTCCTCTCCTATCTCTCTCTTTCCTACTCTCTCTCTCTCTCGCTCTCTCTTTTTTTTTCCCTCTCTCTCTCTCTCTCTCTCCTACTCTCTCTCTCTTCCTCTCTCTCAGAATCTCTCTCTCTCCTCCTCTCTCTCTCTACTACTCTCTCTCTCCTCTCCTCCGTCCTCTCTACTCTCTCTCTCCTACTCTCTCTCTCTCTCCCTCTCTCTCTTCCCTACTCCTCTCTCCTACTCTCTCTCTCTCTCCTACTTTCTCTCTCTCTCGCGAGAGAGAGGGCTCTCTCGAGCCGCTCTCGCTCTATCGCGCTAGAAGAAACTCTCTCTCTCAATCTCGCGGAGCTCGAGCTCTCTCTCTCCTAGCCGCTCGGCTCTCAGAAGCTCTCGCTCCGACTCTCTCTCCGCTCTCGTGAAGATGGAAGACGAGCGAGCTCTTTCCTACCTCTCTCTCTCTGTCCTTTCGGCGACTCTCGAAGCTCCTCTCTCTCCTCTCTATGCGGATCTCTCTCTCTTTATTTCTCTCGAGAAGCGCGCAGACGAGACGCTCTCGCGCGCGCTCTCTCATCTCGCCCAACCCCCCGCGCGCTCTCTCGAGGATAGAGAGAGAGAGAGAGAAGCGCGAGAGAGAGAGAGAGGACGAGACGAGAGAGAGATATATTTTTACAAATGTTTTTGTTTTGTAATTTTGTTTTCCTTTTAACCCATGACAGATTGTAAGAATAGGCATCGGCTAGAATCTTTAGCTGAGGCAGATAAATTTTTCCAGTTCGAGAGTCTCTCCAGACTCTCTCTCCTCTCTCATCCTCTCTCTCTCTCTCTCTCTCCGCGAGCGCTCTTTCTCTCTCGCGGTCTCTCTCTCCCGCTGCAGACGCTCGTCTCTCTCGCTCTCGCGACGCGAGACGAGAGCGAGCACGCGCGCTCTCGAGAGAGCGCGGGACACTCTCTCAGAGACTCTCTCTATGAGAGGATGTCTCAGTGTCTGTCTGAGGAGAGCAGTCGCTCATTCTCTCTCTCTCTACTCGAGCAGAGAGCGAGAGCTCTCCTACTTCTCTCGCAGAGGACTACTCTAGAAAGAGCGAGGAACTTTCCTACTCTCGCTCTCTCTCTCTCCTACTCTCTCTACTCTCTTCTCTGTCTCTTCTCTGTCTCTCTCTCTCTCTTTCCTCTCTCTCTCCTACTCTCTCTCTCTCTCTCTCTCTCTCTCCCTCTCCTCTCTCTCTCCTCTCTCTCTCTCTCTCTCTCTCTCTCCTCTCTCTCTCTTTCCTCTCTCTCCTTCTCCCTCTCTCTCTCTCTGTCTCTCTCTCTATCTCTGTCTCTCCTCTCTCTCTCTCTCTCTCCTCTCTCTCCTCTCTCTCCTCTCCTACCCTCTCTCTCTCTCTCTCTCTCTCTCTCTCTCTCTCTCTCTCTCTAGCTCTCTCTCTCATCTCTCTCTCTCTCGCTCTCCCTCCTCTCATCTCTCTCTCTCTTTCTCTCTCTCTCATCTCTCTCTCTCTCCTACTCTCTCTCTCCTCTCTCTCTCTCCTCTCTCTCTCTCTCCTCTATCTCTCTCTCTCTCACACACACACACTCACACACACACACTCTCACACACAACACAAACACACACACCACACACTCTCAGGTGGGTATTTATGCAGGTAGGAAACAGAAAGAGAAGCGTACATACCAGGGAAGGAAGCAGGGGATGACGAAGATAGGATGGGTGGGGCTACTAGCTGTGGATGGGGGGAGAGAGGGGGGGGGAAACGAGAGCTGTGGAGAGACCAGAGAGAGAGAGAGAGAGAGAGATGAGAGAGAGAGTCAGAGAGAGAGAGAGAGAGAGGTCCGAGAGAGAGAGAGAGAGAGAGAGATAGAGAGAGAGAGAGAGAGAGAGAGAGAGAGAGTCTCCAGAGAGAGAGAGAGAGTCGAGAGAGAAGGAGAAACAGAGAGAGAGAGAGAGAGAGAGAGAGAGAGAGAGAGTCAGCGAGAGAGAGAGAGTCAGAGAGAGAGGAGAGAGTAGAGAGAGATAGAGAGAGAGAGAGAGAGAGAGAGAGAGAGAGATAGAGTCAGAGAGAAAGAGAAAGAGAGAGGATAAGAGAGAGAGAGACATACATACATACATGCATACATACACACACATACATACATACAGACAGACAGACAATCAGACAGACAAACAGAAAGAGACAGAGAGAGATAGACAGACAAACAGATTGGCAGACAGACAGACAGAGATAGTAGGGTGAGTGCTACTGCTAAGAGATGGACTCTGAGATAAAGATATAGCGGCGTTATATTAGGTAGGATGGTAGGAGGAGGAGCCAAGAATGAAGAAGCATTTGGCAATCTTGTACTTCAGTCACACCCCCCCCCCCCCCCTCAACAACAACAACAACAACATACAAGTATTTATTTATATGGCGCTGAATCATATCAAAGCGCACACACACACGTTAGCATTCATAACGCATTCAAACAAAAATGCAATACAAAGCGA
>CM065696.1:20195651-20203151 GCA_017654935.2 Phymorhynchus buccinoides
TGTTGTTGTTGTTGTCTTTGTCTGTATGTGTGTCTGTGTGTGTGTCTGTGCCTGCCTCTGTGTGTCTGTCACTGTGTGTGCGCCTGCACGCGCGTGCACGCGCATGTGTGTGTGTGTATGTGCGCAGCATGTGTGTTGCCTTTTAGGTTTATCCAAACGAAGAGAAACTGTACAATATTAAGCAGAATTGTAAAGTATGTTCTTCTTCATCCACCATAGCTGCTCTAAATGGAAGAGAGAAAACGTCAGACCCCGTGACACACCTTCAGCGACGACTTTGTTGTTTATTTACTCGCTTGTTTGTCAACACAACTGCTTGATGTTTGCGGCGCCTATGCTCGAATCTTTCATGGACAAAGTCATAAAATGTCTGCAAGATTGTATGAACGGTTTTAAAAAATATGAAGAAAAAGGTAAAAGTATAGGTGCAGTCGCAACTACGGGGTACGGGAAGGGATACTATTTTTGATAAATAGCCAGCCACACTGCATACGATGCGAATGTGTTTGCGATCCGATTGTGACGATGTCTGTGAGTCATGTTTCACGTGAAGTACTTCCGTCTAGAAATAATTCTAGTATTTTCGCACACTATACTCATGTAGACCCCAATACACGAATCAATTTTTTGTTAATACAAAAATACAGATGTTTCGTTAGATTCGTGTACGGGGGACTGCAAATATAGTGAACATAACTGGTAGGATTTCATCAGATTTATTCAGACAGTAGAATTTCACGATAATCGTGCCTCGTAAATGTCACAATCCGATCGCATTGGGATCGAATCGTATGCAGTGTGGATGGCCCTTATCTCAACTATTCACCTCATTCATTTTTCAAATCGTGGAAGTAAAATTTTTTAATGAATCTGCGCCCTCGTTACTTGTCCACATTCACTTATACTCTTTGGGATTTTTGTCTATTTGTTTGTGTCTTTGATTGCTCCCTTTAGGTTATATCTTGAATGCCACCACCACCACCACCACCACCACCACCACCACCACCACCACCACCACCACCACCTTCCACATCCGTTGATCGTTGTTAATTATTATCAATTTTATTTAAAAAAATCAATAACGAAACGGCGATTTAAGATGGATCATTCAGAATTCTTTTTTTATTGTAAATAACTACTCAGGTTGAATCTTAAATTTAACGGAACTTTCACGAATAAACCTTAGACTTCATACTTAGACGGGGTCATAAAGGCGAACTTCGCACATTATGTTTTGAGAATGATGCTTTGTTTTTGTCTCACTTTGGTTCTGAACCACGCACTGCTGGGTGATTGGTATTGTAATCAACTTTGGTGGAGGGGAGTTAATTAGAAAGAGAGTATTCACCCTTTGTTCAATTACCTTAGACTTCTCAATTGTATTTTTTTTATTAAATTCCTGTAATAGTATTTGCGGTGGCCATGACATTTGAAAAACAACAACAAACTAATCATGCCAAAGCACATACAGGGAGCGCGGGGGGGGGGAAGGGGTGGCAAACGGGGGGGGGGGGGGGGACCCTCTTTTGGTGTATGTAATGATTTTTGTACTTCGGTGTACCTGAACTCAGCTGCTCTCAAAGTAATTCCCAGAAGAAGAAGAAGAAGAAGTTGAAGAAGATGACGAAGAAGACAAATAAATAGAAAGGAGAAAGAAGACCAGACAAGCAAGAGAGGCGTTTGAGTGTTTTACCATTCGTGAAGATTCCTTCTTTCTTCTCCCTAATGGCGTGATCGAGTGGTCTGGCGGCTGGCGGAATGACTCGGCACTTCTTCTTCTTCTTCTTCTTCTTCTTCTTCTCCTTCTTCTTCTTCTTCTTCTTCTTCTTCTTCTTCTTCTTCTTCTTCTTCTTCTTCTTCTTCTTCTTCTTCTTCTTCTTCTTCTTCTTCTTCTATTCTTCTTCTTTCTTCTTCTTCTTCTTTTCTTCTTCTTCTTTCTTCTCTCTTTTCTTTCTTCTTCTTCTTCTTCTTCTTCTTCTTCTTCTTCTTCTTCTTCTTCTTTCTTCTTCTTCTTCTTCTTCTTCTTCTTCTTCTTATTCTTTCTTCTTCTTCTTCTTTTCTTCTCTTCTTCTTCTTCTTCTTTCTTCTTCTTCTTCTTCTTCTTCTTCTTTCTTCTTTTCTTCTTCTTCTTCTCTTCTTCTTTTTCTTCTTCTTCTTCTTCTCTTCTTTCTTCTTCTTCTTCTTCTTCTTATTTTTCTTCTTCTTCTTCTTCTTCTTTCTTCTTTCTTCTTCTTCTTCTCTCTTCTTCTTCTTCTTCTTCTTCTTCTTCTTCTTCTTCTTCTTCTTCTTTCTTCTTCTTATTTTTCTTCTTTCTTCTTCTTCTTGGTTGTTGTTGTTATTTGTTGTTGTTGTTGTTGTTGTTGTTGTTGTTTCTTTGTTCTTCTTCTTCTTCTTCTTCTTCTTTTCTTCTTCTTCTTCTTCTTCTTCTTGTTGATGTTCTTCTTCTTCTTCTTCTTCTTTCTTCTTCTTCTTTCTTCTTCTTCTTCTTTTTCTTCTTATTTCTTGTTGTTGTTGTTGTTGTTGTTTCCTCTTGTTCTTCTTCTTCTTCCTTCTTCTTCTTCTTCTTCTTCTTCTTCTTCTCTTCTTCTTCTTCTTCTTCTTCTTCTTCTTCTTCTTCTTCTTCTTCTGTTGTTCTTCTTCTTTCTTCTTCTTCTTCTTTCTTCTTCTTCTTTCTGTTGTTGTTCTTCTTGTTCTTCTTTTATTCTTCTTCTTCTTTCTTCTTCTTCTTCTTCTTCTTCTTCTTCTCTTCTTCTTCTTCTTCTTCTTCTTCTCTTTCTCTCTCTTCTTCTTCTTTCTTTACTCTTCTTCGTCTTTTTTTTCTTTTCTTCTTTCTTTCTTCTTCTTCTTCTTCTTGTTTCTTGTTGTTGTTGTTCTTCTTCTTATCTTCTTCTTCTTCTTCTTCTTCTTCTTCTTCTTCTTCTTCTTCTTCTTCTTTCTTCTTCTTTCTTCTTCTTCTTTCTTCTTCTTCTTCTTCTTTCTTCTCTTCTCCTTCTTTCTTCTTCTTCTTCTTCTTCTTCTTCTTTCTTCTTCTTTCTTCTCTTCTTTCTTCTTTCTTCTTATTTCTTGTGTTGTTGTTGTTGTTGTTGTTCTTCTTCTTCTTTTCTTTCTTCTTCTTCTTCTTCTTCTTTTTCTTCTTCTTCTTCTTCTTCTTCTTTCTTCTTCTTTTTTTCTTTTTCTTCTTCTCTTCCTTGTTGTTGTTGTTGTTGTTGTTGTTGTTGTTTTGTTGTTCTTTCTTCTTCTTCTTCTTTCTTCTTCTTCTTCTTCTTCTTCTTCTTCTTCTTCTTACTTCTTCTTCTTCTTCTTCTTTCTTCTTGTTGTTTCTTGTTGTTGTTTGTTCTTCTCTTTCTTTCTTTCTTCTTCTTCTCTTTTCTTCTTCTTCTTCTTCTTCTTCTTCTTCTTCTTCTTCTTCTTCTTCTTCTTGTTGTTTCTTCTTCTTCTTCTTCTTCTTCTTCTTCTTCCTCTTCTTCTTCTTCTTCTTCTTCTTCTTCTTCTTCTTCTTCTTCTTCTTCTTCTTCTTCTTCTTCTTCTTCTTCTTCTTCTTCTTCTTCTTCTTCTTTCTTCTTCTTCTTTCTTCTTCTTGTTTCTTCGTTTTTCTTCTTCTTCTTCTTGTTCTTCTTCTTTTCTTCTTCTTCTTCTTCTTCTTCTTCTTCTTCTTCTTCTTCTTCTTCTTGTTATTGTTGTTGTTGTTCTTCTTCTTCTTCTTTTCTTCTTCTTCTTCTTCTTCTTCTTCTTCTTCTTCTTCTTCTTCTTCTTCGTCTTCTCTTCTTCTTCTTCTATTTCTTCTTCTTATTTCTTCTTCTTCTTTACTTCTTCTTTTCTTCTTCTTCTTTTCTTCTTCTTCTTCTTCTTCTTCTTCTTCTTCTTCTTCTTCTTCTTCTTCTTCTTCTTCTTCTTCTTTCTTCTTCTTCTTCTTCTTCTTCTTCTTCTTTTTTCTTCTTCTTCTTCTTCTTCTTCTTCTTCTTGTCTTCTTCTTCTTCTTCTTCTTCTTCTTCTTCTTCTTTCTTCTTCTTCTTTCTTCTTCTTTCTTCTTCTTCTTCTGTTTTGTTGTTGTTGTTGTTGTTTTGTTGTTGTTGTTTGTTGTTGTTGTGTGTTGTTGTTGTTCTTCTTCTTCTTCTTTCTTTCTTCTTCTTCTTCTTCTTCTTCTTCTTCTTCTTCTTCTTCTTCTTCTTCTTCTTCTTCTTCTTCTTCTTTCTTCTTCTTCTTCGTTTTCTTGTTCTTCTTCTTGTTGAATGTTGTGTTGTTGTTGTCTTCTTCTTTTTTCTTCTTCTTCTTCTTCTTCTTTCTTCTTCTTCTTTTCTTCTTTCTTCTTTCTTCTTCTTCTTTCTTCTTCTTCTTCTCCTTCTTCTTGTTGTTCTTCTCTTTCTTCTTCTTCTTCTTCTTCTTCTTCGTCTTCTTCCCCCCCCCCCCCTTGTTTCCCCACTTGTTGTTGTTCTTCTTCTTCCTCTTCTTCCTTCTTCGATCGTTTCTTCCTCTTCTTCATCTTCCTCTTCTTCTTCTTTTCTCTTCACTCCCCCCCCCCACACACCACTCTTCCTCTTCCTCTTCGATCTCTTCCTCCTCATCCTCCTCTTTCTTCTTTTCCTCTTCACTCCCTTGAATGAATACCACACTTTTAGATCCTTTTACACCACCCCTACCTCTATAATTATTTAGTTGTGCTAGTTGCTTATATGTGTTTATCTTTCTCAAAGTTGTTATTCACACGTGGTAATGCTATCAGACAGAAAGAAAAAAAACCCGCACCAAACGTATACACCTTTGCCGACCTTAGTCGACTGTAGCGCTCATTCCACGTGTTATGCTTTAAAAACAACAACACAAAAACGAAGAAACAAACAGAAACCCAAACTAAGATTTGGGTTCGCCATGTTGTGCCATTTATACTTTGGTAAGATAACGTCAAAGGTATAGAAGGCGTAGACCACACACATTCGTAGTGACTTACCTTGATACAGATAAGCTATCAGGGATTAGACATGTAAAATGCGAAAAACATTGATTCTGGCTGATTCTGATACTCTCTCTCTCTTTCTCTCTCTCTCTTCTCTCTCTCTCTCTCTCTCTCCTTCATCTCTCTCTCTCGCTCTCTCTCTCTCTCTCTCTCTCTCCTCTCTCTCTCTCTCTCTCTCTCTCTCTCTCTCTCTCTCTCTCTCTCTCTCTCTCTCTCTCTCTCTCTATCCTTTCTCTCTTTTCTTTCTCTCCCTGTCTCCAAAATGTCCCCATCCTTATCCCCCTCTCTGCCTCTTCTCATCTCTCCTCTCTCTATTCTCATTTCTGCTCTCTTTCTTGTTTGATTTATTTCATTTCTCCCCAGGGCTGGGTGGACATGTAACTTGCTTATCTCTCCCTCTAAAATGTTTTCGTTTTCGTTTTCTCTCTCTCTCTCTCTCTCTCTCTCTCTCTCTCTCTCTCTCTCTCTCTCTCTCTCTCTCTCTCTCATTTAGACCCACCCCCTGACGCTGGCAGCATTATTGATGATAACAGTTCAGACACTTTCACTCCGTTTCCCGAACCCATAATCCCTGTGTATCTTTTTTGAACAAAGGGGACAACAACAAAACACCTAAAGTTCACCGGCACAAATGTCCAGAGAGAAAACAGAAAAACAAAGAGAAAGAAAATCAAAACCAAAAAAATAAGACACAAAAACAAACAAAAAAACACACACACACAAAACAGACCCCAAAATAGTAAAGGCGGGGGTGGCAGAGGGAAGGACAAAAACAAACAAAAACTGCGATCAATAAGCATGATTCTCGAGAAATTCTACTGCCTACATGAATCTCATGAAATCCTACTAGTTTTGTCCACTATATTTTATAGACTCCCCCTGTTCACAAATCTGATGAAAATTAATACCTGTATTTTTGTATCAGACATTTGATGTGATTGGTGTACTGGGGGTCTACATGAGTCTTACTTACTTCTTCTTCTTCTTCTTCGATCGCTCAGACAGTTTCCTGTCAATTATGAGCGCAGATGCGTCATGCTGCAGTTATGCGCCTAACTAAGAAATAGTTAGGCCCAGCAAGTCCGACTTCGGCTGGAGGAGGAAATATTTTTGAAAGTGTTTCGTGAAAGAAAAAAAAGCAGGAGAATGGACCGGGTAAGGCAGAAAGATAGTATATGACTGTAAGCAAAGGGAAAAGGCAGAGTCAAAGAGAGTGACAGATCAGAGGAAGTTACAAGCACGTGGGGGAACTATTTATACAAAAGACCCCCCGGTATCCCCACTTACTTAGCCCCATTAGCCAACTGCGGCTGAAGGGGCACCACTGATGATCTGACAACCCTTCTCCATCCGACCCTGTCTTCCACCTAGCCTCATAGTTCCGGTAAAAGACAGACCCGTCCAATCCAATCCCTCATGTTTTCCTCCTAGCTCCCCGTGGGGATACCGGGGGGTCTTTTGTAAAACAAATAGTTCCCCCACCTTCTGGAAGTTCTGTGCTTGTAACTTCCTCTAATCTGTCACCCTCTTTGACTCTGCCTCTTCCCTTTGCTTTTCTATCATCTACTATCTTTCTGATTTACTGGCCCATTCTCTTGCCTTTTTTCAGAAAAAAACCTTCCAAATAATTTTATTTTTTCTCCTTTGAGCTCCTCCGAAATCGGAATGTGTCGGCAGAGACCAGTGAAAACTGAAAACCGGACACATACGTACCTTAGCCATTATGGCCATATGGCCTGGGAACGCAGAAGAAGAAGAAGAAGTCCTCCTAGCGCTTCTTCGGTCTTCCTTTTTTTCTCCCACCTGGCTTAGTGCCTTGAAGGTGAACGAAAATAGTATAATTATTTTGTAGACATACGTATTTGGTTTAAACAAGATTTATTCAAATAAAGCACATACAGCAGCACATCATTTAAATAAGTAGAGTACAACAAGCTTAGAGCTTATACAAGGCACTCCAACATTTTTCAATTACATAGTATTGGCTGCCACAAGCATGGAAATAAACAGCACAACATCAATATTAGTGTACAATGGGCAGAAAAACAAATAAAACAATAACTTACCAACAAAAACATGAATCAAAACAACAGATTAGAAACGTATTATAATCACATACAACTCTCTAATCAAAATTTGCCTTTGGGTTGCAGGGGCAAGACTGAGACGCGCACCGGTTGCAAACTGCATCAAATCAATAATTTCATCACAGAAACTATACCAACCAGGGCTTAAATGTAACGAGTCACAATAAGGACACACATTAGAGACAGTTATTCTGCCAAACATCTGTTTGACAGTTGGTTGAAATTACTAATAGACAGACGTATTTCACGAGAATCATGCCTCACAAACATTGTCACAGTCGGATCGCGGTTGGATTGAGTCGTATTCAGTGAGTCGGTCCCTTTACCCATCTAATCACCCATTTTCCTTTAAAGACCCACCACGTCACTTGTCAGAATCACGGTTTTCACGTGTTTTCCCTCTTATAGCTGGTAAGAAATCTTAAAGAAATCTTCCTAGCATAAGAGGGAATGTGATACGTG
>CM065696.1:20218151-20220651 GCA_017654935.2 Phymorhynchus buccinoides
TTTGGTATACTTGTTGCACAAGATGCAAGCTATCCACTGATGTACTTAGTTTTACATTAAGGTCAAGTTTACGCCATTCCGATTTCGGAGTACCTCGGCGATGCTGCGAGGGGACTTTGCAGCCGCTCGGCGTTGCACTTGTTTTGTTTGTGTTTTTTTTTTTGTTTTTGTTTGTTTGCTTTCGACCGTTATGCTTGATAACTTTGTTTGTTTTTAAAGGACTGTCTTTGTTTTTCATTATCGATTTGTTATTCTTTCTCTTTGTTTTAACTTTCAACGCTAGCCATTCGTCAGCCAAACCTTACTTACCCAGGTAGAGAATAGATTTCGTCCGCAATATTGGGGTTTCATCTGTGGCATGCATAAAATAGGACCTCTCAAAATGAAGAACGTAAGGTCACTGGATACCAGACCCTCATTTGATGCCTTTTAGTGACATGGGTGTTAAATCATTGAGGTGACAGTGGCGATGAAAGGGTTAAATTAAAGTCTCACTCAATCCACGTTAACATTTTAAAAGATGTTTTCCTTTTTCCCTGACGGTGTTTTTTTCTTTCTTTAATTTACTCTCGACCGGTTCTTCTTTATATCTTTTTTTGTTTAAGGATTACCTTTGTCATCCTCTATTGATTTTTTATTAAAATTCTTTCTCTTTGGTTTTGGGGTGGGTTTTTTTTATATTACTTTCTTAAGGTCTCAATACACGTTAACATTTTTCACTCTTTGCCCATGGCAACACAGTGATAGCCACTCGTAAGATCACTTGCACTGTGTTCATGGGGAAAGAGTGAAAAATGTTCACGTGTACTACTACAGAGACCTTTACTAAATTTTCGGCTTTGTTTTGTTTCCCTTGGCTTTTTTTCTTATTTAGACCTATTTTTTAACAGAAGAATATAATAAAGAGCGTTGAGGCATAATAATATTACAGGAATAGTTTTGAGATATTGTTTCAGTTTTGTTTGGTTTAGCTCTTCTTCTTTTTTTTTGGGGGGGGGCAATTATTTCTTGCCTTTCTCTATTTCTTTGACCCCCATTCTGATAAGAAAATTGGGTGAGGATTTCTGACAGGCAGTGTTTATCCAAAACTTTAAAGCCAACAAACCCTTTTTTCTTCTTCTTTTTTTTGTTTGTTGATTTGTTTTCTGTTTTTTCTTGTGGTGTTTTTTTTTAAAAATAAAATAAAATAAATTCATATCTGTTTTGGTTGGTTGGTTTTTGTTTTGTTTGTGCTTTGTTTGCATTTGTTTGCCTTTTTGTGTAGTTTGTTTCTAATTTGTAACATATGGAAAGGTGATAAATGGAGGGTGTGCATAAAAAATGGTTGTTATTATCAGATCAAATCATGTGGGCGGATGAAAGCTCACGAAGATTCCCAGGCTGTGGCTTAATTAACCTTCAAACGTGACAGTGAAGGGAATTAGTCTAAGAGGGCAATTGTTTAGAAAGTAAACTAAAGGGAAATGAGATGAGGGCAGTGGATGAGGGAATTAGGCAGTGTACACACAGTCATACGTCAGAAAGAATAAGCGGACGTGTCCGTATTTCCATCTAAAGGCCGTGTACAAACATAAGCGGATATTCCATGCGGAAACCCGTGCGCAATCCATAAATAAGTGAAACTAAGAAGGGAAAAGATTTGCGCACGTGTCCGAATTTCCCCTATATGCGTTAACTTTTATCCTTCTTTCTTCCACTTATTTCGGGTTTTCCGTACGGAACTTACGCGTCTAATGTGAACCCGGCCTAATCCGTATATTTTTTCCCCTTCTTTCTTGTACTTATTGATTATTTCCGCGCGGAAAATCCGGATGTACTGTGTACCAGGCCTTAAAGAAACCCCCCCCCCCCCCCCCCCCACGTCACGTGTCACATTCCCTCTTATGCTAGGAAGATTTCTTAAGATTTCTTACCAGCTATAAGAGGGAAAACACGTGAAAAACCGTGATTTTGACACGTGACGTGGCGGGTCTTTAAATAAACAAGTCATATAAGAGGAGGGTTTTAATTTTAAAAATGCGGTGGTTTATTGCTAAAAATGTGTGTAAATCTGTAACTCAAAGCAATATGCCTTGTCATGCATGATGAGACATTGATGTTATCGTGAGCAGACTAGGGCATGCGCATGCGCCAGTCAGCTGTAGAGCAGACACATCGGGATATCTGAACCGTCGTTTGGTTTGCAGTTCGCGCTTTTCGAAAAGTCGCGATTCTCGACTGCTCCGTCGGGCCGCTTGTCGGTTTACAAGGGCAACATGCACAAAGCGCGACTCTCTGAATATTCCCATTTGCGCGACCGTACAAAAAGAGCGAATGTCACTGACAGAAAGAGCGAATGTCACTGACAGAAAGAGCGAATGTCACTGACAGAAAGCGAGAGGGTCGTTGAGGATTGGGATGGGGCAAGAAGTACCTTACAAGAAAAAATGTCTGTTACTTTCTTACTATCCCTAACCCTATCCCTAACCTATCCCTAACCCTATCCCTAACATATCCCTAA
>CM065696.1:20243151-20258151 GCA_017654935.2 Phymorhynchus buccinoides
AGAAGAGGAGGAGGAGGGAGAAAGTGGAGGAGGAGGAGGAGGAGATGCCACAGACTCCACGAGCTCCCGCAGTTCTTCCCACACCCACAGACACCACAAGGACAACAGCAACGGAGTTGGAGGAGGAGGAGGGGGAGGGAAAGGAGCTGACAACAATCTTCATCCACACGATAATCCTACTCAGCAGGTATGGGGCCAGGCCGTCTGGTCTTGGCATCATGCTCCGGGTTGCATGCTGAGCGTGCGCTGGCTGGCCAGGTCATAAAAAACTTTAGACTAGGGCGAGCTCTCTCCCCTAGTTCGTTTGATGATTATGCCACGGTGTGGCCCTATCATTCAACTAGTCTATAGATGCAGATACCGTCACACGTCTAAAAATGACATCCCTCACAAAATGAAAGCTTTTCAACAACAAAAGATTTTCAAAGAGCAATAAATAGGGGGGGGGGGGGGGGGACTTTTGGCAAACGCCAAAAAAACTAACCACACACTCATACACACAAAAACTCAATCTCTGGAGTTCGCGTTTTGTTCCATAGTTGGGAAATGCACACAAAAAGTTTGTTTTATTGTACATGATTTATATGATGAAGGAAGGGAATGCGCTCACATATATTTATTTTAATTTTGTTTTGCTTTGATTTAAGTGCGTGCTGGTTCTCGTGTTCATTACAGGAACTATTATACAACCTTCCAACCCCAACAGCAGCAGCAGCTAAAGGAGGAGCCGAACCAGGAGGAGGAGGTGGAGGCGGTCTCGAAGGAAGAGGAGGCGAAGGAAAAGGAGGAGGAGGAGGAATCCAGTCTGCCCAGGAGTGTTCCAGAGAAGGGACGACTCCCTCAGAGAGCGGCATGAAAGCAGACAGCCTGCAGCACCACTACAGCAACGACTTCCCGCTCTACGCCCAGGCCGACCTGACCCACCACGTGTACGCCATCCCGCACGTGGACTACACCAGGCTGCAGCACGCGCTGCAAGGGGGCAGCAGCGCGGTCCCCGTGGGCATAGGTCCCCTGCCCCTTTCTGGCTGGGAGGAGGGCGGGGGTAGTGGCGGCAGCAGCAGTAGTAGTGCGGCTCTGGAGCGGGAGCTGGCTCGACTGAACCGGGAGATGGCGGAGATGCAGCTGGAGGGGTGTCACCCGGACCTCGTCGGGGACGTGATGGACGACGGGGACCGCCTGCTGTTCCAGGAGCAGCAGAGGATCCTCGCCCAGCAACTGCCTTCTTTCGGGCACTACGAAGAACCCGGTCCTCCGCCCGGCAACGGAGGAGGGAGCAGCAGTAGCGGTGGTGGTGGTGGTGGGGCGAAAGCCGTTGCTGATTCTTCCCAGCGCAACCCTCGCGCGGTGCCTCGCATGGGTACGCGGCTGGACTTCCTCCGCCACATGCAGGCTCTGGAGGAGTTCGACTTGTGGTCTCAGCAGCGGAGAATGGCTCTGGCTGCGGCAGCGGCGGCCGCTTCTGGCAATGTCAGCGCTCAGCGGGGATGTGGTGGTGGTGGTGGAGGTGGAGGTGGAGGTGGTGGAGGTGGCAGCGGAGGAGCTCCCAGCCTGTCCTCGGGCATCGGCACGTGCAGCAGCCGCTCGGAGCGTGGCGGTGGCGGGGGGGAGAAGGACGTGTGCACCACCAGCGCCTACAACACGGGAGGGGAGAGCTGCCGCTCCACGCCTCTGACCCTGGAGCTGAACGTGGCCAGCGACGAGAGCGAGAGAGGCTTCAGCAACTCCATGCTGTGTCTGGCCGCCTCCGCCTCCGCCTCCACCCCGGCCTCGGCCCCGGCTCACTCCTCCTCCGACACGGAGAAACAGACTCAGACCCCCACCGGCAAGACCAGGAGCAGCTCCAGTGAAGAGTCGCAAGGAATGGCGACAGGAGGGGGAGAAAGAGGAGGACGAGGCGGAGGTGGACAAGGGGTGGCGGAGAATCTGTCTGGAGGCCAGGGGGAGTCCCTGCAGGACATCTACATCCGGTCCGCCGACATCATGTACACCAACCACGCCAACCTGCAGCACACCATCGCCGTGCAGCAGAAGCTCTTCCAGCAGCAGCTGGAGCACCAGAAGAGGCTGAGGCTGGCCAAGGCCCTGCCCGGGGCGGCCTCCTCCCCCTCCTTCCCCCCGGGGCGCCACATCCCCCACAGCGCCACCAGCCTCTCCATGGAGGACGCGGGGGGCAAGTCCACCGGCAACAACAACAACAACGCCCCCTCGGACAGCGGCCAGATGGAGTGGGTGGTCAAGAGGCGGCCGGACGGCACGCGCTACATCACGCGCAGGCCCGTACGCAGCAAGATCCTCAAGGAGCGGGCCAGGAAGATCACGGAGGAGCGCAGCGGCATGACCACGGATGACGACGCCATGAGCGAGCTGAAGACGGGCCGCTACTGGTCACGGGAGGAGCGCAAGAGGCACCTGGAGAAGGCTAAGGACTACAAGCGGCGCAAGGAGAGCCTGCTGAAGAACCGGATGGACACGCTCAAGGAGAAGGAGGGGGGTGGGGGCGGGGCCGGGGGCGCGGGCGGCGGAGGTGAGGAGAAGAAGGAGGTGAGCATCGTGGAGCTGAGTCACCGCAAGATGAATAAGCACAAGAGCAGGAAGGTGCTGGACAACTTCGTCACCGTGCAGGAGATCACGGCGCACGGCAGCAGGGTCCCCCACGAGGGCAAGGCCCACAACCCGCTGCTCTCCGTCACCACCGTATGACCTCCCGTCATCAGGACCCTCCACGACCTCCCCGCGATGATCCCCAAGTGACTGACATACTGTTGCACTGACTCACTAACTTTCGTACATTTATACATGCTGACACGTACCAGTGAATGCATCCAAACCTCTCGGCACATCCGCCAAGAGTGCCCAACTTTTATGAATGGAAATCTGTTTAACGTCCTCCGGTCTGAAACAGACACATATTGGACATCAGTAGATGTAAAGATGGTGGGAGAACGATCCTGAAGGCAATGCCCGGAGGCAGTGCAACACCAGTAAAGTCCCCGATTTTTTAACACTACAGATAAGTAAGCCCAACTTTTACCACGACGCCAAGCCCTATATAGTCATGTGTCTAATTTACATTTTGCATACCGGATTAAGTGTTTTAGATGCACCTGTGACTAGAAGGCCAGATGTCAAACCTGGGCGGAAGGGATGGAGATCCAACATAATAATGCAAAATTTGGGGACCTATAGAGAGGTGCTGAAGACTTCACACTCAGAACCGGATTGGCGATTCAGGTGTGGCCTGGGATCGCAGAAGAAGCAACAACAAAAATACACTGATGCGACTTTCACCTTTTTCTTTGTTACGTCCAGGGATGAACGTTTCGTTCAGCAAAACAAGGTCTGTAAAGACATTGTCCATGTCAGCATGTTCCTTTCACTCGAGATGA
The DNA here is from genome assembly GCA_017654935.2 of Phymorhynchus buccinoides. Taxonomy (NCBI): domain Eukaryota; kingdom Metazoa; phylum Mollusca; class Gastropoda; order Neogastropoda; family Raphitomidae; genus Phymorhynchus; species Phymorhynchus buccinoides. The sequence goes on from CM065696.1 coordinate 20,246,541, forward strand.
AACTTCACCTGTGCCACAAGCAAGTCGTCCGTCACCCTGAGTAAGCGAGAAATGGTGTTCATTTTGGGTGTACTATCATCATTTACTCTACAGTTTCTCCGGCTCTGCCTAATCAACAGACTGGCTGACAAGCAAAAACAGACGTGTCACTTTGTGCATTAAGAGCCATAATAAAAATGTGTTTCGTATTACAGTTATTCATGGTGTAGATTTTGGATGATTTGGGTTTTTTCGCTGGCCGTTACTTTCGTTATTTTATTTTTCGGTAGATAATGATTCTCTTGATGCGCCAATTATTAGCATGTATACGAGAAATCCCCTTGATTCATTTCACATAAAACTCTGACATTATGCTTATCACATGAATCAAATTATGCGCCGCCATTATTCCTTGACGCCAGATGTCAAACCTGACCGGAAGGGATGGAGCTCCAACAGAACAAAAAACGCACTTTGAGGACCTACAGAGGGACTGAAGAAACCTGTAGACTTCAACCTCATACTATGGGGATAGGCACCTGCAATACTGTTAAGGGGGTTAGGGATTTTTCTGCACCAGTGGACTTGATATGAACGTTTGGATTGTTCTGGTGCTGCTGCACCAGTGGACTTGATATGAACGTTTGGATTGTTCTGGTGCTGCTGCACCAGTGGACTTGATATGAACGTTTGGATTGTTCTGGTGCTGCTGCAACAGTGGACTGGAGACGAACGTTTGGATTGTTCTGGTGCTGCTGCACCAGTGGACTTGATATGAACGTTTGGATTGTTCTGGTGCTGCTACACCAGTGGACTTGATATGAACGTTTGGATTGTTCTGGTGCTGCTGCACCAGTGGACTGGAGACGAACGTTTGGATTGTTCTGGTGCTGCTGCTGGCTGCGTTTGGATTGTTCTGGTGCTGCTGCACCAGTGGACTGGAGACGAACGTTTGGATTGTTCTGGTGCTGCTGCACCAGTGGACTGGGAGAACGTTTGGAACGTTTGGATTTTTCTGGTGCTGCTGCACCAGTGGACTTGATATGAACGTTTGGATTGTTCTGGTGCTGCTACACCAGTGGACTTGATATGAACGTTTGGATTGTTCTGGTGCTGCTGCAACAGTGGACTGGAGACGAACGTTTGGATTGTTCTGGTGCTGCTGCACCAGTGGACTGGAGACGAACGTTTGGATTGTTCTGGTGCTGCTGCACCAGTGGACTGGAGACGAACGTTTGGATTTTTCTGGTGCTGCTGCACCAGTGGACTGGAGACGAACGTTTGGATTGTTCTGGTGCTGCTGCACCAGTGGACTGGAGACGAACGTTTGGATTGTTCTGGTGCTGCTGCACCAGTGGACTGGAGACGAACGTTTGGATTGTTCTGGTGCTGCTGCAACAGTTGGAACGTTTGGATTGTTCTGGTGCTGCTGCACCAGTGGACTGGAGACGAACGTTTGGATTGTTCTGGTGCTGCTGCACCAGCGGACTGGAGACGAACGTTTGGATTTTTCTGGTGCTGCTGCACCAGCGGACTGGAGACGAACGTTTGGATTATTCTGGTGCTGCTGCACCAGTGGACTGGAGACGAACGTTTGGAATTACGTGTCCACATGCATCCTTAACTTACGCAATTCTTGCGATGTAAACCACCGTAAACTAAATCGAGGGACTTGTTCAAGACACCAATTACAAGTTATTGACGCATTTTATGTACGAGCCACACGATTATTTACTTTTTTAGGATTTAGCTTAACTAGGCTGTATCTCGCTCGTTCGGCATAGAGTAGTTTCTCAGTGCCCTTTGGATCGGCAGTCAACGACTCATTTTTTTCATAATTCATTAATTAGGTCCAAGTTTGATGCCAAGAATGTTCGGCGTGCTTTAGTTTGAGCATTAATTAGGCTGGTTATTAATTTTACCTTTACCTTTAACTTTTCTTTAGCTTGGCTATCACGGACTGTAAATAATGTGGTTCCTCTGGGTTCATTTTGGATAGGTAGTTGAAAAAAACGAACAAAACAGGTACAATGACCAAAATATATCATCAATCTGCATCTATATTACATCAAGGAATAGGTCTACACCAGAACTTCTGGGTAAAAATGTTTTTTACAAATTTCGTATGGATTTCAAATTAGTATACAAAAGTGGTCAGTGGTTAGGTCTACAGTTTCCAAGAAATTGCTTGGAATAATCACGCGCCAGTTCCACATAATTTGCTGAGACAAATCTTCACTTATGAAGTAATACAGGTTCAAACGACTTGTATTACAGCATTTAAGAATGGGTGCTCATTCTCTGTGGAACGTCATCCGTTGGAACTGTGACATTTGATTTCAGTGGATAGTGTGTCTTTGTTGTCTGGTGTTCAGAACACTTTTTTTCATAGCCCCGTTGCTAACAAACTGTGCTTTAAAAAATATATGAAGCTGACGATGTAAAAGATGGTAGTGTCCCCCCACATAACGTGCATAATATGAAACAGTGCAATGTTCCTTTACAATAACATGTCCGAAGGTTCACTTGGTCGCTTTGATTGTTAAGATATAGAGTGGTCAAATTTGTTAAGTATATTACGTTATATTCAGAGAAGTTTATTGATCATTTTCTGGACGCGTTTTGTGTGTTCATTGTTTATATTGAAAGCTGGATCTGTTCCCGAAACGGAGCAGCAGTCATTTCTGATGATAAAAAGTGTGTGTGTGTGTGTGTGTGTGTGTGTGTGTGTGTGTGTGTGTGTGTGTGTGTGTGTGTGTGTGTGTGTGTGTGTGTGTGTGTGTGTGTGTAAGCAAGAAAGGTGTATGTGTAAGCAAGAAAGAGGTGTGTGTGTATGTGTGAGAGAGAGAGAGAGAGAGAGAAAGAGAGAGACAAAGAGACAGAGGACAGAGAGACAGACAGAAATTGAGATATGCTTAACGCTTTTTTGGACGAGTGTTTGACGACATTTTAGCATCATGTAGGAATAGCGTACTACTGAAATGGTCCTACTCTGATTTTTTATTTTTATGCTGTTGTTGTTGCTTCTTTTGTTGCATTCACGTTTACATTTATCACCTTTTATTATCACTTTTGTTCATATTTATTATTTTCTTTGGTAAATCGTCTACATTTACCACATGATAGCTATGCAAATTGAGAACAGTCCACTAATTTGCTGTTTTCAGACAATAATGATAAACAAACAAACTGGTATGACTGGTATTATAATTGATATTCGTTAGGCACTCGTTAGTATCTATTATCTTGATTGCTGAATATTAATGATTGTATTCCATCTCTCGGTTCCTACAAGTCTTATTTCAACTGTTGATGAACATGTTTTTCACAAAAGTAACAATCTGGTTTGGGAAAAAAGGAAAAGCACAAGGAGGAAAACAACAACAACAACAAGAGATCAGATTAAATTTTGTCTTTCGACTCTATCAAGGATAGAACGTGCTATATATTAAGCGCTTAGAGCTTAAAGGTGAAGCACTATATATATTTTCTTAAATAAATAAATAAATATATTTTGGGTTCAGATTCAGAGCAAAACGCTTGCGGGGATATGCTGCTTTTGATGTTTATAATTATGTTATCATTTTGTGTGTAACTATGACAGTGTCGGAGTAGAGGGGGCGGGGTATGGTGTGGTCGTGTGCGTATGATCTTCGTGTGCGTGCGTGTGTTTATGTGTGTGTGTACTTGTGTGTGTGTGTGTGTGTGTGTGTGTGCGTGTGTGCGTGTGCGTGTGTGCGCGTACGTGTGCGTGTGCGCGTGTGTGTATCGGTGTGTGTGTTGTGTGTGTGTGTGTGTGTGTGTGTGTGTGTGTGTGTGTGTGTGTGTGTGTGTGTGCACGCGTGTGTGTATCGGCGTGTATGTGTGTGTGAGTGTGTGTGTGTATGTGTATGTGGGGGGAGGGGGGGGAGGTCAGCGTGTGTGTTTGCATGTGTATGGTTTGAATGTGTTTGTGTGCGCGCGCATTCTGTGTGTGCGCGTGCGTGCGTGCGTGCGTGCGTGCGTGTGTATTATGTGTATATGTAGGCTATAATGTTAAATGTTTAACAGGAGCGTTGGACATATTATTTTATAATGTAATTTCGCCGCTTCGAAGCATTGGTTGATTCGGGAAGTGTATCACCACTTCATAGGTATACATAGTGATGCTTATAATGTGTACATTTGGAACGGAAGAAAACGCGGACGTACACAGACATTGTACCGTGTGTCATTCAAGTGGGTGGTGTTATCCAATAAACACTGTTTTCAACATCTCCCCCGAGCTTCAGTACTCTGTTTTATCAACGGATGAGAAGTTGATAGTTTTATCTCTCTCTCTCTCTCTCTCTCTCTCTCTCTCTCTCTCTCTCTCTCTCTCTCTCTCTCTCTCTCTCTCTCTCTCTCTCTCTCTCTCTCTCTCTCTCTCTCTCTCTCTCTCTCTCTCTCTCTTTCTTGTAATATGTTGTTTGTCTGTTTGTTACATCTCTCTCTCTCTCTCTCTCTCTCTCTCTCTCTCTCTCTCTCTCTCTCTCTCTCTCTCTCTCTCTCTCTCTCTCTCTCTCTTTCTCTCTCTCTCTCTCTTCTCTCTCTCTCTCTCTCTCTCTCTCTCTCTCTCTCTCTCTCTCTCTCTCTCTCTCTCTCTCTCTCTCTCTCTCTCTCTCTCTCTCTCTCTCTCTCTCTCACACACACATACACACTCACACACACACACACACACACACACACACACACACACACACGCGCGCGCGCGCGCGCGCGCGCGCGCGCGCGCGCGCGCACACACTGTGTCTCTCTCTTTCTCTGGTGTGGATGTGTGCGTGCGCGTGTGTCAGTGCATGTGCGTGTGTGTAAATATATGTGTGAACATGTGCGTGTGCCCGTGCGCACATGTGTGTGTGTGTGTGTGTGTGTGTGTGTGTGTATGTGAAGATGTGTCAATATAATATTATGCCCGCAATCGATGACACGTAAAGCCAAATCATCCAGAGATCCAAAAGTGATTTCGCAGTTAAAGGGGGAGAACTTACTCTGGCAGTATGTAGCGTGCTGTGGATTTTTTCCCTTTGTTTTTTAATATCGCCTACTTTACGAGAGTACAATAATTATATTATTCAACCATTTACCTATAACAAACAAAATACACACATGTACACAAAAAATGGAGAGAGAAAAACCCTGAAAAATAAACAAAAGAAGGTAGCCTAACAATGTTCTGTGTAGGCCTAATTAGCTGTATTATTTGTTGTTTTTACCTGGATATTCGATGTAGAATATGAACCATCTTTTTAGAATTATTACCAATAAAATATAAGGCTTTCGTTTCTTCTGCATTCTTACTTTTTAAAAGAAGAGGAAGAACATGTAGATGTAGTGGTACAGGGGCTCAGTGGTAACGCGTTCGCCTCGTTTGCAACAAATCAGGGATCAGTCGTTCGGCCTGGCCGCAGCAGAGTTTTTTCCGCTCGCCGCTTTCCTTTAGACCTTATAACCTGAACGCTAAGTCTTATAATAATATCTGTATTGTTAAAATTTTGGGACTTTCCTGGTGTTGCATTGCCTCCGGGCATTGCATCCAGGATCGTTCCCACCATCTTTGTATCTACTAATGTCCCACATGTGTTTGTTTCAGACCGCAGGACGTTAAACAGATTTTTCTTCTTTTCGGATGAGACTATACAAAAAGTGAAAAATCGAGATCTCGTGTGCCCATGCACTTCGCGCACTCAAAAGAACCCAGTGGCAATGAAAAAGTTGTCATTTTTTGTCAAAATGAACGCCCCCACTCTCACCCATCAGTCACACAAAAACTGCATGCAAACTTCTTTTTTTGTAATGGGTGACGCAGCGCTAGGTGGGAGCAACCCGAATTACACAGAGCACTCACTGTATGTTTGATTTTTATTTAACTAAAAGAATAAACACTATCAGTAAGTCACTTTTAGTAAAGCGGTTTTTTTTTTCATTTTCCATTATCTTCATCTTCTCAATGTGTTGAGGGTGGATTTTTTCCCTGAGAGCTTTAATAACTCAGTGTGTGTGTGTGTGGGGGGGGGGGGTGTGTGTGTGTGTGTGCGTGTGTGAGAGAGAGTGAGAGAGAGAGAGAGAGAGAGAGAGAGAGAGAGAGAGAGAGAGAGAGAGAGAGAGAGAGAGAGAGAGGAGAGAGAGAGAGAGAGAGAGAGAGAGAGAGAGAGAGAGAGAGAGAGGCGACTTCTCTCAGCTAGATTTTCCCCTTGGATTAGCAAATTACGTGGAAAGCCTTCCTGCAGATTTAGTTGTGTTGATGTGTGTGTGTGTGTGTGTGTGTGTGTTTTGCGCGCTTTTCTAATATAGGGACTACTCTTTATTTTCACGCTAGGCTCCCTCTTTCTCGTTTTTCCTCCTCCACCCACCACCTCTCTCTCTCTCTCTCTCTCTCTCTCTCTCTCTCTCTCTCTCTCTCTCTCTCTCTCTCTCTCCGGCTCTCCCTCTCTTTCCCTCTTTCCCTCTCTCTCTCTTCCTCTCTCTCTCTCTCTCACCCTCTCTCTCTCTCTCTCTCTCTCTCTCTCTCTCTCTCTCTCTCTCTCTCACCCTCTCTCTCTCTCTCTCTCTCACTCTCTCTCTCTCCTCTCTCTCTCTCTCTCTCTCTCTCTCTCTCTCTCTCTCTCTCTCACCCTCTCTCTCTCTCTCACCCTCTCTCTCTCTCTCTCTCTCTCTGCATTACTCAATTCACTTCCCAAAAGATACGAAAGGAAACGGTTGGAGTGGGAGAGGGTGTGAGGTGTAGGTAAGAGTGTTACAATGTCTCTTTAGAGCGATTTGGGATGGCAGTTAAAAAGGGGAGGTAATAGAGATGAGGAGGGAGGAGAGCGTGAAGAGCACAGTCAGTGGTAAAAGGATTAACGGGTTGAAAACTATGAAAAAAAAAACGCATTTGCAGTCACGTGTGAGAAAACAAAATGACTATAAGTCTAAGCACAAATTTGAAGAAAAAACCTAAAACAGGAGAAGTATATTCAAGTGCTAGTTATTTTAATGGGAGATTGTAGTCCCCACCCCACCCCACCCCCAAAAAAGTGGAAGAAGAAGAAGAGAAAAAAACCCCCAACCCCCCCCCCCCCCTAAAAAAAGCCAACCCAAAACGACGACCATGGCATATCGTTTTTTTGCCACACATACACACACGCGCGCGCCTGCGCACGCACACACGCACACACACACACACACACATATATATATATATATACACACATACATACACACACACACACACACACACACACACACACATACACACACACACACACACACACACACACACACACACACATACACACACACACACACACACACACACACACACACACACACACACACACACACACACACACACACGCATACACATACACACACACACACACACACACACACACACACATACACACACACACACACACACACACTTTTAAAACAAAATCTTACAATAAGGACCTCTTCTGCTACTGCGATCTTCCCATTTTTCTTCTTCTTTTTCTTCTTTTTTTTCCTTCTTTTTGTTCTTTCTCGCGTTTAGCTTGTTATTGTGAAGGCAGCTGCCGCATGGGAAGCAGGCCCTTTACTCATGAGTGCGAATTCAGACAGTCAACTCGAGGAATAGTAGGTAAACTAGACTAAACTCCCCCCAAACGATTGGCTGCTTAGCCTGATTTACATACTAATCCCAGTTTAGAATGTCTAAGACGCACTCACGACTACAGTGCCAGGCGCCCACCCACAAGTCAACGCACTCCTTAACACGCTGATTAAGCTAGTAGTAGTAGGGTTATCAGAGCAGAAGTACTTTTCTTCAGGTAGAAACAGGATTTTTCACATTTTGCCCATCTCACTGTCTATCCGCTATATTAGATATTAGGTATTAGGCACTCTATAGTCGCAGAGGCATCTCTGTGAAATTCGGGTTGCTCCCACCTGGAGAGCGCGTCGCAGCCATTGGCGCGCCACCCAATTGTTTTATTTATTTTTTTGGCATGCGATTTTTGTGTGACTGATGAGGAAGGAAAGGGCGGGTGGGTAAATTTTGACCAAATGACAACTTTTTCGTTGCCAATGGATTTAGCGTGTGCTATGTACATGGGCACACGGGACCTCGGTTTATCGTCTCATCCGAAAGACTCCACGTTCAGACCGTAAGGCCTAGTGCAAAGTGAGAGGAAAAATCCCCTGTACCCAGGTTCGAACAGATGAATGGTTGGGTGTGGTTTGAGAGCTACATATTGTTTGTTATAATGTAAAATTTATGTTTCATGTCTTCAATTAATATCTTTATTTTGACATATCTCATATTATTTTTACACGGTGGAAGACACGTTTCCATGACAAGAGAAGACCAACATGGACATATCAAAATTAATAGTAACAAAATGGTTTGCCATATAAACTTTACTCCCATATGAAGGCTAGTTGTGTGTTTTTAGGATGGAGCCAAACCTGTTGAAACCTGGCTCTTTCTATTCTTGCATTATTGTGTCCCCTCCTGCTGAAAGCGAGTCGTTCTTTGATTCTGTTTGCCATTGCCTCGCTTCTTGGGGAGTAGGGGGAGGGGGAGGGGGATGCTAAGAGGGTGCTATCATTAGCCGTACCTCGCAGTTCATTAGCTCCATCAATCATGCGACTAAGTTCAAATATCCATCTAGCCCATGATGCGTTCATGCTTACTTCTGAGCGAGAAGGAAACGAGCGCCAGAGAGCAATGCCGTCATGCGGCCTACATTGTGCTAGGAGCTAGGGGAAGACGGGGTAAAAAGCGCATGGGCGGGTAAGAAGCCCACCCCAATTATCTCATGAAATTAAGCAAATTTCAGTCTCATTTTGCCCATGAGACGAGCGTTAATGTCTAGCATTCGTCTCATGGGCAAATTTGACTGAAATTTTCTTTATTTCATGAGATAATTGGGGTGGGCTTCTTACCCGCCCATGCGCTTTTTTACCCGTCTTCCCCTATGTTCTTCTTCTTCTTCGTCTATCACATCAGATGGAGATGCCAGCAGCCCGCACGAATGCAGCAGTCGCCTGGAGATCAGTCAGGTTTCCGTGCAGCTTTTCCCTCAGTGGTGTTGGGTCTGGCCACATTTCTTGTCTGGGGACATTGTGGAGTGGGGGGGCAATGTTGAAGAACATGCTCTACATTCATGAGGTCTGCTCCCCGCATGGGCATGGTTCGGTCTCTCCAATTTTAAATTTGCTGAAAAGGTGGGCAAGAAGTCTGTTGTGCCCTGTTCTCAGCCTGATTAGGATGACCTGGTCCGTTCTGCGGAGCTTGTGGTAGGGAGGAGCTATGTATTCCTGTTTACGTTTGCGCCCTACGTGAACAGCACTAATTGGCCACTGCAACTGAGGTCATTAACGCCCTTGACGGCAAGAGTTAAGCCCTTGTTGATCAGTATCCAAACGGGCATTCACTCTTCGTTGCAAAAGGCAGCCATTCAGTGGCCTCAGATAGGGTCATTGGCGAGAGTTGTGCCCTTGTTTGGTCAGTATGACTCAACCATCTTCCCTCATCCACCAAGGGCATTCACTCTTGCAAAAGGCAGCCATTAAGTGGCATCAAATAGGGTTATTGGCGATAGTTGTTCCCTTGTTTGGTCAGTGTGACTCAACCATCTCCCACCACCCACCAAGGGCATTCATTCCTGCAAAAATGTGTTCTTTGCAGAGGCCGATAATAGTGATAAGACTGCGAAGATCGTAGTCAGTCTGTTGTCAGTAGTTGTGCGTGGAAGAAGGCAAGCAAAGCGTGCTGTGACATGACGTGTCAGTCAGTCTGTCAGTCTGGCACAGTACGTGGAACATGCAGAAAACATCATTAGCAGCGTGGAGTGGTCAGTGTTGGCCTTACCTACCTACCACTGAACGCAAAGTCAGCGGCAAACACAAAACCGTGCTGTTCCGGTACAACTTGTCCAAAGTTTTCCATTTGGTCAAAAATAACATATGATGCAATCCTCCGAATGTTTCCCCAATAGCTTTTGGTTTTGTTTCCTGGTTTTGTGAAATACATGCCAAACTTCGCGAGATATTAGCGATTATGTGTTTCGGGGTTTGAACCCCGTAACTGGCGCGACCTTGACCTTAATGTAAAACTAAATACATCAGTGGATAGCCGGCATCTTGGCAAACTAGTATACCAAATTTGATGATGATACACTGACTAGTTTTTGAGACAAACGGACGAATAGCCGGACGGACGGAGGCACGCCGGACGGACGGACACCGGACGGACGGACCAGACAAAAACAATAGCTCCCCGAACCTTCGGCTCGGGGACTAAAAAAAATAAATTAAAAAAAAGATAGAAAGTGGGTTTTTTACAGGCATCAACCATCATGCCTGAGTCTCCTACTCAGCGTGCCTACAATATATGCACGTGCACGTCTGTCCCACGTGCCACCCAGGTGTTCAGGGGCCAGCTGGTATGAATAACTGTGTCCATAACTGTTTAACCCTGCCTTGCCCAGCCTCGCTAAAGTGGTCATAGAGAATGCTGAAAGCTCTCTCCGTTGATAGTGTCTTGCCACTTCACGTGCACGGCGATCGCAGGGCGCGTCCGCGCAATGCACGAGCACACAGACACACACACACACACATATATATATATATGCGCGTACATGCATCCGCGCGCTCACACACATATACACGCACACACACACACACAAACACACATACTCTCTCTCTCTCTCTCTCTCTCTCTCTCTCTCTCTCTCTCTCTCTCTCTCTCTCTCTCTCTCTCTCTCTCTCTCTCTCTCACACACACACACACACACACACACACACACACACACACACACACACACACACACATACACACATCACACACACACACACACACACACACACACACACACACACACACACACACACACACACACACACACACACACACACACACACACACACACACACACACACACACACGCGCGCGCGCGCGCGCGCGCACACGCACACACACACACACACACACACACACACACACACACAACATACCCACTCTTCACCCTCCGACCCCCTCTCCCAATACACCCCATACTCCCGACCCTCACACATTTCAACAACAAAACACTTCTGTAGCTTTAGTAGCTGGGAAAATGTTTGATTTTTGTTTTGTTGGTTAAATGAGGGAACCATCGAAAGTAGATGGATGAGACAGGATAGATTGTGTGGGAAATATGGACGACGAGTGTGGGGGGGGGGGGGGGGTGTTAAAATAAGGAAAATGGGGATTGAGGTAAAACCACACACAAAACTGTGAGTTGGTGGATGGTGAGAAAGAGAGAGGGAGAGAGAGGGATAGAGAGAGAAGGTGTAGAGAGAGAGAGAGAGTGTGTGTGTGTGTGTGTGTGTGTGTGTGTGTGTGTGTGTGTGTGTGTGTGTGTGTGTGTGTGTGCGTGCGTGTGCGTGTGCGTGTGTGCGTGCGTGTGTGTGCGCATGTGTGTGTGTGTGTGTGTGTGTGTGTGTGTGTGTGTGTGTGTGTGTGTGTGTGTGTGTGTGTGTGTGTTGGCAACATACTGGGAAAACACTAGCATTTTCTCTAATAACCGTGCACGCCCATTCTTCAAACAGGCAGCAACCCACCTGCGTCTGTCAATAAGTTGGTTTTTTTTTAAAACAATCATACAGC
>CM065696.1:20263151-20270651 GCA_017654935.2 Phymorhynchus buccinoides
GTGTGTGTGTGTGTGTGTGTGTGTGTGTGTGTCTGTCTGTCTGTCTCTGTGTGTCTGTGTCTGCGTCTGTGCCTTTCTGTCTGTCTGAGCGTGTCTGTGTGTGTGTCTGTCTGTCTGTGCGTGCGCGCGTGTGTGCGCGCGCGCGCGCGCGCGCGCGCGCGTGTGTGTGTGTGTGTGTGTGTGTGTGTGTGTGTGTCTGTATGTGTATGTGTGCATATGCATGTGTGTGTTTTTGCGTGTGTTTGCCCCACGAATCACAAGATAACGCTACACTTCATCACAGGATTTCAGGATCCTACGCGTTGCACACAGACCAACACAATCCCACATTATCTACACACAAGGATACCCAGGCCACATCAAACGATATTGCATTATTGCTTCCTACTCCACAGCAATGTTCTGCGTGGCTTCCTTGGAATGATACATCCAACACGGTACTCCGCAGAGGCCACCCACAGCAATCCACATGTGTTACGTTTATTTGGTTTGTTTCTTATTTGTTTTGCTTGTCTTTTTTGTTGTTGCTTGCTTGGTTCTTTTTTGTGTGTTTTTTGTTTGTTTGTTACTTGTTTTTTATTTGGGTTTTTTGTGTTCTTGTTTGGAAGTGTTTCCTTTTGGTGGGTTGGTTTGTTTTTTGTTATCCGTTTGTTTTGTTGTGTCTCACCTGATTGAAATAACGTCACTTCACACATTTTGTTGTGTGCTTGTTTGTTTGTTCTATATATCCGTTTGTTCGTTTTCCTGATCATCGCTATCTCATAAATTGTTCCCCTTCACACCATGACGTGCACATACATACACACAGACGTCACATCCCCAGAATTGAGCCTCGTCTCACAGCGTGCCTGCCTTGCTGTGCCCCACCTGCAGTCGGAGCAGCCTGGCCTCGTCCACATCGCCCTCCCCCCACAGCTCCAGATGATCGAAGACCTCACTGGAGGGCCGGGATTTCTCCCCCACCTCCATGCTGACGTCATTGGACGCGTTGCTGCTGCTGACGTCACCACGGTTATCCGTGACGCTCCGGAACGTGGAATCCAAGTCCGAGCTGACGTAATAGCGGGAAGATGACGAGGCTGAGAGGGAGGAGTAGGCGCTGTCTGACGACATGGAGCGATTGACGTCAGCATCGTCGGTGAACACGTCAGAGACGACCCTCCCTCGGAGATTGCCCGGGGAGAGGATTTTATGGGTGTGGTGGAGGAGGTGGTGGATGTGGTAAGGGGGCTGCCCGGGCTGAGTCGGCCTGACCTCACTGGGTGTGGGCTGGACGTCGGGGTGTGGCGATTCTGCCAGCTGCTCCATCCGGTGGTGCACGCGGAACGTCTTGTCCCCTTTCAGTTTGGAGTTGTGCTTCTTCTTCAGGAAACGTCGGAATCGGATGGTGGGCATGTGATCTTCGATAACGGGGCAAACGTGGTTTTGACGGTTCTCGAGGTGCTCTCTGGTGAACTGGTGATAAAGGTCGTCATACATCTCTGACTGCTTCTCCATGGCGGAACCAACCTCTCCGCCGCGTCCGGTATCCATGGCGACCATCTCTTCCAGCAGTTTCTGCTCGGAGGTCTTCTTCTGGGATTCGAAATCGTTCAACAGTTTTTGGAAGAGAAGGACCTTCTCTTGGACCCACTGGGACTTTTTGGGACTTTTGTTTGTCGAAGAGAGTCTCCTGTTTGTGAGTTTGTGGGACGACGATGATGGGGGGCTTACAGATCCCTGCGTTATACCTCCTTCTGACATACTTTGGACTTCGGCCGAAGCTGAGGCGGAGTACACTGATCTTTCACCAGTGCTGGAAAGAGGCGGGCTGCTTTGGTGAGATTGGAGGGCTGCGGTAAGATCAGTATCAATAGGTGAACCAGGATCCTGATCGATGGTGATTTCATTGGAAAGGTCACTGAGACGCGCGAGCTTGTCGCTCAGCTCTTGAAGATGGTGTATGGAAGAAACTTCATGGATACTTTCCTCGGGAATGGTAGCCTTCATTTCACCCAAGATAGAACTCACTTCTCTTGTTTCTGGCACAGAAGACACAGACGGGGCCTGCGCTAATTCGGACTGGGGCATACAGAAATGCAGACTGCTTTTAAAGTTAAGTATGGTGGGACTCAGGAGTTCTTCATCGCTACTATCTCTTTCATCGTCAGCCTCCAGAATGGTCTCCTGAACACTAGAGGGGCGAAACAGAGGGGGAGGAAACTCCTGGGCCATCATGTCCACACTGCGATGGAGAGTGGGCCGATCCGAGGTGAACTGATCCTGGAGGCCACAGAGGAACCCCCGAAACTCGTGGATGGCCGAGCTCTTCTCTGGACGACTCTCGCCTTCGCTGTCGCTGTAGGGACGAGGGTGGCTGCTGTCCGTGACGCTAGGAGGAGTGCAACAGTCGTCGCTGTCGTTGATTTCTGACGAGGAACCGGTCGGGCCCCACAGAGAAGTGGGGACGGGCTGGGAGGACAATGCGCTGTATTTGCTGTACTCCGAAGACACTCTGTCAGCGTTGGGGACAACTTCAATGGCTCGCGCACTATAAAGCGAGGCATCGTGCCCACTGTCCGGTGTCAGCGAGCCTACGGCTAGCAGTCCGTCTGTTTCCCAGTCCACGCCACTGTTGTCTGTCATGCCGGACACGTGGACGTCTGATCTGGGTGTTCTGCTGGAGCCGGTTCTGTCCAGTGTGATGCTGACGCTGCCGGTTCCTCGAACAACCCCGCTGCTGTCGGACATGCTGTCTGCTTCCTGCTGGTGTGTCTGCTCCAACAAGGCCTCTGCGTGGTCTCTGTACCCAACAGGGGGGCTGGATGTTTGTGGGTGCAAAGCAGAGGAAGGGAATGTGTCTTCCTCAAAAGACAAATCCAAGAGCTGTTTCTGAAGATTTTCTAGAATCTGGATACTCTTCTCTGCTTGGTTTTGTTCATGGCATGTCAACGTTTGAGAGTGATCTGTCGCCCCATTGTTAATCATTAGATTGCTATGAGACAGAGGGTGTTTAGATATAGTCCTTGTTTCCTCTCTCTCGCTATCCACTTCTGTCACGGTAGTTTTGGACACGGTTCTATCTGTCATTTCGTAGTCCTTGTCATAGGAACCAAGCCACGACGTAGTCTCTTCCTCCCCAGTCTTTCCAAGGACAGACGTGGGTGATCCTGCATAGCGTCGAACGGTGTGACGTGTGGTCACCGTTTCCTCCACGGTCGTTCGTTGGCGACGCACGTGACGCGCGTGGTGCTGGCTGACGTCACTCAGCGTCATCGCAGCGTTGTTGCTGTTGCTGTCAGGCAGCAGACTCCAGTGGGGGGCGTGGTGCCGCTGAGCCATGTCTGTGGCCAGGTGGTCCACGTCCTGCTCCTCGATGGACAAAGAGGACTCGGGCTGAGAGTTCAAACCTCCCAACACAGACTGCACTTCCACGTCGTTATCATCGAGTTCACATGACGAGACATCGTTTTCCTGGGAGGGGGAAGAGGTGGGGGAGCGGAAGCGAGGGAGGGTGGGATTATCATTGTTTTCTGTGAAAGAGGGGCAAGTCACTGTGTTCTGGTAATGTTCAGCTAAACGTTCACCGTCTCGCTCACCAGGGGCCGCAATATGAATTGGCCGGGCATGATAAAGCACTGGGTCGCGTTCACTTTTAGCAATGTTTTCTCCGTCCTTCACATTTCTCGTCTCAGCGCTGGTCGTTGCATCAGAAGTAGGGTGGCCATCCTGGGTAGCAAACTGCGTAGTGTTCTGCTCGGTATCATCCACACTGTTTCTGTACAGGCTGGTCTCCGAGTAACCATACAGGGAGAGCAGCGCGCCAGTGCTGGCCGAGATAGAGGGCCGAGTGCTATTGGCGATGGCGGGGTCGGCGCCTGTGTTGTTGGGGCTGTCATTACCACTGACCACCCCGTAATTACCTCCTGACAGCTGCTTGGCACGTGCGCTCGCCGCTCTGCCGTCACTAATTATGTTGTCTTCCTCACTCAACGTAGAAGTAGTGGTGGTAGTAGTAGTAGTAGTTCCAGACTCGTGGTGTTTACTCTTCCTTTCAAACGGTGTTTCTCTGAGGTTATCGCTCAACTGTGATGAAGATAGTAACGACGAAGTCGGGTTTTCACTTTCGTCTCCTTGTTGGTTGAATCCGCTAGTACCGGGACTCGCAGTCAGATGCGCGCGAGCAGCGTGATAGGGGGAGGAAGAGGGTATCTCATTAGAGGCAGGCTCCGTGCGGCAGGGATGGAGCGATGACGTTATAGTCCCACTGCCAGGTGAGGCCACCAGCTGCTGGCAGGATGCCCTCTCCGCTCCACCCACTCGTTTAGGGGAAAGCGGGGAGGTAGGGGTAGCACCATCACGCTGCTTATTACTCTCCCCACTACAACTACTATTACTACTCGTATGTTTCTGTGTTGGGCTGTTAGCGATATCATCTACAGGTAAGCCCCGCTTGTTGTAGGGGGAGTCAGAGTCCCGCTCTATCGCTCTCACCCTGTCACGAACGCTGGTTCTAACATCTTGGGAAGATGGGGGCGATGATGTTTCTTGTTGTTGCTGCTGTTGTTGCTGAAGGTCGTGGTAAGGCATGTCCAGCTCCGTGTTGACCGTGAGGGGGGACAGGAGGGCGTGGCGCTGCGGATGACCGGTGGTCAGCCAGGACTGGACGGACTCCCCCGCGCTTCGCTCCTCCAGTCTGGAGCAGTCCTGCAGGGAGGAGAAGAACTGCTGGCGCCTTCTCTTCAGAGCTTCTTTCACGGCTTCCATAGAACTGCTGATCGGTTCCTCCGATGTTTCCCTCGTCTTTTTCTTCTTCTTTTGGTTGTCTCTGTTGGGAGGGGAGGTGGGAGAAGTAGAATGAATAGGCGGACTCAGGGGGCTCAGAAGGGAGTCTGCAGAGCTTTGGTTCAGGGAATCGTGGAAGGAGTCTTTCGGCGAGTGGCTGGGGAAGTGCAAGTCCTCCTCGTCCGCGGGGAAAATGGACAGGACGGGGGAGCCTCGCTTGGTGGGTGTGCTGTGGTAGAACTCCTTCTCCTCCTGGGGACTGCTGCGGCCGCTGGATGCCGTCAGATCGGCCAGAAACTTCTCTCTGCTGCCGCTGTTGTGGCGAACCTTCTCCTGGCTTAGCCCACCACCTCCACCACCTCCAGCACGGTCTCTGCGTCTAGTTCTGGAAGAGCCGTCATGCCCTGCACCGTTCCTATCGCGGTGACTGTAGTAGCCGCTGCTGGGCACGCTGACACAGTCACTGTCCGGGCGGTCCACCTCGCTGTCGCAGGTGATCTCGTGGAAGGCGCTGGAGCTTTCGAAGGAACACTGGGAAACCCCATCCACGTCCTCCAGACCCACGCAGGACCCCAGGTCCGTCCGACTGTCGTTGAGGGACACCCCGCTCTCTGACAGTCTGGAGTCCCAGGTGGAGGAGCAAGCCTCCGTCCTGTACACGTCCTCGCAGCTGGCGGCTCTCCGTGGCTGGGGGGTCTCCTTCGCTCTGCCGACGAGGCTTCCCCTGGAGCAGTAGACTCCCGAGCGGGAGAGCTCAGCCGTTGAGGAGCTCCTGGTCATCTTCTGATAGGAGCCTGCAGGGCCGCACAGGATGAGGCGGCGGGGGGACCTGGTAGGGTTGGGGTAAGAGTCCGCGCCGATCAGCTGCGTTCGCACCCCTCCAATGTAGTAGTGTCTGGCTCTCTGGCGGCACCGGTCATGCCACCCTGGGGGGAGGGGTCTGAAGGTGATGGGGGAGTACTGCACGGGGAAGCCCAGCAGGGGCATGCTGCGACTCAGGCGGCGATCCATGGCTACACTGTGTAGGAAGTCTGTGATTGTCCGAAAATAAAGCCTGTTGTTAGAGTTCTGTTCTGGTTGGGAATGTACGATGGTCGACCTCGTGACAAACTATTATTCTACTTTTCTTGCTCTTTTCTTCGCCTGATGTCTAGATCTTTTTGTCTGTAAAACAAAGCGGGAAATTATGGCAAAATATATGATTCCCAAACAATCTCTCTCAATTTATTCATTTCAGTTCTGCGAAAATGTGCCCTAGTTCCAAAACCTAGATATCAATAGTATCGGTTTCTTCTGTTTGCCCTTTCTGTAGTACTACTAGTCTCTCTCTCTCTCTCTCTCTCTCTCTCTCTCTCTCTCTCTCTCTCTCTCTCTCTCTCTCTCTCTCTCTCTCTCTCTCTCTCTCTCTCAAGCTGTTTTCTAAATATAATATTGCTAGTTTATGAGGGACATGTGTGTCTGGAACAAGGGCTGGTGGTTTCCAAAAAGATCTGCCGTGCCACGGGACAGAAATAACGAAATGGTCTGCCGCCTCACACAGAAGCCTCGGTAAATCACAGCTGAAAGCTTGTCCGAAATTATTGGGAGGCTGTACTGTGTCGAATCAGGAATAGTCGAACGAAACGGGTTGTACGAGCAGCAGGGTCAGATGGCCTCCTGTCTGTCTATCTGCCTGTCTGTCAGAGGGCGGAGGGTGGAGGGCATAGGTCAGAGGTTACGGCGATCCTTGACAGGTGTTGAGAAGAATCTGTATACCTGCAGACATAGCAAAGAAATGAAATATTATGTTAAGCCTTTTGGAATTCAAGTTATGCATGTGCGTGTGTGCAAATATGTGTGTGGGTGTGTGGTGTGTGGGGTGTGGGGTGACAGAGAGAGGTAGACATAAAGAAGGCACGAAAATAAGAAAAAGGAACTGATCGGGTATTGGTGTTTAGCTCTTAGTCTTGTGCAGATTCTCAAAGCAATTTTCCTTAAAACTTTTTTCTCAAATAAAAAAGATTTCTCTGTTTACGCCGACTGTCTTGCCAGGGTTGTTGCGACAATTGCAATACATCTATCCGTACATGTGTGTCTTTGTCTTTCTGTCTACCCCCCCCCCCCCCCCCCCCCCTATACACACACACACACCACACTTCCTCTTTGATGTCTGTCTGTTTCTCTCTCTCTCTCTCTCTCTCTCTCTCTCTCTCTCTCTCTCTCTCTCTCTCTCTCTCTCTCTCTCTCTCTCTCTCTCTCTCTCTCTCTCTCTCTCTCTGTCTCTCTCTCTCTCTCTCTCTCTCTCTCTCTCTCTCTCTCTCTCTCTCTCTCTCTCTCTCTCTCTCTCTCTCTCTCTCTCTCTCTCTCTCGCTCGCTCGCTCTCTCTCTCTCGGCCTAAGGCCAATGTACAATTTTTTTAAATGTCAGTGTTCAGTGTTCTCTCTCTCTCTCTCTCTCTCTCTCTCTCTCTCTCTCTCTCTCTCTCTCTCTCTCTCTCTCTCTCTCTCATAAATATATATGTTTCTGTATTCTGTGCTCTCTCTCTCTCTCTCTCTCTCTCTCTCTCTCTCTCTCTCTCTCTCTCTCTCTCTCTCTCTCTCTCTCTCTCTCTCTCTCTCTCGCTCTCTCTCTCTCTCTCTCTCTCTCTCTCTCTCTCTCTCTCTCTCTCTCTCTCTCTCTCTCTCTCTCTCTCTCTCTCTCTCTCTCTCTCTCGCTCGCTCTCTCTCTCGGCCTAAGGCCAATGTACAATTTTTAAAA
>CM065696.1:20278151-20292710 GCA_017654935.2 Phymorhynchus buccinoides
CTCTCTCACGTGCATGCGTGCTGCAATATTAGATTATGCCTTCTGTTTGACCAAGGGAAGGGTTATGTCCTTTCCATCCTTCCATCCTTTCCATAAAGTGACCACAGTCGCTTGCTGACTCCCCCCGTGGGGATACCGGGTTTTTTTTAAATAAATAGTTCCCCCACCTTCTGGACGTTCTGTGCTTGTACCTTCATCTAATCTGTCACTCTCTTTGACTCTGCCTTTTCCCTTTGTTTACTGTCATATACTATCTTTCTGCCTCACCAGTCCATTCTCCTGCCTTTTTTCAAGAAACACTTTCAAAAAGATTTCCTCCAGCCGAAGTCGGACTTGCTGGGCCTGACTATTTCTTAGTTAGGCGCCTATTGGCAGCATGATGCATCTGCGCTCATAATTGACTGGAAACTGTCTGGGCGATCGAAGAAGAAGAAGAAGATAGAAGAAAAAGAAGCTTGCTGACTATTGTAGCACTGTATTTCGGGGGATCTGCGGAGGTGCACGAGGAACGTAAGCCCTATACCTATAAGCTCTATATGGAGAAGAATATAACTAGAGACCCAAGGGAGCAACAACAAAAACTAAGCTACGTGACCCAGCCAGTCAGCAACAACAAGAACAAGATAAACCAGGAAGGACAATACAACGGCAACGGCAACGGCAGCAGCAACGGCAACGGCAGCGGCAACGGCAACGGGGGAAAAAGGACAACGGCGACGGAGTGAGAGTGAGAGAGTGTGAAAGAGAGTGAGAAAAGAAAAGAAAGTTTTAAAGACCTATCACGCCCATGTTTAAAAATCAGCGTTTCACGTGTCTTCCCTCTTATAGCTGGTAAGAAATCTTGTTTTGACCAGGTTTGACTCCCATACAAATGCCCCCAAATTCAAAACGAAACATCATATTAAAGAGCAGCCTCAATTTGAAGTTGGGGAATTTGTATGTGGGTCACAGCTACCCAGAAAAAAATGGACTTACCGTTGTGGGTCAGTGTGTCTTTAAGAAATCTTCCAAGCGTAATAGGAGGGGAAATACGCGTGACGTGGTGGGTCTTTAAAAACAAAGATCTCAGCCAGGGTTCGTGAAGTCATACAGAGCCACCAGAAAAGCTCGTTTTGTCTACCGAAACAAAAAAATGGGGGATGGGGGGACAGGGGACTCTATATCGCTTAACCTACCTCCGTTATACACAGAAACCATGACGCACCCATGACCATTTGTTGTTACTATGCAGGTGGTAGTATTCGTTCAACCTAACGCTGATGATTTTTTTCCCAACAATATTGTTGAAAAACGACACATTCCCTTTCTCAACATTTTCTTCCATCAGCGTGTACCTTACTTTTTTAAAGGTTTTTTTTTTGTAGTTTTTTTTCCATATAACGATACAGTGTTATTATGGATAGCAGACATGAGAAATATCACGGGGAACATGAATGCTAATTATTGTATATTGATAATAATAATTTGTAATTCCACTCCTGAAGGTAACAGCAACATGAATGTATAAGATGTGGTTCTCTCCTGGTTGTAAGGCACACCTGACGGAGTAGTAGGTTAAACGAGTTTAACGTGTCACAATTTCTGTGCATAACTGAAGTATGAAGGGGGCTGGGGGGTTGGGGTGGGCGCTAAGGAAAGCCTAACAATTTCCATCATCATCATCCGTTCGGACAATCCAGGCGCTCAGTCGGTCCCCGGCCAAACTGGGAAGAAAGGGTGAGGCCAGGCCTCACGTTGGACAGCAGTCCACTGTCCACTAAGATAGGCAGACGAGCGCTTTAACCACTCTGCCACCTTCCTCCTTGGAATCTCGATAGAATTTTAACCTCTTGTACCCGAGTTTGCTCAACACGCGCTTGAAATGAAATCGCACGAGCAGTTTTATGACTTTTTGCGTGCTGACTCGCTTTTAACTAAATTTGTTTGAAAGCCGCGTGTTTCTTGTTGTCATCAACCTGTGAAGTGGAACAAAGAGTATATGTTTTTGTCTGTCCGTCTGTTTGTCTGTCTGTCTGTCTGTCTATCTCATTGTCTCTGTCTGTCTCTGTCTCTCTGACTCTCTCTCTCTCTCTCTGATTCTCTCTCTCTCTCTGATTCTCTCTCTCTCTCTCTCTCTCTCTCTCTCTCTCTCTCCCCTATCCATCTCTATCTCTTTCTCTCTCTCTCTCTCTCTCTCTCTCTCTCTCTCTCTCTCTCTCCCCTCTCCTCTCTCTCTCTCTCTCTCTCTCTCTCTCTCTCTCTCTCTCTCTCTCTCTCTCTCTCTCTCTCTCTCTCTCTCTCTTTCTCTCTCTCTACGTGTTGTGTTTACCAGTAGGCCTATATGCGTGCCAGATTCTACCAGATAGGGTCTGATGATGACAGTCCGTCTAACGTTCCTCCGACCTTGAACAGGTACATGTGGGACATTTGTAACCAACAAGGGCATCGCCGAGCGGCAGATATGTCCTTTGCCGGCTACGCCCTGTACATGCCCCGCCCTGTACCTCCCTTCCCCCTCACTTCTTAGGTCCCCGTTTCCTCCTTGTGACCTTTGGGTGATGCATCTACACACCCTTGACTGGGTGCAAATCCTTTTCCGGGATGCACACCCTTAATTGGAGGGCTGTGCACCCTTACCACTGAGACATGTCTGCCGCTCGGCGACATTTAAACCCCACCTGGCACATTGTGTGCTATAATGTCTTTTACTTTTAGTATTAGACCCCCTCCTTTACCAGGATGTACACCCTAAATTAGTGGGGTGTACACCCTTAATCAATAGGGTGTACACCCTTACTCGGAGCCATGTCGGCCCACTCGGCGACATTGAAATCCCACGTGGCATAATGTGTAGCCTACTGCAATGTCTTCTACTTTTATTTTTACACCCCCACACAAAATGTGGAGTGATTCTATGCAGTATTTCACGAGATATAGGAGGGTGAAGAAAAACGGAAACATGTCCGCCGCTTGGCGACATTGCATTTCCGAGGGACAATTTATGTACGAGTGTGTTATACGCTTAGTGTCACATCCTGACACAAACTTGGAAGGGATTCTGTCTTCTAGTTCACGAGATACAGCTTGGACAATGAAATATATAGCGCATAAAGGTGTTTTCGGTTTTCAAGGTCTTACTTCAAGGTCAAGGTCAGCATGGCAATAATTTATGCTAGGATGTTTTCTACTCTACGTTATACAGTACCACACACAATCTGAAGGGTTTCTGTCAAGTACAAATGTGGAAAATATGGCTTAAAACTAAATTTTTAGACCCCTACCACATTTCAAGGCCTACCGATCTCCCTGACCTTGACCTTGATCGGTATGCCATCTATCAGAACGGAAATAAGCTAAAGTACCATACATGCCAAGTTTGAAGACTCTAAGACCAACGGTGTGGAAGTTATGGCCCCTTAAAGATTTTCGGTTTTGAAGGTCATACGCCAAGGTCAAGGTCACGACGGCGATAATGTATGCGCGGATGCCTTCCTCTCATGGCGACACACCACCACACAAAATGTGAGCGATTCGGTCAAGCGGTTCGGGAGATTTCCTTGGGACAGGCAGAAAGAAAGAAAGAAAAAAAACCAAGGAAACATACAGGAACGAATTCATACTCCTTTGCGATCGTAGATCGGCAAAGGACAACAAAGAAACATACACGAACGAATCGTAGATCGGCAAAGGACAACCAGAACTAAAAACCGAAATAACACACACGTGCGCGCGCGCGCGCGCGCGCACACACACACACACACACACACTAGCGCGCGCCCACACGCGCTTATTTTGTTGTTGAAAAACTATCGATCCTAAATAAATTAATTAATATTTAAAATTAATAAGAAGAGAAAAAAATACACGCAAATCGAGAGACAAACACAGTCAGACAGTTAAAGAAAGATAATCGAAAAATGCACCGAGAAAGCTAAGAGCGAATAATTAGGACAAGCGTAAAACTCGTGAAATGCGTGGATAAAGGTGTTGTTGTGTCAGGTGGTCCTATCTTAACCAATCGCGCACAAGCAAGCATGCACGCGCCGCCTGTTAATTTCCTGTACCCCTCTCGAAGGTTTTTTTATCTTCTTTTCTTGAACTGTGCGTCTGCAAGACGACGGCCCTATGTGGTCGTCTGCTGCGCCATATTGAATTTTTGACATCTGTACTTTAGAAATGAAAGGTAAGTGGTTTGTGTATCTATGTCATGTGTGTCTTAAGCGTCGACAAAATAGTATTGTCTTTATAAGCGCTGTAGATGGACAGATGATAGTGCGAGAGCTGCCGGAATTCTGATTTTTTTTGAATTCTGGGGGGGGTGGATGGAAAAAAAACGACCGGTGATAGCTGATTAGTATAGTGGTGTCACTGTTAAGGGCCTGCTACACTACATACGATTCGGAGTTGAATGCGATGCGACTATGACGATGCGAGTCACGATTCACGCGATATTCATGTATTGAGTCATGCATAGTGACACTATTAGTGAGCGAAAATAGCAGGATCATTTTTAAACGGAAATATTTCACGTAAATCATGACTCACGTGGCCCAGTCGGATCGCATCCCTCTATACGATTTTACGCGTGTGTGGCGCCGGCTTAATTAAGCAATTATTGCTAATAGGGTTCAGTCTGGACAGTTGCAGCCTGTGCTTCGTTAGGCCTACTTTTAATTCCAGTGGCAGAAACAATGCGCCGCAATAATTTGGCTAAGTTTTGGCTGGGTTGTAGTTTAGATACCCGTATTAAATTTTCGCTTTGAAAATGTTCACTGAAAAGCAGCATTCTGCTGTTCTCGGGAAAAGGGATAGGGTTAGGATCAGCCTAAGGTTATTGACATTGTCATCATTACAATGTCGTGTAACTGAAAGAACCGAGACTTTGAGAATGATGAGAGTCGTAAGCATGAAGGGGGTGTCTAAATTACAACTAGCTTTACCCGTTAATTTTACAAATTTGTTTAAAAGTTCTAATTCACATAATAATATTTTTTCTTTAATTTTATAAATCGGGTCAATGTTTTTCAAAAATTGAGTTAAGCAATCTAAATGCTTTAAATCCAAATGTAGCTTTAGAGTTTGTTCTGCTTAAGAATTGGACTTTGTTTTGATTTTTTTTAAAATTGACAATATTCACAATTACGCCCGCCAAGAACGATAATGTTGACTGAAAAAGCAATGGGCTATGTTCTTTTCTGTTGCAAATTATCGTTCTTGGCAGGCGTAATTGTGAATATCGCCAAAAATGTTCTCTTTATGTTTAGGTTCGGCTCTCGTTAACAAGGACTGGCTCAGTCCTGTGGTCACCATCACCCCACCAGAACAGGAATCGTCACTGCTGAAGACCCTCAACAGTCCCCCATGACCCAGCCTTGTCACCATCATCCCACCATCAACAGGAATCGTCACTGCTGAAGACCCTCAACATTCCCCCATGGCCCAGCCCTGTCACCATCATCCCACCATCAACAGGAATCGTCACTGCTGAAGACCCTCAACAGTCCCCCATGACCCAGCCCTGTCACCATCATCCCACCATCAACAGGAATCGTCACTGCTGAAGACCCTCAACATTCCCCCATGGCCCAGCCCTGTCACCATCATCCCATCATCAACAGGAATCGTCACTGCTGAAGACCCTCAACAGTCATCCCCATGGCCCAGCCCTGTCACCATCATCCCATCATCCTGGAATCGTCACTGCTGAAGACCCTCAACATTCCCCCATGGCCCAGCCCTGTCACCATCATCCCACCATCAACAGGAATCATCACTGCTGAAGACCCTCAACATTCCCCCATGGCCCAGCCCTGTCACCATCATCCCATCATCCTCAGGAATCATCACTGCTGAAGACCCTCAACAGTCCCCCATGGCCCAGCCCTGTCACCATCATCCCACAACATCCTCAGGAATCAGGAATCACTGCTGAAGACCCTCAACATTCCCCCATGGCCCAGCCCTGTCACCATCATCCCATCATCCTCAGGAATCATCACTGCTGAAGACCCTCAACATTCCCCCATGGCCCAGCCCTGTCACCATCATCCCATCATCCTCAGGAATCGTCACTGCTGAAGACCCTCAACAGTCCCCCATGGCCCAGCCCTGTCACCATCATCCCACCATCAACAGGAATCGTCACTGCTGAAGACCCACAACATTCCCCCATGGCCCAGCCCTGTCACCATCATCCCATCATCCAACAGGAATCGTCACTGCTGAAGACCCTCAACATTCCCCCATGGCCCAGTCCCTGTCACCATCGTCACACCATTCAACATTCCCCCATGGCCCAGCCCTGTCACCATCATCCCACCAGCAACAGGAATCGTCACTGCTGAAGACCCACAACATTCCCCCATGGCCCAGCCCTGTCACCATCATCCCACTCCATTCCCATCATCATGGTCCCCCCTCAGGAATCATCACTGCTGAAGACCCTCAACATTCCCCAATGGCCCAGCCCTGTCACCATCATCCCACCATCAACAGGAATCTTCACTGCTGAAGACCCTCAACTGTCACCAGCCCTTGACCCCCCATCATCCCCAGCCCTGTCACCATCATCCCATCATCCTCAGGAATCGTCACTGCTGCCAGGCCGGGTCCATTTCATTGACTTCTCACCTATGAAAGGTAAGTCAACCGGGTTATATTCACATTTAGTTACAACCATGAACGCTTCAGTTGAATGGGATCAAGATTTCAAACTGTATTTTCATTTGCGAAAAATGCAATCTTTTGCGTTAAGCAGTAATGGAGAAGAAATGTGAATAATTCCAGTTAGCCATTTGCAGAAAAGTCCTGATTTTAGCACATTATACAATGTGCGCGCACATGTTATGATAAAAAAAAGAACCAAACTGTCTTGTAGGACTGCACACAATTTTTAGACCAGCTACTTTGTAAAAACACATTATGACTAGCTTGCTGCACACGTTCTCTGTTACAATTTTAAAATTATTTTGTTTAATTCTTGACTGCTGCACATTTTCAGTGAATTGTGGTTGATGATTTTTTTTTATTAAAAAGGACAAAACATTTCACACCATGACAACATATTAATATTTTTAGCTATCCAGACATGGCTTATATATTTAGACAATGTAAAAATAGCAAATATTTCGATTTGATTTGCAGACACCAGTCTACAGTGTGGCTGAAGTGTTTTGAAGTTTTTTCAGGTCCTAATGTTTTTTGTTTTAATTTTTTTTTGCCAATAATTTTCACCAGTCATTGAAACTGAAAATTATCTGAACGCGTTTGCATTCTCCCCTCCCCCCCCCCCCCCCCCCCCCTCCCCCTCTGGTCCTTGTACATATCAGACCATGTTCACTGCACTGAGATCTTAATGCTGTAACACCTGAATTTAACTTCAAGGAGTAGGGATGTCCCCTGGGCAAGTTTTAAAAATAAAATTTCAGCCCAGCTCTCTCGAATACCAGTTGCCTCTTCTGCTACAGGTCTGGAAGTTACGGTCGTAAGCAAACTTTTGCTTTACTGGGGGATACAGTTGAAGATTTTGAGACACTGAACACAATATATATGAGGATGAACTTGGGTCTGTATTGTTGTGGCAACTACTTTCACTTTGCTAGGCGAATAGGTGCCATAAATAACTTTGGTAAAAGGGAGTTAATTATGAGAAGTTCCTTCCCCTTATTCATTTCACTATAGTCTCTCTCTTAGCCTCACTATTTCATACTTGTTTTATGGGTGCAGCAGATTGGGGCAGTGTTGAGGAAATGGGGGCAGGTTGTTGTGGGTGATGTAGTTCAAGGCGAAATCGCAAAGTTTGCGGATGTTTGTCAAAATTTATTCTATCGCGTAAAAGATATTGGGTTAGGTGATATGATGAAAAAAGAAAGAAAAAGAAACAGTGCTGTTCCAGTTGAGAGTGAAGTCTTCTGGTCTTTGTCAAAATGGATGCGATGGGTGATTTTGTTATCTGCGAGGAACGCAGGAAATATTAGGCAATCAAATGAATCAACCAAGTATCGCTAGTCATTCATTATGGAAAATCCACATGGAGAGAGAGAGAGAGAGAGAGAGAGAGAGAGAGGGAGAGAGAGGGAGAGAAAGGAAAACGAAATTTTATTTGCCCAAGGTAATGAGATAAGCAATTTACAGCTTTTTTACACTCAGCCCAGAGAGAGAGAGAGAGAGAGAGAGAGAGAGAGAGAGAGAGAGAGAGAGAGAGAGAGAAGTACAAGTGTGAAAGTAGTTATTAGAGGAGGGAGAATAATAGTGGAACATTCTAGTTGAAGTTAAATGAAGTAAGAGACATTTAGAGAGATAAGCACGAGATGATAAATTAACAATACAAGGGTATTGATCAGAAAATAAAACACAGCAGACACCTAGTAACAGAAAACATATTTCACATCAACAAGTCAACAATAGAAAAAATGTTAGTAGTCTTAAATGTTTCGAGTAATTCTTTTTAAGAACTTTTTTAAAGGCTGGGTTTGAGGGATATGATTTTAAGGATGATGATAAATTGTTCCATGCTGTTCTCCCTGAATAAACAAAACAAGGTTTGAATAGATTATTATGTGCGTGCGTGCGCGCCTGCGTGTGTGTGTGTGTGTTTGCGTGCATGTGCCCGTGTTAAGAGTTTTTTTAATTGGGCTTTTCTGCCAAAATAGGTGTTGAGGTGGGTGAGGGTAGCGTGTGACAACATCGATTTATTTAGAACAAGAACAATGTCCAAGTGAATCGAATCCGAATCGTGCACATAGAATGCAGAGAGAGGGAGAGAGAGAGAGAGTATTGACGAGAGAGAGAGAGAGTTGGAGCCCGTTGAACGGGATTGACTGGCTGTCACTCTGTGTGGGTGAGTAGCCTGTGTGTGTGTGTGTGTGTGTGTGTGTGTGTGTGTGTGTGTGTGTGTGTGTGTCTTGTTTCATGTGCATGCTAAAACTGACTATGCTCTTCTGCCAGTCTCGCACCAATCGTTCAATCGTGTCTCCCTTCTCTCTTTCCAGCTAGTATCAGAGACAGAGTCAACTGATGTCCTCAAGTAAATGTTGCAAATGCTTTGATTTGGATCCCACCCCACCCTCTCTTTTCTAACATCTTCTGCCATCAATCACCACCATCGTCAATTCTTTAATGTCAGGCGTCTTCCCTTCTGCTTTAAAATTTGCTCTTGTGAAGCACTTTCTCAAGGGGGAAAAAACCCAATCTGGGTCCCAATAATCTGAAAAAAGACAACTACAGACCTGCATCACATATTTCTGGAGAAAGCTATTCTGATACAACTGAACAATCATCTCTCTTCAAACAATATCCATCCTTATCAGTCTGCCTACAGAGTTAACCACGGTACTTGAAACAGACCTTGTTCAGATAGTGAATGAACTCCCATTGCTTTTAATGCTGGCAGAACATCTCTTTATTGGCATTTCTTAATTCGTCTGCTGCCTTTGATATCATAGACCTCCCTATCTTTCTCTCTCGTCTTGAACACATGTGTGGAATTAACCGATCAGTTCTCGCTTTTCTTACGTTTCTGATTGCTTTAAGTCCTCATTATTAGTGATCACTTCTAGCCAATATTATCGACCAGCATAACATGAAACACAACTGCAGAACAGTACAACTAACGGAGATTCAAAATTCCATTCTTCCAGAAATTGGCAGCTATTATTCCGACATCCACAAATGGATGATTCAAGATAAACTTCAATTGCAACGAGCATACTAGCCCCTGTCTCAGTGGAGTCAATCCAACTTGGCAGCATCATCACTCTCCCTGACTCTGTTGAGAACTTATGTGTCACTCTGGACAACACACTTCCTATGCATAATCTCCTGACTCTGACCTGTCGGTCCTGTTAGCATCAGATCCATCGTATTGGCTACATTCGTAAATACCTATCGAACGAAGACAGCTATATTTATTATTTCCCTCATCCTATCTTGTCTTGACTTTGTGATGCTGTTCTTTCCGCCTTACCCGTTTCTGTTCTATCTTTGTCTACAGCGCATTCAAAATGCAACAGCTCGTCTTGTCCTTAGGAAGAAAAGGTTTGATCGTGTTAGCTCTCCCCTCTCTGCACTTATTGTCTGTTAAAGGTAGAAGTGAACACAAACTTAACACTCCCTGCTATAAATATCATGCTGTTCTCGTTCACTTCGTCAGTATTACCATGTACCTGTCAGTTCGCCTGTTACGTTCCGTTTCAGACCCTTTTCCCTTCAGATCCCTAGACCTGTATAAACTTTCAACTGCTGGTCGAAGCTCTTTTGCTGTATTTGTTTTAGTATCAACCGCATAGAACAAAACAACAGGGCGTTGAATGGAACGCCCTACTTCCAGAAACCATTCAGGCCCCTTCTGCTGCTACCTTCTTCAGAAGGCTGCTGGCAGAGCACTAAAGCTTCAGACCCAAGGGTAGGCAGTGGTTGGGCCGGCATCATGCTGGGTGAACCGTCCTTGAACGGTTTTCCTTGTCTGGCCGGTTGTCTCTCTCTGTCTCTCTCTCTCTCCTCTCTCTCTCTCCTCTCTCTCTCTCTCTCTCTCTCTCTCTCTCTCTTCTCTCTTCTTTTCTTCTTTTCTTTCATTTGACCTCTTCGCCCTTTTCATTTGTAATAATGGTCAAAAATGACTAGTTGGAAGAATAAGAAGAAACCCTGTTAGCATCAGATCCGTTGTATTGGCTAAATTCGTAAATACCTATCGGACGAAGCCACAGCTATATTTATTATTTACCTCATCCTATCTTGTCTTGACTTTGTGATGCTGTTCTTTCCGCCTTACCCGTTTCTCTCTTTGTCTACAGCGCATTCAAAATGCAACAGCTCGTCTTGTCCTTAGGAAGAAAATGTTTGATCGTGTAAGCTCTACGCTCTCTGCACTTGTCTGTCAAAGATAGAATTGAACACAAACTTAACACCTCCTGCTATAAATATCATGATGTTCTCCTACTACTTCGTCAGTATTACCATGTACCTGTCCGTTCGCCTGTTACGTTCAGTTTCAGACCCATTTCCCTTCAGATCCCTGGACCTGTATAAACTTTCAACTGCTGGTCGACGCTCTTTTGCTGTATTTTGATTTTTAGGACCAACCGCATAAAACAAAACAACAGGGCGTTGAATGGAACGCCCTACTTCCAGAAACCATTCTTCTCTAAGACTTCTTCAGAAGGCTGCTGGCAGAGCACTAAAGCTTCAGACCCAAGGGTAGGCAGTGGTTGGGCCGGCATCATGCTGGGTACCGCTGAACGGTCCTTGTCTGGCCGGTTGTCTGGCTGTCTACCCACCACCCTCTCCTCTCTCCCCCCCCCCCCCCCCCCTCTCTCTCTTTTTCTTCTCTCTTTCTTTCTCTTTGACCTCTTCGCCCTTTTCATTTGTAATAATGGTCAAAACTGACTTTAACTAGTTGGAAGAATAAGAAGAAACCCTGTTAGCATCAGATCCGTTGTATTGGCTACATTCGTAAATACCTATCGATGAAGCCACAGCTATATTTATTATTTCCCTCATCCTATCTTGTCTTGACTTTGTGATGCTGTTCTTTCCGCCTTACCCGTTTCTGTTCTCTCTTTGTCTACAGCGCATTCAAAATGCAACAGCTCGTCTTGTTCTTAGGAAGAAAAGTTTTGATCGTGTTAGCTCTACGCTCTCTGCACTTGTCTGTTAAAGATATAATTGAATACAAACTTAACACCCCCTGCTATAAATATCATGCTGTTCTCCTACTACTTCGTCAGTATTACCATGTACCTGTCAGTTCGCCTGTTACGTTCAGTTTCAGACCCTTTTCCCTTCAGATCCCTAGACCTGTATAAACTTTCAACTGCTGGTCGACGCTCTTTTGCTGTATTTCTTTTTAGGACCAACCGCATAGAACAAAACAACAGGGCGTTGAATGGAACGCCCTACTTCCAGAAACCATTCAGGCCCCTTCTGCTAAGACCTTCTTCAGAAGGCTGCTGGCAGAGCACTAAAGCTTCAGACCCAAGGGTAGGCAGTGGTTGGGCCGGCATCATGCTGGGTACCGCTGAACGGTCCTTGTCTGGCCGGTTGTCATGCTGTCTACCCACCAAAAACCCCTCCTCTGTCTCTCTCTCTCTCTCTCTCCTCTCTCTCTCTCTCTCTCTCTCTGTCTCTCTCTCTCTCTCTCTCTCTCTCTCTCCTCTCTCTCTCTCTTCTCTCTCTCTCGTCTCCCTCTCTCTCTCTCTCTCTCTCTCTCTCTCTCTCTCTCCCTCCCCCCCTTTTTTCCCTCCTTCGACCTCTTCGCCCTTTTCAGTTGTAATAATGGTAAAAAATGACCTTGTCAACAGTTGAAAGAAGGAGAAGACAAACTGCTTCTGTCCCTTCGTTAGCGACCAACCCTCTCCGCCTTCAAAACGAACACTAAAATCCACCAATGAAGCACACACACTTTCTCTCTTGTTCTAGGTTTGTTTCTTTTCGCATGTTTCTTTGTCAAATGTGTGGGGGCTATTTTCCATTCTTCTGTGCATAGTGTTTTTGTTTGAATATGTTATTTTATATACCTTAATGTGTGTGTGTGCCAGAGAGAGAGAAAAAGTCTGACAAGATTTTGTTTTTACAGAAAAATAATAATAATAATAATAATAATAATAATAATGAATAAAACAAACAAAAAAATAATAATAATGAGATGATGTACATAGAATGCTGAGAGAGGGGAGAGAAAAACAAAAACAAGAGATAGAGATAAATGCTTTACAACATTGTTTTAGCAAGAATAATATTCATCAAAGTAATGAGATTGTACACATTGAATGCTGAAAAGGAGATGGAGATGAGAGAGAGAGAGAGAGAGAGATTTCTTCTTTCTTTTTTGCGAAAATATTGTCCTTCGGATGGAGAGAGAGAGAGAGAGGGTGAAAGAAAGAGTTGCTTTACATTCTTTCTTTATTGTTTTAGCAAGAATGATGTCCAACAATTGAATGAGATTGTGCACATTGAATGCTGAGAGAAAGAAAGAGAGGGAGAGAGAGGAGAGAGAGTTGCTTTATAACAATTTTAGCAAGAATAATCTCCATCAAATTAATGAGATTCTGCGCATTCCATGCTTAAAGAGGGAGAGGGAGAGAGAGAGAGAGAGTTGCTTTATAACAATTTTAGCATGAACAATGTCCATCACATTAATGAGATTCTGCGCATTCCATGCTTAGAGAGAGAGGGAGGGAGAGAGAGAGGAGAAAGAGAGGAGAGAGTTGCTTTATAACAATTTTAGCAAGAATAATGTCCATCACATTAATTAGATTCTGCGCATTCCATGCTTAGAGAGAGAGAGGGGGAGATAAATAGAGGAGAGAGAGTTGCTTTATAACAATTTTAGCAAGAATAATCTCCATCAAATTAATGAGATTCTACGCATTCCATGATTAGAGAGAGAGAGAGAGAGAGAGAGAGAGAGAGAGAGAGAGAGAGACAGACAGACAGACAGACAGACAGACAGACAGACAGACAGACAGAGAAAGAGACAGAGAGAGAGAGAGAGAGAGAGAGATCACCATCCTTGGACGCGGCATCGTGTCGGAGCCCACTGAACAAGTTGTGGCTGGCTGGGTCACTCTGTGTGTGACTCGCAACTTCAAAACAGTACAACCCCTGAACATCTAGATTCCATTTTCACAGAAAGTAACAACTGCTATATTGATATTCAAAATTGGATGGTTCAAAATAAACTTCAATTAAATGGTGAAAAAAACGAAGCAATGCTTGTAGGGACAAAAAACAAACTAGCCTCTGTTTCCATAGAGTCAATTCAACTGGGTAACAATATAATTCCCCTCTCAGACTCTGTCAAGAACTTAGGTGTCACTTTGGACAATACTCTTTCCATGCAGAGATTCCTGACTCAGACCTGTCAGTCCTGCTACTATCAAATTCGTCGCATTGGTTATATTCGTAAATACCTCTCAGATGAAGCCACAGCAACGCTTGTTACTTCCCTCATCCTATCTCGTATTGACTACTGTAGTGCTCTCCTTTCTGGCCTATCAGTCTCTTCTCTATCTTGTCTCCAGGATATTCAAAACACAGCTGCTCGTCTTGTCCTTAGGAAGAAAAAGTTCGATCATGTTAGCCCTCTTCTCCGTTCTTTGCACTGGCTTCCTGTCGCAGACAGAATAGAGTATAAATTACACACACTTTGCTATAAATCTATACGCCAGCTCGCACTTTACGTTCCGTTTCTGACCCTCTTTCTCTCCAGATCCCTAGGTATAAGCTTTCAACTGTTGGTCGGCGCTCTTTTTTGCTGTCTCAGGACCGACCTCCTGGAAACAAACTTCCTCTCTCCCTCCGTCAGCGACCGACCCTCTCTGCTTTCAAAGCTAACCTCTAAACTCACCTGTTCCCCCGTCATTAAAGCTCCGCTCTCTTTCTCTTCTCTCTCTTGCCATTAGGTCTGTTTCTGCTATATTCCATTTATGTTATCCGTGTGTTCGCTTTGTATTGCGTTTTTGTTTGAATGCGCTATGAATGCTAACGTGTGTGCGCGCTTCGATTTGATTTATATCAAGATTCAGCGCCGTATAAATACTGTATTATGTTGTTGTGTTGTGCGCGCGCGTGTGTGCGTCATTC
>CM065696.1:20303210-20308210 GCA_017654935.2 Phymorhynchus buccinoides
TTGTTGTTGTTGTCGTACCCTGGCTAAAAGACTCCAGGGATCATCCCAACAGCCGAAGCACTTGGACACTATGGTACAAAAGGCGTCAGCTAGGGATGAGAACATTTCGGGTGTGACCGTTTTTGATTACCCCGCCACGTGAACAGCCACATTCCGACTTCGGAGGATTTGGGAGACTGATGATGTTATGCTAGTAGCTTGCCATGCCTAAAGACAAGCCCCGCGTAACTAAGTAGAACATAACAACATTTCGATGTAGCCTTGGTGTTCTAGCCTGTCAAAGCACAGCCTTAAGCCAAGGGGAACACGAATGTGATAATCAGATCCATATAAAATAACATATTGTATCAGGTTCGTGAGTGTGTGTCAACATAATAAATAATATTATAGTGAAACTGTGATGACGTCTAGTCTGTGAGGCATGGATCCGATGAAATACTACTGTCTACAAGAACCCAAGTAAATCCTACTAGTTTCCTTCACTAAAACATGTAAACCTCAATACACGAATCCGAGAATCAGATTCGTGTACAATAACGGATATTTCACCAGATTCGTGTACAATAACGGATATTTCACGATTCGTGTACAATAACGGATATTTTGTACAATAACGGATATTTCATCAGATTCGTGTACAATAACGGATATTTTACCAGATTCGTGTACAATAACGGATATTTCATCAGATTCGTGTACAATAACGGATATTACACCAGATTCGTGTACAATAACGGATATTTCACCAGATTCGCGAATGTGGGTCCGGGATTTTATTTATTTTAATTTTTATAATTTTTTTTAAATTTTTTTAATTTTATTTTTTTTAATTTTAATGTGAGTCCGGGTTAACATGAATATAGTGAACGAAATTAGTAATATTTAATCAGATTCGTGTAGACAGTAGCATTAATTAAATCAGATTCGTGCCTTTACGGACAACACAACTGGATAAAAATAACCGTACGACTTGAGTTGAGTGTGTGCATAGCACAGCCTCGAGAGGGACATTGTGGAATCGGTGGTGACAGAATGGAAAGTGTCGTCTCTGAGCAATAATGACTTTGAGTTTTGTCCGTACGTCCTCACCCACACTTTATTGATAGTGATAAAGCAGACTGGGGTTTAAACATAATATGCAGAATGAGTAGGGTAAAGGTTGAATTGGACGGTGTGGAAGAAACTTGTTTAAATCGACAATTTGGTTTTTTGCTCGTACTTGTGGCGGTGCCATAGCCAATAAAGTTTAACCGAGGCGTGGTTACCGCTACACCTATTTGTTAAAAAATCGGGACTTTACTGGAGTTGCACTGCCTCCGATCATTGCCTCCAGTATTGTTCCCATCATCTTTGTATTTACAAATGTCCCATATGTGTCTGTTCCAGACCGAGAGGACGTAAAGCACCATTTTTCATTCATTCATTCGTTTAAATCGACACGAAATTCTTTACCTATTCGATACATTACATTGTGTGAAGAGGAATGCGACCAGATTTTTTTAATGGGCTCTGTTATATTAATGTGTACCCCCAAAAAGTAAATATGAAGATGGTATATAGTAATACGCAATATATTAGCACTGGGAAAATGTTTCCACATTCCATAAATAATTGTCTAGTACTGTTGTTGTTGTTTTTTCGGTTGGAAAAGTACAATGGGAAACACGCACGCACGCACGCACGCACGCACGCACGCACGCACGCACGCACGAACGCACATGGGACACACACACACACACACACACACACACACACACACACACACACACACACACACCAATCTGTCAAAATATAGTAACTTGTTGTCATTTCCTTGAATTCAATGACTGATTAGCAAATTTGCTTGCGGTGTCCAGTCGTAGTTTCGTCATGCTTACAACAATGAAGTGGACTGAACAAATGACCTGTACATACAATGTGGAAGCTGTCCCGTTATGTTAAAGAACAAACACACACATACACTGTGACACACACGCACACGCGGACACACACACACACACACACACACACACACACACACACACACACACACACACACACACACACACACACACACACACACACACACACGCATGCAAACACACACACACACACACACGCATGCAAACACACACACACACACACACACACACACACACACACACACACACACACACACATACACGCATGCAAAAACACATACACTCACACGCACACAAGCACACGCACAAACACACACACACACACACACACACACACACACACACACGCACGCAAGCACACACACAAGTGCACGCACGCGCACACACAGACTGGTAGGCCTACACACACAGTGCACACACACAAACACACACACACACACACACACACACACACACACACACACACACACACACACACTGATACGTACACGCACACACACGCACACACTGGGACACGCATGCACACACACGCACACTAGTATACACACACACACTAACTCACACACTGGTACACACACACACACACACACACACACACACACACACACACACACACACACACACACACACACACACACACACACACTGGTACACCCACGCACACACACTAGTATACACACACACGCACGTATACACACACACACACACACACACACACACACACACACACACACACACACACACACACACACACACACACACACGCCCAGCCATTAGCAGCAAAAGCTTGCATTGAATCGCATAATTATTACTTAAATCGATGGAGAGAGAAGAAGAGACAGACACTTATCCTTTACAGGCACTATAGTAGCAGCACCAGCAGCAGCAGCAGCAGCAGCAATACAACATGCTATTGTAACGTGACAATAGCCCACGGCCCAGTGAACACACAACGACACTCGATGTCCACATCTGTTGGAAAAACGTGTTCACTGCTTTCACCAAGGTTTTCCCCGGGTCTTTCCTGGGTATAGTTTCTCTGGACGATGGTCGACGCGCGCATAACTGTTACGCCAAAAGGAGTCTAAGAAACACTTTAGAAAACGTTTGCGGAAAAAAATATTACAAGCTCTTGTCTGATTGGCTAAAAAAAAGTATTATCTTAACCAAACTTTAATGGACCAATCAACAACAAGAGATGTATTAACCCCCTACAAGTCACGTGATAGTTCCGGATAGTTTGCCGCTTGCTCGGTGTTTGGCAAGAACAAAAACGTCACGCGAACTATCGGCAAACGAAGGCTGTTTCTTAGACCGTTTTTGCCGATTTGAGCGAGCGCGAACGTAACGTTAGCCCTTGTGAAACGGCCCCCAGGTATAACAGTACCTCCAGGATTGACCCACCATCTTTTATAACATAAATGTTCCGTATCTACCTGTTCCAGATCGGAGAAGGTTAATTAATAAAGACCCACCAGATCACGTGTCAAAATCACGGTACGGGTTTCACGTGTTTGTCCTCTTATAGCTGGTAAGAAATTTTGTTTTGACCATGTTTGACTCCCATACAAATGCCCTCAAATTCAAAACGAAATATTTTTAAATTAAAGAGCAGCCTCAATTTGAAGTTGGGGGCATTTGTATGTGGGTCACAGCTACCCAGAAAAAAACCCCAAGGGACTTAATCTTGGTGGGTCAGTGTGTGCTTAAACATATTTTTTAAAATATCATCTTTCGTAAAGATCGAACGAAAAAGAAAGACGGAGAAACGAAAATGTCGAGAGAAAAATGAATCAAGAATGAACAACAAACGAACAGAGTTAGAAAAGATGGCTAAAGAAACAATCATAGCATCATGCATAATATAACAGAAAGAACAAAAAATGCGATGGAAAATGATCGACGAAGAGAATGATGATCTAGGGTATTAGGTACTTTATAGTCACAGAGGCGTCTCTGTGAAATTAGGGCTGCTCCCACCTGGAGAGCGCGTCGCAGCCAGAGGCGCGCCACCCAATCTTTTTAATTTTGCGTGCGATGTTTGTGTGACTGCTGAGGAAGGAAAGGGTGGGTGGTGGTGGTAAATTTTGACCAATTAATGACAACTTTTTCAGTTGCCACTGGGATTAACGTATGCTAAGTGCATGGGCACACGGGACCTCGGTTTATTGACTCACCCCGAAAGACTCCACGTTCGGGCCGTAAGGCCTAGTGTAAAGCGAGGAAAAATCCCCTGTGCCCAGGCTCGAACTCGGGTTTACTTGACACGAGGCGAACGCGCTACCACTGTGCGCCACTCTACACTCTAGGGATAAGTTGATATTGAAAATGATAAAGAAAGAAGAAGACGACAGCAAATGCATGGGATCAAGAAGACAGAGAGAGAAATACAATCGACAATCAGACAAATCGGACAAACAATGTGACTGTCCATAACTGGTATCCGGCCATTTCGCTAACGGCCATTTAGCCAACGGACACTTAGCCAACGGACATTTAGACAACTTTTGCAGGGGGGACCTTTAGCCGACATCAAAAAATTATATTAAGTTAATGTAAATTATCACAATGTGTGTGTGCGTGCGTGTGCACGCGTTTTCGCAATTATAAATGTGCATGCATGTGTGCGTGCGTGTATGTGTGTGTGTGCTGCGGTGTGTGTGTGTGTGTGTGTGTGTGTGTGTGTGTGTGTGTGTGTGTGTGTGTGTGTGTGTGTGTGTGTGTGTGTGTGTGTGTGTGTGTGTAACAACTGTGTGTGTACGCGACTCTGTGTGTGGGTGTGTGAGTGTGGGTGTTTTGTGTGCTTTGCATGAATGTTGCGTTATTAGACCTGTGATGTGTTGGGTTCGGCAACAGTCGAAAGGCGCACAATGCTTTTTCCCAAACGCGCACAGCCATCAAAAAGTTTATGTTTATGGTAGAAAAGCGCACGATATTTACGTTAACTCTGTTTGTGAAGTTCACAAGTTCACTTATTAGGAAAAGTTTGATAAATTCGGCATTTCAAATGCGTGCTTTTTAGACCTATAGGGTCTGTGTGCGCCTTTGGATAAAATTGTGCGCATTTTGTGCGCCTGTGTAGTGTGCGTTTTATGTGCC
>CM065696.1:20313210-20315710 GCA_017654935.2 Phymorhynchus buccinoides
ATGCAGGTCCCATGTAGGGTTGTGTAGATAAAGCCTGGAAAGCCTTTGAATGGAACGGCAACATGTACAATTCGCATATGCACACAGACACAGACAGACAGACATAGACAGACAGACAGACAGACAGATACACACACACACACACACAGAGTGGTAGAGAGAGAGAGAGAGAGAGAGAGAGAGAGAGAGAGAGAGAGAGAGAGAGAGAGAGAGAGAGAGAGGAGAGAGAGAGAGAGAGAGAGAGTGTTCTCTCTCTCACATTAACTCTCTCTCTCTCTCTCTCTCTCTCTCTCTCTCTCTCTCTCTCTCTCACACACACACACACACACCCACCCACCCACACACACACACCCACACACACACACACACACACACACACACACACACACATTCCCAGTGTACCTAAGCCTCTTTATACTCTACTGCCAGCCTAATAACATCCAAGGTTACAAACTTCAGACTATGTGGGTATACCTTCCAGTCCTTGTAAAAAGCGAACAGCAGTAAAAAAAAAAAACCCCAACAACAAAAAAAAAACCCCAACAACAACAACAAAAAACCCAACAACAACAACAACAAAAGGATAACCCCAAAGAAGGAAACAACAACAAAGCTACTGAAACGAATGAAGGTCAAAAGCTCAACGGTAATAAAGTTATACATACTCGAAAAGACGGAAGCTCGCTTCAACTCTTGAGAGAGAGAGAGAGAGATGAGAGAGAGATAGAGAGAGAGAGAGAGAGAGAGAGAGAGAGAGAGAGAGAGAGAGAGAGAGAGAGAGAGAGAGAGAGAGAGAGAGAGAGAGAGAGAGAGAGAGAGAGAGAGAGAGAGAGAGAGAGAGAGAGAGAGAGAGAGAGAGAGAGAGAGAGAGAGAGAGACAGAGAGAGAAAGAAAGAGAGAGAGAGGAGAGAGAGAGAAGAAGAAGAAGATGATGATGATGATTAAGAAGAAGATGAAGAGGGAGAGGGAGAGAGATGAGAGAGAGAGAGAGAGAGAGAGAGAGAGAGAGAGAGAGAGAAGAGAGAGAGAGAGAGGGAGAGAGAGAGAGAGAGAGAGAGAGAGAGAGAGAGAGAGATATTGAGATATGGATTGGAAGGTGAGCTAGTGGTCGAAGAGGGTGGATGGGTGATAGCACGGTGAATCTAAAACCTGATCTGTATGTCCCTACGTCCCCCCCCCCCCCTCTCCCTCCCTCCCCCCCCCCCCCCCCCCCCTCTCTCTCTCTCTCTCTCTCTAACTCCCCCCCCCCCCTTCCTACTCTCATCATGGAACAGCTCTAAAACCACAACATCGCCCCACACGAAGCCATTAATTGTCATCTGATCGTTACTATACTGTATGTGCCCATCGAACCCAACCCCGTCCACTTAAAAGCCGACAGATCTCCTCCATAATAGCTTAATTTTTCAAGGTAGCAAGGTTTATTTCCGAAGGCCCCTCCGGGGTACAGACTGGTAAACACCTCGGGATTATTTGGCTGGAAATATGAGCCCCAAATTCTGAAAATAAACCCGGTTTCTGGTTGAACTCTGGCAGCCGTTGAAGGACTCTTTAATTTGTCTCCTTAAAGACAATGTCACTTTAGCCGTGTCACTCGCTCAAGTGGTTAAGTTAGGTTAGGTACATTACAGTCACAGAGGCGTTTCTGTGAAATTCGGGTTGCTCTCACCTGGACAGCGCAGCCAGAGGCGCGCCACGCCATTTTTTAATATTTGTTTTTGCATGCGATTTTTGTGTGACTGATGAGGAAGGAAGGGAGGGGGGTAAATTTTGACCAAATGACAACTTTTTCGTTGCTACTGGGTTTAACGTGTGCTAAGTGCATGAGCACACGGGCCCTCGGTTTATCGTCTCATCCGAAGTGAGCACTGTCG
This sequence comes from Phymorhynchus buccinoides, assembly GCA_017654935.2. Taxonomy (NCBI): domain Eukaryota; kingdom Metazoa; phylum Mollusca; class Gastropoda; order Neogastropoda; family Raphitomidae; genus Phymorhynchus; species Phymorhynchus buccinoides. The sequence continues at coordinate 20,315,085 of CM065696.1, forward strand.
CGTGCAAATTTGCAGCTGTACAAGCGCAGTTGTAGTGCACGCGCACTATAACTTCACTTGCGCTCCAAGTGTCAAGTGTACTATCCGGGACAGAAAATATTAGTTAATTTGTTTACGGAAAAAGTATTTTCATTCTTCAAATCCCATATAGAGACAGCACTTTTTCCGTCTAAGATCGCTCAGATAGTGTTTTGATACACACTCTCATAGTAGCGAGCTGCAAATTTGCACGCGACAAGCACTCTGTGGTCGTTTTTTGTAGCTTGTAGTCGTTGCCTTGCGCGTCTACTCTATATATACCTACATGCCAGTGCAAAAGAAAACGATCGAGAGGGTTGAACAAGAGATTACCTTGTTCAACTTAATTGCTTGGGTGGGAGCGGGAGAGAGAGAGATTAAACATGTTTTTTTTTCTTCTCTCCAGTCGTTCAGTGCGACAACAACAACATGAAGTTAGTGAACGCACAAGCGCAAGAGTAAGAATTTGATCAATATGAACCGCTTTCGCTGATATGGTAGATGTTATGATATGATAGCCTATGATATTATATGATATATAATATGCTATATATGATATATGATATGATATATGATATGATATTATATGATATGATATGATGATACGA
>CM065696.1:20340710-20343210 GCA_017654935.2 Phymorhynchus buccinoides
AGAGAGAGAGAGAGAGAGAGAGAGAGAGAGAGAGAGAGAGAGAGAGAGAGAGAGAGAGAGAGAGAGAGAGGGTGGGGAGGGAGGAGAGAGAGAGAGAGAGAGAGAGAGAGAGGGTGGGGGGGAGGGAGAGAGAGAGAGAGAGAGACACGACAACTCGACATTTTATTGTCCATAGCAATACAGCCCTTAGGGCAAGGGGGGTGATAACAAAATATTATATCTAACAAATATGAAATATAAGAGAGAAAGAGAGAGAGAGAGTGAGACAGAGACACAGACAGAGAGAGACAGAGAGTGGGTGGAGGAGGGGGGGGGGGAGAAGAAAATAGGTACATGAGGAAAAAAGTTAAAAAGAAAAATAACCACCCACAGTAACGATATATCCCACAGTACGTAAACAGGGTAAGAAAAAAGGGAGAGGCGAACCCATGAAGAAAATAAGGGAACAATTTGCTGTTGTTACACCTGTGGATCGGGACGTCTGTTTTGGGGTTGGCCTTGGTACCTAGGTCGTTTGAAGCTTTCAAGACAAACTTAGGTTTTCTTCTTCTTTTGTTTTCTTTTTGAACAACGTACACGGTAGACTCGTAGCTAAGACCTGCAACTGAGCCTTATCAGTAACGGTGGAATGCATAGGCGTTGACGTTGCATAATTAACCCTTTCACCGCCAATGTCGCATTTTGGCACCACAATGATGCAACACCCACGTCATTAAAACCCTTGAAATCAGGGTCTGTTATTCAATGATAGTGTGTCCCTAAATTTGGGAAGTAAGGATTGACCCCATTCTAAATGTGTCACAGAGAAATCTTGAAAAGATTGCAGACAAAATCTGTTCCGTAGGCAAGTAAGTTTAATGGAAATGTTTGGCTCAAAGATGGCTGGCGGTGAAAGGGTTAAAGGCCTACAGGGAAGGATGGGGGCTTAAAGCTAGTCTGATCCGTGCTGCATACATCGGGTGTCTACTCCAGAAACGGATGGGGGCTTAAAGCTAGTCTGATCCGTGCTGCATACATCGAGTGTCTACTCCAGAAACGGATGGGGGCTTAAAGCTAGTCTGATCCGTGCTGCATACATCGGGTGTCTACTCCAGAAACGGATGGGGGCTTAAAGCTAGTCTGATCCGTGCTGCATACATCGGGTGTCTACTCCAGAAACGGATGGGGGCTTAAAGCTAGTCTGATCCGTGCTGCATACATCGGGTGTCTACTCCAGAAACGGATGGGGGCTTAAAGCTAGTCTGATCCGTGCTGCATACATCGGGTGTCTACTCCAGAAACGGATGGGGGCTTAAAGCTAGTCTGATCCGTGCTGCATACATCGGGTGTCTACTCCAGAAACGGATGGGGGCTTAAAGCTAGTCTGATCCGTGCTGCATACATCGGGTGTCTACTCCAGAAACGGATGGGGGCTTAAAGCTAGTCTGATCTACTCCAGAAACGGATGGGGGCTTAAAGCTAGTGAATCCGTGCTGCATACATCGAGTGTCTACTCCAGAAACGGATGGGGGCTTAAAGCTAGTCTGATCCGTGCTGCATACATCGGGTGTCTACTCCAGAAACGGATGGGGGCTTAAAGCTAGTCTGATCCGTGCTGCATACATCGGGTGTCTACTCCAGAAACGGATGGGGGCTTAAAGCTAGTCTGATCCGTGCTGCATACATCGAGTGTCTACTCCAGAAACGGATGGGGGCTTAAAGCTAGTCTGATCCGTGCTGCATACATCGGGTGTCTACTCCAGAAACGGATGGGGGCTTAAAGCTAGTCTGATCCGTGCTGCATACATCGGGTGTCTACTCCAGAAACGGATGGGGGCTTAAAGCTAGTCTGATCCGTGCTGCATACATCGGGTCGTCTACTCCAGAAACGGATGGGGGCTTAAAGCTAGTCTGACCCCGTGCGCTTTACGCACGTACAAATCCAATGGCAGTTAAAAATCGATAAGGGCAGGGAGAAATCCCGCTGCCTGGTATGACCAAATTGATAGCTAGGTTTCCCGAGCCTGCCCAAGTCTTCCCAAGTCTGCCCTCCCCCCCTCCTCACCATGTCCCCATCCAAAAAAGGGGTAGGCGCTGCGCTTGCCGCGACGTTCTCTCCGGAGGACAGCAGCTCAGATTTTTACAGAGATAAGTCTCTGTGACCAAAAATAATTAGACCAAATACCATAATACCAAAACAAAAGGGGAAATGTACTTGTCCCAAAATAGCAATATAATAAATAAGCATACGACACAAACTGTCTAAAAGGCCAAAAGGCCAATGGCTTCTACCCACTTGTCGTCATATCCGGCCACAAGGAGCGTGCCATATTATGGGAGACCGCCATCTTAGTCAGTAACTTTGTTTGAAAAATGCCAGATCGATGCTGTTTACACACAAATCTGACGAAGATGGCGACACTTCCGTTGGAAGGGTCGAGATGCGCACGCAGGTGGGGGGGGGGGGGGGGAGCCATACACTATCAGGCATTGTTCACATTGTCATCAGTCAAAGTGTAAA
>CM065696.1:20348210-20353210 GCA_017654935.2 Phymorhynchus buccinoides
GGCATCGCCTAAAATCTTTATCCTTGTCAAATAAAGTTGTCCAGTGTCCAGTGTCTCTCTCTCTCTCTCTCTCTCTCTCTCTCTCTCTCTCTCTCTCTCTCTTTATTTTTTTTATAAACTCCTGCCCCCATCTCTTTCCCCTATCCTCCTCCTCTTCCCCCCTTCTCTCTGGCACCACAGATTCCTCGTTTAGATCTACAAAAGCCAGCAGAGCTTATGTTACACGTTTCTTGAATTAGCAGCCCGCTGGTCCCTTAACAGCTCGAAATGATTTACCCCCCCCCCCCCTCCCCCCGTCTACCTACTCAATCTCTCAAAAGGTACAACCACACGAATGGCCTCGCGCTGATCTCTTTTGTAACTCAGGGCTTCTGATCTTTCCCCCTCGGGTTCGCTCACCCCTGGGTATTTTCACTCCCAGTTGCAAATGTTAATAGGTAAAGGCGAAAGCATGGGAGAAGCTCCATCGCCTATAAACCCCCAACCCCACCTCACGCGCAATGAGCTTTCACCGTGGGGGTAAAGGTAAAGATGTGCCACCCCCCCCCCTGCATTTCTCGGTTAATTGTATTTTTCCGTTTTTGCCTTTCTTACCATACATAAAGCTGTATTTTATGAACATTTTTAGCTAATAACCTTTTTGGAATACTATCCCTATCCCTAACCCTAGCCCTAAACCTAACCCTACCCCCCACTATGTACTGCAGTACACCGCGATTTGTCACAGTTGTGGTTCGTTGGCCAAACAGACGATTGAAATACGTAGAACGTCACTAACTTACTGATAAGTAACGGTTGTGATCACTCACGCGTCGTCATTTTAATGCGTCATCTCACCCCCTAATTGAGATTTTAAAGGGTAAACTTCACGCACCGTTTCAGATTCTAGGGGGTGATTTGAGAGCTCTAGTGGGTAAATACGCACAATCTGTACGTTTTCAGAAGCCCTGTAACTGTTTTTGATAATTTGCTAAAGGGGCTCATATAAATGGTATGATAGTGCGCTGCTTTGGCCCTTGCCTATAAATGAGACATCGATAATGCAGGGAGGGGGGGGGGGGGGGGGGGGGGGGGGGGGGAAGCTGGAAGAAAACGACAAGAAGTATGGATTGGTGTGTTAATGATCAGGGAAATATATAAGAAGAGAAAGAATGAACAATGAACAATGTTTCACCGCCATTAGCAATAGCCCTCTTGGCAAGGGGGATACAAAATTAAATCAATTATATGGCGCAGAAAAATGCAAACAAACAAACAAACAAAAAATAGTCTCCACAGATAAGAAGAGAAATAATGGGGTATTCAAGTAGGAAAATAAAGGAAGAAAAATAATGTGGCCAAAACGATTTCCTTTGTATTATGATGCACTGGCTGATTAAATAATCTTGAATCTTGAATCTTTCTAAGTACTAATAAAATCCTTGTGGGTTGTTTTTTCTCTCGATAGTAATTCCTGTGCAAACTAGCAATGGGAAAGAACTATGATGTAATAGTGTTTCTTTGGCAACAATAGCGCGTGAGCAACAACAAATGGCGACTAACTAGTTTGGAGTAGGACAAAACAGTTACAAACTACCGTATTCTGTCTGTGGGGTGGGGTGGTCTCTTCACACGACACTGACAGCTATGGGGAGCCGTTTGCACAAAACCCTAGATAAGAGACATCAACAGTTTCAAAACACTTGCTAAGAGATATCAACAGTTTTAAAACCCTAGATAAGAGATATCAACAGTTTCAAAAATATAGATAAGAGATATCAACAGTTTCAAAACCATAGATAAGAGATATCAACTGTTTCAAAACACTAACTAAGAGATATCGACAGTTTGTCGCCTGCGACACCCTCCACCCCAGTCTGTTATCAAATGTGAATACCATCAGAAAATTGTCAGAAAACACGCTACCTACCATCACACGACTGAAACAGAAAGGCCGATGTCTAATAAAACAAGAACAATATCATTTTTCCAGCCTTCGCGTCAAATATTTGCAAAGAGCTTGTCATAAAATGTTCGCTTGTGCAGTTTGGAGCAGACTATACCTTGGCCCAATATGCAAATGAACTTTCACTTTTGCCCCTTCCGAAACTTCTATTAATATCGTCCAATGAAAATTGGCGTCGAACCTCTGGTGAGACTGTTTCTGTCTGCCTTTCGATAGTGTTTGTCTCTGCGTAGTCTTCTTCTTCTTCCAGTTGGGGATGTTTCACGGTAGAAACTGTTGATATCTCTTAGTCAGTGTTTTAAACTGTTGATATCTCTTAGTGAGGGTTTGAAGCTGTTGATATCTCTTATTAGTGAGCTAGTTGATATCTCTTAGCATTTTGATGTTGATATCTCTTATCTAGGGTTTTGTGCAAACGGCTCCCCAAGAAGCATTTCGCACTCAAACACACCTGTCGGCACATCCTAAGATGGGGGTTTCCAGAAACTTTTTTCACGGCCTACCTTGCCTTCTAACACTCAAGCACACTATTTGCGGGGCGCTACATTGCCATTTGATTGCTTACTAAGCCAAAACTCAAGTCGTTTTCGTACTTTTCACCCTTATATAAGGTACATATTGATTGTGTAGGTGTGTGTGTGTGGGGGGGGGGGGGGGGCTCCTTTTTTTTGGCCGGGGGGGGGGGGGGGGGGGTCAGAAACCCTGTAAACACACCCTCCCCGATCCGCCCCTGAACGGATTTTCATTTTCATCTGTCGACAATGTTCTTCCACTTTTCCATCCTGACTATGTGTAGCGAGGCCATATAATTATTTTTCTTTTCTTCTTCATGCAATGTTCTCCCGTGGCTCCCCCATTAGAGTGTTAATTTTCTTTACCTGTAGGCCCCCAGGGCTGTTAAGCAGGAGGGAGCCAAACTTCAAACAAACCTGCTAATCGTCAAAACTATGATCGACCAGCAAGTCGCCATGCTTTTTTTCTCTGTGTCTTTTGGCCAGAAGCGAACGTAACTAGGACTGACGTTTATAACAATGTCAGAACGAACATTAGACAGGGGAAATGCAACTAAAACAGCTTGACGCGCGCACACACGCACACACACACACACACACACACATACACGTACGCACGCACGCGCATACACGCACGCACGCACACAGATCAAAATAAGGTTAGAGACTCCAGACTGGTATGTATACTGTATCAGTGCATGAACTCCTTTATGTTGATAGATGCTTCATGACCCTTACAATTAGTATTTGATTCACTTCACAGCTTTGTATTCCCCATCATCTTCATGTTTTTTTTGTTTTTTGTTTTTTATATTCTGAATGTTATCTGTTTTCGTTTCGTGTATATGTTTAATTATTTTTTTCTGTGCTTTAAGTATATCACAAAGTTTTGATTTATCATGTTTCCGAATGTTGGTTTCACGAAGGATTCAAAATGTATATCCTTATTTTCTCTAATTGTTTTAAACATCCTTTTGTGCTTACCAGCCGCCATGCTAACATGTATATGAAGTAAAGTGGCACAGTATAAGCTTTAAGCTTGTTGCTGCCGTTATGTTTGTTTAATATTTGTTTAATGTGCATTTGAAAAATAAAAAAATCATTTAAACCAGACTCCAGACTTTAAAATGATGTTATTCTACAAGGCCCGTGGCTCATTACAATTTTTAAAAAAAAAGAGACCCCACCCCCACCCCCTCCTGCATGCAAACATTCAAACATTCTCCCTAACGACAGCAAACAATAACACTGAAAGACGAAACGCAAACATCGTACTAGGCTACCTGGCAGAGATAGGAAGCAAACCATTTGGCAAGTCGATACATCTGTACTTCAAGGGCAAAACTAGAAGCTTTACACATCTTTGTCTTCTTCTTCTTCTTCGATCGCTCAGACAGTTTCCTGTCAATTATGAGCGCAGATGCGCCATGCTGCCGTTATGCGCCTGAGTAAGAAATAATTAGGCCCAGCATGTCCGACTTCGGCTGGAGGAAATCGTTTTGAAAGCGTGTCTTGAAAAAAAAAAAGGTTGAAGAATGGACCGGTATAAAGACAGAAAGATAGTAGATCACTGCAAGCAAAGGGAAAAGGCAGAGTCAAAGAGAGTCAATCAATCAATTATTTATTGTCCCATTTAAAAAACCAAGGACATTTGTCTCGCAGTCAATATAAAAGAATACAAAATACAACGCAATACAATAAATACATACACTTTAAAGCGCCCGTACACGTGAACACTACCCACCCCCAACCACGGCAACACAGCGAAAGGCCAGTCACAATAGAACTTGCCCATCACTAGGCCGCCATGGTGAAAGAGTGAAACATGCCCACATGCAAAGACACCCCAGCAAATAAACACACACACACACACACACACACACACACGGGTGCGCGCGCGCACGCAAACACACACATTTTCTCTTACATTTAACCCCCCCCCCCCCCCCCCAACACCGTCCAGCTAACAGCCAATCAAAGAGCCAACATTGTTTTACAGTTTAAACCTAGACAAATTTCTAAAACATGAAAAACAATTCAATTTAAATTAGAACACACAGATAAACCCAAACACACACACACACACACACAAACGCGGGCGGGCGTGCACGCACGCACACACTCATACACTCACACACGCGCGCGCGCGCACACACACACACACACATACAGACGCACGCGCGCAGTTACAAAATTTGATATTTGAGGGTAAAACAACAATATTAAATAAAGCATAAATATGTTGTAAAGCATAAATATGATGTTACAGACTTATGCCTAGGGGTCTGGAGAGAGAAGGTCAAACACCGAACGTAGTGTTCGAGCTGGTGTATTGGCCACTGCAAAGAGTGACAGATTAGAGGAAGCTGCAAGCACAGAACTTTCCAGAAGGTGGGGGGACTATTTATACAAAAGACCCCCGGCATCCCCACGGGGGGGGGGGGGGGGGGGGAGCTTTAGAAATAAACTGTGCTAACCTTTTAGTGATCATCTCGTTGGAATCAATGTGCTGGACTGACACACGGCAAGTTTGCCTATAACGA
>CM065696.1:20358210-20373736 GCA_017654935.2 Phymorhynchus buccinoides
CGAGAGCGGCAACAGATGGAGGAGGAGAGAAAAGGAGATGTAATATTTTCGAAAAAGAAGCGAGGAAAAAAGAATCAAGCTGATCAGAAAGGAGGCACTTTCGTGTCCGTGTCAAATCAAAGAGCGTTTTAGTTGAGCTGGACATTTATGTTGACACGGTAAGTTCACCTTGATACATCTGTCTCTCTCTCTCTGTCTGTCTCTCTGTGTGTCATATTTCAACCAGTGTTTGTATTATAATATCACATGCTTTGCTACCTTTATGTTCGCATCTGTATGTGTAATAGTATGCATTGCCACGTTTGTATGTGTAGCAAGGACAGATTGAAAGACCAGGCGTTGCCTAAAATCTTTATCCTTGTAAAATAAAGTTTAAGTTACGGTTTTCAAGTGTTCTCTCTCCGTCTCTCTCTCGCACTCTCCCCCCCCCCTCTCTCTCTCTCTGCGTGTCTCAGCACAGGCATATGTATACCAGTCAGTCGTTTCCGACCAGGACTGCCAGAAAACAGAGGAGGCAGCGCGGCGGGCTGAGCTAGGGCTACAATTTATATATAGTGGAGATGCCTTGCCCAGGGTGCATACCCACCCTCTCGGCCAAAGCCTTTGCCCAGGGTGCAAAGGCCAACCCATCCCTTTGGCTGCAGCACTAGAGCCAGTGTAAATCCCTCCCCCCCTCCTCGTTTGAGAGTCAGTCTTCCGCAAGAGACTAAACCGTACCTTGATTTTCCATTACTGTAGAAAATCATCCATCGTACAGCTCTCATGTTACTGTTGGCCCCTACTACAGGCTACTGTCAACCAGTGATAAAAGCCCTTTGAATAAAGGACTCCCCCGTGGGGGAGGGTCGTACACATTCTGATAGTTCCCCCACCTTCTGTGTTTGTAACTTCCTCTAATCTGTCACTCTCTCTAACTCTGCCTTTCCCCTTTGCTTACCATCTACTATTTTTCTGCCTTATTGGTCCATTCTCCTGCTTTTTTTTCTCTATATACATTCTTACAACATTTTCCTCTAGCCGAAGACGGACATACTGGGCCTAGCTATTTCTTAGGCGCATAACGGCAGCATGACGCATCTACGCTCATATATGACAGGATAACTGTCTGGGCAACAGAAGAAGAAGAAGAAAATAGGACATAATTATACTGTATGATAAATGACCCTTTGCGTCTGACGGGTTTGTTTATATATAATTATTATCAATCAATCAAAAATGTATTGTCTTTAAAACAAATAAATTATGTGTCTGGCATGCACATAAAACACACATATAAACATAGAGACAATAAGACATGCATAATATACAGTAAATACAACATAAGAATTAAATTACAATGCAATATAAGACACACATACACACACCCCACCACCACACATATTATTAAGAAACTCCACCTTCAACCACGCCTCTCCACCATCACACACACACAGAGCTAAACAAACAATTTGTATAAAAGTAATAATAGGACAACAAACAAAATTTACAATAGGGGGTACTTAAAAACAAAGCTTAGATTATAAAAACCAGTGCTGAATACTAGAACAATGTAAAATAATGTATGCTAATGTCAACACACATTCACCCTAGCTCTCTCTCTCTCCCCCCTCCCTCCCCCTAATCTCTCTCTCTCTCTCTCTCTGATATCATATTTTGCACAGCACCTACACAGTAAGCGTTTTAGAAAGACGATTTATTGCTTAACCCTTTCACCGCCAGCCATATTTCAGCCAAAAATGTCCATTAAATTTACCTGGGTAGAGAACAAAAACCATCTGCAGTATTGGGGATTAGTTTGTGACATATATAAAATAAGGTCTATCTTTACTTCCCAAAACTAAGACGATAGGGTCTTTGGATAATAGACCCCAATTTGATGCCTTTTAGTGACATAGGTGTTAAATCACTGTGGTGCTAAAATGCGACTTTGGCGGTGAACGGGATCATGATAGAATGGTTGTCATAAGACGAGTGAATTATGTGTGGCTGAAAGAAAGTGATTTTTAATGCAGTCCACTAAACGAGTAGGCTAGCTAAATATAGCGTTCAGCATAGTGTGACACATTAATCGTATATATACATGCAGGCTCTAGACCTAGACCCTGTCACTCTTGAATTTATTATCTATCTTCCTGTGTGTGTATATACCCTGTCGTCCACAACGTGCAGTCATCGTTATTATGCATATAAACAGGTATCCTCTTTCAATGCCTCTATAGGCCTACTATCCTTTTACTCTACTTCCTTCGCTCTCTGTCTCTTCATCAATTGATTGGGTCAGATTTATGTATTATTTATTATTCCCTTAAAGCGCATGTGTGTAAGATAAGCACATTACATCATATGAATATCTCTCACCTTCTCTTTCTCATGCACGCACACTCATACACGCGCGCGCGCACACACATTGTCATTATGTGTGTGGCCTAAGCAAATTAAATCATACGAATCTCTCACTTTCTCTCTCACGCGCGCGCTCGCGCACACACATACACAAATGTCCACTATTTACTTCTCATCTCCCAGTCGTCATTTCGCTTTTTGCAAAAAAAACCCCACTTTCTGTAAACTTTTCATAATTTCATCCAGTTATACATATGATTTTCAGGTTTGTTTTAACAAAAACAACAACGATCATGTAAAATACACGAATAATATTGAAATAAATGACACACCACCACACACAATGTGACGCGATTCTGTCAAGCGGTGCGGGAGATATCCTCGGGACAGACAGAAACAACAAAATAAATAAACAAAGAAACATGCACGAACGAATTTATACTCCTTTGCGATCGTAGATCGGCAAAGGACAACTATACATGCTCGTATGCACATCCAATACAAGGCTGAAGAATTTAAAGATACACTGACGCGCCACGATTAAGTCCCTTGTTTTTTTTCTGGGTAGCTGTGACCCACATAGAAATGTCCCCCCAAGTTGAAATTGAGGCTGCTCTTTAAAACTGTTTCGCTTTGAATTTGGGGGCATTTGTATGGTAGTGAGACCTAGTCAAAACAAGATTTCTTTCCAGCTATGAGGGAATACTCTTGAAACCCGTGATTTTGACACGTGATCTGGTGGGTCTTTAAAGACACACTTATAATACCTCTTGAATTCGAGTGAAAATGATAATAAATCACAAGCGTCGAGCGGAGACACACACAATCAGACCCAACCTGGAAAGCAAACAAACTATTCATTTTTTACTCCAACCAGTCAATGTCTTTTCCTTCCTTCGTCTTTATTATGCAAACACTATACTAGTATAGGCCTACATCCAAAGGGCCAGCCACACGTCGGCTAAAATCGTACGACTGTACGATACGATTCGATCACGTGATCTCGAATCACATTTTTGTTCTTGGAGACCACGTGATCGAATCGTATCGTTCAGTCGTGCGATTTTAGTGGGCGTGTGGCTGTCCCTTAACTCTGTTTTGACATGTTTTTGTCTGTCTGTCTATGCCTCACCCCCTCCTCTCTGTCTGTTTCTCTGTCTCACATGTGTACATGCCCATTGTTTGATTGCTTTTTTTTGTTTAAAAATTATTTTGTTTCGGTGGGTTTTTGTGTGTGCAATGATAATTTATTTTAACATGATTCAATATGTAATATATCATGTGCTATAAGAAAGATTCAAATATCAAATGAAACATTGAGCAACAAAATTTCGGGTTTTTTCATTTCATTTTTGCTCGTAGAGGGCATGGCATAAAAATAAAAAAGTTGATTCAGGTTATCCAGTTTCCCTCAGTAAAAAGGTCGTATTCGTATTCGTAAAAAGTTCGTGTCTCTCTAATTCATTTATCTCTCCTATGTTGTTCTGTCTGTATTTACCCCTCTTGTCTTTCACCTTGTCTTTCTCTGTCTGTCTGCATCTATGTCTCTTTCTCTCCGTTTCTTTGCTTTGTTTTCTCTCATGTCATTTCTGTTTATCATGTCACTCAGCAGGTCTGTACCGTTCGTATACTTTCTTATAAGACGTGTCTTCACGAGAGAGAAAAAACCCACACACAGAGCAAAATCATTAGTACCCGTTTATTCTGTTTTCATATCTTTTTTTGGCTTTTTAAAATTCATATTTCGGTCCGTCTTTTGGCATCTAATAATCTACCTTTACACACACAAACACGCGCTCTCCCCCCCCCCTCTCTCTGTGTGTCTCAGTCTGTCTCTGTCTCTATTTCTATCGACCTGTTTTCGTCTATATATCTCTCTGCCCCCCAACCCACCCCTCCCATTCCTTCTCTACCCCAATGCTATCAAATAAACAAGCAGTAATCCAGGACAGAAATCGGATCTATTCTGGAAGGTACTACCCCCCCCCCCCCCCCCCTCCTTAGGGCTATGGCACTGTCTGGCAGCTCCACCCAAACAAGGGTGGCGACACTGGTCGGTTCATTGAACAAGGCAAGAAGAAAGGTACATAATAGCATAGTTCCTCCATAGATTTCGGGTGTCGTGGAATAAGTTATACCCTACCCTTAATGAAAAGATTGCTTTTCACGCGGACAGTTTCTCCCCTATGCCTCCCGTCCCCTTTTCCTCCCTGTTGCTTTTTCTGCTGCTACTCCTATAACAACAACAGCAACAGCGACAACTAAAACTTCTACTACTACCACCACCAATGGCTTGTACCCACGTGTCGTCATATCCGGCCACAAGGAGCGCTCCATAGTATGGGAGACCGCTATCGTAGTCAGTAACTTTGTTTGAAAAATGCCAGATCGATGCTGCTTACACACAAATCTGACTAAGATGGCGACACTTCCGTTGGAAGGGTCGAGATGCGCACGCAGGTGGGGGGGGGGGGGGGATCCATACTACTACTACTACAACTAAGCTTACATATATCTATCTGTTCCTTACTGTTGTTTTCTTGCTGCTACTCCTCCGCCTCCCCTTACTGTAGATACTAAAACTACTACTACAGTGGAACCTCCCTTATAAGACCTTCAAAAGTCATCCAAAATGAGGTCGTACAAAGGAGGGGTCTTACAAGGGATGTAATTTTAATACTTACAAATGGGAGGTCTTATAAGGGAGGTTCTGCTGTAGTAGTACTACCACTACTGCTGCTGCTACTACTGTTGGCTAAAGTGAGCTTTACACATAATTGAAATAGAATAAATAAAAAAACAACCATGAAACAGAAATCCAATAACATGAGCAGAAAATGCACATAGCATAACTACACTAGCGACCAAAAGTTAAGGCCCAGAAAGACAATCATCTCCGAAAACTCACGAACTCAATAAAACGCACACAGTTCATAACAAAACTGAATTTATTCTTTTAACATTAAGTTCATTCCAAAAAATCAATGAGAACGAGTTCAGTCAACAAAATACCCCTTTCAACAACTTCCCCCTCCTCTTGAAAAGTCACACTCAGAATCAATGCACTTTGGAACAGTCAGTACACATTACTGATGTTTTTTGGCGCGGATGCCTTCCTCTCGTGGTGCCACATCACCACACACAATTTGAAGCGATTCGGTTAAGCGGTTCGCGAGATATCCTTTGGACAGACAGAAAACCCCCACATTACTGCTGTTCCTAAGTGCATTGGTTCTGAGCTGGGTGTGTTTTATTGAGTTCGTGAGTTTTCGGAGATTATTGTCTTTCTCAAGTTTCTGGGCCTTAACTTTTGGTCGCTGGTCGGATGAGACGATAAACCGAGGTCCCGTGTGCCCATGCACTTAGCATACATTAAACCCAGTGGCAACGAAAAAGTTGTCATTTGGTAAAAATCCCCCCCCCCCCCCCCCCCCCCCCTCATCAGTCACAAAAATCGCATGCAAAAAAAAAAAAAAAAAAATGGGTGGCGCGCCTCTGGCTGCGACGCGCTCTCCAGGTGGGAGCAGCCCGAATTTCACAGAGACGCCTATGTGACTATAAAGTACCTAATACATAGTGTACTACTACTTCTTCTATCACCAACTAAAGAACATATAATTATAGCTGTCCTCAAAATTCCTCTGGGGTGCTACTTGGACAAAAAGGCATCACCAATACTAAAGGGGTGTGTGTGTGTGTTGGCACCAAGCAAGGTGACACTGTGAAAGAAACGTAACAATTGTAAGCCCCACAGTAAACGACAGCCCGCTTATCCCCCTGATAAGGATCTGCCACTACTATACATACATTGCCTGACGGTCAATTCTTTAAAAAAAAAAAAAATTCTTTGGCGACTGATTCGCCATTGAACCGTTTCGAACGAGTTTCTTTTGTGGTTACGGAGTATTGTTTTCGTGCTTATTGTTTCTGGTATATGACGTCAGCTTTGGTGTTGTTAACTGGCTATACCCTATTAATGTATTATCGAACTTAGCTAAAGCGTACAACAAACCAACTACACAAGTGTAAATTGACGTTATTTTATTCACAAGAGACACAACAAAACTACTGGATATTTCGGCGAATACGCCTTTATCAACATAGACACACAAGAAAACAGTAAAGCAAACAATACTTTCCCTCTACAATCCAATCTGCAGTCTGTTTCAGGTTTTTTTTTTTATCGATTCAAGGTTGAGTTCTAGAGGGAATGTTTCATGCACCCGGCAAATAATAAAATTGCGGTTTTGCGAGTCTTCCTTGGCGGATATTTGCACTGGCGGTTCAAACTTCAGGATCTGAATAGATTCGCTACATGCCGATCTAGAATATATGGTTATATGGGTCTATGGCCAACGGTTTGGGCACAATCGTCTGGACACACACACACATTTTAGCCGTTTATAGTGGTCATGATAGTAGGAGTTGACGATTCTGATGAAACCCCGCTAGTTTCGTTTACTAGGGAAAGACGGGGTAAAAAGCCCATCGGCGGGTAAGAAGCTCATGCCAATTATCTCATGAAATAAAGCAAATTTCAGTCACATTTACTTTGCCCATGAGACGAGTGTTAATGTTTAGCATTCGTCTCATGGACAAAATCTTTCATCAGATAATTGGCATGGGCTTCTGACCCACCCATGGGCGTTTTACCCCGTCTTCACTTATATCAATGTACGTAGATCCCATGGATTACAATATCTTTTTATCTTGATTATCCAGAAACATCAGATAATTTCCTGGGATTGCAGTTATACCTCCAGGATCGTCCCTATCCTTGTCCTGCTTGTTTCGTTCACTATATTCATGTTCGTAGACCCCATGGATTACAATCTTTTTATCTTGACTATCCAGAAACAGAATTTCCTGGCATTGCAGTTATGCCTCCAGGATCGTTCCACTATCCTTGTCCTTTGCCAATCTACGGTCGCAAAGGAGTCTGCCTTCGTTCGTGTAGGTTTCTTTGTTTGTTGTCCTTTGCCGATCCGGCAAATGAGTATGAATTCGTTTGTGATGTGGTTTTTTTCTGTCTGTCCCAGCTTTGGCTTATGGCCGTTCTGATGATGGCATACCGATCAAAGTCAAGGTCAGGGAGATCGGTAGGCCTTGAAAGTGGTAGTGGTCTAAAAATTGGTGTTTAAGACATATTTGCCGCATTTGTGCTTGACAGAAGCGCTTCAGATTGTGTGTGGTACTGCATAACCTAGCGCCATGCTGACCTTGCCCTTCAAGTGTGACCTTGAAAGCCGAAATTTCCTTCTTTGCGCTATATATTTCTTGTCCAAGCTGTATCTCATGAACAGACAGAATCCCTTCAAATGTTGGGTCAGGATGTGAGACTAACAGTGTAACACAATCGTACATAAATTATCCCTCAGAAATACAATGTCGCCGAGCGGCAGACATGTTTCTGTTTTTCTCCACCCTCCTATATCTCGTTTGTTTTGAACAGGCCTACTACTTTTGAATCGTCGTAAGGCTTTCTATGAGGAGAGAGAGAGAGAGAGAGAGAGAGAGAGAGAGAGAGAGAGAGAGAGACACCCTCCCCCATATAACCGAAACTAGTTTCCGTGAACGGAAACTAGCTTTTCCGCGTAGACCAAGTGTTTTCCAGGAATGTTCTTCCTCCCGTAGTAGTAGTAGTGTGTAGGCCACACAATTTATTTTTGTAAAGCCTTATAAACGTTCTTTGCGCTATATATTTCTTGTCCAAGCTGTATCTCGTGAACTAGAAGACAGAATCCCTTCCAATTTTGTGCGAGGATGCGAGACTAACAGTGTAATATATTCGTACATAAATTATCCCTCAGAAATACAATATCGCCGAACGGCAGACATGTTTGCGTTTTTCTTCACCCTCCTATATCTCGTGAAATGCGGTATAGAATCGCTCAAAAGTTTGTATGGGGTGTAAAAAGAAGAGTAGAAGACATTGCAGTACAAATTATGCCACGTGGGATTTCATTTCCAGTTTATCTTTTCCTATTTAGCCTTCTCCCAGTTCGTTTTCTGTCATTTTGCCTCGTCCCGTTTTCTCACTTCTCCCATTTTGTCTTTTCATATTCCACCTTTTCCCAATTAGCCTTCTCCCAGTTTACCTATTCCCAGTTCGTTTTCTGTCATTTTGCCTCGTCCCGTTTTTTTTACTTCTCCCATTTTCTTTTCCTATTCCACCTTTTCCCATTACATAATCTTAGATTTGCTCTTTTTTGGCAAAGGGAAGTAATATGAGCCATTAGTGATGTCCAGTTAGGCAGCTAGAAAACCTCACTTTGGTGTGCATCCCTTTCCAAAAATAACCCCAGACTTGGGTTCAGGTTTATGCCGGGTTCACATTAGACGCGTAAGTTCCGTACGGAAAACTCTAAATAAGTGGAAGAATAAAAGTTTACGCATATAGGGGAAATTCGGACACGTGCGCAAATCTTTTCCCTTCTTTGTTTCACTTATTTATGGATTGCGCACGGGTTGCCGCACGGAATCTCCGCTTATGTGTGTACACGGCCTAAGGGTTATGCTTACGGTTAGAGATCGTGTTGGGGGAAGGGATAGGCTTTATGTTTTAGGAGGGGGGGGGGGGGCGGGTCATCATTACGTGGGCATAATGAAACGTCATAAGCCATCCTTAGCTAGCCAAACGGTTGCTCGGCGAATAGCCCGAACCGATGTTCGGCGAACTGAAATGCTCGCCGAACCGGGTTTACCCCGCCGAACAGCCGTTCGTTTGCTCGCCGAACAGCAGTTCGGCCCGAATCTTGTTCCCATCTCGTGTTCTGGGAACAAGCGAACAACTCTTCATACGTGAAGGAAGAAAGTTGTCGAGCTAAAATGGAACTCTTCATACTTGAAGGAAAAACAATTGTCGCTGATCTTTATTTTTAGATCAGTGATCCAAAACATGCCTGTTTTTTCTTCCGATTTTCTTTTTCTTTCTTGACGTCGGATGTTTAGCCTAGAGCATAAAGCAAAGATGTAGTTTTGTCACCCTCGTCATGTTTACGAACCTCAATCTCAAAGTCTACTTCTTTCAGTTTTGTGAACAAGTTAGATCAACACGAACAGATCAAACTCTGTCACAAAGGCATATTGCCTGATCATCGATCTGTCATATTACATCATTTTGTTATTGAAAATAATTCAATGCTATTACTACGCCTTTTGAAAAAACAGGCAAAATGTTTCTTCTCGGTTTTTGTTTTTGAGATGCAGAAATTTGAGGAATACGGATTTATCTAGGCTTAGGTCTACATTAGGTTGGGCTTTACTACCGAAGTAGGCCTTTTGAGCCTCGCTATGACGTTAGGGTCAAAAGTACACTTCCGCACAGTTCGTTTCGGGTCAGATTAAGGAACAAACCCACTGTTCGGCGATCGATCGATTGGTTGTTTGTTCGCGCGAAAAGGAAAAGAGCACTAATGGCTTCGCTCGTTTCGGCCGAGCACCCGTTCGCCCGAAAGAGATTCGGCCAGCTAAGGTTGGGCTTAGTTAGGGAGCACAGCAACACGACACGTGAACACAATGGCACGCAGTCCTAGGGTTTCCCCGGTGTGAAGAGAATATTCTACCTCATCATATATCTACCCATTTCGATTTTGCGCTTGCGCACTCCGAGTTTTTAGTTTTTGCGCATGCGCATTGAGCCAATCGTCAGCTTACGCTAGCCTACTTCCTGTTTAAGCCATGACTTATTTACCTCCCTCTCTCTCTAAAACATGTTCGATTCGATTTCGATTAGAGACAATTTATCAACCAAAAAAAGGAATGGTTCCAGCAAAAAATAATACAAGTGCATGGCTTTGTACATCGATTTCTCGGCAAATATGTAGATTTACACCCTCCTGCTCTATTTCTTGTTTTCTTCCGTGGTTAGGGATAGGGTTAGGGTTAGATGGTCTTTTCTTTTGCCACAATTTTTTGGGAGCATTAAATCGCTGCCTTTCAATTCGATTATTGTTGTTTTATTTGTGCCCCCCCCCCTACCTCTTTCCCTCCCATGTGAATGGGCAAATTGCTTGCTTTAGAATTTCTGTTCTAATGCGCATGCGCAAGGGTAGATATTTCATAGGACTACTTATTTCTCATAACACCGGGCCTACTCAACAGGAAAGCGTACATGTTCAAAAAAAAAAATCTACCAGCACTGAAATGACAAAATTTGATGTGGTTCTGTGCAGCGGTTTACAAAATACTGCGCAAGCTTGAACGACTGCATGTCCCGTGGTGGAATGCTTTTTATGCAAATAGTTTCCCCACCCTCTGGAGGTTCTGTGCTAATAGCTTCCTCTAATGTATTACTTTTCGCTGCCTTTTCATATTCTTACTATCGTTTTTTGCATCGTTGGCCCATTATCCTGCCTTCCCCCCCCCCATAAAAATATTCCAAATAATTGTCTCCTTTGAACTCCAAAATTGGAATGTGGCACCTGTATGCAGCAGGGAGACCTCTGAAAACCGGACACATACACATAGGTGTAGAGTGGCACAGAGGTGACGCGTTCGCCTTGTGTCAAGTAAACCCGAGTTCGAACCTGGGTACAGGGATTGTTTCTCTCACTTTGCACTAGGCCTCACAGTCTGAACGTGGACTCGATCGGATGCGATAAACGGAGGTCCCGTGTGCCCATGCACTTAGCACACGTTAATCCCAGTGAGTGGCAGCGAAAAAGTTGTCATTTGGTCAAAAATTACCCCCACCCCCCTTCCTTCCTCATCAGTCACAGAAAAATCGCATGCCAAAAAAAAAGTGGTGCGCCTCTGGCTGCGACGCGCTCTCCAGGTGGGAACCCGAATTTCACAGAGACGCATATGTGACTATAAAGTACCTATCTTACGCATTATGGTCATGTGGCCCGCGGACGCTGAAGAAAAAGGATTGCAAATCCCGCCGCTTCACAAGGAGACAAAAGGCTACTTAGATTTCCAATGAACTAGGCTAGTGGCAAGGGTACAGGTGCGGTGTACACGGGCATGTGCGTTTTGTGTATGTGTCGATATTTCTTATATTTTATGCTTATTGCGTAATTTAAAATAACCTTAAACTGTAAAAACATCACACCCACATGCGCACGCGCAGGCAGGCATTAATATCCAGACACACACGTGCGCACATACAATCATACGCACACAAATAAGTGAACACATAACACAGAGAGATGAGAGAGAGAGAGAGAGAGAGAGAGAGAGAGAGAGAGAGAGTCATTTAATGTGAATTCAGCTAATACATCATGAATGTAAACGAACTTTCCACATGTCATCGAGTGTAAACAACAACAAAAAGTGTATCAAAATATATGGGAAGTGTTGGCATGTTTAAAACATCGACTTGGAACTTCCCTACATTGAAACACTGAGTTCAGAAATACAAGAACAAACATTTATAAATGATTTGGCCATACACGTACCCAACTGACGCAGAATCAACATAGTCGTGGGGAGCCATTTTGATAAGAAGCCGAAAACAAAACTTAATAAATTCATCCAAGGGTTATTTTCTATAATTTGATTTTGGAATTCGCTTCCTAGATTTTGTTCCCATTTTTTGCTTGCAATTTGGACATGACATTTTGCTTGCTCTTTCTGGAATAAACAAAATTTGATTTTGAAATTCGCTTGCGCTTCCTGGACTTAAAGAAATCTGATCTCGATCTTTTACTTTAAAAAAAAATTGTTTATCGTCATTCCAACGCCTCAACTTGCCACCAGTCAAAGCTACCTTGTTCCAGGCCAGAGGAAGGAACCAACCTTGGAGTGATGAATCCAGCGCATACTCGAGTCTCCTGAATCTTTGTGCAATAATTATAGCAACCACATTTCCTTGGACATACCACATGCGACACCGCAGCAAGCACAGTGTCAGAAGGCCATGCCACATCGACCACATTTCCCAGGGGAAGAGATGTGTCACATTGCATCGACCAAATTTCCCAAGGGAAGGGGTGTGTCGCATTGCATCAACCACATTTCCCAGGGGAAGGGATGTGCCGCACTGTATCAACCACATTTCTCAAGGGAAGGGGTGTGCCACATTGTATCAACCACATTTCCTAGGGGAAGGGATGTACCGCACTGCATCACCCACATTTTCCAAGGGAAGGGCTGTGCCACATGGCATCGACCACATTTCTCAAGGGAAGGGATGCACCACATTACATCAACCACATTTCCCAAGGGAAGGGATGTATAACACTGCATCAACCACATTTCCCAAGGGAAGGGCTGTACCACATGGCATCGACCACACATTTCCCAGGGGAAGGGGGTGTCACAATACATCAACCACATTTCCATGGGGAAGCCACACTACATCAACCACATTTCCCAGGGGAAGGAATGTACCACACTGCATCAACCACATTTCCCAAGGGAAGGGATGTGCCACATTGCATCAACCACATTTCCCAGGGGAAGGGATGTGCCAAATTGCATCAACCACATTTCCCAAGGGAGGGGCTGTGCCACATGGCATCGACCACATTTCCCAGGGGAAGAGATCGATTGAACTGTGCCACATTGTAGCGATTCACTAAGAAGGTAGCTCGATTAAAAAGCATATATAAATATACATATATTACATGTACTTGGTTTGCTTTGATACACTTTTTTGTGTCCAATATCTTTTTGTGAACCTCAGAAACAAACTCAGCTTTAACATTATGATCTGTTCTGTGTTCTGAAAAGAAAAAAACCACAATGTGCTGATTTTCTTTTTGTATGTTTATTATTACTACTGGTATTTGAATCATTAATTATTTTATTTGTGTGTTTGTCTATCTCTTCAAAAATATAAAACGCGTGCAACAGTTTAGAGCACATGAAAACAATGATTGAATCATTATTATCATTACGCAGCCGGCGGTTAAGATACGTTGGGTTCACAATAACCAAACCTACTTATATAATACACTGACCAGAAAGGTTTTTTTTAACATGACCAAGCTCTCCATAGTCTTAGTTCTAGGACATGAACAAAACATCGCGTGCCAGTCAATCGTCTCCAACTATGATCTCCAGATAGAAAAAGGAGGCAACAAGGGATATCTTAGAAATATGGGATGGAATTAGTTCACAATGGATGGAAGAACGTAAGGGGGAGCGTGGGTAGTATTGAAGGAGTTGGATGCACCGGTTTGTGGATGCAGGTGTGTTACAGCACAATCAGAGGAAACAGAATATAAGGTTAAAAAAGATACATTTATACACATCACGAAATGCAGACAAGTGTATTTCGGTTCGTGTTCGTTTTAAATGTCCTGTTAATGTTTTTGTAATGCACTTTTTATTCAGTTCGTAAAATTCAGGAAATGTTATCCGTACAAAAACACACTGTAGAAATACAGCATGCGTTTATAGAGGGGAGTCTGATACTCACAGAGAGAGAGAGAGAGAGAGAGAGAGAGAGAGAGAGAGAGAGAAACGAAAAAACTTATTTAACCAGGGAACATGAGCTAAGCAAGTTGCATGCTTTTTTCCACCAGCCCTGGGGGAAATAAAGTAAAGAGAGAGAGAGAGAGAGAGAGAGAGAGAGAGAGAGAGAGAGAGAGACATACAGAGGAAGACACTTTGATTTGAATGAATGAATGAATAACTTTTATTTTCTGAGGATAATAGAGTAAGTATAAATACTTTTTTTCATCCAGTCCTCACAAAACAAAAAAGGAAAACAAAATCAAAGCAAATAATTCAATAAATAAGAAAGGCATGCAAAGCAAAGAAAACGAACACACATTATCATCAAAGCAGGCACATTATCAATATAAACAGACACATAATAAATTCAGCATTATTCATACATACTTAAGAAATGGGATGTGGAGGGACCGAAAATAAGTGAGTATCTAGGAACAAAACAAAACATGAAGTACGAAAAATAAGAAGAATAGGAGGGGGAGGGGGAGTAAAGAAGAAAGGAATGAGAGGGGGGGGGGGGGTAGAGAAAGAAATGTTAGAGCGAGACAGCAAAGACATAAACGGAAAGCTGAGGGAGAAGGAGTAAAGGGAAGGAGAAAGAGATGGAAGGACAAACACAGAGAGAGAGAGAGAGAGAGAGAGCGAGAGAGAGAGAGAGAGAGAGAGAGAGACAGAGAGAGAGAGAGAGAGAGAGAGGATAGGAGAGACAGACAGGTAGGCAGGACAGACCGAACAGACAAAAGAGTATGGATAAAGAGAATGAGAGAGAAAGAGAGGACAGAGAGAGAGAGAGGCAGGCGGAAGGATATGGACAGGCTGACAATATAGATGTCGATGTTGCTGCTTTTTTCACTGAAGACATCTTGGTTTCTTCATTGAAGCGATGTCGATTTCAGATGTCTATTTCTTCACTGAAGAGATGTCGATTTCAGATGTCGATTTCTTCACTGAACAGATCTCGATTATGTTGGTTTAGTCAGTGAAGAGATGCCGATGATGTCGGTTTCTTCACAGTAGAATCGTTATTGTCGCTGCTGGTTTCTTCTCTGCAGACTCGTCTTCTGTGATGGCTGTTCTGCAAGCTGTTTGTTCAGGTGGCTCCCGTCTTTTTCGCTGTAGTCCTCGTTTCCTGTAAAGTAAGTTAAATCAGAATGAAAAAGTAAAGATACTATGCTAGTGACCAAAAAATAAAAATAATGAAGGGCCGCATTTTCTCAAGCGCACAAAATAAACATGTCTGATTCCAATAGTCTCACAATTGGAAGATAATTAATTCAATTATTGGAGTACTAAAATCTCAAGTTTTATTGTTTTCGTGGGATTGCAATAGCTCAACAAAACAATGCATCCCCAATTGTAAAAATCACAAATGTGTGGCTGCTCAAAATGTGGCTAAAATTGGGCGTGTCAACTGTTGTTGGCAAGGCAAACACATTTAAACGATTTTTCATGAACCCCTAATTTGTCAAAGAAGCCCGGAGGAATTGCTTATTACCATCTAAAGCTTATTGCTGCTTGAATGTGCACACCCAGTTTGACACGTTTTGAGTAGTCATGCTTTGTGACTTTAACTTAGGTGGTGCGTTAATACTCGTGCTATTTCTTCAAAACTTAGGAAACGAATCCAATGAAGTTCTAGGACATGAAGTACGGATAATTGAAGTTAATATGCATAACATTCGAAATGATTTTAATTCAAATTAAAAAACCCACCTTCATTGTCCAAGAAAGAACAAGTTTAAAATGGGAAGTTTTCTTTTGCAACACGTGCAGCAGA
>CM065696.1:20374236-20386736 GCA_017654935.2 Phymorhynchus buccinoides
CCTCCTACTCGCCGTATCTCTTGCACCTCCTGCTCGCCGTATCTCTTGCGCCTCCTACTCGCCGTATCTCTTACACCTCCTGCTCGCCGTATCTCTTGCGCCTCCTACTCGCCGTATCTCTTGTGCAGGTTGCCATTCCTAGATAAACAACGACTCAGCTAATCCAGTTACATTGCATATTACTTAATCATCAAGGGACATAACTCTAATAGGATTAATCCTAAATAATGTGTTACATTCTATTGTTGTTCTTTTGATGGAGTTCATGAATGATGATGATGATGGTGGTGGTGGGGGGGGGGGGTGATGATGATGATGATGATGATGATGATGATGATGATGATGATGATGATGATGATGATAAACAGCAACGACTATGACGACAACGATCACGACCACGACCACGACGATGGGGATGATGATGATGATGATGATGATTTTGATGATGATGATGATGACGATGATGACGATGCGGTTGTTGCAGTTTCAGCAAGAATGCAGGAACCTTTTGAAAGGGATGTCCACCCTGGCGAGGACTGTGGACTGGAAGATTCTGCAGAGAGGCGACCTCATCTTGCTGACTGTGACCTGCTGGCACCTCTGTGTCAGTCTGCAGACCACGCCTTTCAAGGTACGGTAGGCCTACAGAATACAGCTGAGAGAGAGAGAGAGAGAGAGAGAGAGAGAGAGAGAGAGAGAGAGAGAGAGAGAGAGAGAGAGAGAGAGAGAGAGAGAGAGAGAGAGAGACCTCATTCTGCTGAGTGTGACCTTCTGGCATCTCTGTGTCAGTCTGCTGACCACGCCTTTCACGGTAATCCTATGGTAGGCCTACAGAACAACTGGAGAGAGAGAGAGAGAGAGAGAGAGAGAGAGAGAGAGAGAGAGAGAGAGAGAGAGAGAGAGAGAGAGAGAGAGAGAGACCTAATTCTGCTATATGTGGCCTGCTGGCACCTATGTGTCAGTCTGCAGACCACGCCTTTCAAGGTATAGTAGGCCTACAGACCAGCTGGAGAGAGAGAGAGAGAGAGAGAGAGAGAGAGAGAGAGAGAGAGAGAGAGAGAGAGAGAGAGAGAGAGAGAGAGAGAGAGAGAGAGAGAGAGAGAGAAAGAGAGAGAGTGACAGAGAGAGAGAGAGAGAGAGAGAGAGAGAGAGAGAGAGAGAGAGAGAGAGAGAGAGAGAGAGAGAGAGAGAGAGTCAGACAGACAAACAAGGAGATACATAGACAGACAGACAGACAGACAGACAGGCAGGCAGACAGGGAGATAGATAGAGCTTTGCCCTGACATACAAATACAGAGACACAAAGCACAGAGACAGGTTTCAAATGTGTATGTTTTTCAGAAGTAAGCTTAGGCCTAGGTTACCATTATAAGATAACAGAGTTACTATAATATCAAACACACACGCGCGCACATACGCACGCGCGCGCGTGTACACACACACACACACACACACACACACACACACACACACACACGCACACACGCACGCGCACACGCGCGCGCACACAGCTTTGTCAGCTTATTCTTTAACCCTCAATAAAGATGATTTGGACTTGACTTGTCTTGACACACACACACACACACACACACACACACACACACACACACACACACACACACACACACACACACACACACACACACACACACACACACACACACACACACACACACACACACACACACACACACACACACACACACACACTAACACACACACACATGCATACACACACACACACTAACACTAACACTAACACTAACACACACACTAACGCTCGCGCAAATACCAACGACATTTGTACCATTTCGCTTGCTTTTTTTCTTTAAAGCTTTGTGCAAAACAACATAAGATTTTTTTTTTTAATTCATCATCGTCATCTCCATGGTTTCAGACCAGCGATTTGTCCACAGAGGTACTGTCAACAGTTTTGAAACAACTCCTGCAGAGGCTGAATGAGGACCGTGCTTCCAGACACCGGCGTACCCTGTCCCAAGAACCCGGAGTTCACGTCATCAACAGCGTAGTCTGGCAGCTCGTGGCGTGGGAACTGTCGGTACGTATTTCTTTAACATGAAAATTCATTTAATGTCCTCCGGTCTGGAACAGACACATCATATGGTAATGCTTTCTTATTATAAGTTTGCCTCGCAGTGTCTTCCAGGAACAGTAGTCTGTTTGACCTCACTTGGCCACTGCTGTCAAATCAAGTTGGCTACTTTATGTAGTAACTATTCTCTTGAACTGTCTGTCTGTCTGTCTCTTTCTCTCTCTCCCTCTCTCTCCCTCCCTCTCTCTCTCTCTTTCTCTGGTTTAAACGATTTATTATTCAGTTACATTCGCATAGACATAAAACACAACAGACTGAAGCAACAACAAGTGAAGCTTATAGCGTGCTCAGCAATATTGGCGGAATTAAACGTGGAAAACAAATGTACGAAACAGAACAAAAAAATAATGAAAATGAAATACTGGGTGGATGCAAACTTGGATCAACACAGCTAGACATTACTTTTTGTATCATTAGGAAAAGATGCAATACACAAACATGAACATAAATAATATTACGCACATCACAAAGAGAGAGAGAGAGAGAGAGATGAGAGAGAGAGAGAGAGAGAGAGAGAGAGAGAGAGAGAGAGAGAGAGAGAGAGAGAGAGAGAGAGAGAATGAGAGAGGGGGGGAGGAGAGTGAGAGAGACCGACCCAAATTTTGCCATTCACAAGTCCCAGCCCTGTGCCATTGATATACATGCATAAGTATGCACATACTTATATGTATAGTATAGTATAGTATAGTATAGTATAGTATATAGCTTATATATTGCAAATGTTTTTTATTTATTATATTACAATCTAAATTATCTTATTAACTTATAATCTGTTGCTGGTAGCAATAAATTGCTGATCAGTTTTAAAAATAGCTACATTTTGTGCATTAGTTAGACTGTGGTCTCCAAATAGAGGTGTATGGGTATTAATTTTCTTTACATTTAGAGTTAGAATTGTATTTATTCTCACGTGATGAAAGTTTGTACAGTGTAACAAATAGTGTTCTGCATTTTCTATGGAGTAACTGCACGCGCATTTTGGGTCAGCTAGTAGATGCCTTGTGTACAGATCGTGGTTAATATTGCTTATTCCTAGACGTAATCTGCAGTGGTTTACTTGGTCTTGTCTGGAACCAGTGTAGTAGTAACAAGGCACACTAACATCAGACAGAGAAAGAAATCGTTTAAATTGGCTGATTGAGTCAGTTACTTTAATGTCATCTGGAAGGTCATTCCACAAATGGGTTGTGCTTGGAAGAAATGAGTGTCTATGTAGTTCAGTTCTTGATCGTGGAACTACTCTGTCTAGAGGCTGGCGTCTATGGTACGGATTTTGATCAGACATTAGTGGTGGAAGGAGATCGGATAAATAATTAGGACATGCATTATTTACCATTTTGTGAAACTGGATTAATTTGTGTCTTTTACGTCTTTCCTTTAATGGACAAAGGCCTGATTCTTCATATAATTTCTGGTGACTGGTTCCCTTCACACCTCCAATAATAATACGAATGGCTTCTAAATGCAGTGTTTCAAGAATGTTTGATTGCTTGTCTGTACAATTGTCCCAAACGATATCTACATAATCAAAATGAGGCAGAATGAAGGATTTGTACATTGTTTCTAGGGACTTGCGGGATAATCTGTATTTGTAATGTCTGAGGCATGCTATTAACATATTCACTTTATTGGCTATGAACTGTATATGTTCATCCCATCTACAATTATCCTAAAGAATTACACCTAAATGTTTATGTGATTTTGATGGTTCTAAAATGTGTGTTCCAAATGTTAGGGGTGCAATATGAGTATGATCATGTGTTGAATTGAGTAGTTCTGTCTTAGTTTCGTTAAATGTGGTTTTCCAGTGTTTGGACCATTGGGAGATTCTTTCAAGATCTGCATTGAGAATGGCTGCTCTAGTTAAGGGATCGTTTAAGGCATGTGACAAGCTAGTGTCATCAGCAAAAAGTTTAATTGTAGCTTCAATGTCAGTAACAATATCATTTATGTATAACAAAAATAACAACGGGCCAAGGACTGGTCCCTGAGGAACACCAGCAGGGATCTTTTTCGATTCAGACTTTTCTCCTTTAATGAATTTAAGTAATTTCCCCTTTATACCCACAGCCTCCAGCTTCAACAGAAGTCCCTTGTGCCAGACACGATCGAATGCCTTCGATATGTCCAAATAAATTGTTTGAGTTGTTATCTCATGGTCAAAAGACGAACATAGATCATTATATGTGGCAAGAAGCTGATATACGGTGGAATCACCTGGTATAAAACCAGATTGAAGTGGTATAAGCACATTGTGTGTCTTAAAGAATGTGTACACATGCTTGTGGACACACTTCTAAAGAACTTTTCCAACGCAGCTAAGAAGTGATATCGGACGATAGTTTGTGCACAGTTCTTTTGGCCCTTTCTTATGAATAGGAGTAACATGGGCTATCTTCCACGTGGATGGGAATCTTCCCTCATCTAAGCACCTATTAAACAGTTTAGTAAGAGGACAAGCAAGCACGTCAAGTGCATGCATTAGAAGTTTATTATGTACAAGGTCTGGGCCAGAGGCTTTAGTTTTGTCAATACCCTTCATAACTGATTTCACAACATCTTCAGTTAATATAATCTCGTTAGTTTCATAGTTTGCAAAAGGTACCTGGGGTAGGTCATCGTCGTCATTGTCTAAAGTGGATTGTTAAACAAAGAAGGTGTTTAATAAATCTGCTTTATCTTTATTGGAATAATATACAATGTCATTTGACATAAGAGGAGGAATTTCATCACTGATGCCTTTTTTGTTGAAAAAGGAACGTACTAACTTCCACCAGTCTTTCTGGCCAAAAGTTTGAGGATCTGACGCTTTTTTGTCTAATTCTGTATAAAATTCAGCTTCTTGTTCCCTTTCTTTATCGGTAACAAAATTCCTAAATTGTCTGAAGTTATGCCAGTCTTGAGGGTCATTGGTTAATTTAGCTTTAGCATGTATGCATTTATGCTCTTTAATTAGCAGCCATATGTCATCAGTCATCCAGGGTACGTCAGCTGGATGTACAGTGATAACTTTTGTTGGCATGCATTGCTTAGCTGATGTCATAAGCTTATCAGTGAACTGTTCAGTGGCCTCATCAATAGATCCAGTATTTAGGACATTGACCCAGTCAACAAGCTGTAATACTCGACAGTATTCTTCTTTATTTAGTTTATCATAGTTGAAAATAGTTCCTTTAAACTTAGTCTTGGCTTTAGTAGTATTTTTTAGATACAAACAAGGAATACTGTGATCGCTAAAGGCTGCGGGTAACACTACAGTTGACTCTATTAGCTCGAGGCTTTGTGTGATAATGAGATCTAGACATGTAGATGATGTTTCAGTGATTCGTGTTGGTTCATTGGTTAGTTGGTGAAGGCTATGTAACTGAATGAGATTTATTAGGTGTGGGGATGGGTTGTTGAGAAAGTCAGTGTTAAAATCACCTAGTACTATGAATGGTAATGTTGTGCTGTTTACTTTTCTAAAGCTATCCCCAATGAGATCCCAATAATGTATCAATGCATTTGGTGGACGATAGAAGGATCCAATTAATATACTCTTTTGATTTAGTTTTGTTTCTATCCAAACTGCCTCTAGTTCATCAACATGGAGATCTGGGCGGGATTTGCAGTATAGAGAATTACGAACATAAATAGCGACTCCTCCATGAGGATCATTAGGTCGGTCACACCTAACAGGGGGATGGAAATTAAGTATACATAAGGAATCTGTTGAAATTCCTTCTGAAAGCCATGTTTCAAACAAAGTAATTATGTCAAAGTCTTTTGACTCAGCTTCCAAAAGAGATACTTTATTTCTTAAGCTTTGAACATTGCTATGCATTACACAGAGTTTATCTTTATTATTTGGCCCGGGGTTGCGTTCGATGTCGTTTGCTAAAATGAATAACACTTGACTTAATACGGTGGAGTGTCGGTGGGAATGAGTAACTTTCGGGTTCTTCTTATCTAGGCTAACGCAAACATGGTCTTGATTCAGTAATTGAGAGATTGAGTGGTTTTGTTCAATAATTGGTGTGATAATATGCACAAGTAAGGCTATTTGGGTATATTGTTGGTTTTTTTTAAAGTGCAGAATGAAATATGTTGTGATGTCGGACTTACGGAGGTAAGACAATTTTCGACACAGGGCCAGAGCTCTGTCGTGAAAACCACCAACCCTAGCTCTGTAGTCTTGTATGTCAACAGCCATCAGGTCACTGTGTACAAGAGCACATAATACATGAATTCAGCCAGGTTTGTTGGTTTGAGGCAGACGGTCTCTCTCAAGTTCAAGGGATAGTGAAAGGTAGAAGAAGCAGACAAGTACATAAAAGCGTTACGAGATTTAAAAATAACAGTGAAAATCAGGAAGCAAAAATGGAACCCCAAGAGTTATATGCATAGCGTTAACCAAACTATAGTGTGGGCTCCCCTAAAGGTGTAACATAATAGGTGCAATGAACTATAAATTCGTCAGAAAGTGTAGAATCAGGATTACTCTCTATATATATTATTTACAGTTGTAAGGGAGAATACACATCTGGCTATACTAGTTGGTAGGCAAGATATATATAACAAGAAGACCTGAATTATAACTGTTAACATGAAACCCAATTGTCATTAAACAAATATGGATATTTAACCCGAGGGAAGTCATAGGTGGCCCCGGGTGAAAGCGCATTGAATATGCCAAGAAAACAACATAGTAAGTGGCAAAAAGTATCAATAAACAATAGCAACAATAAGTATCAATAAACAGTGACAACGGTAAGTATCCATATGTACATAATGCAGCTTATTACTTGGGATGGGCATTCTTGGACACAGAAAACGAGGCCCATTAATCATAGTTCAAGCACACACACGCTTGCACACACGCTCACACACACTCATACGCACACGCCTACACACACACACATACGCACACACACACATACACACGAATACAGATACGCGCGCACGCACTCGCACATACACAAACATGCGCGCGCGCACTCGCACATACACAAACATGCGCACGCGCGCACACACACACATATACACACACACACATACACACACACACACACGCACTAACATACCCACACATACACAATCACACATACGCATACAGACTCACATACACATACACATACACATACACATACACACACTCGCACACGCACGCACACGCACACGCACACGCACACACACACACACACACACACACACACACACACACAATAAGTCAAGCGCATTGAATATGCAAGGAAAACAAAATGGCAAGTGACAAAATCACTTATAAAGAGTGACTTAGATTTGATTACCTCGACTTACTCGGTCAAAACCATAGCAACCATGGCGGCATGGCGTCGAAGCTTGAAACCGCAGGATATGCGAGTCAGCGACTTGCAAACATGTTTTTTAATAGAAAAAACGAGGGACGGCTAGTATCCACAAAATGATAGAACTTGCAAACTGTGACGTAAAAATATAAATGACATCAATTTTAGAATGGCGCACGGTTTTCTAAGTCTACTCAAACACACGAGGCGAGAGCTGGGGATCTACCTGATGGTAGAGTAACTTCCCCTGTTTGACCGATTGAATTAGGCAAGATCACTCCCACACACCATGAAATTACTCCCCTTCATTATTTCCGAACAATTCCTATTGTTCAAACCTTTCTGTCCTCCAAAAAACTCGAGAACCGTTGTCCATTAATATGATCACCGGTCATATACATTGTTGACCTACATCACACAAGAAGTGCAGTGAGTGAGGCAAGTCCTGACAGTGAAAACCTCCACCGAGGAACTACTCATGCCTGTCGAATACTTTTGTGCTGTTGGTCCAAAGACCCATACAGACATATATTTGATCAGCATCATCTAAGAAGAGTGGTGAAGCACGTTAAGACAGTGCAAGCCTCTTGTCACTTTAAAAAAAAAGAGGTGAATGCAAGCGGGCACATCTTTCTGTAAATTATTTAATTGTTTTAACCCAATATCATTTCATGATAGTGCGTGGCACTGTCTTAAAGCATTGTTCCCAAATTTTCGTGTTTCTAAAATCTCAAACAGAAAGTGAAGAACAAAAAAGTCATTATCATGAATGAAATCGTTTATTAAGTTTGTAGCTGTTTGTTTTTTCTTACTTGTGATCAATAACAATATCAAACATAATACTGATTTTAATGATCTGCAACTTTGCAGTTATCGAATTAAATGGGTGTAATGACATCGCTAGCGTATACGCCCTGACCATTCCTTTTCTTGATGTGGAACTCTTTGTTTGCAGGGATCTTTTCAAGATATCACGGATACTGCAAAGCGGCTGCACTTGATACTTCGACGGTTATAGAAGATAGATTATGGGGCAGACATGTTGCACGTGTACGATTTTGTTTGCTGACACCACACTTCAGTGTTGTGTTTTTTAGGGTGTGTGTGTGTGTGTGTGTGTGTGTCTGTCTGTCTGTCTGTGTGTGTGTCTGTGTGTGTGTGTGTGTGTGTGTGTGTGTGTGTGTGTGTGTGTGTGTGTGTGTGTGTGTGTGTGTGTGTGTGTGTGTGTGTGTGTCTGTGTGTCTGTGTGTGTGTGATTAACTTTGTTAATTATTGTGGGATTGTTGTAGAGTAACAACATTTTGTGAAAAGGCCTGTGTATATAGCCTACTTCAGAAAGGCTTTAATGTACAGCAAAACTCGGTTATAAGAAAATCGAAGGGAGATTTTTTCAAAATTCTTATATCCGAAACTTGGATATAAGAAAACATTTTGAAGTTGTTGTTTTTCCCTTATAACCGAGTTGAATCGGAAAATTAAAAAATATTAAAGAAAAAAAATAAAATAAAGACAAACAGAAAAGGAAAACGAAGAGAAAATCATTTTACCTAATTTGGTGCTGAAAAAAAGGAGCAAAGGCAACAACAACAAAAGGAGAAAGAAAAGAACAGAAAAGTTCAAACAAAAATGAAGGCGGTAGTGGTGGTGAGTTGCATGATTATTGAGCAAGATAGCAGAGAACAGATGAATGACTGGGTGTGGTGTGACA
The DNA here is from genome assembly GCA_017654935.2 of Phymorhynchus buccinoides. Classification (NCBI taxonomy): domain Eukaryota; kingdom Metazoa; phylum Mollusca; class Gastropoda; order Neogastropoda; family Raphitomidae; genus Phymorhynchus; species Phymorhynchus buccinoides. The sequence continues at coordinate 20,383,364 of CM065696.1, forward strand.
TAACTCTGGCCGGTGTTATGATAAATAAGTACCTGTCATTAAATATCTACCTCTCGCATGCGAACTGTACCAAACTAACCCTAACCCTATCCCTAACCCTAACCCTAACCCGATCCCTAACCACGGAAAGAACCAAGAAATAGAGCAGGAGGGTGTAAATCTACATATTTGCCGAGAAATCGATGTACAAATCCATGCACTTAGTTTCGTAAAATTCACAATGGCGGACAAACAAACGATTCTGATTGGCTACGCTAGGACTACTTCCGGCTAGGACTACTTATCTCATAGAGGTAAAAATACACCGCCACACCGGGTTGTCATTGTCACAATGTATTTCTAGATTTTATTTGCTTGTTTGTTTGTGTATGTGTTGAGGGTTTTTTCGTGTGTTTTTTTTTTTTGTGGTTGTTTTTTAACAGTCCTACACTTAGCTTATGTCCAAAATGAACAAATGAAATAAAATACTAAATTGTTGCTGTTTGTTTCATTGATTATTGATGTTTGAGTGCACTTGTGCAATTTTTAATCAAACCACATTTGATGCACGTGCGTGCGCGCGTACGTGTGTGTGTGTGTGTGTGTGTGTGTGTGTGTGTGTGTGTGTGTGTGTGTGTGTGTGTGTGTGTGACAGTGTGTGTGCGTGCGCGTGTGTGTAAGTGTGTCACAGTGTGTGTATGTGTGTGTGTGTGTGTGTGTGTGTGTGCGTGTGTGCGTGCGTGCGTGCGTGCGTGCGTGTATATGTGTGTGTGTGTGTGCTTGCGCGCGTGCACGTGTCAGTATATGTGTGTGAGCGCGTGCGTGTGTGCGTGGGGGGTGGGGTGCGTGCGTGCGGGCATGCGTCAGTGCGTGGGGGGTGCATGCATGCGCGCGAGCATGTCACAGTATGTGTGCGTGTCGCTTTGTACATTTGCCATTGTACATTGAGACTAATCTGCACTCAGTCACTCATTCTTGATGCATTTAAAACGTTAGCGAACAAACAAACAAAAATGGTACCTCGATCTGAATTTGTCATCTGAGGATTTACTTAGTGGGCCTTTTGTTGTGGATTCGTGTTCATACAACTTAAGGGCTAGCCACACGTCCACTAAAATCGCACGACTGTACAATACGATTCGATCACGTGGTCTTCCAGAACAAATGTGATTCGCGCGCTTCCAGATGACGTGATCGAATCGTATCGTACAGTCGTGCGATTTTAGCTGACGTGTGGCTGACCCTTTATCTCTCTCCTTGTCTCTTTCCCTGAATCCACAGTCGTTCCCCCATCTCTTCTTCTTCTTCTTCCAGTTGGGGATGTTTATCCTGCCCCGCGCTCACCGGTCTTCATTCAGACCATTAATAGGTGCACAGGATGCGTGCTATGTGAATTCGTGTCATCCATCCCACCGGCACACACGGCCTACTCGTACGGAATAGTGGGATGGGCTTTAACGTGTGCGCGAGATCTTGTGCATGCGTTCGCACACGGGACCTCGGTTTTTGAAAAGTCTCATCCGAAGGACTTTTTCCCCAACTGACGTCATGTACCCATTTACACCTGGGTGGAGTGAGGAAAATAGGAGTAAAGTGCCTTTCCCAAGGACACACCACTATGAACCGAGCTGGGCTCGAACCCGCGCACTCGCAAACCTGACGGATTACGAGCTAGCGACTCGGACTTTCCAACTGAGCTACAGCGGCTCCATCTCTCTAGCACTTTCAATTTATCTCCAGTTATTTTGTGTTGTGCTTTGAGTGGAGACCTTCCTGGAGTTGCAGTACCTCCAGGATCGTCCCTCTATCTGTGTAAATAAAACAAATGTCACGTATATACCTGCACCAGGTCGGAGGACGCTAAGCACATTTTCTTCTTATGCTTTAAAGATACACTGACCCACCACGATTAAGTCCCCTTGGGTTTTTTTCTGAGTAGCTGTGACCCATATACAAATGCCCCCAACTTGAAATTGAGGCTGCTCTTTCAACTGATTCGTTTCGTTTTCAATTTGGGGGCATTTGTATGGGAGTGAAACCTGTTCAAAATAAGATTTCTTACCAGCTATAAGAGGGGAAACACGTGAAACCCGTGATTTTGACACGTGATCTGGTGGATCTTGTTTAGGGCGCAGGTCAACATGTAGTTGTTGACAATTTCTTGTTTTTTCTTTATCTGAACCTCGATGTTGATTAATTGATTGCATGTGTTGTTGACCCTTTGAAAAATGTATCCGAAGGGGCATCGACCTAAATTTCATGTATGTTTTTTTAATTTTCCTGTGTACCGTCTCATGTGCTCTCTCTGTCTCTCTCTCTCTCTCTCTCTCTGTCTCTCTCTCTCTCTCTGTCTCTCTCTCTCTCTCTCTCTCTCTCTCTGTCTCTCTCTCTGTCTCTCTCTCTCTCTCTCTCTCTCTCTCTCTCTCTCTCAGACAGACACACACACACTCTCTCTCTCTCTCTCTCTCCATCCCTCCACCACCCACCCTCTCTCTCTCTCTCTCTCTCTCTCTCTCTCTCTCTCTCTGTTCTTTTTTTTTAATCATGGGTGCTTCTAAAAAATCCTGTAAAACCTGAGAAGAAGAGGTCCATGAGCTGCCATGTACAAAAACAAGAAGCAGCATATACCTCTTGGGGATGAAGAGGTCAATCCCCACCCAGCCCTGAAGCTAAATGGAAAATGTTATTTAGATGGGTGTCCAGGTGGACCGGGAGGACGTTAAATTCATTCATTATTTAGATGGGATTTGGTTTCTCCTTGGGAACACCCCCCCCCCCCCCCAGTACAAAGCTAAGACGTGACGTGAGCAGTGACACACGTTAGGCCAGAAATAGAATATAGGAAGGTGAGAAAAGGAGGGGGCCGGGGGGGGGGGGGGGGGGGGAGGGAGGCTGCTCCTCATTTTTTTAAAAACCTGACATTCAGTCAGAGGCTACGGCCCAAAAAATCCTGAATTCGGATGTTTAGCCTGAAGAGAAGCTCCCATGAAATCTACAACTTGGAGTGACAAATATGTTGAACCTTTCCAGCACTCACTCTTGGAGGACAAACAACACTACTCGTGCACTAATATCACAGACGCTTGTACTGCTCCACACCAGGTCCACAAGTGTTTTCGAGCTTTCCCGAGTTCGATTAGTGTGATTAGCCGCGAGCGTTTATCAGTGAAGGCTTTTGGTTGATAGGTGAATTAATTACGCCTATTGTTAGTTGGTTGTTTGTCACTTCGAATGCTTTGTCAACATATTGCTGCCTCATCAAGTTCAGGGTTCAGGATCCGCACACCGACCTTGACTATCTGGTGTGCTTGCGAGTGTGTGGTGTGAGTGTGTGTGAGTGTGTGTGTGTGTGTGTGTGTGTGCGTGCGTGTGCGTGTGCGTGTGTGTGTGTGCG
>CM065696.1:20389236-20439236 GCA_017654935.2 Phymorhynchus buccinoides
GAGTTTAGGTGCAGACATAAACATGTTTATTGCAGTCTTCACTGCAATACAATGTGGCGGTAGGGGAAGACGGGGTAAAAAGCGCATGGGCGGGTAAGAAGCCCACCCCAATTATCTCATGAAATGAAGCAAATTTCAGTCTCATTTTTGCCCATGAGACGAGCGTTAATGTCTAGCATTCGTCTCATGGGCAAATTTGACTGACATTTTCTTTTTTTCATGAGATAATTGGGGTGGGCTTCTTACCCGCCCATGCGCTTTTTACCCGTCTTCCCCTACCATAGCCGATGAGGTTTAACCGAGGCGTGCATGGTTACCGCTACACCTATCTATATTGTTAAAAACTCGGGTCTTTACTGGTGTTGCACTGCCTCCGTGCATTGCAGCCAGTATTGTTCCCACCATCTTTGTATTTACAAATGTCCCATATGTGTCTATGACCGAGAGGACGTAAAACATCATTTTCATCATCTTCACTGCAGTATTTCAGCGATCATCAGCTAGGCTATAACCGTCATTTTCAGTTGCGGCAAAAGGTGGATGTCAATGATGATACATCAAAAATAAGAGCAAACATTGACTGTTTCAGTTTAATTTCAAGCACGTCAATATCCCAGGACCATTTCTGATCATATTGGAGGTTGTTAGACTTCCCGTTTCAACCCAAAATCAAATTTATCTTCCCTACCCCCTAATCATGAAAATTTGACAAAAACTGATATAAAGACTAGTTACTGTACTATAAGAAACTGTTTAATTGTGTCAGTAATTTATGCTTGTTCGTAATCAGGCCAAACTTTCTTCTGTTTTTGTCGCTGCGGATAGCAACGTAGGCCTATAGGATTTTCTCGACATGACCCTTTATCAGCACTGCAGGTCACCACAGACACTTTATTTATTTGGGTCAAAACATACGTCACTGAAAGTGGCCATGACTTTTAAGTAGGACATTCTTGCTTTAAAAAATGCTGCATACAAGGAAGATACTGTATGCGCACTAAGCAATGAGGCTCTATTAGTTAGGAGGGTGTGCGACATCTGTGGTACCAGCATATTAGTCAAAGGACAAGATGGGTTTTTTCACTTTGAATTCTGTACTGACACTGAAAGAGGAAAACAAACAAAAATGACTTTATCAATATTGGATACTGCTTAGATTTTCACTTCTTCCATTAAAATAATCAATCGCTAACATTTCTTCAAATTATACTTTATGCCGAGGGCTTGTTTTACCTGTAGTGTGAATGTGTCGTAAGAAGGCACATGCATGATCATGTGTTGTGTCGTCTGCTTAGAAACTTGCGGAGAGTTACCTCCCTTATGTCGCCGGACACTGTGGCTTCATTGTAACAAGAATAGCAGACGACAGAACAGCTTATTACAAAGCCTGCTTTCGAGTCAACGGACTAAACCTTTTCAATGGCCGGCTTCTATTATAACAAAGAGGTTATTCGTGTTAAAGTGAAGGTGAGTTTTGCTTTTCTTGTTCTGCATTCTGTAATTTAAATGTTGCCACGAATGTCCAAAAAGAGAATGTATGCGAGTCATTGATTGATTGATTTGAAATGATCAATCAATCAATGACTCGCATACATTCTATGGTCAGGCTCAGCTGACTCAGTGACTCATCTCAGAATCTGACAATCACAATGTAGGATGACAGTTTGCCGAAGTAAAAAGACTCCTTGATAAGTTGATAATGGTGGAGTTAATGAGCACTCATTACTACATTAGCACCTTTATTTTGACTCGGTTTAAGTTTTATACACCAGAATCTCAATCATCAGCATGCCCACAATGATTTATCTCTGTAAAACTAAAAAAAAAACTAAAAGAAGACCATTCAATGATTCATTGAAAGAAATGCATTGAAAAGAAGGCCAATTGAGGCATCTTTTCGTATATTATTTTTCTTATCTTGCAGGGATATGCCCTTGTGTTCTTTTTTTGTCTATATTATACAATTATAGTAATTTATGTCAGTCTCATATTCTTATAAACAATTTGTGTTTGTCTGTCTCAGTGTCTGTGTATCTGCCTACATCTAAGTGTCTGTCTATTGATATATATGCATGTCTGCCCCCCCCCCCCCCCCTCCTCCTACCCCATGTCTGCCCCCCACCCTACCACCTCACCCCCCACCTTTTCTAACTTGTTTTGTATTTTTGTTTGTAAATGTATTTCCTTCGCAATTTGCAAATTTTTATTTTTCTAACAGAGTTGTCCAAGACTAGAATAATTTGTCAACTAACATTAAAGCTGCACCTAACACAAAATCTTTTAAAAATCTTCTGGACCAATGTTTAATATAAACAAAAATAAATATTTTTGATGAGTAAAAAAAAAATTCCATTCAAATTTGGATAAACTTCTAGATTAGCTTAGGTAGCAACCACCACGAAAACAACAAAGTAACAAACGAGAAAGGGCGTTAAAGGGCTGTGAGGCCCACTTCTTGCCCTGAACTACTACTACTACTACTACTACTACTACTACTACTAGTTATTTTTCTTGATTCATTATGAACTAATTAAAGTACTTGCGCCTAACAGCAGTTCAACAGACAACACCATAGTATCTAAATAGCTAGGGTATGTGTGTGTGTCACTTTGCATGTGTGTGTGTGTGTCACTGTATGTGTTTGCAGTGTGTGTGTGTGTGTGTGTGTGTGTGTGTGTGTGCTTTCATGCACACTCATGTATGTATGTATATATATGTGTATATAAGCGTGTGTGAGTATGTACATGTGAATGTATTGTGTGTGTATATATAATATGTGTGCTTGCACATGCATGCGTGTGTGTGTGTGTGTGTGTGTGTGTGCTTGCGCATGCACATACTCATGCACCCCTATGTATGTATATATATATGTGTATATAAGCGTGTGTGAGTATGTACATGTGAATGTATTGTGTGTGTATATATAATATGTGTGTGTGTGCACATGCATGTGTGTGTGTGCAGATCCTTTTCTTTTCAGGCCCCAGCTACTTGGAACAAACTACCACCATCTCTCAGACTCAGAGGCCATTCCAACTTCTCTGTCACTTCTTCTCTCAATCTCAGCATCACTTATTGAAATGCTATGGGTCTGCGTGAATGATGTGTGTGCAGATCCTTTTCTTTTCAGGCCCCAGCTACTTGGAACAAACTACCACCATCTCTCAGACATTCCAACTCTCTGTCAATCTTTAAGGCCAATCTGAAAACACACTTCTTCTCTCAGCAATAATGTTCGCAATCTCAGCATCACTTATTGAAATGCTATGGGTCTGCGTGAATGATGTGTGTGCGGATGGGGAGGAGAGGATTGGGGAGCTCGCGCGCGTGTGTGTGTGCGTGTGTGTGTGTGTGTTTGTGTGTTATGCGAAAATGCATGTTTTTATGTCTATGAATATGTCACAGCGTGAGGGTGAGGGTGGGTATGTGAGCGCGTCTGAGTATGTTTGATATGTCTGTAATTTTGTATGTGGGGCGATTCTTAGTTTGTGTAAAGCGCCATGAGTAGTACACCTAGAATGCGCGCTATATAAATATTCTTTATTATTATTATTATGTGTGTGTGTATCAATTGACAAAGCTGTACCTGTAGCCTTTCTAAGTTTCTTGTTCTTTTCATATTGCATTCAGTGGAAGCCTATTTATGTGTTTGGTGTCTTATATGTTTCAGAAATGTGAAAATCAGATGTCCCCTGAGTACAAGAGATTCTCCATAGACCCAGAGATCACCAGCTATGACATGCTGCAAGGGATTGTGAGCAAAGCCTTTGAAATCAAAAGGTACTGGTAGTGTGCACAGGTCTTGACTTTGTGGGGTAGAGATATTCTAATGGTGGCATTTGAATGCACTAAAAGATTGTGTATTTATATGTCACTTATGTGTTCTGTTTATTGCAAAACTGAAAGAACAAATGAAAGAAAATGAAAGAAATCCTGAAATCAAGTTGCATAAAAAATTTACCATTTTATATTCTTGTAATGTAGAACACATTATGTAGCATGCTAGGCGACGAAAATGGAGTTTTACGTCCTCTTGGTCTGAATCAGACACATATGGGACATTTGTAAATACAAATATGGTGGGAACGATACTGGAGGCAATGCCCGGAGGCAGTACGAAACCAGTAAAGTCCCGATTTTTAAAATTAATACAGATAGCTGTAGCGGTGACCACGCCTCGGTTAAACCTCATCGGCTATGGCACCGCCACAAGTTGTTGGTATAACGTATATGTAGCATGCTAGTGTAGAAATGATTCATAAAATTGAATGAGTGTCTAACAACATGCTGGTGTTATTATTATTATTATTATTATATATACATATTTATTTTATTTTATTTTTTTATTATTGTTGTTGTTATTAAAATTATTTATACGGTGAGATAAAAGTCATAGACTCAGAGAGTGGAGAATCAATATTTTTTTAAATTGTGCATGTCAAAAAAAAAAAGTAACTAATCTAACACACAGCTGATTTGTGATTACCTTTTCTTGTCTCTTCACTGCTAGCACCTAATCACACGCTGATCATGGCGTTGATGTGCTTTTATGTCAGCATAATAATAATAATAATAATAAATGAAACTTATATAGCGCTGTTTGATGACATGCCATCCTCACAGCGCTTTACAAAGATTTAGAAAGAAAAAGAAAAAAAATTACACCAACTCATGCATACCCCCCACCCCACACAGGGAGGAACCCCTCACACAAAGCAGTACAGTGGAACCTCCCTTATAAGACCTTAAAAAATCATCCAAAATGAGGTCTTATAAGGGAGGTGTCTTATAAGGGAGGTAATTTTAATACTTACAAAGAAGGGCAATGTCTCGGAGAAGTAGGTCTTATGTGGGACTGGGAGGGAGTCTTATAATGGGAGGTCTTATAAGGGAGGTTCCACTGTACAAACAAACCTGACGCAGAAAAGAAGAAGAAAACCATAAGGTGAATGTTGTGACTGTTCTGGCAGCAGCTACACCCTGAACTACCTGACCAGAGACCCGCGCGGTCAAGAAGTGTACCTCAGCATGCTGTCCGACTGGGACATGGACGCTGCCTTCCAGACCGCTGCTGACCCCTGTCTCAGGCTCAGGATCGACGTGAAGCCAGGTGACCACAGTTTTGACAAGTATTCTCTGTTTGGATTTGATTGAATTATTTGAATTTAAGTACCTGGTAATGGTTTTTTATCCTTTTTTTTAAATTTTATATAATTTTAAGTACATGTATTTTTAATATCTTTTGTGTGCATGAGGTAAACTTACTTTTTTGTCTCCTTTTTTTCATGTAAAGCGCGGTGAGTCCTGCTGTGTCAGGAGATTAGCGCTATAGGCCTTTGCAACTAGGGTTATTAACGCCCTTGACAGTGAGAGTAATTGCTCTTGCTGGTCAGTACTGACAAGGGCATTCACTCTTGCGAAAGGCAGCCATTTAGTGGCATCAAATAGGGGTTATTGGCGAGAGTTATCCCCCTGTCTGGTCAGTACTGAACCATCTTCCCCCACCCTCCAAGGGCATTCACTCTTGCAAAAGGTGTTCATTGCAGACCCCAATAGAAGATTGATTTATTATTATTATTATTATTCTTGTGTTCAATTCAGAACTGGACGACTGGGAAGTGATAGCGCCGGGAGAGGTTCCACAGCACAATGTCAGCGCGTTCGTGGGGAAGCCCTCCCTCCTAGGGACCCTCACCAGCAACATCTCCTCCCACGTGGGCAAAACGGTCACCTCCATGCAGAGAGCTATGGGTGAGCGACACTGCTGGACTAGATACGGTAGTAGTAGTACACCAGCGAACAAAAGTTAAGGCCCAGAAAGACAATCATCTCCGAAAACTCACGAACTCAATAAAACGCACCCAGCTCATAACAAAACTGAATTTATTCTTTTAACATTAAGTTCATTCCAAAAAATCATTAATCAGAACGAGTTCAGTCAACAAAATGCCCCTTTCAACAACTTCCCCCTCCTCTTGAAAAGTCACACTCAGAATCAATTAGCGACCAAAAGTTAAGGCCCAGAAAGACGATCATCTCCGAAAACTCAATAAAACGCACCCAGCTCATAATAAAACTGAATTTATTTTAGTTCGTAAATGCACCCAGCTCATAACAAAACTGATTTTTTGGGAGTTTGTGAGTTTTCGGAGATGATTGTCTTTCTGGGCCTTAACTTTTGCTCCCTAGTGTAGTAGTTGTAGTTGTGGTGGTAGTAGTATTAGTAGTAGTAGTAGTAGTAGTAGTAGTAGTAGGAACCTTCCTTATAAGACCTCCAAAAATCATCCAAAATGAGGTCTTATAAGGGAGGTAATTTGAATACTTACAAAGAAGGGCAATGTCTCAGAGAAGTAGGTCTTATGTGGGAGGGAGCCTTATAATGAGAGGTCTTATAAGGGAGGTTCTACTGTAGTAGTAATGGTGGTGGTAGTAGTGGTAGTGGTACAGTGGAACCTCCCTTATAAGACCTTAAAAAATCATCCCAAATGAGGTCTTATAAGGGAGGGGTCTTATAAGGGAGGTAATTTTAATACTTACAAAGAAGGGCAATGTCACAGAGAAGTAGGTCTTTACTCTTATGTGGGAGGGAGTCTTATAATGGGAGGTCTTATAAGGGAGGTTCCACTGTACTATCAGTAGCAGCTGGGGTTTTTTGGTTGTTTTTTTAAGTGCCTCTCCTCATTCAGAAACCAAGGCATATATTTTAGTGCATTGCAATACCAGGCATCAGAATTGTCAGAGGATCTGCACATTTCAGAGGATTTAGAATTTCTGACAGAATTTCTTAACAAAGATTTTCTCCAGCCGAAGACGGACATGCTGGGCCTAACTAACTAACTATTAGTTAGGCGCTTATCGGCAGCATGACGCATCTGCGCTCATTATGACAGGAGACTGTCTGAGCGATTGACGACAAACAAAGCAAATAAGGGAGTAGCAGGGCTGCCTACCCCCCCCCCCCCCCCCCCCCCCCCCTGCCCTAGGAGGTATTTGTCCCTGGAAACAGTTAAAAATGGCACCCTGTCCCTGGAATCCACTTTTCTGGTTAGTGTCCCTGGAAACAGAGTAGAATCAAAATTGTGTAGAGCAGTCACTTGTCTTGTTTGCTAACCTTACTATTAAACACAGGAACACCCAAAACAACAGGCACTGTTGAAATTTTCTTTCTGGTAGGTTACTGGACACCAAAAGATCTTGAATTAGAAGCATGGTAGCATCAAAATGCAACAAAAAGACTACCCAAAATATCCAGTCGCAGAAATTTTGCTACATCATGAAATATATTTCAGGATACATGAAATCGCGATGTTTGTCCCTGGAAATAAGTCTGTCCCTGGTTTTTAAGCACTTTGTCCCTGGAAACTGCAACAGGGGGTAGGCAGCCCTGGAGTAGTGATGACTGGAACTGATCTCTCTCTCTCTCTCAGCGTTCGACGTTGGTCATTCTAAATCTTCAGTCCGGCAGATGCCACGAATGTTGTCGTGAGTTCCAGGTCGGTGGCTGCGCCCCACAGCTTGGTGTGTAGGTCTGTCCCCTCCGGCCAGGTCTGGTTCCTCTGGACTGTATATAGGGGGCAATCCTGGAGAATGTGGGCTGGGGTCTGGTCAGACTGTGCACAATCACACAGTGCAGACTGGAACTGGTGAAGTGGCTGTGTGCAGGACTGAAGCACCATGATGGCGCCTACAGACCGGCCAAGGCGCCCATGTCTGACAAGGAGTTTCACACGTACCTGGACTCCGCCGGCTTCATGGTGCGCCCCGGGGACTTCCGCCTCAGCGTCTACCAGGGAGGCATCGAGGGCTCCCTGCGGCGGGTCGCATGGCGACACCTGCTCTGCGTCTTCCCCGAGAACTTGTCCGGCCGGGAACGCTTCAACTATTTGAAACGGAAAGAAAAGGTACATTTTGACGTTAAAGTATGAGATGCCTACATAATTTATGATTTTATCAGGCATGGTAGACCTCCGCGAATAGCGGAAAATCCGCGAAACAGTTTGAAACAAAATTATTAAAAAATGCATTGAAATGGCATGAAAAAGTGAAAATTTCACTCTGATTTATTGGATTTTATTGAATTTTCCTCGGCCCATGCCTGTTTTATTGAAAAGCCATCAAAATGTATGTTTCTGTGTCATTTCTATAATGATTGTGTTATGTTGATTCTGTTGAACTGCTCCACTATTTGATGTTTAATTTGTTTTAATGTCTATGATTATTAATTGTTTGAAAAATAAGACAGTTAATGAATCCACTTCTAAGCTTTATGAACTCTAGTTACTTAATCAGTGCCATTTGTCACAGTCCTGGTTCATTGCGATTTTTCCGTCTTGCCTTTATCTTCTACTATTATTGAGTGCATGTGTTTGATTATGTAAATGGAGGAAACATTTGTGTTAAATATAGCAAACGATAGAGGATAAAGTACTCAATCTGCAGTAAGAAAGGCAAGACTGAAAAAATGGAAACAACCTTTACCCATCATTCTGTTTTCCGCTTTACACAGGAGTACTACTCTTTGCATCACAGATGTCGCAGAGTTTGCGATATGTTTTCCCCGTGTCGATTGGTTTAAATAGCATTTTATTTCTGAAAGTCACAAATAAAAATCAATAATGATCATTAGGTAGGGCAACAAGAAAACTTATATAAAGCCCTATCTTAAAGAAAAAATGCACAGACAATAATAGTGACGGACGGCTAAGCAGAGTAATGAAGCGCTATCTTAATTTTCAAATATGTTTCATGTATTAATGTAACACATAACCAATCGAATAAAAAATAACAAACAAACAGTAAGAAGAACATAAAAGAATGATATGTCAAACTATACAGTAAGAAAGTACGGACGTACAGGAATTGAAGACAAAAACACAAACACACAAATATTCCCAATATTTCAGTTTGTTACAAACTTTCCTCGGTATGAAAGTATGATAAAATGTTGAAATCTGATGTGTGTAAAATTTTAGGGGTGTACATTATAATAAGGTGTGCCTTATAGTCTGAAAATGTTCGTACCATTCATTCTTCTTCTTCTTCGATCGCTCAGTTTCCTGTCAATTATGAGCGCAGATGCGTCATGCTGCTGTTATGCTGTTAGCAAAGAAATAATTAGGCCCAGCATGTCCGACTTCGGCTGGAGGAGGAAATGTTTTTGAAAGTGTTTCTTGAAAAAAAAGGCAGGAGAATGGACCGGTAAGACAGAAAGACAGTAGACAACAGCAAGCAAAGGGAAAAGTCAAAGTCAAAGAGAGTGACAGATTAGAGGTAGCTACAAGCACAGAACTTCCAGAAGGTGGGGGAACTATTTATACAAAAGCCCCCTCCCCCCGCAGGTATCCCCACAGGGGGAGGCATCATGCTATTTTCTGTACACTGGAGTACTACTCTCTTCGTGACGAGTGGAAGGAGCCAGTGCAGCTGTCTCATATTACAGGAGACAGTCTGAGCGATCGACGACGAAGATGTCACTGTCCACCGTCAATTTTATTATTGCATCACAAGTTCTTTACGTCATGTGTGTCACTATGTCATATCTATTTTTAGCACTGGACAACGGGTTGAACCCGAAACGTCGTGTTTTGTTTTGCTCTGTTTTTTTATCATTAAACCGTTTCTTCTGGGTTTTAATTTCGACTTTGTTTTAATTTGTTATGTGTATTTTGTCTATGTGTACCATCATTCTGTTTTGCGCTGTACACAGGAGTACTACTCTCTGCGTGATGAGTGGAAGGAGCGGTTTGCGTCATGTTATGAAGATTCTTTTGTCTGTGTGTATTTTGTCTATGTGTACCATCATTCTGTTTTGCGCTGTACACAGGAGTACTACTCTCTGCGTGATGAGTGGAAGGAGCGGTTTGCGCGGGGCTCCACCACAGAGGAGGTGAAGCACATCGCCCTGCTGGTGAAGAAGGACGTTCTGCGCACGGACCGCACCCATCGCCTGTACGCAGGAGGCGACGACAACCGGAACATTCTCAGCCTCTTCAACATCCTGGTCACCTACGCTCTGACGCACCCCGACGTCTCCTACTGCCAGGTTAGCTCGTTATTTTTGTGTCAATGCTACTTCCGTATTTTACGGATTACTAGGCAATACTTTTTCTGCAGAACATCCTTGTTCAAAATGATTGTTTGTGTGTGTTTGTTCTTACAGTGTGTGCGTGCGCGTATGTGTGTGTATGCGTGCGTGCCCAAGTGTGTGTATGTGTGTGTGAATCATTAACGTATATGTGCGCTTCGATTTGATTTCTATCAAGATTTAGCGCCGTATAAATACTGTATGTTGTTGTATGTATGTGTGTGTGTGTCAGATTTTTCTTGGTTGTGAATATTATGGTAGGTGCTATAATACTCTTATTGCCTTGGCACTACAGAAGTGCTCAAGTAGTTGTTTTTTCTTTTATTCAAATGACTACTAGAAAGGAAAAAAAATATTACAATTTGGCTATGCAAACATATGACAGTTACGGTACTCCATCTTTTAAAGGATCTTTTTTTCTGATTCAAGGTTTTGTTTGCATTGAATCTGTACAGGATATGCATGTTTGTTTGATCATGTTTTCATCTTGCTTTTTGACCTTTCTTGTTATAAAATGTATTCTTTTTCTTTTGGAATTATCATTATTTTACGTTGTTCTTATAATATTTTGGCATGTATAATGTGTGCGTATGTGTTAAATGTGCGCTGTGTGTTTGAATGATGATACTAGTGTGAATGCTTTGAATTTGTGCAAGTGTGTAAGAAGTTCCCAAACATGTATCTATGTATGTATATGTATTTATATATGTATGTATACATGTATGTACTGTATTTTATGTATGGATTTTGGTGAATGATTATGTGTACGTACATGCAAGTGTACATATGTATTTCATGTGTGCATGATAATTATATCGTAAAGTGTTGATATGTTACTATTGTCTTAGTTTCTGATTTTATCGTTGCACAAAACATTTCCTTCTGGGGACAATATTGAATAAACATATTGATTGATTGATTGATTGATTGATTGATTGAATAGTGACTGTTTCAAAAAGTAAAAGAATCTTTCTTTTTTTATTGTTGTTTTCGTTAGTTGTGACGTGAAAGAAGAACAACACATGCACCCAGTTACATTCAAGCAAACCCTTCATAAACTTTCCTTTTTTTTTTTAAATCTTTCTTTTTTATTGTTGTTTTCGTTAGTTGTGACGTGAAAGAAGAACAACACATGCACCCAGTTACATTCAAGCAAACCCTTCATAAAATTCTTTTTTTTTTAAATCTTTTTTTTTTATTGTTGTTTTCGTTAGTTGTGATGTGAAAGAAGAACAACACATGCACCCAGTTACATTCAAGCAAACCCTTCATAAACATTCCTTTTTTTTTTAAATCTTTCTTTTTTATTGTTGTTTTCGTTAGTTGTGACGTGAAAGAAGCAAACCCTTCATAAACACTTTTTTTTTTAAATCTTTTTTTTTTATTGTTGTTTTCGTTAGTTGTGACGTGAAAGAAGAACAACACATGCACCCAGTTACATTCAAGCAAACCCTTCATAAACATTCCTTTTTTTTTTAAATCTTTCTTTTTTATTGTTGTTTTCGTTAGTTGTGACGTGAAAGAAGAACAACACATGCACCCAGTTACATTCAAGCAAACCCTTCATAAACATTCTTTTTTTTTTAAATCTTTTTTTTTTATTGTTGTTTTCGTTAGTTGTGACGTGAAAGAAGAACAACACATGCACCCAGTTACATTCAAGCAAACCCTTCATAAACATTCCTTTTTTTTTTAAATCTTTCTTTTTTATTGTTGTTTTTGTTAGTTGTGACGTGAAAGAAGAACAACACACGCACCCAGTTACATTCAGGCAAAACCCTTCATAAACATTCCTTTATTTATTTTCATTTTACCCCACTCCATCTTAATGTTTCAGGGCATGAGTGACCTGGCCTCCCCGCTGCTGGTCATCCAGAAGGACGAGGCCCAGGCCTACATCTGCTTCTGCAGCCTCATGGGCCGTCTCCACGGCAACTTCTCGGCCGACGGCATGGCCATGATGACCCAGTTTCGCCACCTGGCCGACCTGCTCAGAGTGCACGACCCCGACTTCTACGAATACTTGCAGGGCATCAACGCCCACGACCTCTTCTTCTGCTACCGCTGGCTCCTGCTGCAGCTGAAGAGGGAGTTCCCCTTTGATGATGCTCTTTACATGCTGGAGGTTTGTTGGTAGTTTTTGTTTGGGGTTGGGTTTTTTTAACCCCTTCGCTGCCCACGACGTCCTCTATAGCGCTTCAGTACTTGCCACTGACGTATATATACGTACGTTGCCGCTAAGTAGCGATATTGCCGCGTTCAAAAATCGCTCGGTAAACCGGCGGCGCATGCGCAAGTAGTAGGCGGCAGCGAAGGGGTTAATGTATAGTTGGGTGTGCTGGTGCTGCAGCCAGAGGGATGAGTTGGCCTTTGGGGACCTATACCTTCCTCAACGCCAGCAGTCCTCAAATCCCTTTGGTCGAGAGAGTGGGGATGTACCCTGGGCAAGGCATCTCCACTGAAAACAAATTATTTCCCAGCCTGCCGGAGTAGCATCTGCCCCCTCTGCTATCTGGCAGTCATTGTCGGAGACGACTGACTGGCATGTCCTTTGACGATGCCTGTCTCCTTCTGCCATACATTTTGGCAATAAAAACCTTGAACCTTGAAGCCAGAAAGAGTCACGTTTAAAACGCATGCAGAATTATTAAAATAGACGATTTTGGGGGAAAATATAGGGGAGAGCACTTTGTGAAAATTAGAATTAATTACCTCGACTTGCTCGGTCAAAACCATAGCAACAATGGCAGCGAAGCTTGAAACTGCAGGATGCGAGTCAGCGACTTGCAAACATTTTTTTAAGAAAAATGAGGGGAGCCTAGTATCCGCAAACTGATAGAACTTGCAAAATGTGACGCAAAAATATAAATTGCATCTAATTTAGAATGACGCACAGTGTTCTAAGTGATGTAAGGCTGCTCAAACACATGAGGCGAGAGCTGGGGATCTACCTGATGGTTGAGTAGCTTCCCCTGTTTGACCGATTAAATTAAGCAAGATCACTCACAAATACCATGAAATTACTCCCCTTAATTATTTCCGAACAATTCTTATTACAGATATTTTAAAAAACTAGAAGAAATAAAAAGCAAAACGATGGACATTGTATTGCATGTGCAAGAAATATAGGCCACAAGGCTCACACAGCACACCACTTTCACTACTCCCATTCCCCACCACATCCCCACCAGCAGATAAATAAATTTGCAAATAAATCAATAAATGAAAAATAAGTAAATAAATAAAATATAAAAGAGAAGAAAATAATAGAATAAAACATTTATAAAATAATAATGAAATAAATAATGACAAGAACATCAACAGTGGTTTTCACAATTCACAAATTTGTAAATTTATTGACTGATTTTTTTTTTAAATTATTATTATTTCTATTTTGTTCACACTTAAATTATTCTTTTGTATTCACAGTTGTAATAAGTTTCTAACTGATATTGAGTAATAATACCTTTAATTTTGTTCATCATTACATTACTTGGTTTACTTTAGTTTGACTAGAAAATACCAAAATACAAAAACCCTATGTGTTCATGTTGACCCGTGTTGATGTGTTCAGGTGATGTGGAGCACTCTGGCCTTGGCCCCGCCCACAGAAGACCTCCCCCTGGTGGACCCTTACTACAACGTGAAGCTGCTGTCCATGTCCTGCTCCCCGTCCTTCTCCTTCCAGCAGTCCGTCTACACCAAGCTGCTGGCCATGCGCTGCTCCCACAGGGCCCGGGACCAGCCCGGACCCGACTCCACCTCCGTGGACGACCCTCCATCCCCTCCCCCGGAGCCGGCCCAGACCACGGAAGATTCGGACCGTTCAGGGTTCGATTCCTCCGTGACCGACGACGGCAGTGAAGTGTCAGAGTACCCGCAGATTGACGACGTGGTGACGCGTCATTTGCAGCGCCGGTCTATCAGCATCAACCAGGCCTTGCAGGAGAACAGGCAGAGTCTGCCCTGCTGCGAGCACAACTGTCTCCATCAGCACAGCACAGATAGGGACGGGGACAGACCTTGGAGGGTCTCGTCTGGAAGCACACCTGGCAGTGCGGGCTATAATAAGGTGAACGTGTGCGTCAGACCGAGGGACTTTGAAGAAAGCACGGACACCGACAATAGTTACGTCAATGTGAGTGTAGAATTGGGAACTGCTGATCTTTACAATAAACCCTCAACCCGCAATCTGGACAGAGAAGAGATCTTCGCCCTGTCATTGGACTCTGAGCCTGCAGGCTCCGAGAGCCCTGCTAAAGCGGAAGGAGAAGACGAAGGCTACTCAGGCCATTCCGGCAGCAAGAAAAGCCTGCCCGTGTGCCCCAAAAGGGCGGACTTGAACTCTGAGCCTGTGGTGGGTTCCACGGAGCCCAATGGCACCAAACCATTTGGCAGAGTCCACTCTGACTCTGGAGTGTCGGAGGGCAGCTGGCCAGGGGGTCATCAGACGCAGAACCCTGTGTCACAGAGCAGAGCCCAACTGTCCAACGCTAGCCTGCCCCCAGCCCACATCTTCGGAAACGGAAACCCCTTCCTCATGTTCCTGTGTCTGACCCTTCTGCTGCAGCACCGGGAGAAGATCGTCAGCTCTGGGATGGAGTACGAGGACGTGGCCATGTTCTTCGACAAGATGGTGCGTCAGCACAACGTGCATAAGGTCCTGCACCAGGCCAGGAGACTCTACTCGGACTACCTCTTTGCTCGCAAAACGCTGGGAGAGCACAGACAATTTGAGCTCAGCCTGTGAACTGAATTTCTGATTAACCCTTTCATCGCCACCGTCGCCTCTTGGCACCACAATGATTTAACACCCATGTCACTGAAAGGCATCAAATGAGGGTCTGGTATCCAGTGTCCTTATGTTCTTAATTTTGGGAGGTAAAGGCAGACCCTATTTTATGCACGTCAGAGAGGAATCCCCAATATTGCAGACAGAATCTTTTCTCTACCCAAGTAAGTTTTATGGAAAGTTTTGGCTGAAAAATGGCTGGCGTTGAAAGGGTTAACCCGTAACTGAAAATGTCAAACAGTTTCAAGACGTTTGTAACACTCACTACTGTGAACAGTGTGACATTTAAAATATTTCATATTTCCAGAAAAGTTGACTTCTTCAAAATATACTTTTCCGTCTGATGTATGCTGTCAGCGGATGCCTAAAGTCGAATTTTGTGAATGTGTAAAGCTGACATGAACTATCTCGCTGTATGGGCTATGGGTTTTGGAAGTGTCTTTCAGATCTCACAATGTCAACTACTGTCATCATGAAACATTGCCTCTGATCTAAACATTATTGTGTGGTGTGCAGAGACAAATACTGTCAGCATTGAAGAAACAAATACTGTCAGCATTGAAGAAACTGTGTTATTGTTTCCATTGTTTACTCAATCTTTGAAAGCTAAGGAAAAGGTACAACAACATACAATGTTACATTTGATTATTAAAACTTTAATGTCTTCGGCTGAGAACGTCTGCGCATGCTTTGCTATAATAATTGCTATGATTGTTTCCTCTGCTGGAATGGTTTGTGCATTCTTTGTTAAAAACATTTTTATCACTGCTTTACAGCATTCTCTGCTGGAAAGGTGTGTGCTGCTACTCTATATTGAAAGATTAGGAAGCAGAACTGTGTTTTCGTTTATTACAGGATAGGGATTGCTAATTTAGAATTTTAGTTACGCTGCAATGCGAGACACGCCAACAATCATATCCCCCAGGCCATACCTACCTTCATCTTTACAGATTTGAAGTGTCATGGATTCGGACATGTTGCTGATACAGTGGAACCTTCCTTACAATGCCTCCCATTATAAGACTCCCTCCCACATAATACCTATTTCTTCGAGACATTGCCCTCACATTGCCCTTCTTTATGTTCCTGAATCACTGTCTTAGCCAAAAGGCCGAGAAGCGATCAGAATTCCATAAGTATTGTAAGTATTAAAATTACCTCCCTTATAAGACCTCATTGGGATTATTTTTGAAGGTCTATAAGGGATGTTCCACTGTACTGTGAGAGAAAAATGAGAATGGCAAACAGTTCAAATTGTTCATTTTTCAATATCTGTTCTTTTTTCAACAGGCTGGAAAATGAGAATAGAAACTAAGCAAGAATTGATGTTATGTTTGGTGAAAGATTTTTGATATACATTTTTGGTGAATTTGGCCTCTTTTTATTTTATTGTCTTGTGCGTTCGTGTAAATTCTGTTATTGAATTTTTTTTACATGTTTACCGTACTTTTCTAACTATAAGGCGAAACTTTTCCCCCAGACTAAGAGACCCCTGCATCTTATAATATGGCTAATAATATAGTCAGGTAATAGTAATAATAATAAAGAACACTTCTATAGCGCACATTCCAGGCTTGCTGCTCATGGCGCTTTACAATAATGACCAAAATAAACACCTACGTTCACATGCACATAAGTACACATACTGACTAACATAAACATAAGATTTACATACCCATGCATGCACACACACACACACATACATACAAACATGCATGCACTGACGCATGCACACACACATACATAATCAATTATATACAGGCATATCAATCAACATGTGCGTATGCACGCACACACACATATATGCATACACACACACACATACATACATATGCACACATACACACACACATACATACACACACACACATACATACATACATACATACATATACACACATACATACATGCATACACAAACCGATCATGCTGGACAGAAGTGTTCCGAGAACAGATGGGATTTCAGATTGGCTTTGAAAACTTTTTGAGCAACTTATTTTGCTGCTGTTGGAATGTCTGAGAGACAGAGGGAGTTCGTTCCAAGTAGCTGGGGCCTGAAAGGAAAAGGATAATAGAGTAACAAAATCAGAATTTTTTGTCAAATTTGGGGAGTGCGCTTTATAGTAAGGGACGCCTTATAGTCCGAAAAACACGGTCATTCATTATAATCGACAAAAGCATTTTTCTTGAATCAAGTGCAATATCTCAGCACCTACATTTGTGCAAAATGTCAGGACGCTGTTTGAACTTTTTTTTGGATGGAAGTTCAGTTTAACGTCGCGTATCGGCTTTCGCCATGTATGACGGGCTGAACAAACCAACCAGGGTATGAACAAAAATGTATGTTCCTGAATCACTGTCTTAGCCAAAAGGCCGAGAAGCGATCATAATTAATATTGAACATAGAACTTTTTTCTTCTTTTTTTTGCCTGGGTATCGCATTATATACCTTATTGTTCGTTCTCATTCTGATGACCCTGTTGTAAAAATATGGATGTCCCTCATGGACTATATTTGTTCGTTGTGCAATATCTCTTTTTAGAGTGTTTTATTGCTATTTAAAAAAAAAAACCATTGATAACTTTTATGCATATTTTTGTCTATTTTAAGAAATTATATATTTTTTAAAAACAGATGTCTTAACCTAGTATAGCCCTAGTTCTCACTGCATTTGTCTCAAAAGTGGCTGTCGAACTCTTGCTTCTATGATGTTTAAATTAGCGCAATTAGAAGCAATTTGACGGTCTTGAATAGTTAGACATACTCGTGCTTAACTTAGTTCAATATTTTATCCATTAACCCACCCCCACCCCCAGCTCCAGCTCCAGTGAGTGACAACAAGCTAAGTAAGGCTTTCTTTTCTATGGTTTGTTTTGTTTGTTTGTTGGGCATGCCACTAGAAGCATTAAAAAGCAAAGGTAGTCAAAACTAGAATTATTCTTGCTTCATCAGGAATCAAACAGAGCCTTGTGTTTGCAGTGCTGTTGGTTTTCCTATATATATTTTATGTCTTCTTTTTTTTCTTAGTAACTTTTCTATGGTTTGTTTTGTTTGCTTGCTGGGCATGCCACTAAAAGCATTAAAAAGCAAAGGTAGTAAAAACTAGAATTATTCTCGTTTCATCAGGAATCAAACAGAGCCTTGTTGTGTTTGTAATGCTGTTGGTTTTCCTTTATATATTTTATGTCTTCTTTTTTCTTAGTAACTTTTCTATGGTTTGTTTTGTTTGCTTGTTGGGCATGCCACTAAAAGCATTAAAAAGCAAAGGTCTTCTAGAATTAAAACTAGAATTATTCTCGTTTCATCAGGAATCAAACAGAGCCTTGTTGTGTTTGCAGTGCTGTTGGTTTTCCTATGTAATTTATGTCTTCTTCTTTTTTTCTTTTTTTTTTTTTTTTTTTTGGGGGGGGGTTAAGCTCCTTAAATGTAGCATAAGCAATACTTTTCATATTTTTGCTGCAGCATGTTTTTAAAAATATATATTTTCTGTTTTCGGGTTTTTTTTTTATGGCAACGAAAATGGTGTTTTACGTCCTCTTGGTCTGAATCAGACACATATGGGACATTTGGAAATACAAATATGGTGGGAACAATACTGGAGGCAATGCCCGGAGGCAGTACGAAACCAGTAAAGTCCTGATTTTTTTATTAATACAGATAGGTGTAGCGGTAACCACGCCTCGGTTAAACCTCATCGGCTATGGCACCGCTACAAGTATTTAATAATTAATTACATTAAAATTAAGTGCATCGACCGTTTGTTTTTTGTTTTTGTTGCTGTTGATTTTTGTTTCTGAATAAAACTGCTGGGGTTGGGTTTTTTTATATACATGTACGAGAATATACTTTTTTTATGGAATGTCCTCTACATCAGATCTGGGTAATATGTTTTGCTTAATATCAAACTGTAATATGATTTTGTTATTGCACTGCTGGTAAATAATGCATTAAAGGATTTTGACACCTTTCATGTCAGACTGCTATCAGGGGATGTTGATCACATCAAGGGGTGTGTTTAGTTTACCACTTTTTGTCAAATAGATATTCACAACTGATAATAAGATTTAGATATCTACTATCTGTAGTTTTTTAAACTTTCTAAAGGTCATAAAGAAGAAGAAAAACGAATCTTGAACAAGGTTAAAATCTTAGAACATGTTTTAAGTTTTTCATTAACCCCTTCGCTGCCGCCTACTACTTGCGTATGCGCCGCCGGTTTGCTGCACGATTTTTGAATGCAGCAATATCACTGCTTAGCGGCAACGTATATATACGTCAGTGGCAAGTACTGAAGCGCTATAGAGGATGTATATATACGTCGTGGGCAGCGAAGGCGTTAAGTTAAAAAAAAATTGCTTTCTTAACCCTTTCACCGCCAAAGTTGCATTTTAGCATCACAGTGATTTACCACCTATGTCACTAAAAGGCATCAAAATTGAGCTCTATTATCCAAAGACCCTGTTGTCTTAGTTTTGGGAAGTAAGGATAGACCTTGTTTTATGTATGTCACAGAAGAATCCCCAATACTGCAGATGGATTTTATTCTCTACGCAGGTAAATTTAATGGGGGGGGGGGGGGGGGGGGGTTTGTACTCAAATGTGGCTGGCGGTGAAAGGGTTAAAGTTGTTTTTCGGAAGTGAAAAGAGGACATGGAAATTTTAAACATGTTTAACTTTTCTTTTTCTTGTTTTTTCTTCATGAAATATAGACTTTGTTTCACATGTGTGTTGTTATGACAGTCTCAGTGCCATATGTCAACTATTGTTACTCAACTGTACCTTTAGGATGTGAGAGCTTGCATATATTTAAGTTTGATTAGATTAAAATGTTAGTATATGCCTGCATCATATGCGATTGGCTTGTCTGCATTCAAATGTGGGTGTCTGCATGTGTGTGTGTGTGTGTGTGTTGTGTTATTTTTGTGGAGTTGTGTACATGCGTGTGAGTGTGTTTGTGTGTAGGTGTGTGTGTCTATAGGTGTGTGTATTTTGGTATATTCTAGTCACACAGACTTATGTCTGTGAAATTGGGGCTGCTCTCCCCAGGAGAGCGTGTCGCGTGAAGTGTGTGTGTGTATGTGTGTGTGTATAGGTGTGTGTGTATTTAGTATATTCTAGTCACAGAGCCTTATCTCTGTAAAATTTGGGCTGCTCTCTCGGGGAGAGCATGTCGCCTGAAATGTGTGTGTGTGTATTTGGTATATTTGGAGAATTATCTCTGTGAAATTTGGGATGCTCTCCCCAGGAGAGCGCGTCGCCTGAAGTGTGTATGTGTGTGTGTGTGTGTGTACCGGTAGGTGATATTTGGGCTGCTCTCCCCTGGAGAGTGCCTTGCCTGAAGTGTGTGAGTGTGTGTGTGTGTATGTGTGTGATATTCCTCAAATGTGTTTTCTGGATGTGTTTCAGTTGCTTGACATTAAATAAAGACATCTGCTCCATTCAGTTTTTCTGCCTTCTGGGTGTGGAGATATTTGTCAAAATTGAATATGATTGTGTGTGTGCGTGTTTTGTTGTTTTTGTGGGTTTTTGTAATGCATGTGTGTGCATCTGCTTGTGTGTGTATGTGTAAGTGTGTGTGTGTGTTACGTTTGTGGAATTTTTTATATACATGTATGTGTGTGTATGTGAAGCAATGTAATTCCGAAAAGTGGTGGTGCCTTCTACAAACAGAAGTTTCTGTAATTACAATAGATCTATCAATTTCTTTTTAGCATCCAAATATTGAGAATTTTCCGAAACAATAAATCCATTAATATGTTCCTATTCTACGGTCACATTTGTCAAATAGTTTTCCAAATATATACTTCCTGGAATGCATGCATGTACTTAATAAATAAATACATTTGGTTTTGGGGGTTTTCATAAATTATCAGAATCTTCCACTTGATGATGAAGAAGGGCAATTCAAAGGAAGAAGAATTGAAGCCATTTGAATGTGTATTGGACATTAGATGGTCTAAGTTGACTGGTGTCATCCTTGTGACATTCGAATCAGTTCAGTAGCTTAGGCAATAATGATTCAAACACTTTGCTTGCTTGTTCACTCACACACGGACAGTTTGCATAAATATATGCATGTGCGCATTTGCATATTTACACACACACACACACACACACACACACAGACTAGAAGTACAACAAAACAACAACAAATCATTATATTATTTTGCTTCTTATTTCATGAATTTAATCAATCAATTATAAGCCCGGCTGTTGTGCTGGGTCTTTTTTATTTTCAACTAATGTGAACAATAATTATTATAAAAAGACTAAGCCGACATTCACCCAACTATTAGATACAAGGGGGAGTACACCTGCATGAATAAATCAAGTGAGGGACATAAAATTACCAACGGTTGTCTCCCCTACATCATTAGAAAATGAATCCGACACTTTCTCCCATAATAACTTTATGCCTTCTAACGTTTTCTTTCATACAAATGATAGTTCATGCACACAAACATCATATGTGTGTTGTTTAAAACAAAATTGAAAGCCTTTGAATAATATTAATAAATTATTGGAAGTGCTTTTCACCGAGAGTTTCCGAAACTCTCCGAGCAGACAGCAATCGGGTATTGTTGTCTCACGTGACCTAGTTTCCATGACGTCACTCCCCTGACGTCTGGCCGCAGGGTCGTGCATGGCAACAAGGATTTGTTCTTTCGAAATAAATGCTGTGACTGGTCGAAAGTTAAGGAAGCAATGTGGTCAATGTGCACCTAAAAGAAATCCCGTTTATACACATGGATCTATTCTCTGGTTACATTTATCGCGAGTGCAGTGTGTGGTTGTGAGTGACCTTAGCCTAGCGCTGTCATGAAAGAATGAGTACAAGAATAAATCCTATGCCAGTTCCGGTGCAGAGAACGCGTTCTATGTTTTCAACCGGGGATATCATGACCCACACGTATGATACATCCACCCACCTGCCTCCCCTGACAAGTCAGACTGTCGGGGGAGGCGGCAGCTCGCACATGAACCAGCATGGCGTCAAAGTGCAGCAGTTGTTCGACGATCACAAGCATCACCTTCAACGTGAGCCTGTGCAAAATGGCGTCCGCCCGGACGATCAATCACAACTGCCGGCCGTACGACCAACCTCTAGTGTGGGCAGTGCTGGAAGCAGATCATCTCTCAGTCGAAAAGGAAACGCCATGCCCCCAGATTCTGCAATGAAACAATACATGCACAAACTATCTTCCTTCGAACATCATGAAATTTTCAACTTTCCAAATGTTTTCTTTGTGGGCCAGAATGCAAAGAAACGACAAGGTGTGATAGGAGGTGCAAGCAATAATGGGTATGATGATGAGAATGGGTCTTACATCCATGTGCCTCACGATCATATTTCGTACCGATATGAAGTGCTCAAAGTGATTGGAAAAGGCAGTTTCGGTCAGGTAGTGAAGGTGTATGATCACAAATCAAATCTCCATGTCGCGCTGAAAATGGTGAGAAACGAGAAACGATTCCACCGGCAGGCTCAGGAGGAGATCAGGATCTTGGAACATTTGAAGAAGCAAGACAAAGACAATGCCATGAACATAGTCCACATGCTTGAACATTTCACTTTCCGAAATCACATCTGCATTACCTTCGAATTGCTCAGCATGAACTTGTATGAACTGATCAAAAAGAACAAATTCCAGGGTTTCAGTTTGCAGCTTGTGCGAAAGTTTGCCCATTCCATTCTGCAATGTATGGATGCCCTGTATAAAAATCGAATCATTCACTGTGATCTCAAACCAGAAAACATTCTCTTGAAGCAACAGGGACGGAGTGGCATCAAAGTGATTGACTTCGGGTCAAGCTGCTACGAGCATCAGAGGATCTACACGTACATCCAATCCCGCTTCTACCGGGCACCAGAAGTCATTCTGGGTGCCAAATACGGGATGCCCATCGACATGTGGAGTCTGGGCTGCATCTTGGCTGAGCTGCTGACAGGGTATCCTCTGTTTCCCGGGGAAGATGAAGGCGATCAGCTGGCCTGCATCATCGAGCTGCAGGGCATGCCACCTCAGAAGATGATCGACGACTCCAAGCGGGCTCGCAACTTCATCAGCTCCAAGGGCTACCCCCGCTACTGCACCGTGACCACTTTGCCTGACGGTTCCACTGCGCTAAACCCGGGGCGGTCACGCCGAGGCAAGGTCCGAAACCCCCCCTCGGGTAAGGAGATGACGGCGGCGCTGAAGGGGTGTGACGACCCCATGTTCCTGGACTTCATGAAGCGCTGTCTGGAGTGGGACCCGGCCTCCAGGATGACCCCGCCTCAGGCACTGCGCCACGCCTGGTTACGTCGACGTCTGCCCAAGCCACCGTCCCAGATAGAAGGGCGGGGGGACTCGGGCTCGCGACGCACCTCCGGCAATCGCGCGGGAATACCAAGGCTGGCCAACGGCACCATAGGAGCCAGCGGGGGCAAAGCGCGGCAGCTTGTCTTGCAGGAAGATCATATGCAATCTCAACTGAACGCTCACACAAAGCTTCCGCAGATTGGATCAACAATCTAAAGGCAAAGCTGTTTGGTAAACCCCTAACAGTCCATTTAATCACCATGAGCAGGCTGCCATGCCATGCTTCTTTTAAGTGTGTGACTAATTCATTTAAATTTTCAATGCCGTCCATTTTGAATTTAGACAGATCTACACTGCTGGCTCCATTTATTATGTAATAGTTGGTGCAGTTATTTAGTTTGTGATTGTGTAATTTGCTCACTTAACATGAAAATCATCAGTTTGCACACATGATACACACATGCGCATGTCAACAATGTGAATTTTATATTGGAGTGTGTCATAACAATTGTCATCAAGTGTGCTTGTATCTAAAATAATTTCCTTTTGTCCTCTGTTTATCACTGCTGTTTTGCCAGCAAAACTTCAAATGAATTGCAACAGCATTAAAATTTCTACTTCGAAAGCTCTCAATATGAGGCTACAGGGTTTGAAAGGGCCAACACTGCTATTAATAATTAATAATGCTTATATAGCGCATAATCTTGCAAAGCAACTCAGTTGCATTAGCACCAGTTGTGTGTGTGTTCATAGAAGTGCTTTGTTTCTGAGCAGTCTATTATTCTTATTGTATCTGACTGTAGAAGTTCATCTAACAAAGTGGAACTATAGCTTTAAAACTGAATATTTTAATATTTTAAAAGTCTTATTACTAGTATCAGTTTTACATTTTAGACAATAAAAGTCAACCTAAAAGGAACACACACAAAAATGCCGGAGTTACATATATTTTATAGTTGTAAAAGTGGGTTGCTCACAACAAGGCGAAACTGTGTCGAGCATTTTTAAAAGTACACCTGGTACGGTAATCATGAGTGTGTGTTATTGTTAACCCCTTCCGGACATCACTGCCTTAAGTACACAAACTTCATTACTTACTGGCCTGGGGCTGCTAAAAAAATATATGACAAATAAGAAGCGCAACAAAACTCACACTGTCAATGATTCAGTTTTGACAACATTTCTGGTTGATCCAAGTTCAGTTTTCGCTTTGAAATCGTGGTTACTTGCATTAAAATCGGAATTATTAGTCTTCTTATTACTATCACTGTTAACGAAAACATATTGATTAAAGGCGTTAGTCACCTTGATTATGAACACAGACTAAGAAAGTTGAAATTACCATCTCTGAAATATAGAAGAATTCGTGGGTATCTAATAAACACATACAAAAATTTTCAGTGATAACAATACTAATAAATCTTTGTTCCAGCTAACAACTGACTCAAGAACCCGTAACAGTGATTTAAAAATACTAACCCAGTATAGCCGAACTAATATTAGAAAAAAATTATTTTCTAACAGAGTAACAAAGTTTTGGAATACTTTTCCTGCACATATTAAACGAGCACAGAATCTAACACAATTCAAAAACCTCCTTGGTGGATACACCAACATATCAAAACTACAATATGAGCATGACTAAAAGGCAGATTTGCCGAAAACAAAATATAAAAACCTCTCAGCTGTGCAAAAGTTCAAACAAAAATGACAGGACAGTGAAGAGGCCGCGAGGCCTAATGTCCTAACTACCTGACCTGACCTGGAGTATTTTTTTAGGCTGGTCTAGGGCCGATTTAGGGGACATTTTTAACATTAAAAATTGAGATAGAAGTACCAAACTTGTGTCAAATGAAAGCTGGAATAGTGATGAAGAGAAGTAACTCGAAAAACATGGTTTGGTTTGGAAAAAACCCCATGGATTTAGACAAGTTTTAGACTAAAAAATCTCTTGTTTCGAGAATACTCGGAATTAAGCCCAGACTGTGTATACTCGGAATTCATCCAGAATAAGTGAAATAGTTAACTCGGGTAGTGACATGTAAACGAGACTGAACTGCCAAAATGATTGGCTGTTTATAATGCTAATTTACATTTTACCACCCGTATTAACTGCTTCAGACGCACTCATGATTACTGTACCTGGGAATGTTAGTGAACAGCCAACTAAAATGGCAAGACTATCACTATGGCTGTTAGGCTCAGTTGCTTTGCCCCCTGCCTTTGTTGATGGGATAATTATAGATACGGGCTAATGATAGAGACCTGACAATAGACTAGAGTCAGGGGCTAAGGCTTAGTCTGAGTCAGCGTTGTAATTATCACAGTGAGACTGTGGAACATGCACAAAGGGAGTGGAGAATTGTATAACTCATTTATTGCAGCCAGAACTTTCTTCTTCTTTGAAATTGGATACTTCACTTACATCACATAATTTATTGTGTAACATTAATATAGTGGAGGGATGGGGGGGGGGGGGGGGGGGGGGGGGGGGGGGGGGGGGTAATGCAGGATTGTGTGAACACTAATATTGTGCACAGTTTTTGTCGAACAGGTTTGCCTAGCTACCTCTGCTCAAAAGTTTGTTTGTCTTTTGCCAATGTCAATTTGCCTAGATATAAACTCCATGAACACATTTTGATGGGTTTGGGGTCAAGGTTTAGGGTATCAATTATCATCCAAAGAATAGTCCATTAAATGTTAAAAGGTTAATGTGAACTCAACTGTCATTTAGAATTTTTTTCATAAATGATCTAGCAAATTTCCTGTCAAAGTTTTATTTATATATTATAAGAGATTTTTTTATTTAGGATTCTTACAGTGATTTTTTTCAGTTCTTTTGTGTCCATGCAAGACAATCAATGGAATGCATCTAGGATCCAGGTTGTGTCCCTGTTTGTCTCTTGCTTTTAGGCCTGGTTCCAGTGGATTTTGAACACATTAAAATTGAGTTGTCTTTCTACTCTAGGCAGACGTTTGGTCTATCAATACTTTTTACTACTGATCTTTCAGATTAAAAAAAAAGTTTAATTAAAATTTTAAGGAATATTACTGGACCAACTGCAAGCAAAATGCATAGGCACTGCAGAAATATCTTGTCAAGTTTTCACCAGTTTTATTTAAAAATGAAAGGACTTGAGAATGGTTATGTTTGAAATTTTCCAAATTTTTATTTCAGAACATATGAAACTTGCAGGTTATGCGAATTCCTGTCTTGCCAGTTTGGGAATGATTTGAATGATGTCAAACTGCAAGTTTCAGGAATTATAATAACATGAAGGTTCATGCCATTCTGCATTCCATGATTTCAGTTGGCTCATTTGTTCTATGTATAGCATCCTGGTTCAGTGAACATTCAGAAAGAACTAGCAAGTCTGTTTGAACTTTGATTCACCTTAGTGCACTGACAATGGGGGTTTTATGCACAGTATGTCGTTTCATAAAATAATGTGTGAAATGTATTGCTCGGTTATATTCTTTAGTTGTTGTTTTCCTCTGTCCATGATTTTAATGGACGTACTTTTGTGTCCTTATCATTATGCGATGGTAAAGATTTTTTGATTTTTTTTTTAAGAAAAAGAAACAAACATCAACTTGGCCGAACTAGTATCATGAGAGAAATCGGCATTACATGAAAATCATCAGGGAAATTTGATTCCAGTTCGCCGCTTAGTCATTCCTTACCACCACCACCACCACCACCACCACCCCCTCCTTTGCCTAAGCCTCTCCCCAATCTCTACCCCACTATCACCCGCCCTCTAGACACTACTCACTAGCTTGCCTCAGTCTTCATGCCAGTTTATTTGGTGACAATGAGAACTTTCCTCAGTGCTTGTCATTTACTGTTTAGATTTAAGCATTGTTTATAGATTTAATTCACCTCAACGAGTTGTCCATTGAATTGCCAGTAAATCACAATGCAATTGTGTGTGTCTTAATAATTGACGTACACATGTTTCGAAGAAAGGTGTGTGGGGTTTTTTGGGGGGGTTAGTCTGCGCAGAAGCCTGGCACATTTGAACACCTATATTTGTGATTTGCTGTGTGTACGCACTTGTTATATGACCCACACAGTTTTTGTTTTCGTTCCTCCCTCTTTGTTTTTGGTGGGGTGTTTTTTTGTATATGTTGAAGATTGCCTGGTGTCCTTCTAGGCTTTAACTTATCATGTGAGACAATCTAGAATTATAAGTTTCATGCTTGAAGTTGGAATGGAATCGAATAGGTGATACGCAAATCTCTATTCAGACCGCAAAACACACATTGTCATAAATGATGTTATATATATCAACTGTCAGGCAGGTATATACCATATTTTACGGACTACAAGGCGCACCTGACTATGAGACGCACCCCCTAAATTTTTACACAAAATTTTGATTTTGTTATTATAGTTTCTTACTATATTATCAGTCGCATTATAAGGCGCAGGGGTCTCAGTATAGGGAAAAAAAGTATCGCCTTATAGTCCATAAAATACGGTAGTCCGTTTGCTCTTTTTTCCTTTGATGAATGCGTATGTCTGGAAAAGGATTTGAAAATGTGTGTAAGTTAAGTCCGCATATTAGGAACAATCATAGTTACTGTGATACTGATAATGACTATTTTCAGCCATATGAATTGTCCATGTTTTTTGTTTGACATTTCGGTCAGTGTATATATATAGTTTCATCAAAGCAAATGGCACAGAATTCATCAGTACATTGTTTTCTTGTTGAGGTACTTTTTCTTTTTTTTCTGGTACATTCTGACCATCTGTGCTTCAGAAAGTAACTGAAAAATAACTGCTTTTTTTTTAAAGCAAAGTTTAAGAATTTTTAGTCAATGTCTAGAAAAGCCACAGAATTTTTTCTGAGGTTCTTCAGATCAAGAATGTGTTGTATTAATTATTTGTATGTGTAGTCTTAGATATGGAAAGTGTCATGATTTAGATTACATTTGGGTTGTGTTGGTGTTTTTTTAGCTTTGATCAATTTGAGAAAAGATTCTGTGACATGTTTTGAGAAACGGTAGCATTAGCATTAATATTTGGGACCAAGTCACCAAGAGATTGAACCTAAAATGGCTCGTTTTGTTGGTAAAGTAGGCTAGTGTCCAGAGAAAATGAAAGGCCAGCCACATTGTATACGATTTGATCCAGTGCGATCCGATTTTGAAGTTTTTGTAGCATGATTCACGTGAAATTCTACTGTCTAAATAAATCTGCTGAAACCCTACTACTAGTTATGTTCACTATAATAGTATCCCATACACGAATCTGATAAAATATCTTATTTTTGTATCAGACACTTTATTTGATTCGTGTATTGGGGTCTACATGAGTACAGTGAACGAATATAGTAAAGTTATTTTTAGATGGAAGTATTTCACATGAATCATGACTCGCAGACATGGTCACAATCGTATCATATTGGGGTTAAATTGTATGCAGTGTGGCTGGCCCTTAAGGGTTATGCTCAGGCATGGTAGACCTCCGCGAATCGCCGAAAATCCACAAAACAGTTTGAAACAAAATTATAAAAAAAATGCATTGAAATGGCATGAAAAAGTGAAAAATTCACTCTCATTTATTGAATTTTATTGAATTTTCTTTGGCCCCCTGAACCCCCGGACATTTTCCTTGAAAACCACTTTGCCCCCACTACCATGCCTGTATGCTATCTGCACCATTTACTGCTTGACGTGGCGTAAGCAGTGTGATTTACCCGTACAAAAGAATTCCGAGTAACTGTGCCATGCATTCTGACAAAAAAAAATGAGCAGTGTTGTGATGCTGAAAGAAAAAGAAGCAAGAGATCTATTCCTTATGTGTGTTTAGAAGCTCAAAGCATATTTCTTTCAATAAGCACAGCTCCATTGCTTTATTTACTGTTTAACCAAGGCAAAAATGGTGTTTTACGTCCTCTTGGTCTGAATCAGACACATATGGGACATTTGTAAATACAAATATGGTGGGAACAATACTGGAGGCAATGCCCGGAGGCAGTACCAAACCAGTAAAGTCCCGATTTTTTTTTATATATTAATACAGATAGCTGTAGCGGTGACCACGCCTCGGTTAAACCTCATCGGCTATGGCACCGCCACAAGTAAAGTTAATTTACTGTTTAACCCCTTCCCTGCCTGCTATATATAGTCTGGTAGTATATGATGTCATAACTTTTTATGTCATAGTCCTGGGACGATGGTTTTGGGTGTAGATTTAAAGCCAGGAAAGATATACCTCTAGACCATTTTCTCAGATTGAGTCTTAACAGATTTGTTTTCAACTTTATAATAAGAAAATCGATAATTTCTCATTTTTCTTGTGGCAGTGAAGGGGTTACGGTAGGTCAATGTTTACTGATGTTTTCAGTTTGGTCCATGCCAATCTGCTTGTTTAGATATGAAAATATAAATTTTAAAAAAGGTGTGTGCATCTTTGTGGGGGAACACTGAACACTGAAAAACTTTATTTAACAAGGATTAAGATTTTAGGAAAAGCCTATTCTTCGAATCTGTCTTTGGTTGAAAGAAAACAATAATTGACTGGAAACACGAAAAACATAGAAAAAAAGGGAGATTTGAGTAGGAGTGATGATCGAAGTGAAAGTACACAGATGTTTTTATTTAGATCTCTCTCTCTCTCTCTCTTTCTATATATATATATATATATATCTCTCTCTCTCTCTCTCTCTCTCTCTCTCTCTCTCTCTCTCTCTCTCTCTCTCTGTGTCTCTCTCTGTCTCTCTCTCTCTCTCTCTCTCTCTCTCTCTCTCTCTCTCTCACTCACTCACTCACTTCAGACCACTTACTTTTCCTCGTTTCATGTATGGCACCCAAATATCAGAGATCAGCTTCTTTTTTTTTTTTAACCAACCAAGTTAATCATTCAACATGTATATGATGTGCTTCTTGTGTACGTTGTTGCCTGCATCTTGTTGATTTTCACAATTTCAGGGATCAGTCATTCAGATAGGTTTTATTTGAAGACAGGTACCGTTGTATCAGTCGTAGCAACTGAAGCAGTGTTGATTTTGTGATATGAATTATATTCTATATCATATTTGAAAGGAAATACAATTTTCTAGAACGAACCCCTATTTACGATCCTTATTCCTACCATTGACTTTGGTCAAGTATTATTTTGCCGACGTACACAACTTTTATTGCAAGGTATTCCATTAATAGCATTTTACAATTGCAATATTCCAAATGCATTGTATAAAACATGTATTGTCCTGTATGTATTGTGTACCCATATTTTTAATAAGTTTCCTATTGGCTGTGCCAAAAACTTGGAAAGGGAAATTATTACAACTAATAATAAGTTTGGATTTTTTTTTTTAACATTATCAGATTTATCCTTAAGTTCATTTATTGTACTCTTGCACAATATATCTTTTGTTTTATGAATACAGTATCAAATTGCAGTGTCAGGTCTTAACTTTATTTTGATGTACAAAGTGTGTTGTGTGTGTGTGTGTGCGCGCGTGTGTGTACGTGTGATTATAATTGTGTATCTTTTTTTGCTGCGATCGCTTTTAAATGTGCAAGTATGTTTTATTCGTTTGTTTGGATTTTTATCAACCGACCTATCAGTACTAGAAAACGTTGGTTTTTTACCACTGTTGCCCTTTTTATACAACTGATTTTGCTATTCGACTTGATCACCCCCAAATGTGCAGAATTATCTTAATTTTCAAGGTACAGATATGTAGACCCATCTGCCCCTGGTGAACATTAGATGGACTTGTCTCAGTCTAAAGTCACACATAGAGACATTGTCTTTCTGTCAGAAAAAAAAAGAAGTTAATCCTCAAGTGAATATCAAACATTTATCATTATCCAACAGCAAAGTTATATATTTTTTTGTATAATTCAAAATTCTGTTTTGATCTTTTAGAGCTTTGAATTTAAGACCTGTTTCTGTTCATTTCACAGCTGTTAGGAGAGGGGGCAAAACATGAAATAGCTGTATGATCATTTCAAAGCAACTTATCACCATTCCAGAGACATTTATCTGTTGATGCAAGAACCAAAGAAAGAAGTGCTAGCCGTACAGAAGGGGATATGATAAGATTTATCCTTAAGTTCATTTATTGTACTCTTGCACGAATTACGAAGTACAAATTCTTCCACCTTTTTTTTTCGAATACTTTTTTCAACTGTTGCGTCTTTCTTGATTGATAAACAAAAAAAGTTTCAATGAAAAACTAAACTGAAAATCAGATTTTGTAACTCAAAATGTCTATGCATGATTTCGCTGGAATAGTATAACTCTTTTCCTTTTTTTTAAAATAAAAAAAATCAATAACTATTTGAGCAAAGTTATTGGATACAAATGATGTATACCAATTAAGAAAAAGCCATTCAATAACTATTTGAGCAAAGTTATTGGATACAAATGATGTATACCAATTAAGAATCCCATTCAATAACTATTTGAGCAAAGTTATTAGAGACAAATGATGTATACCAATTAAAAAAGCCATTCAATAACTATTTGAGTAAAGTTGTTAGATACAAATGATGTATACCAATTAAAAAAAGCCATTCAATAACTATTTGAGCAAAGTTATTGGATACAAATGATGTATACCAATTAAGAATCCCATTCAATAACTATTTGAGCAAAGTTATTAGAGACAAATGATGTATGCCAATTAAAAAAGCCATTCAATAACTATTTGAGTAAAGTTGTTAGATACAAATGATGTATACCAATTAAAAAAAGCCATTCAATAACTATTTGAGCAAAGTTATTGGATACAAATGATGTATACCAATTAAGAATCCCATTCAATAACTATTTGAGCAAAGTTATTAGAGACAAATGATGTATACCAATTAAAAAAGCCATTCAATAACTATTTGAGTAAAGTTGTTTGATACAAATGATGTATACCAATTTTAAAAAAAGCCATTCAATAACTATTTGAGCAAAGTTATTAAATACAAATGATGTATACCAATTAAGAAAAAGCCATTCAATAACTATTTGAGCAAAGGTATTGGATACAAATGATGTATACCAATTTTTAAAAAAGCCATTCAATAACTATTTGAGCAAAGTTATTAAATACAAATGATGTATACCAATTAAGAAAAAGCCATTCAATAACTATTTGAGCAAAGGTATTGGATACAAATGATGTATACCAATTTTTAAAAAAGCCATTCAATAACTATTTGAGCAAAGTTATTGGATACAAATGATGTATACCAATTAAGAATCCCATTCAATAACTATTTGAGCAAAGTTATTAGAGACAAATGATGTATGCCAATTAAAAAAGCCATTCAATAACTATTTGAGTAAAGTTGTTAGATACAAATGATGTATACCAATTAAAAAAAGCCATTCAATAACTATTTGAGCAAAGTTATTGGATACAAATGATGTATACCAATTAAGAATCCCATTCAATAACTATTTGAGCAAAGTTATTAGAGACAAATGATGTATACCAATTAAAAAAGCCATTCAATAACTATTTGAGTAAAGTTGTTTGATACAAATGATGTATACCAATTTTAAAAAAAGCCATTCAATAACTATTTGAGCAAAGTTATTAAATACAAATGATGTATACCAATTAAGAAAAAGCCATTCAATAACTATTTGAGCAAAGGTATTGGATACAAATGATGTATACCAATTTTTAAAAAAGCCATTCAATAACTATTTGAGCAAAGTTATTAAATACAAATGATGTATACCAATTAAGAAAAAGCCATTCAATAACTATTTGAGCAAAGGTATTGGATACAAATGATGTATACCAATTTTTAAAAAAGCCATTCAATAACTATTTGAGCAAAGTTATTGGATACAAATGATGTATACCAATTAAGAAAAAGCCATTCAATAACTATTTGAGCAAAGTTATTGGATACAAATGATGTATACCAATTAAGAAAAAGCCATTCAATAACTATTTGAGCAAAGTTATTGGATACAAATGATGTATACCAATTAAGAAAAAGCCATTCAATAACTATTTGAGCAAAGTTATTGGATACAAATGATGTATACCAATTAAGAAAAAGCCATTCAATAACTATTTGAGCAAAGTTATTGGATACAAATGATGTATAGCAATTAAGAAACGTTAATGCATAACTTTTCAAAGGATATGATTATGGCATTCGTTGTTTTTATGGTGTTCTGTTGTTGTTTTCCTTTACGTCATCCTTATATTTTAAAGAAGAGTGTAAATGTAGTACCGGTACCAGTACCGCTGTGTTTTATTTCCCTATTTTACACACGCGCCCTCCCATTTGTCCTCTACCTGTATATAATTTGGTTTTACATAGGTTTGACATATCAAGGGCGACTTGTTTTCCTTATAGTACATTGCCAAAAACAATCCTTTTACCATACTGTGAGGTTGGATGTGTATGTTTGGCACTCTTGTGTGTACCTTCAAATGTTCTGTTTGATATGGCAGCTGTTTTTTCTTTGTCACCGGTACTTCTAAACATCGAAACGGAGCAAAATGGACTCAAGCTGAGACTTGATACACCTAGGTAAAATCTTAGGATCTAGCAACCTTCATTCTGAGCACTGATTTTCCTCCAAATTTCGCCTTGGGTTAAAATCAGCTTAAAGTTATTTTCATGTCACTGAAAATTTCAAAAGTTAAAAATTTAATCAAAATTTCAAAAGTTAAAATAAACGTGCACACATATCACTATTTAGCTGTCCAGGCTGAGATATCTCTGCGAATCAGTACTGGTAAAACTATAAACGCTGTAACTGGCAATATCTAAATCCTTATATCAGGCCTCAGCTTGAATCCGTTTCAGATCCGTTTCGCACTATTTCGGTATGTTTCAATGTTTAGAGTTACCCGTTTGTCACCATCAAAATTATTTGATTGACCTTTTCTGTCTGTTCTAAAGAACTTAAAACGACAGGAATCAGGCCTTTAGAACAAAGCAATGTAAATGTATCTTGCTTTTTATTGGATAACTGTTGTATTAGTATAAGTACAGCTGCAGTGTTGAATTTCATTTCAATATGTAATTGTGTTCTCTTCAGTCCAAAAACATAGCTGGTTTGGATCACTTATCTATTAAAAAATGATTAGGCTATGAGTGGTTCAAGTTCTTATGAATATTTTCTGAAGAAACAGAAACAAAAAGGCATGTGTCTGTTTTGTCTGTGTGTGTGTATGTATGTATGCACGCACACATGCACACATTTCTTGTTCCTTTCATTTCCTTGTTGCATATGGCTGTGATGTTAATTGTTGCCTCCTACCCGACCACTCCTACCTTCCCCTTGCCCCATTCTCTCTTTCTCCCCTCCTCTCTTCTGTCTTAACATATCGTCAGTGAAATTCAAAAACCTCGTTTTTCGATTTTTTGGGTTTTGAGTTAGGTACAGTCAGCTCTCTAATTTTTCCCACCACCTTCCACCAAAAGCTCGTATCTCTAACGACTTTCTATCTGGAGGTAAATGAGGTTGTGTAAATTGAAGAAAAACTTGTAAGTCCCAAATACAGATCTACTTAAGGACAAAAACCTCGTATCTTCGTTCCTTTCAAGTATTAAATATAAACTCACAATATCTTGAACAACATATTAATAATAATAATTAATAATGCTTATATAGCGCATAATCTTGCAAATCAACTCATCATAGTTAATCAATTGTGGTAAACGCAGTTAATTTAACCCCCCAAAAAAAAAAATTTCATTTTTCTCAAAACTACCAAAATTGAGATACGAAGTTTCTGAATTTCACTGACGATATACAAGATCCCTTAATGCGTGCCTACAAGCTTTCTTTAAATATGTTTACGTTTGGCTGTGTGCATTATTTTTTATATGTATTTGTGACAATTATGTGTGTGGTGAGTCTTACTGGGTGTGCGGTGAGTCTTCTTCAGTAGGCGTCTACAAGAATAACGTAACGTGTCATAAGTGTTCCATCAGAGAAAAACGAGAGAACATTACTTGTCCCTTCATTGTGTCTCTGTACTTTGTTTTATTATAAGTACGGCCGTATGGTTGTGCGTGGCGAATAGGCGAAAGGAGAATGTATTTTGAGACATCCACTCTAAAAAATGTGTATTAATATTTTTGGAAGAATTGTGATTATGTACTTTTTCTAGCATTCCTGGAGTGATGTGTAGAAGTGTAAACTGCGTTTTGTGTATGTTTTGGGTTGTGTACATAATGTCTATGTACATAATATGATATACACAGTTTTTGTTGTTTTCTTTGCACTTTTAATAGTACTCTGTTTTTGAGTTTTGCATAAAATTGCAGTAATGTTTTGGGCTTTTGTTTTTGTGTGATTTTTTTAATTTTTATGAAATAACACTTTTTTGTTTCATTTTAAAGAAGAGATATTTTATGATTATTGTTGTCATGATTATTTATTTTATTACTAATTAGTAATGTTGTTATTGACCTGTTTGCATATATTTCTGGCGCTGAAAGGAAAATGCAATTCTTGATTAAACAATACACCCTGTTAATAAAAAATCACACCGATTTTCACTACCAGTAAATAATTTAAGCATTTACTGGTTATTTCCATCAAAATGCAGGGTCAGTATATTACTTTTTGAATGCTGCTTAAGCACAGGACTATGGTACACTATTATGGACAAGTTCTTATACCCTATCTATTACCACTTTAAGAAGTACAAGTTCCTATACCCTATCTATTACCTCTTTAAGAAGTACAAGTTCTTATACCCTATATATTACCTCTTTAAGAAGTACAAGTTCTTACACCCTATCTATTACCTCTTTAAGAAGTACAAGTTCTTATACCTAGGCCCTATCTATTACCTCTTTAAGAAGTACAAGTTCCTATACCCTATATATTACCACTTTAAGAAGTACAAGTTCCTATACCCTATATATTACCACTTTAAGAAGTACAAGTTCTTATACCCTATATATTACCTCTTTAAGAAGTACAAGTTCTTATACCCTATATATTACCTCTTTAAGAAGTACAAGTTCTTATACCCTATATATTACCTCTTTAAGAAGTACAAGTTCTTATACCCTATCTATTACCACTTTAAGAAGTACAAGTTCCTATACCCTATCAATTATATCTGTCCATGACTTTTAAGAGGATGGAACGTATTCCAACATGAACGAAAACTTCAATTTTTGAAAATTGTTATATTCTTCTTCTTGTGATTAGTATTGGAACAAACTGAACATTATTATTATTATTATTATTATTATTATTATTATTTCCCGTTGGAGCTGACAAAGTTTCTGGTGATTGAATAAAATAAAAGAATAAACTTCATAGAAATGTCTTTTGCTTGTGCTTAATGTTTTCAAAGATGTATTGTGACAGAGCCAAAAATTGTGTGTGTGTATGCATATGTGTGTGTGTGTGTGTGTGTCACTAGATCTATGTGCATATGTCTATGTGTGTGTTTGTATTTTCTTTCTTTTTAAAAAAAAATCAAATCCTACAGATCCACACTAGTAGGTTTTATTTTATGTTTACTTTCTTTCCTTCTATCTCAGCTTTCTAATTTCCTGTCTTCTTTCTACCCCCCAAAGTGCAGCAGAATCTTCAACCTGATGAAGTCGGCTGCCTGAGGCGAAGAAGAAGTATTGATGTCCTGCACTTCTATTCTAAACTCTCTCTCTCTCTCTCTCTCTCTCTCTCTCTCTCCCTCTCTCTCACTCCCATTTCTCTCTTCCTCTCGACTCTTCTCTCTCTGTCTGCAATTACTGTTCTTTCTTATGTCTTCGTCAATGTTTTATTATTCTTGACAATTTCATTCACAATTCATTCACGTGTGCCCATGCTGCGTGCACATTTGAAAACATGCGATGCATTTTTAAAAGGCTTTTAATATTAAATCACGCGCGCCTACGCTTGCGCATACACACATCTTCAAGACAAAAGCTTGTGCGCATATATATATGCAAGCACATACATACACGCGCACACAGAGAGGAGCATAGGCCTCTCCACATGCATACAGACGCAAACATAGGTGAAGACGGGGTAACAAAAAAACATGGGCGGGTAAGAAGCCCATGCCAATTATCTCATGAAATAAAGAAAATGTCGGTCAAATTTGCCCATGAGGCGAATGCTAGACATTAACACTCGTCTCATGGACAAAACGTGACTGAAATTTGCTTCATTTCATGAGATAATTGGCATGGGCTTCTTACCCGCCCATGTTTTTTTTTAACCCCGTATTCACCTATTCATAGAGATTAAAATATAGCAGTAGTTTAACAATAGTATACATTGTACACCACTGTCCATTGTCAAACGCGTGGACAGTGGCGTACAACGTACTGTGAAACTTTAATCAAGTGACCTTTGTCACAGCTTCATTATAATAGACGATTTTCTGAGAGAAAAAATAGGGGAGAGCACTTCGTGAAAATTAGAGTTCATTACCTTGACTTACTTGGTCAAAACCATAGCAACAATGGCGGCATGGCGTCGAAGCTTGAAACCCCAGGACTGATGCGAGTCAGCGACTTGCAAACTTTGTTCTTTTTAAATGAGGGGCGGCCAGTGGCCACAAACTGATGGAACTTGCAAAATGTGACGTAAAAATATAAATCACATCAAATTTAGAATGACGCACGGTGTGCTAAGTGATGTAAGTCTACTCAAACACACGAGGCGAGAGCTGGGGATCTACCTGATGGTAGAGTAGCTTCCCCTGTTTGACCGATTGAATTGGGCAAGATCACTCCCACACACCATGAAATTACTCCCCTTAATTATTTCCGAACAATTCCTGTTTGGCTGATCGAATTTCGCTCTGAGAAAGGTCAGTCAAGCGTAATGCCCTATCTGGTTGTCGGTTATAATAATTTGCGTATGAATGAATGAAATTTGGTGTTTAACGTCCTCTCGACCCGGGAAGGCACATATGGGACATAAATAATTTGCGTAGGCGCGAAAATGGTGTTTTACGTCCTCTTGGTCTTAATCAGACACATATGGGACATTTGTAAATACAAATATGGTGGGAACAATACTGGAGGCAATGCCCGGAGGCAGTACAAAACCAGTAAAGTCCCGATTTTTTTTATTAATACAGATAGCTGTGGCGGTGACCACGCCTCGGTTAAACCTCATCGGCTATGGCACCGCCACAAGTAGTGTAAGATACAATTACATGATTTGCGTAAAAGTTAATCTTTGCTTTTGTATGAAGAAGAATTAGTAACCCCTTCAGCGCCAAAAGCATTTATTAAATTTGCCTTATTATTTATCACAAGCTACATTGTGGAGTTACCACAAGAAGTAAACTGACCCTTACAAATGATGCTTTGTTTGTCTCACTTTGCCTCTGATCCACGCATTGCTAGATGATTGGTATCGTAATCAAACTTTGGTGGAGGGGAGTTAATTAGAAAGAGAGTTTCCTCCCTTTGTTCAATTTCGTTACTTATTTGTGTTTAATGAGTCACAAAATATTTTGATACTGTTTACAGAGTAATAAACTTTTGCCTTGAAGATACCCTTACTGCATTAGACTATTCCTTTCAATTAGAAAGCACTGACTGTAGGCGAACCTCCACTAAGAGAGACAAAGGTAAAGAAAACAAGGATGTTGTTTTTTATCAAAGAGAAGCCTACATATCCTTGGTTTTTTCTTCTTTTTCTTCTTCTTCTTCGCCTTAGGCAGCCAAATTCATCACATTACTATCTTTGACTACTCAGGAATATGTGGCGGTACCATAGCCGATGAGGTTTAACCGAGGCGTGGTTACTGCTACACTTATCTGTATTGTAAAAAATTGGGACTTTACTGGTGTTGCACTGCCTCCGGGCATTGCATCCAGTATCGTTCCCACTACTCTTGTATCTACAAATGTCCCATATGTGTCTGTTCCAGACCGAGAGGACATAAAACACCATTTTTCGGTTTCGGTTTCGCCAAATTCATCACGTTGAAGATTCTGCTGCACTTTAGGGGGTAGTACGAAAAAGAAAGAGAATACGTTCAGCAAAGATAGGGTAGAAAGTGAACTGATGAGATATTATGGGGAAAAGATAGAGCCCAAGATAGTCAGGAATAATTTAAGTGTTTTTTGATACTGCGTTTGCTATGTAGGGGAAGACGGGGTAAAAA
Source organism: Phymorhynchus buccinoides (assembly GCA_017654935.2). Taxonomy (NCBI): domain Eukaryota; kingdom Metazoa; phylum Mollusca; class Gastropoda; order Neogastropoda; family Raphitomidae; genus Phymorhynchus; species Phymorhynchus buccinoides. Next base: position 20,428,507 of record CM065696.1, read on the forward strand.
GCGCATGGGCGGGTAAGAAGCCCACCCCAATTATCTCATGAAATGAAGCAAATTTCAGTCTTATTTTGCCCATGAGACGAGCGTTAATGTTTAGCATTCGTCTCATGGGCAAATTTGACTGAAATTTTCTTTATTTCATGAGATAATTGGGGTGGGCTTCTTACCCGCCCATGCGCTTTTTACCCCGTCTTCCCCTAGAAGGATTTTGTTTTATACATGTTATTGCTATGGAAAATCGGGACTTTCCTTGGTGTTGCACTGCCTTCGGGCATTGCCTCCAGGATCGTTCACACCATCTTTATCTCTATGAATGTCCCATATGTGTCTGTTCCAGACCGGAGGACGTTAAATGAATTTTCATTCATTCTATGTAGAAGGATAATGATTTTATGACATAGGAGTTTAAAACTTTAAGGAAATCAATCAAATATTGAAGATTTGATTTTTTTAAAATTTGATTGAGTTGAAACTTAAGAAGTGGAAGGGGGGAAGCAAGATATCTTTTAGTTGACCTGTACACCCATAAGAGAAATAAGGAACAGTTTGTATGGTCTGAAGCAAGAGTCAGCCATTGTTTATTCAGACTGATAATATTTTCTTACGACCGTTTTCGCTGTGCTATGCCCTGCATGTTTTCCCCATGAGGAAACTGCCGCATTAAAACGGGCAATTTATTGGAGACACATCCTTGGGTATTTAACCGAGTTTTCTATCAAATTAAAGCAATTCCATGGAATTCTGATCGCTTCTCGGCCTTTTGGTTAAGACATTGATTCAGGAACATAAATTTTTGTTTATACCCTGGTTGGTTTGTTCAGCCCGTCGTACATGGCGAAAGCCGATACGCGACGTTAAACTGAACTTCCATCCAAATTAAAGCATCTGTATCGTTAAAAAAAATTCCGGACTTTCCTGGAGTTGCACTGCCTCCGGGCATTGCCTCCAGGATCGTTCCCGCCATCTTTATATCTACTAATGTCCCATATGTGTCTGTTTCAGACCTGAGGACGTTAAACGGATTAAGCCCTTAGGCCTACTGGTAATATTTTCTTACGACCGTTTTCGCTCTGTTATGCACAGCATGTTTTCCTCATGGGGAAACTGCCGTATTAAAACAGGCAATATTTTATTGGAGGCACATCCTTGTGCATTTAACCGAGTTTTCTGTCAATTTAAAGCCCTCAATTATTGTCGAATTTTAAATTAAGACACTATCTGTCCAAACGAAGTTCCGTCTAATCAGATTATGCGAGAGCTCCCGGATCAATGGTCGGTGTGGTTTATTTGCAACACCCCGCTGGAATAATCTCAGTCAAACTAATCCTGTTGGCTAGCGGTCAGATAAGGGCATGATGCGGTTTCTGATCACATTTTAATACTCTGATCATGTTTATGCTGTACTATTCGTTAAAGACCCACCAGGTCCGTGAGTGAAAATCACGGGTTTCACGTGTTTCCCTTTCTCGCTGGTAAGAAATCTTATTTTGACCAAGTGTGGCTCCCATACAAATTTCATCGTGCACGACTAAAACGAGACATCACTTTAAAGAGCAGCCTCGATCGTATAATGAGGAAAGTCTGTAGGTGGGCCACACCGACCCAGAAAAAAACAAGGGACTTAATCCAGCCGTTGTTGCTGAGTGGGGGTTTTACGTCCTCATGGCGGAAAGCCCTTAGGGACAAGTTGTTCTGGTGTTGGGTCGATGTAAAATAATCCATCCGGGTCAGTGGGTCTTTAAATACTAGGCTTAGCATACATGTAGGGGAAGACGGGGTAAAAAGCGCATGGGCGGGTAAGAAGCCCACCCCAATTATCTCATGCAATAAAGAAAATTTCAGTCAAATTTGCCCATGAGACGAATGCTAGACATTAACGCTCGTCTCATGGGCAAAATGAGACTGAAATTTGCTTCATTTCATGAGATAATTGGGGTGGGCTTCTTACCCGCCCATGCGCTTTTTACCCCGTCTTCCCTACCACTCGTTGAGATTAGCCTGTGTTAAGTGCCAACAGTAAATTAATGAGAGGTGTACAGCAAACGATTCTCAACAGTATAACTGGAATACATTGGCACAGCTCAGTCTTTTGTGGAAGACTATGAGTCTCAAACTAGGGGGCTTTTTTGCACTGGCTCTGGTGCTGCAGCCGAAGGGATGGGTTGGCCTTTGGGGGCCTCAAGTTCCCCCAACGCCGTCTGTCCTCAAATCCCTTTGGTCGAAAGAGTGGGGATGCACCCTGGGCGACGTTTCTCCACTGTAAGCGAATTCAGACCAGCCCGCTGGAATAGCAGCTGCCCCTCTCTGCTATCTGGCTGTCATGGTCAGAAGCAATATACTGGCATACATACCTACATACACACAGGCATACATACATACATACATACATGCATACATGCATACATACATACATACATACATGCATACATACATACAGGCATACATACACACAGGCATACATACATACATACATGCATACATGCATACATACATACATACATACATACATACATACATACATACATACATACATACATACATACATGCATACATGCATACATACATACATACATACATACATACATACATACATACATACATACATACATACATACATGCATACATACATACATACATACATACATACATACATACATACATACATACATACATACATACATACATACATACATACATACATACATACATACATACATACATACATACATACATACATACATACATACATACATACATACATACATACATACATACATACATACATACATACATACATACATACATACATACATACATACATACATACCTACAGGCTTAATGTTTCAGTGATTAATTTATAAATCCTCGGTGCTTAATAAGGCCAATCAAAGGAGACGATAGCTTACACAGATTCTGTATTGTACATCCCGGATAATAAGCAGGCCCAACCTCAGTCTGCACTTTACCTTTTGTTCCCTCCCTCTTCCTGAATCATCCACCCCCTCCCCTCTACAAAATAGGCCTCCCACCCCCTCCCCTCTACAAAATAGGCCTCCCACCCCCTCCCCTCTACAAAATAGGCCTACTATAGTGACTAGCATTGATAGTTATGATACAACTTCCAGAGCAATAGGCTTTCAGAAGAATGGACAGAAAACCAATAGAATAGAATAATTAAAGTAGGTTATAGGATTATCAAGGGCGGGTCAGTTAGTCTAGGAGGGAGCTACCGAACGGTTTGGTTGGGGGGGGGGGGGGGGTCTATGAGCGAATTTGAATGTAAAAAGAAGCAAAGAAGGTCTCTCCTGGGAAGAATAAATTAAATATATTTCTATAGCATGGAGTTACATATTAAAGCAGGCCTACATCACCTCAAAGGTGTCGGCATGGATTTCTCCCTCCTTTTTTTGTAAAGGGGGTGTCCCCCACCCCCCACCCCCAGGGGGCGAATTTGAATGTAAAAGATGCAAAGAAGATATCTCCTGGGAAGAATTTAACAAGCTAAATATATAGTTTAAGCAGGCCTACGTCACCTCAAAGGTGTCGGCATGGATTTCTCCCTCCTTTTTTAAAGGGGGTGTCCGAATCTCCTACCCCCCCCCCCCCCCCACACACACACACACACACACATACACCCCTCAATTTCATTCTGATCATGTAAATGAAATGGAAAGCCCATTGACGTTGAAGCAAAACCGTGTCCAATACGTGGTGCCTCTGCTGACATTATGATGTCGGGATAAATAATGCATGTAGGTCTCTTCTGTTGGTTCAGGTCAGCGGCCTTTACTGCTGGGCAGTTCACCAACTGTTGACCCCACTGCACGCCGGACATCATAATGACTGTCCGCTCTGAGCGGGATACAGCTTGGTGAGCCTATCAACGAAATAGCATGCATTATTTAAAGGTGGACCATGACGGGTGAGTTTTCGCAAGAAGAAACAAGTCGAGATCACCAGAAACACAGCCTTTTCAAGGATCGGAACACTCACTTTGCTTTGGTTTCATATAAACTAGCGCAACGCCGAGTCCCAGTAACGCCTAGTAACGGTAACGCCAAGTACTGGTAACGCTGAGTACAGCAAATTTGAAGCGATTGGGTTAAGAAACGGCGGAGTCGCATAGCGCGCGAGTTTCTGAACCGATTCGCTTCCGAGTTGGTACACGGATAGTCCCCGTCCCCGGTGATCTTCCTGCCAAATTCGAAGGCAATCGGTCCAGAAACACCGGAGATACGGGCGCCGAGAGGCCGGCGGATGCGCGTTTCGCGCATTTGCCGAACCGCGCAAATGACACGGCCGCCTCGGTTGCCGTTGCCATCGCCCCGTTAGGGCTCACAGCAAATTTGAAGCGATTCGGTCGAAAAACGGCGGAGTTATAAGGCCCGTTTCGTGTTTCAGACACACACACACACACACACACACACACACACACACACACACACACACACACACACACACACACACACACACACACACACACACACACACACACACACACACACACACACACACACACACACACACACACACACACACACACACACGGACAGTTGGCTTATTACTATATGATGATTAAACCGGGCTGTCAAAGTGGCGATTCCTCCTTGGCCAAGATGGGGTGGGTGGAGGTCCCTCATTGTGGTTGAAGCGTTTTCTCTTTTTTTGTAGTGCAGCCAACAACAAAAATTGGAGCCATTTCTTTTGTTGTGAGCGAAACTCCTTTAGATAAACTGTATACAATTTAAAAAAAAATTAAATTAAAAGGCTTGTATTGCGAAAATGTCGTGCAAACGATTTGGCGGCCATTAGAACAGAGACAGCACGCGCCTTTTCTTTGGGTGAAATAATTTGACTTCCAGCACCTCCGCGAAGGAGGAATCGCCGATTTGACGGTTTGATTTATAGGAAACCAGAGCAAAGGGAGTGTTGCAATCTCTGTAAAGGGTGATTTCCTGGTGATTTCGACGTGTTTCTTACAAAAACTCATCCGTCAGGGTGCCCCTTTAAGTGAGTTATGCAAATGGCAGAGGGGGACGGGGTTATGTGACGGGTGTATGTGGATAGTACAAGCTCCACACGTTAAAGATACACTGACCCACCACGATTAAGTCCCTTGTTGTTTTTCGAGGTAGCTGTGACCCACATACAAATGCCCCCAACTTGAAATTGAGGCTGCTCTTTAAAATGATGTTTCGCCGCCGCAATTTGGGGGCATTTGTATGGGAGTCAATCCTGGTCAAAACAAAGATTTCTTACCAGCTATAAGAGTGAAAACACGTGAAACCCGTGATTTTGACACGTGATCTGGTGGGTCTTTAACACAACCACAATTTTAGCAGACATCCGGGCTAACGTCCGTCGCATATCTTAGAAGACATCACATATTATTACATAATAATATGTTATTGCACCGGTAGACATTAAAAGGAATGCAAAACTGAAAATACATTTTTTTCCCAAAGAAGCTAGTTTAATTAAAAGTAATTAAATCACGACAGTTGGTGTTAATTGGGACTTGTCCACATATGATTATTAGCCCAATAACTGTGGGGACTGAATTAGGTCACAAATAATACAAACACATAGCCCATAGACCCGTATCCGTAGCCGCTACCAAAATGTCGGTTACACTTTATGTTAGGCATTGGTGTGTGTGTTTTGCTTCTCCGTCTCTCTCTCTCTCTCTCTCTCTCTCTCTCTCTCTCTCTCTCTCTCTCTCTCTCTCTCTCTCTCTCTCTCTCTCTCTCTCTCTCTCTCTCTCTCTCTCTCTCTCTCTCTCTCTCTCTCTCTCTCTCTCTCTCTCTCTCTCTCTCTCTCTCTCTCTCTCTCTCTCCCCAGTAACATCTGTTTCAGCTGCCAAGGTTATTTTTGCTTTTTATTGTGCACGCTTGTCATTCCATAAGCATTATAATTATCCTGCATCAGACTAGTATATTTACTCAAACAGCCCTCCGCCACCATTTCTCTCTCTCTCTCTCTCTCTCTCTCTCTCTCTCTCTCTCTCTCTCTCTCTCTCTCTCTCTCTCTCTCTCTCTCTGGCTAAGTACTGTGTGTGTGTGTGTGTGTGTGTGTGTGTGTGTGTGTGTGTGTGTGTGTGTGTGTGTGTGTGCGTGCGCGTGTGCGTGCGTGTGTGCGTGCGTGTGCGCGCGTGCGCGCGCGCGTATATGTGTGTGTGCCCACAAGCATGTGCATAGGCCTATGTGCGCGCACATGCGCGTGCGCGCGCGTGTTGTGTGTGTGTGTCCGTTTTCTGCTCTCAATATTTCTGCTCGGCTTTATTCTCGTATGACTGTTACTTTTATCAAGCTTCTGAATCGATTGACCCAGTACTGTAGGCCTGCAACATGTCACCTAGTTAGTACGCCTAAAAACGGATGCTGATTCAACAAGAGCCACCATTGACCCAACGCAACAACAGCCATGGGGTCACACCCACTTCTTCTTCTTCTTCTTCTGCGTTCCCAGGCCATATGGCCATAAAGTAAGGTACATTATGTGTCCGGTTTTCAGTTTTCACTGGTCTCCCCGCTGCGTACAGCCGACACATTCCGAATTCGGAGGAGCTCAAAGGAGCAAAAATTATTTGGAAGATTTTTTGGAAAAAGGGCAGGAGAATGGGGCCAATAAGTCAGAAATATAGTAGATGATAGAAAGCAAAGGGAAAAGGCAGAGTCAAAGAGAGTGGCAGATTAGAGGAAGCTACAAGCACAGAACTTCCAGAAGGTGGGGGAACTATTTTACGAAAGACCCCCCGGTATCCCCACGGGGAGGTCACACCCACTAATCGGTTCTTTCTGTTCTGGAGTAGTCAAGTTCACAGGGATGGGAATTGTCCGCCACACAGCGATTATTGCGATTTATACACATCTCTATTGTTACAAATTCGGGACTTTCCTGGTGTTGCACTGCCTCCGGGCATTGCCTCCAGGATCGTTCCCACCGTCTTTATATCTAGGCCTACTAATGTCCCATATGTGTCTGTTTCAGACCGGAGGACGTTAACCCTTTCACCGCCAAAAAAGTCCATTAAATTTACCTCGATAGAGAACAAAATCCATCTGCAGTATTGGGGATTCTTTTGTGACACACAATATAAAATAAGGTCTATCCTTACTTCTCAAAATTAAGACAATAGGGTCTTTGGATAATAGACCCCAATTTGATGCCTTTTAGTGACATAGGTGTTAAATCACTGTGGTGCTAAAATGCGACTTTGGCGGTGAAAGGGTTAAACAGATTTTTCTTCTTCTTCTTCCGCCAAACAGCAAATTTCCGCCAAAATGACTGCTTTTCCGCCGAAAAAAAGTCTGTTCGCCGAAAAAAATAACTTTTTTTAATTTATTTAGTCATTCTAATGCTGTTTTGGGGCTTCAATTGCCAAAAAAGAAAAGCTTCAGCATTACCCCCTGGACCCCTACTAGGGGGCTTCTGAGCCCCTAGACCCCCGCTTTTCAGCTGCTTTTTTTTTACTTTTCCAATTCCCATGCTTGCAAGAAGCGCAGAGTTCAATCTGCGCGACTTTTCCCAACTAGGTTATAAATACAATTTGCGCGAACACGAAGAATTCAATTTGCGCGACTGTCTCTTAGATACAAAACGAATTGTTCAGAAACAGCAGTTAAGTAGGCTATAGCGATTTTCAACACACACACACACACACACACACACACACACACACACACACGCGCGCGCGCGCGCACACACACAAGGGTTAGGATTAGGATTAAAATAGGGCTAAACGTAAGGAATAGGGTTAGGTTAGGAAAGGGGTTCGGGTTAGGGTAAGGAATAGGGGGTTATGGTTATAACACACACACACACATATACACACGTACACGCACGCACGCACACACACGCGCACACGCACACGCACACGCGCACGCGCACACGCACACACGCACGCACGCACGCAGAGAGAGAGAGAGAGAGAGAGAGAGAGAGAGAGAGAGAGAGAGGCTTTTACTATGATGCTACCGTACACTCAGAAACATCGAAAAATCGAAAACGGATTATATACACCATGAAAGTCGCGAAAGTCAAGGTCATTTAGAAACGGTGCCTCTCAAATGCGCCTATCTTAATCACACCTATGCTCAAATGCGTCCGCACCCGTTGTTGTCATCAATTGCGCCCGTTGAAATGGTTGATATGATTCATGAGATTGCATATAAATTTGATATTGTTGTTTTACAAGACAAAACTGACATTCCTTATGAAGATACAGGAAACCCCTTGTTGTCACCAATTGCGCCCGTTGAAATGGTTGATATGATTCATGAGAAAAGTAGTAGTCACATTGAAATGTTGCATGAATTGATAATGTTGTTTTAGAAGACAAAGCTGACATTCCTTATCATGAAGATACAGAAAACAGATTTCAAAACAGCTTTTCTAGTTTCGATTGTATAGTCATCTGAAGTTTAATTTCTAAAAGAAAAGAGTTTTTTTAAAAATGGCGTTAATCAGGCGCAATTGATGCACATACCCGGATAGGCGTTATTGAGTAACGGGAGCAACTCAGTGGTACCCTTTGTTGAAGTAGTAGGTTCACTTGAGGTTGAACAGAAAACCTGATCGAAAACAATAGTTTGGTGCACAAAGCAAAGGAAGGGAGGAGTTTGGGGGGAGGACGTGGGGGAGGGGGGGGGGGTTGTTGGTATAGCAGGGCACGATGGGGTCAGGGGGAGGAGAGGAGGAGGAGGAAGTGGTGGTGGTGGTGTGTGTGTGTGCGGGGGTGAGGGGTGGGGGGGGGGGGGGAGTGTCGCTAGTTCGTATAGTAGACCTACATGATTGATCGATTATAGGGACCACCCTACAGATCACCACCCTGGACAGATTTATTCCGTCTGAGACCTTGTGTTGGCGCCTCTCTCTCTCTCTCTCCTCCCCCTCTCTCTCTCTCTCTCTCTCTCTCTCTCTCTCTCTCTCTCTCTCTCTCTCTCTCTCTCTCTCTCTCTCTCTCTCTCTCTCTCTCTCTCTCTCTCTCTCTCTCTCTCTCTCTCTCTCTCTCTCTCTCTCTCTCTCTCTCTTCTCTCCTCTCACTTCCTCTCTCTCTCTCTCTCTCTCTCCTCTCTCTCTCTCTCTCTCTCTCTCTCTCTCTCTCTCTCCATCCCTCTCTCTCTCTCCTCTCTCTCTCTCTCTATTCTCTCCTCTCTCTCTACCCTTCTCTCTCTCTCTCTCTCTCTCTCTCTCTCTCTCTCTCTCTCTCTCTCTCTCTCTCTCTCTCTCTCTCTCTCTCTTGGATATTACTGTTTATTATCATTATTATTATTATTATATAACTATTACTTTTGTTTGTTATTATTCCTGTCGTCGTTCTTGATGATGTTATTGATATTGCTGTTTTTTCGTTCATATATTTAATTGTCTATTTTACTCGTTGATTATTTTCATTTGTTTGAGGGCCTGATGAAAAGAAGTATTGTTATGCTTATTCAGTTCATCCTCATTAAGCATTTCAAGTTCAAAACTTGTTTTGTCTCTCTTTTGTCTCTCTCTCTCTCTCTCTCTCTCTCTCTCTCTCTCTCTCATCTCTCCTCCTCCTCCTCTCTCTCTCTACTCTTCCCTCTCTCCTTCCCTCTAAATAATCTCTCTCTCTCTCTCTCTCTATATCATCTCTCTCTCTCTCTCTCTCTCTCTCTCTCTCCTCTCTCTCTCTCTCTTTCACCGATACTTTACTTTAGACCTTGTGTGTGTGTATGTGTGTGTGTGTGTGTGTGGGGGGGGGGGGTCTGTCTGTCTGTCTGCGTGTGTCTCTGTGTATATATAATATATATGTATATACTGATGTGTGTGTGTGTGTGTGTGTGTGTGTGTGTGTGTGTGTGTGTGTGTGTGTGTGTCTGTGTGTGTGTGTGTCTGTGTGTGTGTGTGTGTGTGTGGGTGTGTCTGTCTGTCTGTGTGTGTGTCTGTCTGTCTGTGTGTGTGTCGTGTGTGTGTCTGTGTCTGTATTGTGTCTGTCTGCCTGTCTAGGTCTGTCCGTCTGTGTGTGTGCGTGTTTTCTACGTGAGCTTTTGTCTATATATTCAAATGACAAGAGATAATATTAAGAGACGGACTATACAAAGAAAAGCTGACAGAAAGAATAGCATTAAAGACTCGGACTACACAAAGACTGGCAGACAGATAGAGACGGACAGAGAGAGAGAGAGAGAGAGAGAGAGAGAGAGAGAGAGAGAGAGAGAGAGAGAGAGAGAGAGAGAGAGAGAGAGAGAGAGAGAGACAGACAGACACAGACAGACAGACAGACAGACAGACAGACAGACAGACAGAGACACAGAGAGAGACAGAGAGATGGTCTGATGTCTGTCAATGTAATGTGACTAGAAACTCTACATGAGTTCACTGGGTTTGGTTGTTTTTAAAAAAAATCCCAAACAGAGACAGAGTGACAAATCATTGTACATTTGACAGACACAGGCATAGACAGGGGTGGACAAAGAGAAAGACAGAGTGAGACAGACAAAATAATACAGACAGACGGATGAATGAGACAGACGATCCAACATGACACACCAGCAAACGTAAAAGACCGTGGCAGAAGCAGACTGACAAACACAGACGAAGCGAGAGAGGCACAAATGGGCAAACAGACGATCATAATGCAGTTAGACAATAAACAGACGGATTCACACAGTAATCACGTTTGTATAGGTCGTATGCCCCTCAGTTCTACCTCAGTGTCAGTACAGTGTACAATGGTTGTCACTACAAACAATCACCTCGACCGA
>CM065696.1:20444236-20447678 GCA_017654935.2 Phymorhynchus buccinoides
GTTCGCGTCTGTGGGCTTCACGTGAAGATCCGTGACCAGTCTGCCATCCACGATGCTGATGCTGACGTTCAGGTAAGGGATGTTGGTTCTGCCGTAGTTCCAGGTGAATTTGATTGTCTGTTGTTGTTGGTTTAGCTAGTTTAGGAACTGTCGCAGGTTCTCCTCACCCAGTGTCCACAGCAACAGGATGTCGTCGATGTAGCGCCGCCAGTTCTCTTGCTGTATCTGCCATGCTGATGTGGACAGTAGCTGCTTTTCCAACCTCCCCATGAATAGGTTTGCAATTGTTGGTGCCATGGACCTGCTTGTACCTGGAACACACACACACACACACACCACACACACACACACACACACACACACACACACACACACACACACACACACACACACAGAGAGAGAGAGAGAGAGAGAGAGAGAGAGAGAGAGAGAGAGAGAGAGAGAGAGAGAGAGAGAGAGAGAGAGAGAGAGAGAGAGAGAGAGGAGAGAGAAGATAGAGAGAGAGAGAGAGAACAGCCCAGAGGCTTGCTTTATACTGAACATTCTCTGCCTTTGTCTCGTGCCCTGCCATGCGAACGCCACCTACTTGAGATTATCGCCCCTGCCTCAGTGTCATGAAGTAGTAGTATAAATTATAGTCACAGAAAAGTATTTGCCCCTGACTCGCCGCTAGGTGGCATGAGCAGTTCGGGCTTAAATTATCGCCCTTTCGTGTCGGCAAGAAGTAGTATAAAGCCCCACTGCTTGCTTTGACAACAAAGATTAAGAATGATTTGGTTAAATCTCACAGATCTAGTAACGTTACTGGTAGGCTATATATGATCTGTATGTCTGCCTTTCTTCTTTTTCTTCTTCTTCTTCTTCTTCTTCTTCTTAATCGGCCGCCTTCATCTGGTTGAAGATTTTTCGGATGTACGGCGAGACGAAGAGGTGGTCGACATACGCACAACGAGGCCACAGCAGAAAATAAATAATAATTTATCAATAAATCAGCAGAGAAGAGAGAGAGAGAGAGAGAGAGAGAGAGAGAGAGAGAGAGAGAGAGAGAGAGAGAGAGAGAGAGGGGGGGGGGGGGGGGGGGGGGAGGGGGGAGAAATGGAGAGAGAGAGAGAGAGAGAGAGAGAGAGAGAGAGAGAGAGAGAGAGAGAGAGAGAGAGAGAGAGAGACGGTCTGATGTCTGTCAATGTAATGTAACTAGAAACTCTACATGAGTTGACTGGGTTTTGGGTTTTTTTATCCAAAGATCGAGAAGTGAAGTGGGAGGGGGGTGGGGCGGGTAAGGGTGTTAGTAATACCGAGGAGGAAGGAGGGGGGGGGCGTGAATGATACAATGGAGGACTTTAGGACTTGGGATTCGTGGAGGATGGAAGTCTAGACTTTGGTGGCAAAGTAGTGGTTTAGACACACCCCCCCCCCCCCCCCCCCCCCCCCCCCCCCCCCCACACACACACACACACACAACACACCATCAAATTTTCGTCTTGAAAATATCGTTCTGGTTTCTGAGTGGGTGTCTTTTGCCGGTGGGCTCTGCAGTCATAACAAGCGCGGATTCGCAATCGTTTGTGGCGTGCGACAATTGAAAACGAAACATCATTTTAAAGAGCAGCCTCAATTTGAAGTGCAGCCTCGATTTGAAGCGCGACAATTTTGTAGCCTCGATTTGAAGTGCGACAATTTTGGACCGACCGACAGACCGACAAAGTGAGTTATATGTTTGTGGCTTGGACTGGTACACCCATGGGGACATTTTGCAAGGACTCCTTTGTATCATATCCGGCGATGGTCACCAAGCCGGGAGTAGCTATGTGCCTTGTATACTTCATGGAATGTCTCTATGTGCCTGCTCCCCAGTAACACAACACGGACTTCCAAGGCTGGGGCAGGGCTGCTCTCGCGTTGATAGGACGGGCGTGGCTGGTGCATCTCTGGGTCCCATCAGCACCTTCGGGTGTTTCTATTTCATTCATTCTACCGCTCTCGGGGAAGGGATAGGGTTAGGATCAGCGTAGGATTATTGTAATGAAACTGAAATAACCAGATTTTGAGAGTGAGAATCGTGAACATGACTTTTGGTATATTGTTTGTGTAAAGGTATCTACTATCAATACGAAGAATGAAATAGTGAGGCCAAAAGAGGAGATAACGAAATTGAACAAAAGGGTGAATACTCTCTTTCTAATCAACTCCCCTCCCTACACCAAAGTTGATTACGATGCCAATCACCTAGCAGCGCGTGGGTCAGAACCAAAGTGAGACAAACAAACAAAGCATCATTCTCAAAAAGGAATGTGCCAAGTTCGCCTTTATGATGACCCTCCACCCACACAGTACACATCAACAATGGTGGAGAGGACAACATACAAACAAATCAACATCTATCCAAGAGTGGAATACGTTTTGGAAACACTCCATCGGCCTGTAGGCCTACATGATAGCCAAATGAATCACATACATTTCTTAGTGTTTAGTAGCCCCCGTGGGGATACCGGGGGGTCTTTTGTATAAACAGTTCCCCCACCTTCTGGAAGTTCTGTGCTTGTAACTTCCTCTAATCTGTCACTCTCTTTGACTCTGCCTTTTCCCTTTACTTACTGTCATCTGCTATCTTTCTGCCTTACCGGTCCATTCTCCTGCCTTTTTTCACGAAACGCTTTAAAAAAACATTTCCTCCAGCCGAAGTCGGACTTGCTGGGCCTAACCATTTCTTAGCTAGGCGCATAACGGCAGCATGACGCATCTGCGCTCATAATTGACAGGAAACTGTTTGAGCGATCAAAGAAGAAGAAGAAGAAGAAGTGGTTAGTAGTAGGGCCTATTGTTTCAATGACTAGCATTTCGATCTATTCTTATTCTACGTGACTTTTTTTCTTCTTACTTTTGTTCATTTTTGTGTGTGTGTGCATTATTGTTAGTCCCTCTGTCTATCTTCAGGTGTTATCTGTCCCAGTGACTGTCTCAGTACGGAAACATACCATTGTTCCCACACACCGCTAGTCCCACGTTACTGTACTTTTACATCCATGACATGACTACAACTCTCTCTCCTCTCTCTCTCTCTCTCTCTCTCTCTCTCTCTCTCTCTCTCTCTCTCTCTCTCTCTCTCTCTCTCTCTCTCTCTCTCTCTCAGGGCTGGGTGGAAAAAAGCATGTAACTTGCTTATCTCATGTTCCCTGGTTAAATAAAATTTCGTTTTCGTTTTCGTTTTCGTTTTCGTTTTTCGTTCTCTCTCTCTCTCTCTCTCTCTCCTCTCTCTCTCTCTCTCTCTCTCTCTCTCTCTCTCTCTCTCTCTCTCTCTCTCTCTCTCTCTCACTCCTCTCTCTCCTCTCTCTCTCTCCTCGTCTCTCGTCTCTCTCTCTCTCCTCTCTCTCTCTCTCTCTCTCTCTCTCTCTCTCTCTCTCTCTGATTGTGACTGTCAAACTCACATAAACGCATGCGAGCA
>CM065696.1:20455678-20458178 GCA_017654935.2 Phymorhynchus buccinoides
ATTAGAGGAAGTTACAAGCACAGAACTTCCAGAAGGTGGGGGAATTATTTATACAAAATACCCCCCGGTATCCCCACGGGGTTTATAAATATCCATTGGCAGGTCCAAGTCTTAATATTGTTGTTGTTGCCTTAAAGACTCCAGGGATCATATCCCAACAGCTGAAGCACTTGAACACTATAAATACAACTGGACTGCACCAGCTAGGGATGAGAACATTACGTGTTTGACCGTTTTTGATTACCCCGCCACCTGGGCAGCCACACTCAGCCACACTCAGCCACACTCAGATCACGTGTTGATAAAATAAAGGATGACATTGAATTAGTAACCCCATTTTCCCTCAAACCCTTTCAATCTTTGTTCTTGTGTTTCTCCACATCCCCCCCCCCCCCACCCCCACACCCCCACACACCCACCCTCCGATCCACCCCTGTCTTTTGGCCACCCCTGGTGCCATCAAACCTATCTCCCGTTCTTTCACCGTGTAGACTTGTCCCTTTTCTGTCGTCCTTCAGAACTGATTTAAACGAAGCTACTTATATTGACGGAGTGAGTGGGATTAGTAAGGGCCGTTAGTGATTGATCCAGCCTACCACCTCAAAAGAGGTTCATGAGGGACCGCTATTCGTTATTTATGGTCTCAACAATACACGTTAACAGTGTTTCTCTTTCCCCATGGCAATTCAGTGATATGCATGTGATCTTATGGCCACTTTCCCCATGGCGACACAGTGATATGCAAGTGATCTTATGGCCACTTTCCCCATGGCGACACAGTGATATGCAAGTGATCTTATGGCCACTTTCCCCATGGCAACACAGTGATATGCAAGTGCTCTTATGGCCACTTTCCCCATGGCAACACAGTGATATGCAAGTGATCTTATGGCCACTTTCCCCATGGCAACACAGTGATATGCAAGTGATCTTATGGCCACTTTCCACATGGCGACACAGTGATCTTATGGCCACTTTCCCCATGGCGACACAGTGGTATGCAAGTGATCTTATGGCCACTTTCCCCATGGCGACACAGTGATATGCAAGTGATCTTATGGCCACTTTCCCCATGGCAACACAGTGATATGCAAGTGATCTTATGGCCACTTTCCCCATGGCAACACAGTGATATGCAAGTGATCTTATGGCCACTTTCCCCCATGGCAACACAGTGATATGCAAGTGATCTTATGGCCACTTTCCCCATGGCAACACAGTGATATGCAAGTGATCTTATGGCCACTTCCCCCATGGCAACACAGTGATATGTAAGTGATCTTATGGCCACTTTCCCCATGGCAACACAGTGATATGCAAGTGATCTTATGGCCACTTTCCTCATGGCGACACAGTAATAATATGCAAGTGATTATGGCCATTTTCCCCATGGCAACACAGTGATATGCAAGTGATCTTATGGCCACTTTCCCCATGGCAACACAGTGATATGCAAGTGATCTTATGGCCACTTTCCACATGGCAACACAGTGATATGCAAGTGATCTTATGGCCACTTTTCCCCATGGCAACACAGTGATATGCAAGTGATCTTATGGCCACTTTCCACATGGCAACACAGTGATATGCAAGTGATCTTATGGCCACTTTCCCCATGGCAACACAGTGATATGGCAAGTGATCTTATGGCCACTTTCCCCATGGCAACACAGTGATATGCAAGTGATCTTATGGCCACTTTCCCCATGGCAACACAGTGATATGCAAGTGATCTTATGGCCACTTTCCCCATGGCGACACAGTAATATGCAAGTGATTATGGCCATTTTCCCCATGGCAACACAGTGATATGCAAGTGATCTTATGGCCACTTTCCACATGGCAACACAGTGATATGCAAGTGATCTTATGGCCACTTTCCACATGGCAACACAGTGATATGCAAGTGATCTTATGGCCACTTTCCCCATGGCAACACAGTGATATGCAAGTGATCTTATGGCCACTTTCCCCATGGCGACACAGTGATATGCAAGTGATCTTATGGCCACTTTCCCCTTGGCAACACAGTAATATGCAAGTGATCTTATGGCCACTTTCCCCATGGCGACACAGTGATATGCAAGTGATTATGGCCACTTTCCCCATGGCAACACAGTGATATGCAAGTGATCTTATGGCCACTTTCCCCATGGCAACACAGTGATATGCAAGTGATCTTATGAGTGGCCATCACTGTGTTGCCATGGAGAAAGAGTGAACAAATTCTCACTTGTATTGAGACTAGAATATTAGTAAGCCCCCACACCCCCCACATATTGCCCGTCTTAGTGAGGTGGCCATGCAAGGTCATACACACAGAACGGGAAACCAGACTGAAGCAAAGAAGACGATGAGCGGTTAAATTAGGCTAATTAATATCTCAGTTACTACCCGACCAGACCCCAGACAAAGTCTGCGACGGGTATTGTTTTATTTTTGTTTTTCTGTCTGTCTGTATGTATGTATGTATGCTTTATGTTTTTTAGAACATAGATCA
>CM065696.1:20468178-20470678 GCA_017654935.2 Phymorhynchus buccinoides
AGTTGACGACGTTAAAATGTACCTATTTGTACACACCTGAAGTCTTGTGTTTCTTTTTAAAGAGCGTTTTTGTATATATTTTTTTTTTTTTTTTTTTTTGTTTTTTTTTTTTTTTTTTTTTTCTTTTTTTTTTTTTTTTTTTTTTAAATTTTCTAATGGAGAGTCTTTTTTCCAGTATCTCCTACTCGGTACAACACAACAGTAATCTCTGCAACAAATGATTTTCTTTCTTTTGTTCCTTACCGATGTATCTGACTGCTTTGATCGCCATGACTTGAAGGCTCACGTCAAAATCAAGTATCCTGCTAACTTTAACCCTCTAACATCTTATGTTTTTTTGAGAAAATGACAACGTTAAAGTTTCAGTGGAGAGTGAGAGTCTTCTTTAGTTTGAAGAGTGTGACTGAGTCAAGGTTAAAGGTTGCACAACAGTAATCTCTGCAACAAATGATTATCTTTATTTTGTTCTTTATCAATGTATCTGACTGCTTTGATCGTCGTGACTTGAAGGCTCACGTCAAAATCAAGTATCTTGCTAACTTTAACCCTCTAACGCCTTATATGTTTAGAGAAAATGACAACGTTAAGGTTTTGAGTTAAGGTTAAAGGTCGGGGCCACGGACGCAACACACACACACACACATACACACAGACACACAACCGAACATGTACGATACTATAGACTCACTTTGTTTTAAAAAACGACGTGAGCCAAAAAACCGCAGGAAAATGGACCAGTAAGGCAGAAATGTATGTATGTATGTATGCCAGTCAGTCGTTTCCGACCATGACTGCCAGATAGCAGAGGGGACAGATGTTATTCTGTCGGGCTGGGCAAGAATTTGTTTACAGTGGTACATCCCCACTCTCTCGGTCAAAGGGATTTGAGGACACAGCTGGCGTTGAGGAAGGTCCCCAAAGGCCAGCTCATCCCTTTGGCTGCAGCACCATGTAGAGCCGGTGCAAGGGTCCCCTCGTTCGAGAGTCAGTCTTCCACAAGAAACTAAACTGTACCATGATTTTCCTTTACTGTAGAAAACCATCTATTGTACAGCTCTCATGTTACTGGTAGATGACAGTAAGCAAAGGGAAAGGGCAGAGTCAAAGAGAGTGAGAGATTAGAGGAAGTTACTGGTAGATGACAGTAAGCAAAGGGAAAGGGCAGAGTCAAAGAGAGTGAGAGATTAGAGGAAGTTACTGGTAGATGACAGTAAGCAAAGGGAAAGGGCAGAGTCAAAGAGAGTGAGAGATTAGAGGAAGTTACTGGTAGAAAGACAGTAAGCAAAGGGAAAGGGCAGAGTCAAAGAGAGTGAGAGATTAGAGGAAGTTACTGGTAGATGACAGTAAGCAAAGGGAAAGGGCAGAGTCAAAGAGAGTGACAGATTAGAGGAAGTTACTGGTAGATGACAGTAAGCAAAGGGAAAAGGCAGAGTCAAAGAGAGTGAGAGATTAGAGGAAGTTACTGGTAGATGACAGTAAGCAAAGGGAAAGGGCAGAGTCAAAGAGAGTGAGAGATTAGAGGAAGTTACTGGTAGATGACAGTAAGCAAAGGGAAAGGGCAGAGTCAAAGAGAGTGAGAGATTAGAGGAAGTTACTGGTAGATGACAGTAAGCAAAGGGAAAGGGCAGAGTCAAAGAGAGTGAGAGATTAGAGGAAGTTACTGGTAGATGACAGTAAGCAAAGGGAAAGGCAGAGTCAAAGAGAGTGAGAGATTAGAGGAAGTTACTGGTAGATGACAGTAAGCAAAGGGAAAGGGCAGAGTCAAAGAGAGTGAGAGATTAGAGGAAGTTACTGGTAGATGACAGTAAGCAAAGGGAAAGGGCAGAGTCAAAGAGAGTGAGAGATTAGAGGAAGTTACTGGTAGATGACAGTAAGCAAAGGGAAAAGGGCAGAGTCAAAGAGAGTGAGAGATTAGAGGAAGTTACTGGTAGATGACAGTAAGCAAAGGGAAAGGGCAGAGTCAAAGAGAGTGAGAGATTAGAGGAAGTTACTGGTAGATGACAGTAAGCAAAGGGAAAGGGCAGAGTCAAAGAGAGTGAGAGATTAGAGGAAGTTACTGGTAGATGACAGTAAGCAAAGGGAAAGGGCAGAGTCAAAGAGAGTGAGAGATTAGAGGAAGTTACTGGTAGATGACAGTAAGCAAAGGGAAAGGGCAGAGTCAAAGAGAGTGAGAGATTAGAGGAAGTTACTGGTAGATGACAGTAAGCAAAGGGAAAGGGCAGAGTCAAAGAGAGTGAGAGATTAGAGGAAGTTACTGGTAGATGACAGTAAGCAAAGGGAAAGGGCAGAGTCAAAGAGAGTGAGAGATTAGAGAAGTTACAAGCATAGAACTTCCACGACGAAAATAATAGGATGTTACGCCCTCTGCGGTCATTCGACCATGTGCGGCATTTTTAAATACAAAGATGGTGGGAACAATTACTGGAGGCAATGCCCGGAGGCAGTGCAACCCAAGACCAGTAAAGTCCCGATTTTTTAACGATACAGATATGTGTAGCAG
>CM065696.1:20475678-20525678 GCA_017654935.2 Phymorhynchus buccinoides
ATGCCTAGCTAGTTAGCGAGTTTCCTTTCCCTTTTTTTTAATTTTTCTATGTGAATTATTTATTTTAATCGTTTGGATGTAACGATTTCTTACAACCTTTATGACAGCTGAACTCGTGGAGAGAGAGAGAGAGAGAGAGAGAGAGAGAGAGAGAGAGAGAGAGAGAGAGAGAGAGAGAGAGAGAGAGAGAGAGAGAGAGAGAGAGAGAGAGAGAGAGAGAGAGAGAGAGAGAGAGAGAGAGAGAGAGAGAGAGAGAGAGAGAGAGAGAGAGAGAGTTCTCATATCTTTTATATTTGTGTGTGTGTGTGTGTGTGTTGTGTGTGTGTGTGTGTTGTGTGTGTGTGTGTGTGTGTGTGTGTGTGTGTGTGTGTGTGTGTGTGTGTGTGTGTGTGTGTGTTTCATTTAACGTCTATCCACTTCTCGTGATATTAGTGGTGTGTGTGTGTGTGTGTGTGTGTGTGTGTGTGTGTGTGTGTGTGTGTGTGTGTGTGTGTGTGTGTGTGTGTGTGGTGTGTGTGTGTGTGTGTGTGTGTGTGTGTGTGTGTGTGTGTGTGTGTGTGTGTGTGTGTGTGTGTGTGTGTGTGTGTGTGTGTGTGTGTGTGTGTGTGTGTGTGTGTGTGTGACTGTGTGTGTGTCACCATGTGTGTTTGTGCGTTTGTTTATCAAAGAGAATGAGGGAAAGACTCTCTCTCTCTCTCTCTCTCTCTCTCTCTCTCTCTCTCTCTCTCTCTCTCTCTCTCTCTCTCTCTCTCTCTCTCTCTCTCTCTCGCTCTCTCTCTCCCATGTCAATATTGGTGTAATGGGGCCTACGAGGAGGAACACCTCAACACTCAATCTCCAATATTGCCAACCCCGGCCCCCTTCAACACTGTGGGTTTCACAAGCTTAAACCAAACTTTGTTTGTGCAGTACTAATAGGTGGCTTGCACAATAAGTTTACCACCACCGACTGAAGGGGTACTGGTTTTGTTTGTTTGTGCAGTACAGTGGAACCTCCCTTATAAGACCTCCCATTATAAGACTCCCTCCCACATAAGACCTATTCTCTGAGACATTGCCCTTCTTTGTAAGTATTAAAATTACCTCCCCTATAAGACCCCTCCCTTAGAAGACCTCATTACCACTGAAGGAGTACTGCTTCTGTTTTTTGTCTATCTGTCTGTCTGTCTGTCTGTCTGTTTGTCGGTGGTGTCTACCTCAAGATAACCCTTTGAAGTAGACCTACAAAGTCTTGAGTCGTTCTTTGGGCAAAGGTTTGCACAATGCAATAATAATAGCTTTCCACCTGTGCGTTTCGCTGACATTTTGTATGCGTTGTTCTGATAGACAAATTGAGAAATATGATTTTGCATATTGGTTGTGGCAGTTGTGAATACGGATTCGGCTTCTTGCAGAAAAAAATATTCCCTCCCTCGCTTAAGTCCACCTTTCACTTTAATTAAATCCATGTACTGTTTGATCCAGGAATTATAGACACATATTTGTTCTAACTGTTTAATAGTTTAGATGTAACTTGCTGGAGTCAATGTTCTTATCAGTTATCAAAACGCTTCCTCAAACTACAATTCTGCCTTGTGTCGGCACTTTCTTTGCTGTCTGTCTCTCTTTAACCTGCTTTAATTAAAGATGATAATTTATTTTTGCCTTGCTCTCTTTGTCTGTCTTTCTCGGAAGTCTGAAGTCTGCCCATAAAATTAAGGTTGATGATCTAATAAATCTGGATCCTCTCATCTGACACAGCTCCTTTAAATTGTTATTCAACTATATAATAGAGCTGGGATGGTCGACCAGTTGAAACTAAGTTGTGTCTTGGAAGATATTTCCAGTGTTAGTGGCTTGTGGTTGATTTGTTTGTTTGTTTGTTTGTTTGTTTGTTTGCAAGCTGCAGCGTATTGGTAAATCTACTAAGTTTGTTGGGTGTCTTGGAAGAGATTTCCAGTGTCAGTGGCTTGTGGTTGATTTGTTTGTTGTTTGTTTGTTTGCAGGCTGCAGCGTATTGGTAAATCTACTAAGTTTGCTGGGTGTCTTGCAAGAGATTTCCAGTGTCAGTGGCTTGTGGTTGATTTGGGAAGTGCTTGCTTTTGTTTCTGCGTCAGGTTTGTTTTTGCTGCTTTGTGTGCGAGGGGGTCCTCCCTGTTGGGTGTCTTGGAAGAGATGGGGGTGGCTTGGGGGAGGGGTTTGTTTGGGGCAGCGTATTGGGGGGGGGGGGGGAAGAGGGGGTGGGGGAGGGGGTTTGGGGGTCTTGAAAGAGATTTCCAGTATGTATGAGTCGGTGTAATAGGTTTTTTTTTTTTTATCTTTGTAAAGCGCTGTGAGGATGGCATGCCATCGAACAGCGCTATATAAGTTTCATTTATTATTATTATTATTATTAATATTATTATTATTATTATTATTATTATTATTATTATTATTATTATTATTATTATTATTATTATTATTATTATTATTTGTTTGTTGTTTGTTTGTTTTGTTTGCAGGGGCAAATCTACTAAGTTTGTTCATAGACTATTGAGAGTGTCTTTGGTTTGTTGGGTAGGCGCAGGTCCTATGAGGTGGATTTGCTTAATCCAAATCTGTCATCTGGCACTGCATGGTGTGTCCTGGCTTTTCAAACGACAACAACCAAGAAGATTAACTGGAATTACTTCTACTTGGCATGTATATTTGCGTATTTAATATGCAAATACCTGAACCGTTAAATAGGTTTGTGGTCTGCTTTCATTTCACGGATAGCCGAATGAAAAATGGTGTTTTACGTCCTCTCGGTCATAGACACATATGGGACATTTGTAAATACAAAGATGGTGGGAACAATACTGGCTGCAATGCCCGGAGGCAGTGCAACACCAGTAAAGTCCCGAGTTTTTAACAATATAGATATGTACTATATGTAAGTACATGAAACGATTAGTATTAAAAAAAAAAAGGATAGCCGACAGGCGGTTTGGGTCCTTATAGGCCTATATGCCGTAAGTTAAAGACCCACCAGATCACGTGTCAAAATCACGGGTTTCACGGGTTTTCCTCTCTTATAGCTGGAAATAAATCTTGTTTCGACCAGGTCTGACTCCCATATAAATGCTCCCAAATTCAAACCGAAACATCATTTTAAAGAGCAGCCTCAATTTTGAAGTTGGGGACATTTGTATGTGGGTCACAGCTACACATAAAAAAAAACAAGGGACTTAATCGTGGCGCGTCAGTGTGTCTTTGAGGATCACGGTCCTAATTTGAACATTTGGATTAATACGTCCACGGGTTGAACTGGAAGAGTTGGATTTTGGCCTCTAAACAAGGGTTAGACCTGATCAGCACGATAGGGGAAGACGGGGTAAAAAGCGCATGGGCGGGTAAGAAGCCCACCCCAATTATCTCATGAAATGAAGCAAATTTCAGTCTCATTTTGCCCATGAGACGAGCGTTAATGTCTAGCATTCGTCTCATGGGCAAATTTGGCTGAAATTTTCTTTATTTCATGAGATAATTGGGGTGGGCTTCTTACCCGCCCATGCGCTTTTTACCCCGTCTTCCCCTACGCAAGTAAATAGGCAGATTGCCATATTTGGGTATTTTGATTAGGGGAAGACGGGGTAAAAAGCGCATGGGCGGGTAAGAAGCCCACCCCAATTATCTCATGAAATGAAGCAAATTTCAGTCTCATATTGCCCATGAGACGAGCGTTAATGTCTAGCATTCGTCTCATGGGCAAATTTGACTGAAATTTTCTTTATTTCATGAGATAATTGGGGTGGGCTTCTTACCCGCCCATGCGCTTTTTACCCCGTCTTCCCCTAGTATTATTTAAAATCTGGTTTGTTCATATTTTGGGGGGGTTTCTGGCCAATATCACATACACATCACAAACACACACTGTGAAAAACAGCAGGGTTAGACCTGATCAGCACGATACGCAAGTAAATAGGCAGATTGCCATATTTGGGTATTTTGATTAGTATTATTTAAAATCTGGTTTGTTCATATTTTGGGGGGGTTTCTGGCCAATATCACATACAGATCACAAACACACACTGTGAAAAACAGCACACACACACACACACACACACACACACACACACACACACACACACGCACGCACGCACGCGCACACACACACGCACACGCGCACGCACGCACGCACACGCACACACACAAATACTACTACTAATAATAATAATGAGCATTTCTAGCGCCTAATCTTTCTTTTTTTTAAATGCCCTAAGCGCTTACAATAATAAATGAATAAACCAGCGAGCAATAAAAATAAATTAACGTCAAAAATATAAAAATAATAATAATAATAATAATAATAATAATAATAATAATAATAATAATTGATAGTATTTCTATAGCGCCTTTCTATAATTATTTTACACTCAAGGCGCTTCCATTCAGTGATACACCCGCAGTAACACAAAACAATATTACCCAATCATTCACCCAGGTACAAGATCAAGAAGGAACAAAATTACAAACCGAATTAGCTTTGA
This sequence comes from Phymorhynchus buccinoides, assembly GCA_017654935.2. Taxonomy (NCBI): domain Eukaryota; kingdom Metazoa; phylum Mollusca; class Gastropoda; order Neogastropoda; family Raphitomidae; genus Phymorhynchus; species Phymorhynchus buccinoides. The sequence goes on from CM065696.1 coordinate 20,480,169, forward strand.
AAAATATCACCCACGCACACACGCACACACACACATAATATTTGCACACGCGCGCACACGCACGTATTCACGCATCCATGCACGCACGCACGTAAGTGTTCAGTCACAAGCATACAGACACACACGCGCGCATGCATGCACAGAATAACGCACACACGACGATGTTTGATGTTTTAATGTAAGATCTACGTCCAAGGAATCACCTGTAGCCACTTTAAGGCACCTTCCATAATGTAGGGTAGGGAGTAACGGCATTGTTAGTGATTTAACAGTTCTTTATTCTCACAGTTGGGTGCCGATGAAAAAGACAAAAATACCCCCCAAGGCAAGACTGGCACCTGCGCTATTTTGAGCAGGTTTCCCCACCCTTCCCATTCACACTTCTTTTCTAACAGGCAAGTTTATCATGAAAGGAGTTTCTTGCGACCGGTTCAAGTCATCATTCCGAGTGCGAGGTGGCATTAGCACTTGAAGTTCTGCTGAGTGGCAGGCAGCAGAAAGGGCGGCGCAGTCATCCTCCCTCACCATGGATGTTAGCTGACTTGGCATGAGGACGGGGAGACGTACGATGACTTGGATTATCTCTGCAGCCGCCGATGCCCGGTAGTGCTCCGGGTACACCGGAGGTGAGGGCCTCTACTGGGAGGAATCACGTCTGCCTGCAGAGACTGTTCGACTCGAAGTGTGTCTCCTGCCGCGTGTCGACGACACCTGCATCCCGGTATGGAGAAGGCCGCCCGGTGGTCCTGAAATTCTTGCCTGAAACATGGCTGGCGGTGAAAGGGTTAAAAGATTTTGTAAGAGAAAAAGGCAGGAGAATGGGCCAGTAAGGCAGAAAAATAGTAGATGTCAGTGAGTAAGCAAAGGGAAAAGATGGAGTCAAAGAAAGTGATATATTAGAGGAAGTTACAAGCACAGAACTTCCAGAAGGTAGGTGAACTATTTGTACAAAAGACTCCACGGTATCCCCACAGGGGGAGGGGGGGGGGTGGATAGGCCTAGCATTAAGCTCATCATTTTTAATTTACCAGGATACCCAATAGCAAAATGGCTTTGCCGCCAAATGTGATGAAGGGAAATGATCACCGAATGTATGCATGAATATAGTTATTACAAAGTTAGCTTACGTTGTTAAACTAGTTCCATGCTTTTTTGTGTTTGGGCTGCCGGGATTACAATCATGCGTTTGCCACCTTGTTTTCATTTGCCATACTTACCTGTCAACCCTTTACGGTTAATCAATGTGGGACAGTAGAGAGGAATGGTGGGGTGGGGTGAAAATCTTCTTGGGTCATTACATGGCATAGTTGTGTGTAAATGTGTTTGTCGTGTTGGTTTGTTTGTTTGTCTTCTTTACGTATTTATTTGCTTTTTGCTTCCTGTTTGTTTGTTTTCCCTTGTGAAATATTGTGTGGGGGGGGGGGGGGGGGAATATTTTTTAAAAATTCATAAAAATCTTCTGTTAACAGCTCTACGAATCTTTTATTATACAGTCTGCAACTGTTATTCTAATCTTCCGCCGTTAACTGCAACATTTTTAAGGTCAGTCTTTCACTATTAAAGCTGCAGTTGTCAATTGTCCATCGCAAACGATGCAAGTGTCAATCTTCCATCACTAACTATGTATGCAATTATCAATCTTACGCCAAGAACTCTTCTAATATGAATCGTTTATCAACAACTCTGCAAATGTCAATCTTCCATAACTAACTATAATGCAATTATCAATCTTCTATCATAAACTCTGCAAATATCAATCGTTTATCGACAACTCTGCAAGCATCAATATTCCATCACAAGCTATGGAATTGTCGATATTTCATTACGCACTCTGTATATGTCAAGTTTTTCGTGTGTGTGTGTGGGGGGGGGGGGGGGGGGGGGGGGGGTGTATCAGAAACACGGCAAATCTCAATCTTCCATCACTCACTCCGCATATAAACTTTTTGAAAATCTCAATTGTCCATCACAATTTATTATGATTATTTATTTTAACCAAACCATGTGGATTTTAACAAAGGGAGGGCAAACAAAATTACAATTGCCATTTGTGTGGGGTTTTTTAAACCAAAAAAACATGGAGATAGAGAGAGTGGATGAGAGGACGTTGGGAGAGATGAAAGGGGCACGTCGCGTATATTATTATGCCTAAGATATATTAGAGGTACAGTGGAACCTCCCTTATAGGACCTCCCATTATAAGACTCCCTCCCACATAAGACCTAGGCCTACTTCCCTGAGACATTGCCCTTCTTTGTAAGTATTCAAATTAACTCCCTTATAAGACCCCTCCAGGGATGATTTTTGAAGGTCTTATAAGGGGGGTTCCACTGTATTAGATCAAGAGAACGAAGACATTTTAATTGGAAACGCTGACAAAACATAACAGTGGTTAAACCTACACCAACAAATTAGTAATGACAATGACTTCAAAATGCTGGTTAGTGCCACAATGGTTGACATGTATGCTTTTTGATACATATTTAGTAAAAGGTTGACGATATAGGTAGGAGGAAGGCATGGTAAGTCAGTTGGAATAGGGAACATATTTCATAGACTCCCGGATTTCCATGTAGGCTTCCAGCGGCTGAAAGGTCAGAAGGAGATTAGTGAGCGGGGGAGGGTGGGGATGGGGGTACCAGCCACAACGAATTCAACGGTGTGGAAATAACGGGATCAAACGGAATTTTTTTTTAAAGAAAAGAAAAGAGGACAGAATGGAAATAGTAGTCTAACTGGTGTGTGTGTGTGTGTGTGTGTGTGTGTGTGTGTGTGTGTGTGTGTGTGTGTGAGAGAGAGAGAGAGAGAGAGAGGGGGGGGGGGGGGAGAAAACCACTTTGATTGTATAGATAGAGTCGCGCCCTTGTTCGTTTTACAATTTAAAAAAATGTATGTACCAGATCCATTATGTTAATTTATGTACCAGCTCCAAGGTTTCATATACAATTCTAGTGAGGGTGTCAAAAAACAAATCTGTGACAGGCATAAACATTAGGAAACAATAATTGAAACCTAAATTTGTGATTCTAAGTGACCAACACTGGTGTAGGTCTAAGCAACACCGTGTACACCTACTGGTATTTCCAGGGGCGGATCTGGGGGAGGGGGTTACAGAGTTTCCGAACACCCCCCAGCCAAGAAAAAAAAAGGAGGAACCCCCCTGTCGCCCAAAATGTACGTTATAGAAGGGTGAAAAGTACGAAAATGACTCGATTTTTGGCTTAAAAAGCAACGAAATGGCAATGCAGCGCCCCGCAAATAGTGTGAATGAGTGTTAGAAGGCAAGGTAGGCCGTGAAAGGAGTTTCCTGACACCCCCCACCCACCCCTAGCTGTACCCTAGGATGTACCTTAAAACCCTTTCATCGCCAGCCATTTAATTTCTCAGCTACAAAATATCATTAAACTTAACTGGGTAGAGAACAACAAATATCTGCAATATTGGGAATTCCTCTGTGACACGATTAACATTAGGTCAATCTTTTACCTCACAAAATTAAGAAAATAGGGTCTTCGGATAGCAGGCCTTTTATTGCCTTTTATTTTAATTAGTGACATGGTTGTTACACCATTGTGGTGCATAAATGCGACATTGGCGGTGAAAGGGTTTTACAGAAGGTACAGCGACTCGCGACAAGTGTGTTTGAAATGCTGTCAGTGTCGTGGTGAATAGACGCCCCCTCCCCCTCCCTGACCCCCCTCTATTTCTTATGTTTCACTAAATAAGACCAATGTTCATTTATTTCAACTGCTCGTTTATTCAGTTAAACAATGGCCATGGTCTTATTTAGTGACCCTACCTACCCCATATTCCCCTATTGTAATTATTACCCGGTCAGAGGCCGAGGTATTGCGATCGGTCTGTGTGTCTGTGTGTCTGTCTGGCAATGTGTCTGTCTATCTGTGTATCGATTATCTTAAAAACTACTGTTTGGATTTTGATTAAAATTGGCAGAGGGGTAGACAGCTTGAAAAGGAAGCTTCCGTTCGTTAATCAACACCGTGCTGACCTTGACCTTGAAGTTTGACCTTGAAAACCGAAATTTTCCTTCTTTGGGCTATGTAATTTCCCCCCAACTTTATTTCGTGAACTAGTGAACAGAATCGCTTCAAATTTTGTGTGGTGGTGTACCATGGTGCAAGGAAGTTTGTATAAAAGCTCAGCTGTATCTCGTGAACTACTGAACAGAATCGCTTCAAATTTTGGGCTATGTATTTTATGCGTTCTGTAAGGGTGGAAAGTGGTGTGTTTATTGGGGGGGGGGGGGGGGGGGCATGACATAACTCTGGCCGGGTTTGCATTGTCACAATGCGTTGCTGCCGCTCGGCGATGCCCTTGCTTAGTATGTATCGAAGATCCCCTAGACAAGATAATATTTACGTCCAGTTTCCTAAAAGCGCGCCTTAAATGGGGGACATCCCTACGGCAACTAAGGGGTAGGGTTAAAATAGGGTTAAACGTAGGTCAGGAATAGGGTTAGGTTACGAAAAGGGTTCGGATTAGGGTTATGAATAGTGTTAGGGTTATATATAGTCTGTCGGAATTCAAACTGACAGATTGGCGCAGTCATCATCAATTGTTCTCTATGGGTAGTAGTGGTAACAACGGCAACTAAGGGTTAGGGTTAAAATAAGGTTAAACTTAGGTAAGGAATAGGGTTATGTTACGAAAAGGGTTCGGGACTTCGGGTTAGGCGTAAGTTAGGGTTAGTCTGTCGGAATTCAAACTGACAGATCATCATCAATTGTTCTCTATGTAGTGGTAACAACGGGTAGTTCTTTCGATACGTAGCGATAGCGATAGGGAAAGACGGGGTAAAAAGCCCAGGGGCGGGTAAGAAGCCCATGCCAATTATCTCATGAAATGAAGCAAATTTCAGTCACATTTTGCCCATAAGACGAACGCTAAACATTAACACTCGTCTCATGGGCAAAATTTGACTGAAATTTGCTTCATTCCATGAGATAATTGGCATGGGCTTTTTACCCGCCCATGGGCTTTTTACCCCGTCTTACCCTACGCATGGCCTGGGCCCAATATCAGCTTCTATTCCAGAAACAAACGGCCCAGGCAGACGTCTGGGGATGCATATTATCTAGGTCACCTTTGGCAGCGAAATGCCAGTCCTAATGCCATCTCGCAGGCCTGTCGTCACTAGGCCTGACTGCACACTGTCACAATTAGTTGTGTGTGTGCGTGCGCGTGTGTGTGTGTGCGCGTGCGCGCGCGTGTGTGTGTCAATGTGTATGTGTGTGTGTGTGTGTGTGTGTGTGTGTGTGTGTGTGTGTGTGTGTGTGTGTGTGTCTGTGTGTGTGTGTGTGTGTGTGTGTGTGTGTGTGTGTGTGTGTGTGTGTGTGTGTGTGTGTGTGTGTGTGTGTGTGTGTGTGTGTGTGTGTGTGTGTGTGTGTGTGTGTGTGTGTGTGCGTGCGTGCGTGCGTGCGTGTGTGTGTGTGTGTGCGTGTGTGTGTGTGTGTGTGTGTGCGTGTGTCTGTCTGTGTGTGTGTGCCTGTGTGTGCGCGCGCACACGAAAGAAAAAGGGGAAATTTCCTCAAAAATGCGCTCGTGCACACACATACACAATGTGACACACCGACACATACACGCGCGTGCGCAGAGAGAGAGAGAGATCTACAGCTGTGTAGAAGACGGAAGATATGATAGTGAATGGCTTTAATTGGATTAGCCACACACCCGCGCGCGCGCGCACACACACACACACACACGCGCACGCGCGCACGCGCACACGCACACGCACGCACGCACACGCACGCACACGCACACACACACACACATGATCGGAGATAGGAGTTTATGAGACTGTTTTTCTTCTTTTTTTTCTCTTTTTGTTTACATAAAACTTTGCAAGATAATCTTCTATTTTAGAGGATAACACACGCTGTTCCACGATGTCTCCGTTGTTAAACTAACTCAAAAGTAGAGAACTCTATGACAAGTCGAAAGAATCTCAAACGGATTGCTCAATCACCTTTTGATCCAGAAGCACGTCCAATAACTTGAAATTTATTTATGAAACAAAATTATAAATAGAAAGCCAATGGAAAAACATACGCACAGACACCCCTCTCTCTCTCTCTCTCTCTCTCTCTCTCTCTCTCTCTCTCTCTCTCCACGCACGAGACACGCACGTTCCTGGAATTTTATTGGATTACGAGAATGAGCGATCCGCCGTCTACCTTCACGATCTTAAGTCCGTTATTTTTGTGTTATTTTAACAAGGGAAACAGCGCGGAACAACGTGTGTCATCCTATAAATGAAAAGGACATTCGCCTTCAAATTTTCAGAACATCGTACCAAAAGGGAAGTATGACCAAAGACAGTGTATCTAAGCTTTCTGGTATGATTGCATATACTTCGCTCTACTCTGTCACCACATATAGATAGACTAGGGCTAGGGCCACTAGAGTCATGTCAGTAAACCTACATTATTAAGTCACTCGATTAACAGAAGTTTGGCAGTATTATGGATATATTGGTAGAACTAGAAGGCGTGGGGTGTCACGATAAATAAGTAGTCGTATGAAATATTTACCTCTGCGCATGCGCATTAGAACAGTTACTTATCTCAACGTGATTACTACTAACCCTAACCCTATCCCTAACCACGGAAAGAACCAAGAAATAGAGCAGGAGGGTGCAAATCTACATATTTGCAGAGAAATCGATGTACAAAGCCATGCACTTAGTTTCGTAATGATTCACAATGGCGGACAAACAAACGATTCTGATTGGCTACGCGGCTAGAGGTAAAAATCTCATAGAGGTAAAAATACACCGCCACAGAACCATTCATTCACCTATGACCTAGATCTAAAAAGTGTGCGATCAATTTCTTGTAGGCTGTCGATCTCGACGGGATTGAACGAGATTTATGACATCACGTTTCTATGGCGACATCGATAGAGAAAAGAGAGGAAAGACGGAGAGACAGAGGTAGGTGGCAGGAAGTTGCTTCAATCAAGCATCGCCTTGTTGGTCCAACGGCCCTTTTTGCCGTACTAAAAGTTTCCCCCTCAATTATAGGAGATTCTCCGTTTACTGCTGTGCGAAAATTAGATCCGGTGAAAACTAGCAATGGGCGGCGTCAGAAACGCCAATTTCACCACCCAGTTCCAGGAGTTCCTGAAAGAGTCGTACGAGAAGGAATCCTCCAAACGTCTGGCATGGTTCGCCAAACGCCGCACCCAAACGGTGACCAAATCCCGACAGCTGGAGGTGTTCCGGAAAAAAATCACCGAAGGTAGCCAACCGTCGGAAGCCCTCCTGTCGCGATTGCCTGCGATCACCAAGGAGGCTAGCCACCATCGGAAATATGCCGACTACAACGACCCCCACATGGAGAGTCGCCCTGCCCAGGTCGGCGTAGTAGCCCGGCCGTGGATGCGACCTGCCACGCCCACAACTTGGGAGTCGCTTTTCGATGGGTTCACGAAAGACGAGAAGGGCAGGTAATGTAATGTTCATAATCTCTCGATTATTAAGAATAATAAGACTAGATCCAGAGCCAGAATTATATTCCTGGTCTTAGAACACATAAGAACTGTATAAGAAGTCTTATCTAGTCTTAAGTCTACACTGTTACTCACTGTATATTTAGAAGAAAAAAATTCAGGAGATGAATGAATGTGCATGCTTACTTTGTGGAAACTTTCAGTTATATAAGGTCACTGTTTGGGCTAAAAACATTGTGGAAAAAGTCGCTTTATCAACAATGAGAAGGACTTTATACTTTGAAATGCATTCAAAAGCAAGGTGTTCTGTTGGACCCATGTACGGAAAGTTAAAACTCCCAATATTCTTCATTTATTAACATGGGTATCAACATTGGTAGACATTACATGAAGTTAGAAGGACTTTATACTTTGAAATGCATTCAAAAGCAAGGTGTTCTGTTGGACCCATGTACGGAAAGTTAAAACTCCCAATATTCTTCATTTATTAACATGGGTATCAACATTGGTAGACATTACATGAAGTTAGGACCAACAGTGAAGTAAAGCTGTTAAATGATTTTTCCATTTGTTCAGGCTCTTGGTACTGCAGCCTTTGGAATTGGTTAGCCGTTTGAGTCCCTCTCCTGTGCTGAGTCTTAAAATGGCTATCTTGCAGTTTACACAGACACACACAACACACACACACACACTCTCTCTCTCTCTCTCTCTCTCTCTCTCTCTCTCTCTCTCTCTCTCTCTCTCTCTCTCTCCACTGAAATTGAACATCACATTCTGCCATTCTGGGGAAAGGGACAGCCTATGATTATTTTAATAAAACTGAAAGAAGCAGACTTTGAGATTGAGGGTGGTGAACGAGAGGGGTGACTAAGTATCGACCCTAACTATAATTATGTCCAACTTCTTGCGAAGCATGATTTGTTGTTAATTTTTCCTTAGTTTTGTTTCCATTTTTAATGCATGCAAATGTGCTCCCTTGTTTGTATTGTGCTTGTACGAGACCACACTGTAATTTCACCTAACGTGATAACATAGTATTTTTGATTTTGACTTTGACTTAAGTTACAAAATTGTCCTTAAAACCTGTCTTGGTAGGGGTGGTGGAGATGCACCCTGGGTGCAAAGTATAATTTCCATGGTAAACCAGTTTTTAGCTGAGCCATCCAGAATTGCAGCTTTCTCCAGTGCTATCTTCTGCAAGTCATGGCCGGGCATGATTGACTAGCGTACATGTAAAGGCTAGGATGGACTGAACAGACTGAGTCTAAAGAAAGGCTCTTTACATTTAATTCACAAAATTATGAAAATAAATATGGAATACGTTGATAAAAAATATACTGAGTTCCTAAAGCTAATCCATAGGATAGACTGAACAGACTGAGTCTAAAAGCTCTTGATGTTTAATTCACAAAATTATGAAAATAAATATGGAATACGCTGAGAAAAATATACTGAGTTCCTAAAACTAATGCCCCCCCCCCCCCCCCCCCACTCCACCACTCCCCATATCTCAATGCACGGTACCAATGGTTGTTATCGTGAGTGGAGGACAAAGTAAACAAATTAGGTTTTATGCTTTGCACTTAGAACAAATAGCAGAGTGGCAAAGGTATATTATCACTGTGTGTTTATAAACTTATGTGTTTCGCCCATTTGTATATTCATGTGTTTGTGTATGTGTGTGTGTGTGGAGCCAGGGTTTTATAAAAATAATTAAGTGTGTAAACATCTTTTGTGTGAGTTTAGTTTGGTTTGGTTTGGTTTGGTTTGTTCTATTTTTCTGTTCTTCATTTTTAAGGGAGCGGGGGTGGGGGGGGGGGGGGGGGGGGGGGAGTGATAGTGCATTTCCATTATCCAAGAATATGTCATTTGATTACCAGGTATTTGTGATGAATGTTATTTTCTAAGTGTGTAGCCTTTAGGCCCACATTTTATATAAGTTGACAGGACTTAGAAAAAGAGGAGAATAAATATTCTTTGAATGAAAATTTTGAATTTTTTCATGTAAGCTAAGTAGCCTAGAATATCTAGTGGACATTATGGTCACAGCTAGAAGACCTGGACTTTGCTGATCATCTCACCCTGCTTTCGCATCATCACCAACAAATGCAGGAAAATACCACAGTGAACAAGTCATCACACACTGGCGTATTTCTCTGCCCCCCCCCCCCCCCAATTATAACGGAAAAAAAACAACCCATAAAAAAACAACACCAGAAAGGACACAAGGAAACGAAAGAGTTAATAGTCTCAGCCCATTCACTACACATTGCTGTCATGGACTTAGTACTGCATCAAAGATGGATTTGAGGGGGGTTACAGGGGTTCCACCCCCTCAGACAAAAAATGGAAAGAAAAAGAGGAAGACAAATTGTAGTTCCATGCTACAGTTATTCTCTCACGAGAAGCCTTGATTGCATCTTTTACATTCAAATTATCAGCTTCTGAGAGGCAATCCCCCCAGACCCTTCACCCCACCCCAACTGACCACTTGGAGCTACCCCCTCCCCTCTTCCATGACTGGCTGATCCGCCCCAAACATGGTTGTATTTGTATGCTTTTTTGTTGTCTCCTTTCAATTCACATCATGTTTTATTTCATTCATAGATTCTTTTATATCATTGATTATGATTATGTTAAAAATAACAATAATAAAGTATTTTTGTAGGATTTACTAAGTCATGTAATTTAACCTATCCATCCATTCGTCTTGTCCGTGCGCTTGAAAACGTTCCTACGCCACTGTCACAGGTAGGACTCCACATCTACAAAGGAAAGACGAAGCTCTTACAAATAAACTGCAAACAATGGCGAAACTAGTCACACCCCAGTAATCAAATAACAACAAAATGTTTTTGTGACCTATGGCTTGTACCCACGTGTCGTCATATCCGGCCACAAGGAGCGCTCCATAGTATGGGAGACCGCCATCTTAGTCAGTAACTTTGTTTGAAAAATGCCCGATCGATGCTGTTTACACACAAATCTGACTAAGATGGCGACACTTCCGTTGGAAGGGTCGAGATGCGCACGCAAGTGGGCGGGAGCCATAAAGCCATCAATATTTGATCTGTTGGTAAAGTGACATGGCGGACATTGTCCTGCGGAGTTTGGGAACCATTGTCAATTTCCTTTTTTTTTATGAATTGGGGTTTAGTCAATTAGTGCTTACAACATAGATATCCAGACTGATATTTCTTTATTGACGGAGAAAACTGTTAGAAGAGGGGGGGGGAGGGGGGCTAGCAATAAGGATTTAAAGATTCTTATCTCTGGGTACCCCATTTTTTGTAGAACCGGGTGTCAATCTACATCGTACGGTGAATAGTTTCGCTGACTCATGACAAGAAATTGGTTTGCAGGTACCAGTACCTGAAGAAGCGCTATAAGGTCAACCCTGAGGACAAGTACACCTTCCCCATCCTGTCTTCCTGGGACTATGGCTGGCGTTTGGGCGACATCATCAAGAAGGAAGACCTCAAGAAACCGACGCATGGACGAACAAGAGTTGTGCACGACACCTTCTTCACTAGGAATGGGATTGTCTTCTAATAAAGCTAGCCAGCAAAACAGTTACTTCATAGAACAAAGACTCTCAACAGCCAATGTTGAAGAACTCGTTATACAAGTCATTTTTGAGTGCACATTTGTTTAATATAATATATTACATAAGGACCTGATGTTTGTATACTTTAGTACCCCTGCTAAGGAAAATTGTTTTTGTCCATGCTGTTGTTTCTGTATAGTATGCTTGTTGTAAAAATAATTTGTTTTCAAGGTTGCGTGTAATTGTCTGACTGTGTGTGTATCTCAGAGTGTCTTTGTCTGTGTGTGTTAACTTTTGCAGAAGAGAACGAGGAATCAGGTAGAAGGATTGACGTATGCACTAAAGCACACTGTGTCTGTCTGTCTCTCTCTCTCTCTCTCTCTCACTCTCTCTCTCTCTCTCGTTTTTCAATTCATGCGCATTTGTTAGTTGGTAGGCTGGTATATTTCCTCATTGTAGGAATGTGCATTTGTACATGAATATTCGTGTGCTTGAGCTGTTCTATATCCGGGTGGTGTGTGCATAGGCGTGCACACGTGTCTGTATCTGTTGTACAATGCGAAGGAAGACAATGCTCATATAAAATAATAAAATGCAGTCAAATGGATCTTGAAGACTTCATTTTCGGTTTCTTTTCAATTTTTTTTTCAAATTTAAAAAAGTAATGTTTTTAGTCCTTTTTCCGTGAATATGACAGTATAATGACTATTCCTCTTCTACTCCTTAAGTACGTCATATATTCAATTGAAGAGAAATAATAAAATCAGTTTACTGACAAGGTTTCTAGTGCCAATGGTCTCATTTTTAAATCTGCTTGTCCTCGTCTTCTGTGCGTGTGCGTGCGTGCGCGTCTGTCTGTGTCTACGAATCTGTATGTTTGTAATAACAATAACAACAACAAGAATAGAGAAAAAGGGTAGAACAAAAACAAAGGCGCATATGCCCATTTTTAAATATGTTTATTTTATCAAGGTTAGAAAAAATAAAACAAAAATGACATTAAAAGTATGGACGGATCATATAAAAAATTTCTTCTAGTTCTACACAATTTAGATAATTGATTTCCATATTTAATATTTCATTTACCATCATTTGCACAATTTATGATATTCTGAATAAACCATCATCATTAGACATAAAGTATGTAATGCATTATTGAGTATATCTGTTAATATCAGTCCTCTTTTCTTTTTCTTTCTTTCTTTTTTTGTGTGAATAATTTCCTGTCATTTTTTGAAAGGCAGATACAAACAATTCATTGCTTTAAATGATTTTCAGTCATTTTTTGTGATTGATTGTCATGTTTTGAGATAACAGTTGCTTAGCTAAATTCTGGTCCTTTCAAATTTCTCAATTTTTGACAACTTGTACATTTCAGTTACTTTTAAATGGCTACTAACATTATAAAATCTGTAGAAATTTAGTTTATTTATTAAAAAAAAGAAGAGATATAAAAATTTTATACAGTCTATTCTGTAAAGTGTTCATCACATCACAAGTCTGTCCTTAGTCATTAGTAGTAGAGAAAACACTGTTATGAACTGCACACATTACATACCAGTATAATCCTTTTGTTAATTATTAACGAAAATCACAAATTCAATGTACATAAATTTGTGAATGGGTAAAAAAAAGCTACATGGATGGAAAATTCAAAAGTTCCTTCACAAAAGAAAATGAATCATAATCAAAATGCGCATAATTTACTGTAATTTAAAAGATCCTGACCAGCAGGGGTTTCCAAAATTTAAACGCACATATAACAATAAAACTATCTGTCTGATATGTCTACCAATCTTGCACAATCCCGTTTCTTATCACAAACTGGAAATCAAGATCACAGATTAAGATTAAAATTATAGCCCCATCGACAACTAAGGCCATGTCAGGGCTTTCAGTTTCACCACGTTAAATCAAGATCACAGCTAGCTATGCTTCAGAAACATTTGTAAAAACAACAACAACAAATAAAATATTAAAATGCTTCAACTTACAGAACAATTCTTAAAACTTATTGTTTAAGGCGGGGTTTATTTTAACCATCAACTGTAACACTGACAATCGGGTGTTTATATGCAATGGTTTCTAATTTCAATTTTTTATGATTTACCAAGTTAAATAAATATTGTGTAATCACTAAAAAGAGCAGCTTTTCCCCTTTGTCTTCAAATGAACATTGGAATTATTTTGCTCTTCTACATCTGTTGTAAACAATGGACGCCATAAAAAGGCAGCGTAAAAAATGGCAACTCAGTGACCTTATTGTTTCACAAGTATGCTACATGCATATGTATGCCTTATTGTATGGAACAAGTTCAAGGCTCTGATTACTGCTCTTTGTTTTTACAAATCGTTGGCCACATGCAAAAGAGACATAAGTCGAAAGACGTCACTTAACAAGAGGAATGGAGAACTCAACATTTCGATCATTTAAGGTCAAATTACGACCTTTTTTGTTAATTTAGCGTCACCACCGGTGTTTTATCTTTGCAAATTGTTGTTTTACAGTTGTGTTAGATGATGCAGATTGTCTTGATCAACTGGTAAGTCCAACACATCGAAGGTGACCAATTTTGAGTTACGTCTCTTTTGCATGCGGGCGGCGAAATGTTTCCTACAAATACCAACGAGGAATGCACAGAGTAAACAATATTTCCTCAAAATGCCCCAAAATAAACCATAACTACTTCCGAAAAAAAATAACAAAGAAACTTCCTTCATATCCTTTAAGTCCTCTGTTATGGAAACACAATATATTACAGCATCACAAGAAAATCCAAATCCAAATTATCACTTGATACATCAATATTAAAAGAAAACTTTTATTCCATAAAACAGTAAAAAAAATGTTAAAAAGTTGTTAATAATTTTTGCAATAAGACGCCCAAATCAAATCAAATTGAACAAAGGGGGAAAACTCTTTCTAATTAACTCCCCTCCATCAAGTTTGTTATCTCCTCTCTTGGCCTCACTATTTCATTCTTTGATTAACCAAATAAAATCAGTTGAATGCAGCTTAGTGTCGTCCCAGTAACCCCGTGTTCTATCATTTCCCCTGTTTCTGCTGCTTCTTCTGCTTGCGTCGCTCTTTCAGGACATCCATGCGGCTCTTCTCTGTCGTGGGACCTGCCTTCCCTGCTGCATCCTCACTCGACTCTTTCTGGCCAAGCTGTGAGAAGAGGAATAATATTAAAGTTGATTAGTGCAAAAAAAATTCAATTATATTTGTTCAAAATTACAATACAGTGACAATATCGACATCTACAATAAAAACATGGACCAAACAATCTTCAACTTTTAAAAGAATATCCTCCGAAGTCAGAGTGTGGCTGCTTATTTGGTGGGGTAATCAAAAACGGTCACACATGTAATGTTCTCATCCCTGGCTGGTGAATTTGTACCATAGTGTTCAAGTGCTTCAGCTGTTGGGATGATCCCTGGAAGTTTTTAGCCATGGTACGACAACAACAACGGGACAGCAAAAATAACAAACAAAAGAACAATAAACACATTTTTTCTGGAGATCAATAATGTATGTGAGTGCCTGTGTGTGAATGTGAGTGTGTGTGTGTATGTCTTGAGTCTGGGTATGTTAAATGACGATGTAAGGGATCAACTAATTTATTAACGCATCTTTAATAACTTAATCATTTAATAAACTATAAACAAAGACGTATGCAATGCATGCATCCATCCTCCCACCCATCTATCCACCAACCAATTCACCCATCCATACATCCACCAACCAATTCACCCATCCATACATCCACCAACCAATTCACCCATCCATACATACACCAACCAATTCATACATCCACCAACCAATTCACCCATCCATACATCCACCAACCAATTCACCCATCCATACATACACCAACCAATTCATACATCCACCAACCAATTCACCCATCCATACATACACCAACCAATTCATACATCCACCAACCAATTCACCCATCCATACATCCACCAACCAATTCACCCATCCATACATCCACCAACCAATTCACCCATCCATACATCCACCAACCAATTCACCCATCCATACATCCACCAACCAATTCACCCATCCACCAACCAATTCACCCATCCATACATCCACCAACCAATTCACCCATCCATACATCCACCAACCAATTCACCCATCCATACATCCACCAACCAATTCACCCATCCATACATCCACCAACCAATTCATCCATACATCCACCAACCAATTCACACATCCATACATCCATACATCCACCAACCAATTCACACATCCATACATCCACCACCAATTCACCCATCCATACATCCACCAACCAATTCACATCCATACATCCACCAACCAATTCACACATCCATACATCCACCAACCAATTCACACATCCATACATCCACCAACCAATTCACCCATCCATACATCCACCAACCAATTCACCCATCCATACATCCACCAACCACCCATCCATACATCCACCAACCAATTCACACATCCATACATCCACCAACCAATTCACACATCCATACATCCACCAACCAATTCACCCATCCATACATCCACCAACCAATTCACCCATCCATACATCCACCAACCAATTCACCCATCCATACATCCACCAACCAATTCACCAATCCATACATCCACCAAACAATTCACCAATCCATACATCCACCTATCAATTTACATACTTTGGATTTGAGAGAGAGAGAAGAAAAAAATGAAAGTAAAGTAAATGTTCATCTACAAAGTAGTTGTTTTTTTCTTTCCATGATCTATTTTGTTCATAATCACAAACTGATCCAAGCACGCACTCGCACACGCACACGCACACACACACACATCAGCAGCAGCCCAGAACCCCCCAAAATCTACACACAATGCAAACCTATCCATCCCTACACATAACAAGACATAACTGTTAACATTCTTTTATTTTTTCAATCGATAACACAAAATGCGCATGGAAAGTGGTTTCCATCATGTGAAGAAAAGTGTAAAAGATAAGTGAAATAAGAAACACAAAAAACTATTGCCCTGAATCTATCGCACACACCTTTCCATCATGTAATGAAAAGCACAAGAATTAACGAATAAAAATAAAGAAATACATAGAGTAGAAAGGGGGATTGCATACTCCTTAAAAAGACGCAAACAGTGACGCAAGCATGACATGTTTCTCTACAATTTTTTTAAAGCAATACTCATCTGTATTGTTTTAAAAAAATGGGGACTTTACTGGTGTTGCACTGCCTTCGGGCATTGCCTCCAGTATCGTTCCCACCATCTTTACATCTACTAATGTCCCATATGTGTCTTGTCTGTTCCAGACCGGAGGACGCTAAACGGATTTACTGCTACTCTCTACAATTTCAAGGTGGGGTATGCATGTACCCCACCAACGTGCAGACCTGTTTCTAATCTATAAAGAAAAATTGCACAGCCTCTAGTCTCATGGATCAATAGATGATGCCCATTTTTATTGACCGACAAACACATCCCCATCTACAAAGACTGGCCATTGCATCGTGAACACAAAGCCAGGCTCACCCTTGTCGTTGCGTCAGTAAGGGGCTTGATAGTTGACGTCTAGCGAAGGTTACCTCAGAACAGGCTCCCCTGGGTCCGTCGAAACACCCCCCAAAAACGGTTTTGGGGGTCTTTTTACCCCAAAAAACTCTGTTGGTACCCAAAAAAACCAAGGAAACTTGAGAAAACCAATATAATCAGGACATTTTTATGTTGTCTGTCTTTTCCTGCTCCCATCTTACTATCCCTAACCCTATCCCTAACCCTATCCCTATCCGAACCCTATCCCTAACCTTCTGAGTTTTATGCAACTCTCTGGCTTTTTGGGTACCAACAGAGGTTTTTGGGGTACCAATCGGTTTTTTTTCAATTTTTGGGTACCAACAGAGTTTTTTGGGGTAAAAAGACCCCCCAAAACGGACCCCAAAAAACGTTTTTTGGGGTGTTTCGACTGACCGTGCTCCCCTGAACTCCACCAAAAGTGACTCAGCAGCAGTGCAGTGTCTCCTCCGGTAGTTGCCTCTTGACGGCCTAACACATTCACTCCTGACTACAGCTTTCAGTTTCCGAGTCTATGACCTAGCAAACCTGGGTGTAGCAGTGAGATAGGACTCAGAACGAGCAGTGTGAGGGCAACGCCAATGCGCACAGCACACCAAGTCCCCACATTCTGACTGCTTTTAGTTTCCCCAGAGAGTTATTTGTTTCAAGTCATTTCCTTTCCCACAGCACACCCAGTCCCCACATTCTGACTGCTTTTAGTTTTCCCCAGAGAGTTATTTGTTTCAAGTCATTTCCTTTCACACAGCACACCAAGTCCCCACATTCTGACTGCTTTTAGTTTCCCCAGAGAGTTATTTGTTTCAAGTCATTTCCTTTCACACAGCACACCAAGTCCCCACATTCTGACTGCTTTTAGTTTCCCCAGAGAGCTATTTGTTTCAAGTCATTTCCTTTCACACAGCACACCAAGTCCCCACATTCTGACTGCTTTTAGTTTCCCCAGAGAGTTATTTGTTTCAAGTCATTTCCTTTCACACAGCACACCAAGTCCCCACATTCTGACTGCTTTTAGTTTCCCCAGAGAGTTATTTGTTTCAAGTCATTTCCTTTCACACAGCACACCAAGTCCCCACATTCTGACTGCTTTTAGTTTCCCCAGAGAGCTATTTGTTTCAAGTTATTTCCTTTCACACAGGCAAGTATTCCTTTCAATGAATGTTGTTAAGGCTAGGGAAAGACCTTACATATGGCACACTACAACAAAGGAAGGGATTAAAGCTTTGGATTGGTTTATACTGGTGATGAGTTCTAAAAATTAGCACAAACTAAAAGCACTTGTAGCGGGGTGCTGTGAATGTACAGCTCAGGGCGTGTAATCACGAGTGCATCTTAGACAGTCAACGCGGATAGTAGTATGTAAATTAGACTAACCTCCCAAAACGATTGTCTGATTAGCCTAATTTACATACTACTACCCGCGTTGACTGTCTTAAGACAGTCCCTGGAGATTACATGCCCTGGAGATGGGACAGCAAAAATAATTTTTAAATAATAAAAACAACTTCAGGCTGACCCTGGTGGTGTCTGCCTCCTTCTGGAACTGCTGCTGCAGCTGCCTGGCCTGCTGCTCCATGGTGTGGTCCCCCTCCTCCAGCACGCGCTCCGTAAAGCCCCGCCCCATGGGCGAGGGACTCCCCGTCCTCTGGGTGCGCTCGTACTTCACCCGGGACACACGCTCACGCATCTGGGCGATCTGACGCTCTTGCTCGCCCTGGGTGATGAAACAAAATAAAGCGGATGTGTTGAGATTTATATCAGTTGAGTTTATTTCCTGTTTGTGTGGTGGGTTTGGTGGGGTTTTTCCAGGAAATGCTGCTTTTTTTTAAGGCTTGAATTCTTTGTCGCTGGTGTTTAAAATGTTATCAGTTTACGTACGCCGCCTCACTCAATCCAACCTTTTTATTTAGAAGAAAACTCAGTTGTGAACTATATTTGGTATTTGGTATATTCTAGTAGACTTATCTCTGTGAAATTCGGGCTGCTCTCCGCGAGAGAGCGTGTCGCCGCAAGTGCAGCACCTTTTTTTTTGGGGGGGGGAGGCACAGGGTGTGGGCACACTTGGAAAACCTAGCTATCAATTTGGCCATACCAGGCAGCGGGATTTCTCCCTAAACTACTTGCGGGCCATGTGCTGTCTTCACTATCAGCAAGCATTGGGTGTATTCCCCCACAACTGCCTGAGTGAGTTGGAAGTAAATGGTGCAGTCGCCAATTCCTTTCAACCAGTTGGAAGGGTTTCATCCGACCAAAATATGCATTTGTGATTTCTACTTACTCTATCAAACGAAAGGAAAATTGTGGAAAGGTCACAATCATTTTCATCCGACTTGGTTGTATAGTGTGAGGCAGCTTTTAGATTTGCATACAGTTTTTAAAAAATAAAATTTAAGACGTTCTATTCACCTTCTGGGCTTGCTCCAGGAACGTCTTTTGCCGCTCTCCCAGGCTGAAGAGTTCTGCTGCTTCGTTTTTCATCTTCCCTCGGCGATCCTCCAGAATACGCTTCAACTGTAACAGTGCGGAACATGGAAAATAATCAATGTAAATGTGAGCAAATTGCTTCAACTATTAACTCATTCACATCGCAATGATTTTGAATTATTCAAAAAACTCACAAATCACTCCAGCCAAACAAAACATACGGTTTACTTCAGGTTTAGACATAGGAAAGTGGTAGATCATATTTTTTTTTATAGACTTTATATAGAAAAACTCTACATCGATTGGTTTCCCACAACAAACCACTACAAAAGCAAAATCAGAGGCAAAATTGTGGTCTAAGGGAGCGAAGCGAGTTTAGAAGTGACCAAGGTATGGGGTGCACACATATTTACTTCCCTTGAAGCAATGCATCAAACTGACAGCTATCTATTAATTCCAGACATATATGGCCGGAACGACTTGAATGAGATAAAAGTGAACAAATTGCTTCACCTATGAATAATAGGGAAAGTAGAGGACTGTCAGGTTAAATGTGAAGAAATTGTTTAACCTGTGATAATGTGGAATGCGGAGAATTATCAAGTTAAATGTGAACAGCCATTTACCTAGTGTGTGCGAACATGCACAACATTTTTATCTTTTCCTAATGTGTGCAAATAGGCACTAAACTTTTCATTTGTTTTTAAACATTTTACCCCAATGGGGATACAGGGGGATCTTTCACTACAAAGAGTTCCCCCACATTCTGAAAGTTGTCTGCTAGCAGCTTCCTATAATCTATCACTCTCTTTGTCTCTGCCTTTTTCCTTTACTTACTGTCATCAACTATCTGCCTTTTAAGCCCATTCTCCTGCCTTTAACAAAAATCTTTTAAATAATTTTCACCCTTGAGCTCCGCCGAAATCGGAATGTGTTGGCTGAATGCAGCATGGAAACCCGTGAAAACTGAAAACCGGACATATACGTATTTCACCCCATCTATATGCTATGGTCTGGGAACACCGACGAAAAAGAAGAACCTTTTTTTCCAGAATAATCTTTTAAATGTGTATATAACTCAGAAGAAGCCCACATCAGCACAAACAGCTGACAACGTAAATCAGAATGTGTTGGCTGAATGCAGCAGGGAGACCAGTGAAAACTGGACACATACATATATCACCCATTTGATCTGGGAACGCAGACAACGAAGAAGAACCTTTTTTTTTTTTGCTGTCCCATCTTCTGGGCCGTACAGTGGCGTTGCTCCCACGCCGCTCATTCCGAAAACCAAATTGCAGCCACACCTCCGCACGTTCAGGTTGCAGAATCCGAGACCAGTATTCCAAGGGGAGCTAATCTATGTTAGGCTGTCAGGAGGCAACCAACTGAGGAGACACTGCACTGCTGCTGAGTCACTTCGGTGGAGTTCAGTAGAGCCTGTTCAGGACACCACCTACTAAGCCCCCTACTGACGACACTATTCATTTAGTCGCGGAGCCAGCATGAGTGGGGTCCTCCTCCGACAACTCCCCAGAACACACTGATCCCCATGACTTTGACCCGAAAGCATCAAGGCATAGACTGGATTGGATACCGAAACTGTGGTCACCATGAGAGCAGGGCTTGCAAAGCCACAGAATTTGAGACATTTTTCTTTTTAATGATTGATGGAAATGAGGCGGATGACTATGATGATGATGATGATGATGCTATGGAGTTCCGTATCGGTCTGATACTACATGACAGGGCTGTATTATACGCTTCCGTTCATAATGATATCCCGGCGTTAACCAGGCCCGAGAACTACAGACACCTGCAGTGTTGGTCTTCAAATTAGAGCAACTCTCTCAGAATCGCATCCGTTAAGCGGATGAAGCTCGACTGTGTGGTTTCAGTCTTCCCATTGAGCCCAAAGCCACTCACTCTGGGTAGGAGTCGGTCCAGGACCGAAAAAACCCTCGCCTCTGATGGGATTCGAACCCGAAACCTCCCAGCCAGTAGTCCGTGACGCTAACCACTATGCCACGGCAGAACCTTTTTTTTCAAGACTAAAATGCACAGCACAAAAAAGTTGACAACATAAACGGATACCTTCTCTTCCTGTCTCTGTCGCTGGGTGGTCTTGGACATCTGCTCGTTGAGCTGCTGCTTCACCAGCTGGTTGTAGATGGCCTGCTTCTGGTCGTCGCTCACCGTCGCCTCAATCACCGTCTTCTCTCGACGCTGCACAAACAACGTTTTGATTTGATTACCGGCGCAGTATAAAATGGTTCAGATTTTGCCGCCTGGGAATTAAACCAACGTAATTCAGGATTGGTCAGTTTTGAAGTGTTGGGCTTACCAGCTGATCAAGACAAGGGGCGGGGGTGTGAGGGAGGGGGGGAGCATCATCTGACAAAGTTGTAAACGACAATTTGCAAAGCTAAATCACTGATGGCAGCAACATGACAGCCATAATTTATGAACAATGACAAAATTCAAACTGAAATTGAGGTGTTTTTTCATCGCTTGTGAAGTGCTGTCTGTCGAGATACTGCACTTAAATACTCACCACACTGCAATTTAGGTCTTTTTTTTAATCCTGATTGATCACCACAAAAATGTGTCTGTCAGAACATAAGTAAAATCCGCCCTTTCCTGTCTGTTGACGCTGCTAACAAACTCGCTGTTGCTTCCATCCTCTCTCACCTTGATTACTGCAATTCTCTGCTCGTAGGTCTTTCTAACGACAAACTGTGTAAGCTTCAAAAAATACAAAATCATGCTGCAAGACTTGTCTTGCGAAAGTCGAGACATGGTCATGCAACCCCTCTTCTGCGTGCCCTTCACTGGCTGCCTGTTAAGGCCAGAATTGAGTACAAACTAGCCACTCTCTGCTTTCAATGCCTCAACTCTGAATCTGTGCCCTCGTATCTTTCTGACCTCCTTCAGCCTTACATGCCTTCTAGAGCACTGAGATCACAAGACTCTTCTCTGCTTACTGTCCCTAGATACTCTTTGAATTCCTGTGGTAAAAAATCTTTCTCTGTGTCTGGACCTACAACTTGGAACTCTCTACCTCTTTCTATCAGAAAAAACACCTCCCTCCAAACCTTCAAATCTCAGCTGAAAACCCACCTCTTCCATAAATACCTTGACTGATCCCCCAGAGTGAGGAAAATGATGGTTTGGATATGCATGCATGTGTGCTTGCATGCGTACGTGTGTGTGTGTGTGTGTGTGTGTGTGTGTGTGTGTGTGTGTGTGTGTGTGTGTGTGTGTGTGTGTGTGTGTGTGTGTGTGTGTGTGTGTGTGTGTGTGTGTGTGTGTGTGTGTGTGTGTGTGTAGGGCGCGCATGTATGTTTGTATTGGGAGTATATGTGTATGCCCGCATCTGTTGGTGTGGGCGTGTAATTTTGCGTTCTTATGTTGTTTTTAGTCGGCTCGTCTTAATCTGTTGTTATCTTAGGAATGTCTTGTCTATTGTGGGTATGTGCATCATTTTACATGTATATTGCTTATGTATGATCCTATTAAAAATGCTTTATATAGTTATTATGTTTTAACACGCAATATTTAACTATCTCCGAATGTGTAGTCTATTGTAAGTTTGTAAATCATATTATCTTACGTTTTCATGTGTGCTATTACGAAGTGTATGTCATATGCCTATCATGTTTTAGTAAGTAAGTTTTAATCTGTTGTTATCGTATGAATGTGTTGTCGGTTGTAGTATGTGGACCATGTTATCTTGTATTGTTTTATCAAGTGTATACTATTCGTTATTTTCTTATTTTAGTCTGATGTTTTATTTATATTTCAATTTGTAAAGCGCACAGAGCATACTGATAGTGTGGATTGATAGCGCTATATCAAATAAAATCATTATTATTATTATTATTATAAGCTTATAATAACAGTAACACACAAGTTTTGATAAGTAATGAATGGAACCAAAGATGTGGCAGAAAAGAAGATAACAGATAAGACAAGGGGGAAATATAGATTTGGGGAGAAAATATTGATATTTGAATTGACTGAATAAAAGAAACATTGAAAGAATGACATTTGACAAAAATATGATAAAGAGAAACATTGGAAATGAACAAAAAGATGCAATAAAGGTACAGACAAGATTGAAACAAAAACAAATAAAGGATAAACTCTCTTTCTCTCTGTTCTTATTCTATCTTGTTCTGATTGAATATTAACAGCTATCTGACTGCAGTCATTGTAATGTGTGGAGATACTATTATCATGTGTATTGATTGTTGATGATGAGATGTATTCCAATTTTTGTTATGGTATGGATTGCTACAAGTTAATAATGGTTATATTGTTTGTTCACTTCCCCTTCATAAGGGGTCTTGGACTATTTGAACAAATCACTCGCATTTGCATTCTCTCTCTCTCTTTTCTCTCATTGTCTGTCTGTCTGTGCGTGCACATGTGTGCGTGCGTGCGTGCATGTGTGTGTCTTAAATGTGCACATCTCTAAGTTGATGTAATGAATTTTAATGATAATTATTTGGTTGGTATAATTTCGTTTCACACGTTTGATTAATGTTCTTTCAGTTATGTTGTATCTCTGTCATGTTGTTGCACCTAACCTGAATTTCTCTTTTGGAGATATTACAATATACTTGAACTTGAACAAAATGTGCAACTGACCAGGGAGCCGATGGTCAAATCGGAGTTGGACCGAGAAACGTCCCCTGACCCTGGCAGTGGAGAATCTGTCCTTGACCTTGGAGTCATGGCCGCTCGCTTGCGAGCTTCTTTCCTCTGCTGAAGGCGTTCCTGTAGCTGCATAGGGAGAGGAAAGACAGGGATTTTTTATAGAGAAGATTAGCACATCTTTTTATTAGGCTAAAAAATGAATATTTGTCGAGTATTTTTTATGTTGTTGCTTTCTATGATAGCCTCACGCGCACACGCACACACACACACACACAAAGGATCTCTGGCTGCCCTGCTGTGCAATGGCCATGTATGTCCTCACGCGCCTCAACATCCGGACCACACACACACACACACACACACACACACACACACACACACACACAAAGGATCTCTGGCTGCCCTGCTGTGCAATGGCCATGTATGTCCTGAGCCACCTGGGACTGGTTCTCGACCTGCCTCAACATCCGGACCACACATACATACACACACACACGCACACACACACACACACACGCACACACACAAAGGATCTCTGGCTGCCCTGCTGTGCAATGGCCGTCTATGTCCTGAGCTGCCTGGGACTGGCTCTCAGCCTGCCTCAACATCTGGACCACACACACACACACACACACACACACACACACACACACACACACACACACACACACACACACACACACACACACACACACACACACACACACACACTCACTCACTCACACACACACACACACACGCACACGCACACGCACACACACACACACACCAGAGATCTCTGGCTGCCCTGCTGTTCAGCAGCCCTGTCCTTAGCCGCCAGGGACTGGCTCTCCGCCTGCTTCAACATCTGGACCACGGCCTCCGACTCAAAGCTGCGGTCGGTCTGGCGCCGGCGCCGCGCCTCCAGCCTCTGAAGAACCTCGCTGCGCTGCCGCTCCATGT
The DNA here is from genome assembly GCA_017654935.2 of Phymorhynchus buccinoides. Classification (NCBI taxonomy): domain Eukaryota; kingdom Metazoa; phylum Mollusca; class Gastropoda; order Neogastropoda; family Raphitomidae; genus Phymorhynchus; species Phymorhynchus buccinoides. Next base: position 20,504,786 of record CM065696.1, read on the forward strand.
CCTCGTTCAGTTTCTGAACACAGCGTACCAGTAAGAAAATATTTGGTATTTGAGAGGATGGCTGGGTTGAAGATGGACAGACTGTGATACAGTAACAAAAGAAACAACCAGTTTAACATAAGCTTTACAATTAGGATATTAGGTATTATTAGGTTCTTTATAGTCACAGCGGCGTCTCTGTGAAATTCGGGTTGCTCCCACCTGGAGAGTGTGTCGCAAACAGAGGTGCGCCAACTATTTTGTATAAATAGTTCCACCTTCTGGAAGTTCTGTGCTTGTAACTTCCTCTAATCTGTCACTCTCTTTGACTCTGCCTTTTCCCTTTGCTTACTGTCATCTACTATCTTTCTGCCTTTCCGGTCCATTCTCCTGCCTTTTTTCAAGAAACACTTTCAAAAAGATTTCCTCCAGCCGAAGTCAAACTTGCTGGGCCTAACTTATTTCTTAGTTAGGCGCATAACAGCAGCATGACGCATCTGCACTCAGTATTGACAGGAAACTGTCTGAGTGATTGAAGAAGAAGAAGAAGAAGAAGAAGAAGTAGCTTCTAGCTTTTTAAGTTGCAAAAATTGAACGAACCTATCGCACTGCATAGATAAACATACCTTTCTCACACACACACACATGCATACGTACACACGCACACGCGCACGCACACACTCACACACACACACACACACACACACACACACACACACACACACACACACACACACCACACACACACACACACACACACACACACACACACACACACACACACACACACACACACACACACACACACACACACACACACACACACACACACACACACACACACACACACACACACACACACACACACACACACACACACACACACACACACACACACACACACACACACACACACACACACACACACACACACACACAGGCACCCCCCCCCCCCCACACACACACACAGGCATCACACACACACACACACACACCACACACACACACACACACACACACACACACACACACACACACACACACACACACACACACACACACACACACACACACCTTTTTCTTGGAGGCAAACTGTTCCTCCAAATCTTTCAGCATAGCCTCCGCATCCAGTCCCTCTCTCTTAGCTGAAGAAAACAGCACGTGATGTTACGTTATGGCAATAACATAGATAATACAGAAGAAAAAACCATACAAACAAATATAGAAATGACCGTATTCTACGGACTATAAGGCAATACTTTTTTTTCCAATACTGAGACCCCTGCGCCTTATATTATGACTAATAAAATCGTAAAAAAATATAATAACAAAATCTTAAATTTGTGTGAAATTTGGGGGGTGCGCCTTATAGTCAGAAAAATATGGTATACTGTCCCCCAAAAGAAACATATACCGCATTTATCAGACTATAATGCGCGCCTTATTATAAGGCACACCCCTTAAATTATACACAAAATTCAGATTTTGTTCTTATCATTTGCTTACTACATGTATTACCAAAGACTGTACAGGGGAAGATAAACATCCGGTCTCTTTTCCCTATATGAGTAGTGAGGACAGAAACACTGGTTATGTCCCTTTGAAACGTGACACATTTTACACGTCGATAGGCCAGTTGAATTCTCCGTTCAAGTTCCAGTCCGAGTTTTTGGATAGCCTCCACTGTGAATAGTGTACACGTCCGCACTAACGATAACTCTATCAGCCCGGTTCGCCGAGCTTTTAAGTAATCCATCTTACCCTTTTAGAATATCTTTGCTATTACTAAATACTATATTGTAAGTCATATTGTAGGATGCAGGGGGCTCAGTCTGGGGGGGAAAAGGTATAGCCGTATAGTCTGAAAAATACGGTACACTTTAAATTATTCACTTTTGATGTCACACTGCTGGAAGAATTTTTGGAAAATGCTCACTTGCTTCAATGTGATTGATGATGATTGATGATGATTGATGATGATTGATGATCGATCAAAGAAACATAAGAAATTGTTACACGAAATATTTCAAATTGATTTTTCGGGAAATTACTGACGTTTTGATATCCATTAATCTGAAAAAAGTATGCATTTTTTTTACACTGTCAGTATAAATGTACTCAGTGTGTGTTGGACATTAGACCATAATACAAGAAAGAGAGGATGGGTGAGAGACAAACAGGGGATAAGGGGAAGAGGGAGAGAGAGAGACACAGAGAAGACAGAAGATGGTTTAATCACTTAAAGGCCAAAGCCCATCATGACTGGGTGTGCGAACATAAACACATACATATACACACGTGGATGAGGAAATAATAAGCTTTAACAGAAAGCCACAAATCAACATTTCATACAAAATAAACTTTTCATGAAGTAGCAGCTTCTCTTATCTTGAACGATTTATACACAAAAAATAAAGAGAAATTATGTACATCTTCATCTCTGGTGGAGGGATGGAGAGAGAGAGAGAGAGAGAGAGAGAGAGAGAGAGAGAGAGAGAGAGAGAGAGAGGGAGAGAGAGAGAGAGAGAGGGGGGGGGGGGGGAGAGGGAGATAGAGAGAGAGAGAGAGAGAGAGAGAGAGAGAGGGAGGGAGAGAGAGAGAGAGAGAGAGAGAGAAGAGAGAGAGAGAGAGAGACAAGTAAATGAAGATATTATGTATTTGAAAATCATACAGTGTCAATGATGAGAAGCGGAGGTAAACGGGGTTATGTTTTTCATTTATCAAATACCACATCATTATCTCAATTTTTGTTGTTGCAGCATCGTTCCGAAGAGTTGGCCAATTTGAGGCGAAGGCAAGAAAGAACATGAACATACATCATAGGCATTAAAGTCTTGAGACTGGATGTCATTACAGCACACAGAATGAGCTGCTACAATAATTTGTGGATAGTTACGAAAATAACCAATAGATTCAGACAAAATTATCCCCAATACAAAAGATCAATGCAATATGTTAAACAAAAATAATGCTGTTCAAAAATATGAAGTGCTATACTCACACATGCAAACATTTTTCCACACATACATTTATGCATGCACACATTCAAGCATGCATGCATCACATACACACAACACACACACACACACACACACACACACACACACACATACACACACACACACACCTCAACAGTTTTATTCAGGAATAACGACGAAGAATATTAACAATACGGTTCATCTCCTGATGATGAAGACAGAAAACATCTGGTATCGAACCAAAGAAGCACTCAAAATTGGTAACAATTCACTCAAGAACGACACATACGCATTAATCAGAAGTACAATGTAAACAAAGTTCACACACACACACACACACACACACACACACATGTACGCACACACATGCACACACACACACACACACATTGCTCAACTAGGCTTGGTGTTGTAACACTACCTGAACATTTTTGTTACATGAAAAGAAAGTTCAGTCAGCTTACTGCTAGATTGAAAAGAGCGTGAACACACCACTACAGTCAGATCAAGAGTGATTCTAAACACAGCAGAAGTGAACTAAGTTATTGACAGCATGTTAGGATATTGCTTGCCGTTTAACTTTTATGAGGGTGTGAACAGTGTGTGTGTGTGTGTGTGTGTGTGTGTGTGTGTGTGTGTGTGTGTGTGTGAGTGTGTGTGTGTGTGTGTGTGTGTGTATGTATGTATGTAGAGTGTGTAAGTGTGTGTGTGTGTGTGTGTGTGTGTGTGTGTGTGTGTGTGTGTGTGTGTGTGTGTGTGTGTGTGTGTGTGTGTGTGTGTGTGTGTGTGTGTGTGTGTGTGTGTGTGAGTGTGAGAGTGTGTGTGTCTATGCGTATAACTATGCGGATGAGTGCACTTTTGTGTGTGATAGCCAGCGTAAGCATGCATGTAAAAATGTGTAAGTCAGCACTCATGCACAAGCTGTTGCACATGGCAGATCCAATGGATGTGTTCAGCAAGCTGATTAACAGCAGCGCTTAGGAGTTAAACTGCCACACAGCTGCGCAGGGCTTACCCCCATCTTTGATAATAAAAGGCACTTTCAGTGATACTATTTGTATTATTAATTCACACTCAAGGAGTGGCAATAGTTATAAATCTATCTCATAAAATTATTATCCTTCTACATATATAGCAAACAGAGTATCAAAAATACTTAAATTATTCTTGACTAGCTTGGCTCTATCTTTTCCCCATAATATCTCATCAGTTCACTATTTACCCTATCTTTGCTGAACTTATTTTCTTTCTTTTTTCGTACTACCGCCTAAAGTGCAGTAGAATCTTCAACGTGATGAATTTGGCGAAACCGAAACCGAAAAATTGGCTGCAGACACATATGGGACATTTGTAGATACAAGAGTAGTGGGAACGATACTTCAACGTGATGAAGTTGGCTGCCTAAGACGAAGAAGAAGAAGTGATTACAAGAAATAAGAAAAAACGTCTGGTCCCCAGAGAAGCAGCGCATGGTAGGGACGGACCTAAAGCCTCAAGAAGAAGAAAAGAATGAAAAGAAAAGCTGGGGTCAAAAGGCAGCTTTGGAATAAGCTCTCCAAAGTGAAAAAAAAGAGTAACTTTTGAAGAGCAAAAACAAAATGAAATGACCTCTATCGGTAATTGTTTCAAATCAATCACAGATCCAACATTCATGCAATGTGGGAGAAAGAAAGACACTGAATGAGAAGAAAGAAATATAGAGAATCGCTTTCAGTCACTTTAAAACAGCGGAAATCAGCTGAAAAGAATAGAATTCTACCCCTTATATTTTAACAATGATTCCCATAAACTGAGACTTTGAAAGCAGAATAAGCACACGACTGCCCCAGTGGTTTTATTTAAAGAGAAATAACATTTGTGTCTACGGTACATTTGCACAAATGGTTCGTAATGGAAACAGCATTAACATGGAAAAAGTAAATCATACAAATTTACATTTCATTGATGATTGTTCTTTTTATTAATATTAATATTCAATTTTACTTGCAAAGCTACATGAATTATGAACCCAAATTGTGGCGGTACCATAGCCGATGAGGTTTAACCGAGGCGTGGTTACTATCTGTATTGTTAAAAAATCGGGACTTTACTGGTGTTGCACTGCCTCCGGGTATTGCCTCCAGTATTGTTCCCACCATCTTTGTATTTACAAATGTCCCATATAATAATAATAATAATAATAGTGAATCATTTATATAGCGCACTCCTCCACCAAATGTGGAGCTCTATGCGCTTAACAACAACAAAATTAAAAAGCAAGAAATTCAACAACAAAACAAATAATCGCTCATACACATGCTAATAGGCATACACATACACACACCACCCCCACCCCCACGCAGGCACGCACGTACGCACATATACATATACACACACACACTCACTCGCGCACGCACACGCACACACACACACACCGTTATCATCACCACCACTCACCCCACCAAAGAACACAATACAAAATACAATCAGTTCAATAAAGCATCAACACTCTCTCTCTCTCTCTCTCTCTCTCTCTCTCTCTCTCTCTCTCTCTATATATATCTCTCTCTATATGTGTCTGTTCCAGACCGAGAGGACGTAAAACACCATTTTTCATTCATTATGAACCCAAATAGCTACACGCATACAGTCCCCAAAATTGTACAAAACATCAGCTTTCACTTACATGTCAAGTACAAATACATATCAATTTATTACAAAAGGCAAGGAAAGGGAGGCAAACGGCAAGAATAAGGCGCATACAAATACAATGACCAAGTTAATAGGATCCACAGTGTATGTGTGTGTGTGTGTGTGTGTGTGTGTGTGTGTGTGTGTGTGTGTGTGTGTGTGTATGTGTGTGTGTGTGTGTGTGTGTGTGTGTGTGTGTGTGTGTGTGTGTGTGTATGTGTGTGTGTGTGTGTGTGTGTGTGTGTGTATGTGTGTGTGTGTGTGTGTGTGTGTGTGTGTGTGTGTGTGTGTGTGTGTGTGTGTGTGTGTGTGTGTGTGTGTGTGTGTGTGTGTGTGTGTGTGTGTGTGTGTGTGTGTGTGTGTGTGTGTGTGTGTGTGTGTGTGTGTGTGTGTGTGTGTGTGTGTGTGTGTGTGTATGTGTGCGTGTGTGTGTGTATTTGGTATTTGGTATATTCTAGCCACAGAGAGTTATCTCTGTGAAAATCGGGATGCTCTTCCCTGGAGAGCGCGTCACCGCAAGTGCAGCACCTACCCGATTTAAAAAAAAAAATTAATTGGGGGGGGGGGGGGGGGGGGGGGGGGGGGGGGGCAGGGTGAGGAGGATGTGTGGGCACATTTGGAAAACCTAGCTATCAATTTGGCCATACCAGGCAGCGGGATTTCTCCCAGCTCTTACCGACTTTCAACTGCCGTGGAATGTGTAGGTGCGCAAAGGTTAAGCGCACGGGTCAGACTAGCTTTAAGTCCCCATCCGAAGGACTGGACGTTCAGTTCGATTTTCCTGTCGAACTACAAAGAAAGGGCGAGGAGGCCGGGATTCGAACCCGTATCACTCACGCTGCAGTCACGCATTACATTTGGCAGGCGAACGTCTTAACCACTCTGCCACCTTTCTCCCTTGTGTGTGTGTGTGTGTGTGTGTGTGTGTGTGTGTTTGTTTGTGAAAGTGAGCCCATATGAATATGCGTGCATTCACACTTATATGTGCACACATATCATATGAGCACGCATGTACTTGTCCAGCCAGGGGAGATCAGTTGTACAGTTCCATCAAGTACACAAAAAAACCCAGAAATGTAACAAAAAATACCGGCTGATACTGTCCACGAATTACAAATCTTACAGAAGGAGAGAATGTTGTGTTATGTCATTCAGACTGATAACAAAGAATGTTAAAAGCTATAGCACACACAACAAATGGGAAAGAACAAGAAAACTATTACGATCTTCTCAGATTTGTAAAATCATACCAGTTCCCTGCCCTTAATGAGCACGCTGTATGGTGTAAGCCTATGATGTTGTTGATGTTTTCGTTCTATTTGCACTCTATACCCCATCCCACCCTTCTTATGTCAAGCACACACACACACACACACACATATGGTGACCCCCTCCACTCACCCCCCCCCCCTCTCCTCCTCTCTCTCTCTCTCTCTCTCTCTCTCTCTCTCTCTCTCTCTCTCTCTCTAATGGCAATAAACCCTTCCTTCATTCATTCTTTCATTCTCTCTCACAGACACACACATATTAATTAACTGACAAGCCTGTCAATTCTTCTTCTTCTTCTTCTGCGTTCCTAGGCCATATGGCCATACTGGGTAAGGTACGTATGTGTCCGGTTTTCAGTTTTCACTGGTCTCCCCGCTGCGTACAGCCGACACATTCCGATTTCGGAGGAGCTCAAAGGAGAACATTATTTGGAAGATTTTTTTTTAAACAAAGGCAGGAGAATGGGCCAATAAGTCAGAAATATAGTAGATGATAAGAAAGCAAAGGGAAAAGGCAGAGTCAAAGAGAGTGGCAGATTAGAGGAAGTTACAAGCACAGAACTTCCAGAAGGTGGGGGAACTATTTGCATAAAAGCGCCCCCGGTATCCCCACGGGGAGAGATCCGTGGAAGGGGTGGGGCCATCCAGCTCCCCGAATGGAGGCACGAGGCATCTACCCACTGCCCCATGTCAATTCTAAAAGAACAGCCAGTTTCCAGGACTAAGTTCACATAGCTTGAGCAAACGATACAGCTATTATTAAAGCACCAAACGAACACAGTGAAACACCACCATCGTTACAACAGCAATCAATTAATTGTGAGTGAGGGAAGTTAGACAATACTCTTCACACCTTCCGTACCTGCCAATCTTTTAGTGGAGACTCCGGCTATGAAAGCAAGGTGTCACATATTACCAATTTCACCAAGTTAATTTTGAAATCTTATCCCCAAAGGAGCATATTTATATTATCAATCTCACCAAAAAGGACAATAGTTATGTTATAAATCTCACCCCCAAAAAAACACCATAACTGTGTTGTCAATCTCACAAAAAAGATCACAAGTAATGATTAAAAACAGCATGACTAAAAACAGCATGATTAATTAATCTTATCAAAAGAAGCAAAAACTGAGTTAGAAATCTTATCCCAAAAGGAGCAAATTTATGTTATAAATCTTATAATCCAAAAAGGACCACAGTTACAATATTATTACCAATCTCACCAAAAAGGAGATCAAATTTTAGAATGCCGTTGTATGAGATCAAAGCATAACCATAGTGGGCTAGTAATGATTATAAGTATTCTTTTTGTGTGTGTGTACCAGATTATAAAAAGTATATAAACACTGGGTAATAGTCTTACATGCATTTGCAAGCATATCCATATGCTGAACATATTACATGCTTGTGCTACTTCAAAATACACATGCACACAGACATGCTTTTGTAAATACAAATACTTGGGAGACACATCTAACACCCACTTAGCCACTCCACCGACTCTCGTTTAAAAATCATCCTATAAAAAAAATATAAAAAAAACCAAAAAAAAAAAGAACCGCTATACTGAACGGTGCATACATTAAAGGGACACACTGACGGATGAGTTTCTACAAGAAAAACATGTCGAGATCACCAGAAAGACAGCCTTTTCAAGGATCGGAACACTCACTTTGCTCTGGTTTCCTAGAAATCAAACTGTCACAATGGCGAATCCTCCTTGGCGGAGTTGCCGGAGAGAGAAGCTATTTTGGACGGGGTAGGTGGAGGCCACTCATTGTGGTTGAAGCTCTTTCTTCTTTGTTGTGCAGTAAAAAAAAAAAAAGGGAGCTATTTCCTTTGTGGTGAGCGAAACTCCTTTTGGTAAACTGCATAAAATAGCTAAAAAAAAAAAAAGGTACTTGGCTTGTCCTTCACTAAAAGAATCTGATTTCCAGCACCTCCACCAAGAAGGAATCGCCGATTTGATGGTTTGATTTATAGGAAACCAGATGCAAAGTGAGTGTTGCGATATCTGTAAAAGGTGTTTTCCTGGTGACCTCGAAGTGTTTCTTCCCAAAACTCATCCGTCAGGGTGTCCCTTTAAAAAAAAAATAATTTGACACTCGACACAAAAAAAAAGACAAGAGCAGTAACTCCGCCTACCTTTCTCCAGAATGGCTTCCTTCTGTTGCATAAAGTCCTCCTGGAGCTTGGCCTCAGCGGCGCGGCGGTCTGAAAGGGAGGCGACCTCGCCCGACATGTCTCCCACAGTGAAAGCCAGGGTACTGAGGGAGTCGAACCATCCCTCCCTGCTGGCTGCCCGCTGGGCCCGCCTCATGGACTGCAGCTCTTCCTGGGTCTGTGAGAAAACGCAGTCTGTTCAGGTGTTGTAAAGAGTGGCACAGTGGTAGCGCGTTCGCTTCGTGTCAAGTAAACCCGAGTTCGAACCTTGGGGACAGGGGGATTTTTCCTCTCACTTTGCATTAGGCCTTAACGGTCTGAACGTGGAGTCTTTCGGATGAGACGATAAACCGAGGTTCCGTGTGCTCATGCACTTAGCACACGTTAAACCCGGTGGCAACGAAAAAGTTGTCATTTGGTCAAAATTTACCCCCCCCCCTTCCTTCCTCATCAGTCACACAAAAATCGCATGCAAAAAAAAAAAAAAAAAAGGGGGTGGCGTACCTCTGGCTGCGATGCTCTCTCCATGTGGGAGCAACCCGAATTTCACAGAGACGTCTCTGTGACTATAATGTACCTAACCTAACCTAACCTAACAAGAAAAAGGGTTCTCTGTACCTTGGCGAAGACGGACTCCTGCAAGGTGTTGAAGACGATCATCTGCCTCTCCTGGAGGTCTGCCAGGGTGATGACGCACAGTTCCTCCCACACCTCATCCTCCTTGCTGTCCTCGCGAAGCTTCCTCAGCTCTCGACGCTCCACTGTGTATGAAGAACACATTGCGTTGTGCAAGCACACACACAATGCAGAAAAAAAGAAAGTCTTTCACAATATAGTTTACAGCCAGCTAGAGTATACTTCTGAATGATACTGAAATCACTGCGTCACAGAACACCAGAAATGCCATAATCTTGACTCTTTGGGGCTGTGCACATTACATGCAGAATCCTCATGCACTTATCCGCAAATAAGTAAAAGAAAGTAAGAAATAAGTGGATGGGATAAGCACAAAAGAAACAACACAATACTTCCCTTCTTCACTCTCAAGCAGTCCCCAAAACTTCCCTTCATCACTCTCAAGCAGTCCCCAAAACTTCCCTTCTTCACTCTCAAGCAGTCCCCAAAACTTCCCTTCTTCACTCTCAAGCAGTCCCCAAAACTTCCCTTCTTCACTCTCAAGCAGTCCCCAAAACTTTCCCTTCTTCACTCTCAAGCAGTCCCCAAAACTTCCCTTCTTCACTCTCAAGCAGTCCCCAAAACTTCCCTTCTTCACTCTCAAGCAGTCCCCAAAACTTCCCTTCTTCACTCTCAAGCAGTCCCCAAAACTTCCCTTCTTCACTCTCAAGCAGTCCCCAATACTTCCCTTCATCACTCTCAAGCAGTCCCCAAAACTTCCCTTCTTCACTCTCAAGCAGTCCCCAAAACTTCCCTTCTTCACTCTCAAGCAGTCCCCAAAACTTCCCTTCTTCACTCTCAAGCAGTCCCCAAAACTTCCCTTCTTCACTCTCAAGCAGTCCCCAAAACTTCCCTTCTTCACTCTCAAGCAGTCCCCAAAACTTCCCTTCTTCACTCTCAAGCAGTCCCCAAAACTTCCCTTCTTCACTCTCAAGCAGTCCCCAAAACTTCCCTTCTTCACTCTCAAGCAGTCCCCAAAACTTCCCTTCTTCACTCTCAAGCAGTCCCCAAAACTTCCCTTCTTCACTCTCAAGCAGTCCCCAAAACTTCCCTTCTTCACTCTCAAGCAGTCCCCAAAACTTCCCTTCTTCACTCTCAAGCAGTCCCCAAAACTTCCCTTCTTCACTCTCAAGCAGTCCCCAAAACTTCCCTTCTTCACTCTCAAGCAGTCCCCAAAACTTCCCTTCTTCACTCTCAAGCAGTCCCCAAAACTTCCCTTCTTCACTCTCAAGCAGTCCCCAAAACTTCCCTTCTTCACTCTCAAGCAGTCCCCAAAACTTCCCTTCTTCACTCTCAAGCAGTCCCCAAAACTTCCCTTCTTCACTCTCAAGCAGTCCCCAAAACTTCCCTTCTTCACTCTCAAGCAGTCCCCAAAACTTCCCTTCTTCACTCTCAAGCAGTCCCCAAAACTTCCCTTCTTCACTCTCAAGCAGTCCCCAAAACTTCCCTTCTTCACTCTCAAGCAGTCCCCAATACTTCCCTTCTTCACTCTCAAGCAGTCCCCAAAACTTCCCTTCTTCACTCTCAAGCAGTCCCCAAAACTTCCCTTCTTCACTCTCAAGCAGTCCCCAAAACTTCCCTTCTTCACTCTCAAGCAGTCCCCAAAACTTCCCTTCTTCACTCTCAAGCAGTCTCCAATACTTCCCTTCTTCACTCTCAAGCAGTCCCCAAAACTTCCCTTCTTCACTCTCAAGCAGTCTCCAATACTTCCCTTCTTCACTCTCAAGCAGTCCCCAAAACTTCCCTTCTTCACTCTCAAGCAGTCTCCAAAACTTCCCTTCATCACTCTCAAGCAGTCCCCAAAACTTCCCTTCTTCACTCTCAAGCAGTCCCCAATACTTCCCTTCTTCACTCTCAAGCAGTCCCCAAAACTTCCCTTCTTCACTCTCAAGCAGTCCCCAAAACTTCCCTTCTTCACTCTCAAGCAGTCCCCAAAACTTCCCTTCTTCACTCTCAAGCAGTCCCCAATACTTCCCTTCTTCACTCTCAAGCAGTCTCCAAAACTTCCCTTCTTCACTCTCAAGCAGTCCCCAAAACTTCCCTTCTTCACTCTCAAGCAGTCTCCAATACTTCCCTTCTTCACTCTCAAGCAGTCCCCAATACTTCCCTTCTTCACTCTCAAGCAGTCCCCAATACTTCCCTTCTTCACTCTCAAGCAGTCCCCAAAACTTCCCTTCATCACTCTCAAGCAGTCCCCAAAACTTCCCTTCTTCACTCTCAAGCAGTCCCCAAAACTTCCCTTCTTCACTCTCAAGCAGTCCCCAAAACTTCCCTTCTTCACTCTCAAGCAGTCCCCAAAACTTCCCTTCTTCACTCTCAAGCAGTCCCCAAAACTTCCCTTCTTCACTCTCAAGCAGTCCCCAATACTTCCCTTCTTCACTCTCAAGCAGTCCCCAAAACTTCCCTTCTTCACTCTCAAGCAGTCTCCAATACTTCCCTTCTTCACTCTCAAGCAGTCCCCAAAACTTCCCTTCTTCACTCTCAAGCAGTCCCCAAAACTTCCCTTCTTCACTCTCAAGCAGTCTCCAAAACTTCCCTTCTTCACTCTCAAGCAGTCCCCAAAACTTCCCTTCTTCACTCTCAAGCAGTCTCCAATACTTCCCTTCTTCACTCTCAAGCAGTCCCCAATACTTCCCTTCTTCACTCTCAAGCAGTCCCCAAAACTTCCCTTCTTCACTCTCAAGCAGTCCCCAAAACTTCCCTTCTTCACTCTCAAGCAGTCCCCAAAACTTCCCTTCTTCACTCTCAAGCAGTCTCCAAAACTTCCCTTCTTCACTCTCAAGCAGTCTCCAAAACTTCCCTTCTTCACTCTCAAGCAGTCTCCAAAACTTCCCTTCTTCACTCTCAAGCAGTCCCCATAACTTCCCTTCTTCACTCTCAAGCAGTCTCCAAAACTTCCCTTCTTCACTCTCAAGCAGTCCCCATAACTTCCCTTCTTCACTCTCAAGCAGTCCCCAAAACTTCCCTTCTTCACTCTCAAGCAGTCTCCAAAACTTCCCTTCTTCACTCTCAAGCAGTCCCCAAAACTTCCCTTCTTCACTCTCAAGCAGTCTCCAATACTTCCCTTCTTCACTCTCAAGCAGTCCCCAAAACTTCCCTTCTTCACTCTCAAGCAGTCTCCAAAACTTCCCTTCTTCACTCTCAAGCAGTCCCCAAAATCAGATTTGGAGACAGCTTGACTGTGAAGAAGGGAAGTATTGTTTCGTTTTCTGTTTTGTTTGAAAATAGACATTTTTGTTGAAATATCACGTTTTGTTTTGTTTCGTCAATATCATAACGTCACAATTTGCACTTGTTGTGAATTTGTTTGTAAGGTGTTTTATTCAATGACGTTGCGGTCTTTTGTTTATGTAATATGACAGCAAACAGCATCACCTGTTATTTAGTAAGTTTGTTTTGATTTGAATTGTCTGTTTGTGTGTACGAGTGTGCAAATATGTGTGAGTGCATACATAATTGTGTTCATGTGTAGTCAAATGTGTGTGAGCGGAAATCTTTAAAACACTCACTCTCTCTCTCTCTTCTTCTCTGACTCTCTCTCTCTCTCTCTCTCTGTAATCTGACAGCTCTCAGCATCACCTCTCTATCTAGTAAGTTTGTTCTCTCTCTCTCTCTCTTCTCTGTGTACGAGTGTGCAAATATGTGTGAGCCAGGGCCTGGCCCAAGAAGTCCAGCTGGGCCTGCCAGCGCTGCATGGCTTTCTGCGTCAGTTTGCTGCGCTGCTCTCTCTCTCTCTCTCTCTCTCTCTCTCTCTCCCTCTCTCTCTCTCTCTCTCTCTCTCCCCCCTCTCTCTCTCTCTCTCTCTCTCTCTCTCTCCTCACACTCCAACTTGTGAGCCAGGGCCTGGCCCAAGATGTCCAGCTGGGCCTGCCAGCGCTGCATGGCTTTCTGCGTCAGTTTGTTGCGCCGCTTGGCCGGGAGCCCCGGGTCCTCCAGTGCTGCCACCTTGCGGGCCGACTCCTTCCGCCAGGACGCGTACTCCTTCTCCGCCCGCGTCATCTTCAGTCGCAGTTCCTGGGGGTGGGGGAAAAGATTGTTTATATCAGTGTTGTTATGCGCATAGTATATTGTAGCCTGAACTAAGTCTGTCTTGATGTAAGGGCAGAAAAAAAAAGTCTGTCTTGACGTAAAATAAATCAATATATTCTTCTTCGCGTACGTCAGAGGGACACCCCAGCATCCAATATGAAGGCGGCCGTATGTTGCAAGTCCTCCAGTCTTTTTCTGGGCCACAGAGACGTGGTCTGGCCAGGTCTTTTTTCTTTCGTTGGAACAGTGGACATGACTGTAGGATGTGGTCACTTGTTTAGTTCTCAGTGCCACGTGGGAACTTGTCTGATTCACTGATGCGTAGTTAAATAAATCACTATGACGTCACAACACTGTGGTAAGCTACACTAATGTAGCCCGCAGATAGGAAACCAGCATCCAGCAGCACACGCCACGCCAGGCCCTGACCTGGAACCCCCAGGGGGAAAAGAGAGAGAGGTCGGCCTCGCAACAGCTGGAGGAGGCAGAGAACGGGCTGGAATGGCATCGAGAGAGCTGCTCAGAACTGGGTGCGATGGTGGGGTGTCGTCAATGGACTATACTCCTTTTAGAGAAATGGTCCTATGTAAGTAAGTAATGTGCATAGAGATCTGTGAACTATCATATTTTATAGAGATCTGTGAACTATCATATTTTATAGAGATCTGTGAACTATCATATTTTATAGAGATCTGTGAATTATCATATTTTACGGACTTATAGGGCGACGCCATAGGGAAGAAAGGTGGCAGAGTGGTAAAGACATTTTCCTGCAAATATGATGATGAAAGTCCGCTTAACGTCCTCGGACCTGGAGCAGGTACATGTTGGACATTCATAACAATAAAGACAGTGGAACGATCCTAGAGGATCTCCAATACCAGGAAAGCTCTGATGATTATGAAATATCAAGATAGGATAACCCTAGCCCTACTTTTGCCTGCAAATTCAATGCCTGAATGACCCGGGTTCAAATCCCAGCCTTGTCCTTCCTTTCCAATTTGACAAGAAATAAAACTGAACGTCGAGTCCTCCGGATGGAGACTTAAAGGAAGCTTTACTCATGTGCTTTAAGAAGAAAAAAAGCAGTTAAAAGTCAGTAAGAGCAGGAAGAAATTCTGCTGCCTGGTATGAGCTAAACTGATAGCTGGGTTTCCCTTGTCTGCCCCCCTTCTTCCCCCAAAAATGGGTGGCGCTGCACTGGCAGTGACACACTCTCCAGGTGGGAGGAGCTTCAATTCCACAGACAAAAATACAGAATATCAAATACTTTTTTCCTCTGACTGAGTGAGACCCCTGCACCTTATAAAATATAAAATGACAAACACTGTACAGTGGAACCTCCCTTATAAGACCTTAAAAAATCATCCAAAATGAGGTCTTATAAGGGAGGGGTCTTATAAGGGAGGTAATTTTAATACTTACAAAGAAGGGCAATGTCTCAGAGAAGTAGGTCTTATAATGGGAAGTCTTATAAGGGAGGTTCCACTATAGTAAGAAACAATTATAACAAAACCTGATTTGGGAGTAAAAACATTTTGGAGGGTGCACCTTATATGGCATGCCTTCGGGTTAAAAAAAAAACACAAAAAAACAACAACCATGGTACCTCATCGGACATGGTCCTGAGCTGCTTGGCAGTGTTGGTGTCGCGCCGACAGCGGGCCAGCAGCTGTTGCAGGGTGTTGCGCTCGGCGGCCTGGTGCTTGTCGATGGCCATCAGCGCTCCCTCCTGCAGCTGCTGCAAGTCTGCACACCATGCCAAATGTACATGTGGAGATTGCATTTTCTTGCTACTAAGCGCATTTTTGCATCGAGTTTTTATCTGGTAAGAACAAAACCAGGAACCTTTTATTCTTATGTGTATGCGTGTGTGCGTGAATAAACGTCTGTGTGTGTGTGTGTGTGTGTGTGTGTGTGTATATATATATGTGTGTGTGTGTGTGTGTGTGTGTGTGTGTGTGTGTGTGTGTGTGCGTGTGCGTGCGTGTGCGTGTGCGTGTGCGTGTGCATGTGCGAGTGTGTGTGTGTGCGTGCGCACGCGTGTGTGATGACTGTGTGTGGGTGTGAAGAAAACATTTAACCACGTAAAACCAAAACAACAAAAGCCATAAACTACATAAAATAAAGCAAAGAAAAGCAGTGTCCCGGCCCCACTGACCATCAGACAGGATGTTTTCCGGCACATCCTCCTCGGTAACAGGCATCAGCGTCTCTTCAGCGGCAGACCCCTCCTTTCCCTCCAGGATCTGACGCCGCCTCTGCATCAGCCGCTCCCGCGCCAACTGACGCTGACGATCACGCTCCTTCAGCAGACTGAAAACCATGGCCAATGATACAAAAACCAATGCAAACTTTCAAGCTTCATCACAGAAATGTGTAAAAAATATAGGAGCACCGTCGTTTGAAAAAAAGTGTACTGTATTTTACGGACTATAAGGCGCACCTGTTTATAGGCACACCCAATCAATCAGTCAATTCAATTCAATTTATTGTCTTCAAACAGAAGAAATTTGTTGCGTGTAACCGTAGAGAGCACATCGTAAATCAAGCATGATGCACACTTTCTTGATCTCTGAATGCACATATACTTTTCCATGTGATCTTGGCAGAAATATCGGTTTATTCTCTTTCATTTCTCCCCAGTCTCACACACATCGCCATCTTGACAGAAGTGCGCAAACGGAAACTGGAAAGTCGGTTATACGCACAGCAGCTGTACCGCTCTGCATATAAGATGATGAATTTGCTTGTTCCCCCCAAAAAAAAAACTCCCTTATTAGACCCCTCCCTAATAAGATCCTTCCTTTATAAGACCCCTCCCTTATAAGACCTCCTCCCCGTCGGGATACCGGTGTTTTTCTCGTAAAAATAGTTCCCCCACCTTCTGGAAGTTCTGTGCTTGTAACTTCCTCTTATCTGCCACTCTCTTTGACTCTGCCTTTTCCTTTTGCTTTCTGTCATCTATTATCTTTCTGACTTATTGGCCTATTCTCCTGCCTTTATAAAAAACAAAACCTCTTACAAATAATTTTTCTCCTTTGAGCTCCTCCGGAATCGGAATGTGTCGGCTGTATGCAGCAGGGGAGACCAGTGAAAAATTAAAACCTGACACATACGTACCTTACCCATTATGGCCTGGGAACGCAGAAGAAGAAGAAGAAGGAAGCGGAATTTTATGGACTTGAACGGAAGGGCAAAAAAAATGCAGTCCGAGCGGAAGAAAAAGCGGAAAAGTTGGCAGGTCTGCCAATACCAAATATGAAAAATCTTCACCTCTCCTGGCGGTCCTGGTTCTGTTGGTGGCCCATGCTGAAGATGAGGGCTGCGGAGTCCAGCTTGTCCTCCGCCTGCAGGCGCTTCCTGTCCCTCTGGAGCCTCACCAGGGCCTTCTGACGCTCCTTCTCCCGCCTCAGCCCGTCCCCGTGCTGGCTTAGGGCTGCCAGCAGGGCCGCTTTCTCGTCCTCGAAGTGCGTCTGAAGATTCTCCAGCACGTTCTGAAAAGTGGAAGAATTTTCAGTCAGTGATTTTGCTTTTAGTCCCAGACTTCTTCTTCTTCTTATTATTATTATTATTCCGGTTAAGTGCCCACAATCAACAATTTGATTTTTATGGTACTATTTTGGTCGAGGTCCGAAGTCGGAGAAACAAAAGAATAAAATAAAATAGTAACATAAAAGAAAAGAAAAAGAGAGAGAGCAAAGGAAAAAGAGAAAACCCTAATCTACAATGACCCAGCCAGCTGGTTCTCCCTGTAGATATAGAGATGGTGGGAATGATTCTGAAGGCTATGCCCGGAGGCAGTGCAACACCAGGAAAGTCCAGAATTTGCAACAATACAGATGTGTAGAGTGAAGTAGTACTAGTACGATTAACCCTTTTACCGCCAATGTCGCATTTTAGCACCACAATGGTTTAACACCCATGTCACTAAAAGGCATCAAATCAGGGCCTGTTATCCAAAGACCCTGTTTTCTTCATTTTGGGAGGTAAGGATAGGTCTAATGTTATGCATGTCACAGAGGAATTCCCAATATTGCAGATATTTTATTTCTCTACCCAGTTAAGTTTAAAGGTATATTTTGGCTGAAAAATGGCTGGCTTACTATGGTAATAAATATGCCTTGGCATGAGGCTGTGTCAGACCACTTGACATAAGCTAGACCGCCAAGGCTACATCAAAATATTGACATGCTCTGCATGGTTGTGTGGGGATTGTCTTAAGCCATGGCAAGCTCCTAGCATAACATCATCAGTCTAAAAATCCTCCGAAGTCGGAGTGTGGCTGCGCACGTGGCGGGGTAATCAAAAACGGTCACACACGTAATGTTCTCATCCCTAGCTGGTGCATTTGTACCATAGTGTTCAAGTGCTTTGGCTGTTGGGATGACCCCTGGAGTCTTTAACCCTTTTGCCGCCAGCCATCTATGAGCAAAAAATTTCAATTAAACTTGCTTGGCTACAGAAAATATTTCATCTGCAATATTGTGGGATTTCTCTGTGACACATTTAGAATAGAGTCATTCCTTCCTTCCTTCCTTACTGCCCAAATTTAGGAACACAATATCATTGAATAACAGACCCTGATTTCAAGGGTTTGAATGACATGGGTGTTAAATCATTGTGGTGCCATGAGGCGACAGTGGTGATGAAAGGGTTAATAAGGTAATGAATAAGGTGGAGCTGCTGGAATGTGACGATGTCTCTGCGGTGCAGCATCCACCTTTCTGCTGGTGGCGTCCTGCTCCTCCTGCTCTTGCTCCTGCTCCTGGATGGCGTCCAGCGTGGCATCGTCAGTGTCCAGCCCCGCAGCCTCTCTCTCGGCCACCAGCTGCCGCCGCCGGGCCAGCCGCTCCTCCAGCCGCCGCTTCTGATCCTGCTGGCTCTCCCCCAGCATCGAGTCCAGGTCTGAGCAAACAAGCAACAAAGGAATACAGTAGAACCGGGGGGGATACCGGAGGGTCTTTTGTATAATGATGGCTTGGAGTCAAAACGGATTATCTTTAGATAGTCCATTGACGTATTATTGAACCTATTGCGAAAACTAATAACTTGTATCACAAAAAGACTGCGCAAAAAAAAAGCATAATCCCCATTCTGTAATATTTGCAATCTTTTTAAATACAAGTTCTTATTTTTTTCAAGAACATCAATAATATGTTAATGGACTATCTAAACGTAGTCCGCTTTGACTCTAAGCCATCGATAAAATAGTTCCCCCACCTTCTGGAAGTTCTGTGCTTGTAACTTCCTCTAATCTGTCACTCTCTTTGGCTCTGCCTTTTTTTCCCTTTGCTTACTGTCATCCACGATCTTTCTGCCTTACCGGTCCTATTCTGCCTTTTTTTACGAAACACTTTCAAAAACATTTCCTCCAGCCGAAGTTGGACTTGCTGGGCCTAGCTATTTCTTTAATTGGGTGCATAACGGCAGCATGACACATCTGCGCTCATAACTGACAGGAAACTGTCTGAGTGATCGAAGAAGAAGAAAAAGAAGAAGAAGAAGAAGAAGAATATCCCTATTAAGACCTTGAAAAATCAGCCACAAAAAAGGTCTTAATAGTGGGGGGTGTCTTAATAAGGAGGTGGACATTCAGTAGTCAGGATATGAAGGGGGGGGGGGTATTTGTGAAACATGTATGGGTTACGTCTTAGAGGGAGTCTTAAAGGCCCACCATATCACGTGTCAAAATCATGGTTTTCACGCGTTTTCCCTCTTATAGCTGGTAAGAAATCTTAAGAAATCTTCCAAGCATAAGAGGGAATGTGGCACGTGACGTGGGGGGTCTTTAAAGGGAAGGTCTTAATGGGGAGGTTTGAATGTCCTGTATTTCACAGACTATAAGGCGATACTTTTTTTTCTCCCCAGACTGAAACCCCTGCACCTTATACAGCATGACTAATAACAGTAAGAAACTGTCACAACAAAATCAAAATTTTACGCAACATTTTGGGGTGATTCTTATAATATGATGCACCTTAAGAGTTCTAAGAGTCCATATGACATGGTAAACCTGTTTTATACACTGAAGAACAGTTTCTGTACCTAGCTGCAAATGAATTTTTTTTTTAACTACAAAGTTGACTTTTATCCAGCATAAAATCTAAAGCCACCATGCACTTCCCTCAAAACACTTGTGTACATGCACACACTAACACACAGACATTCAAACACTCTCACACACACACAGACACACACACACACACACACTCACACTCACACGCACGCACGCACGCACGCACGCACACAAGCACACGCACTCACACACACTCACTCACTCACACACACACACACACACACACACACACACACACACACACACACTGGAGCATTTCATTTGCTACACACACACACACACACACACACACCACAGTCCCTCAAACAAATCACACTGCCTAAATTTTTTAACTAGGATGAAATCCATCAACATCCATGACATCCATGTTGCATTGCATCATCCACTATGGCACGATAAATTATTGATGGGGTGGGGATGTTTTATAAAAAAAAAAGAAGCAAAAATCAAATCAGAATAATTCTTAGCTTTGCACGTTACAACTCATTCCAGACCTTTCATCATCGCAGTTTTTCAAGCATGATTTTGAACACTGCAACATGTGCAGTGACCATAGAATATCAGCAAAAACAAAAACAAACAAACAAAACTTTCTAAGTTGTCTAAGTGTGTCAATTTTCAGAAGCAAAACTACCTTTTAAAATGATAATTACCGATAAGCTGAGTTTCCAAATGCAATGCATGCTGCCGTGTACATACTAACACTGTATTGTTAACAAGCAGCAAGAGTATGGATTATAAGACAAATTTCACTGCATAACTATAAGCATTTGGTAAAAAGGCAAACTCGTGTACGGCTATTTATTAACATCAAATGTCTAAGGCAAACACACAATCTGCAAGAAAAAATGTTCATGCATACAAGCACTGCGTGCGCACACACACACAGACACAAACACACACACACAAGGGTTAGGGCACTCTAACACACACACCTCACCACCACCCCCCCATAACCCCCTCACACACACACACACACACACACACTCATAATTATACACACATGTACACCGACAAAAACATCCATGCACACGAGCACACATGGTTCC
>CM065696.1:20528178-20560678 GCA_017654935.2 Phymorhynchus buccinoides
TTACCTGGCTAAAGAAAAGTTGGCATCTGCAATACTGTGAATCCCCCTATGACACGTGTCAAATAAGGCCTTTCCTTGTCTCCCAAAATTAGCAACATAATGTCATTGGATAACAGATCCTTATTTCATGCCTTTCAGTGGCGTGGGTGTTCAATCAGTGTGGTGCAGAAATGCAACATCGGCGGTGAAAGGGTTAAAATGCTATTTAACACACAGGATAACACTCAATGAAAAGGTAAAACCTCTGACAAGAGAAGACAATCCTCTGTCAGAAATTCTTAATCCTCTGAAATCCTCTGACAATTCTGATGCCTGGTCATGCATGATGATGCAGGACGCACAAAAGAGACATGCGCACACAAGAAAATGTTAGCATTCTCTAAGCTTTCCATCACAATAACAATCAGAACACATCAACAGAGCGGATAAAACAATCAGGCAAGTAATCTTAAAAACCCACCAGATCACGTGTCAAAATCACGTGTTTCACAGGTTTTCCCTCTTATAACTGGAAAGAAATCTTGTTTTGACCAGGTCTCACTCCCATACAAATGCCCCCACATTCAAACCGAAACATCATTTCAAAGAGCAGCCTCAAATTGAAGTTGGGGACATCTGTATGTGGGTCACAGATACCCAGAAAAAACCCAAGGGACTTAATCGTGGTGCGTCTGTGTATCTTTTACACGTTTGTGTTGTCCCCGATCAATTCCATCATTGTTTGGACCAATTTTATTCTCTTTTCACAACTTGAAATGTTGGCTACCCGCAAAATAAAATGTCAGTCCCCTCGGATATTCACTTTAGTTATTACAGATATGTTTTAGTTTATAGCCCATATTCTCAGTCTCACAGCAAGCTCTACGCAGTTTACAAATCAACTACATCCGCGCATGTCTACTGCCAAGGGTCCACTGACCTCGATGATGAGCTTATCGCGCAGGGCATCGTACTTCATCTCCAGAGCCTTCACCACCTTCCTCTCCTCCTTCTCTTCCTGCGTCAGCCCTTCTTCCCCTTCTTCTTCACCCCCCTCGTCTCCTTCTCCCTCCCCGGCGGTGCCTGGCAGGGCCTTTCCTGGGTGGAGGATGACGCGGGCAACGTTGTCCTGATCGCCCTGCTCCGCTTTCTTCACGATGGAGCGGGTCAGCTGCTTCAGTCTGTCCGCATCCTACGGTAAAAGGGGAATAATGAACGGTTAGGACTAGCAGAAGAAATAATAATAACAAGAATGACAACAGTCACAAGAACATCAACAAAGAGGAGGAGGAGGAGGAGGAGGAGAACAGAGATGCCTATCCCAATTTTCAATTTTCAGGAACAGAACCCCTAAATCCCAATTTTCAATTTTCCAGAACATGGCTGAAAAAACACAGAGTAGCTCACTAGTTACTATTGGCAAAATGGTTCCTCTTAGCATGCAAATGCATCAGAGCATGATAAACAGCGCTTTTGCATGTCTGGGATCGTTTGACAGTTGATGTCTTCTTTTTTGTCTAGCTTTGATTGTAGTGATGTGTGATACGACAATTTGGTATGTCGTGGTTTAGTTGGATGAGGTGCATAATTATGTGAACCGCACCATTGTAAGTGGATTAGCTGAGGTTTGATAGGACAATGTTTGTTGTAGTTATTATTTTATGTTGTGCTTTGTTTTATTGATTGATGTACGTAATCACAGCAGTTCTTGTCGCAACCCTTCAATGCGACTGGATACTGGTCTATATTTTCTGTTTTTTCGTTTGTTTGTTTTTATTTTTGTATGTTGTTGTTGTCGTCGAAGGTTTGTTGGTCCGTTTATTGTTTGCTCTTTCTTACTTTTTATTTTTTCATTGTTTATTTTTTTTTTTTTTTTTTTTTCCCATGTACCCCCAAGGGGCTTTAAAAATAAAAACCTTGAAACTTTTGAAGAGAAAACAACAATTGTGTTATCCAGTCAGAATTGCTTCTTGAATCATTAGTTGAGCACTGCCTTACTTGAAAGTCTATTACAAACAGGAAGTGGCGGCATCAGCCACTAAAACTGGTTTCAATCCATAACTTCGGCAGTTTAAAATTTCTCTAATCGGCGATTTCCCTTAACCAAAACAGGCAGCTGAAAACCGTATTTTCAGAACATCGTGATGGTTTTCTTATTTTCCGGGATAAATGCAGACCTGCCATGATGGTGGGCATCTCTGGGAGAAGGAAGAGCAGGATGGTGGTGATGACGTCGATGATGATGATGATGATGATGATGATAATTAAACTTAAGAATGCTCAAAGCACTTTGAATGACCAACAAAACATAAAAAGCTGTTCTTATCATTTCCCTAGAGTTTCTCCAGAGTTACTGTTCTTTGACGTAGCACACACTTCAGTGAAGCAAATAGATATCAGGAAAAACGCAAAGGGATGTAATTATATGGCATCTCGTCAGATCCCATACCATGTCCACGGCAGAGGCCAGAGTGTCCTGGCTTTCTTTCTCCTGGAGCTGCTGAAGGTCGGCCAGCAAGGTCACCTGAAGGTCATCGTCTGATGACGGTTCTCCCGCCGCCTGCAGCCGGCGTCTCTTCAGCTCCAGTGTGTAGGCCAGGGCCTCCTGTGCACAACGCATAAGGTGTAAAGAGAGTCGCGTACATATCGTCGCTGATATTCAAAAAGCTTGTATCTCGATTTTTAGGGTTTTTGAGTTAGATACATAGTCAGCTCTCTAATGTTTCCTGCCACCTTCCACCAAAAGCTCATATCTCTAACGACTTTCTATCTGGGGTAAATGAGGTTGTGAAAATAGAAGAAAAACTTGTAAGTCCCAAATTCAGATCTAGTTAAGGACACAAACCTCGTATCTTCGTTCTTTTCAAGTCTAACAAAAATTTTTTAAAGAAATGTTAACGAAATGCAGGACTAAACTTGCAATGTATTGAACAACATATTCATCATAGTTAATCAACTGTGGTCAACACGATTAATTTTTAAAACAGTTTATTTCATTTTTCTCAAAACTACCAAAATTGAGATACGAGGCATTTGAATTTCACCGACGATATACAGAAACACAAAGACAGATAAATTGCTTGCATATACAAATACACCCCCCCCCCATCCATACACACCCACACACACACACTAAAACACACACACACACACACATCCACACACACACACACACACACACACACACACACACACACACACACACACACACAAAGAGAGAGTTTCTTTCTCACAGACACAGTCTTGTTTATAGCACCAGGTTGAAGACTTTATAAGTTGAAAATTCGTGCTTTCAAACAAAGGGTGTTCATCAGTCTTTGACCAAGACACAAAAAGAGAGAGAGAGAAGAGACAGAGAGAGAGAGACAGAGAGAGAGAGAGAGAGAGAGAGAGAGAGAGAGAGAGAGAGAGAGAGAGAGAGAGAGAGAGAGAGAGAGAGAGAGAGAGAGAGAGAGAGAGAGAGAGAGAGAGAGAGAGAGAGGGAGAGGGAGAGAGAGAGAGAAGAGAAAGGAGAGAGCGAAAGAAAGAAGACAGACAGACACAAGCAAATAAATGGGAAGATGTTTAACAGCAGAAACTCTTCAGGAAAGAACACCCCCACCACCCAACCCCAACCCCCACCACACCCCCACCACCCAACCCCAACCCCCACCACACCCCCCACCACCCAACCCCAACCCCCACCACACCCCCACCCTAGTTCAATCAAGCATTTATCAAACCACCCTCTTTCGCCTGTGCACAGGGCACTGCGGCCTCCGCGCACACCTATGAAAGATTGGGGTCGCGCACTGATCCCTGTGCCAGTTTGGACAGGCTGACCAGACCCCTTCCCATGTTCTCCAGGACTGCCCTATGTATGATGGGATGCGGCAACAGACCTGGCCCGGAGGGACACACCTCAGAACCTCAGAAACAAACTCTGGGGGATGGCAGACGACCTTCACCGGACATCCAGGTTTGCGGCAGCACTCAGTCTGAGGTTTTGATGCGTAGCCAGTTGAACGCAGAAGAAGAAGAAGAAGAAGCCCCCCAAAAAACATGAAATTCTTCCCCCCACCCTAACCCCCCCTCCCCAAAAAAAAACACACAGTACACACACACACACACACACACAGTACACACATACACACACACATACACACACACACAGAGTACACACAACACACACAAACACACATACACACAGTACACACACACACACTACCTTCAACAACTGCAGCGATTCCTGCCCCGATTCCTTGCCGCTGTCCTTCCACAGCTGGAACACATCCCCGGCCTCCTGCAGGCGCGAGGTCAGATCCTCCGTGGTCATGTCCCGCGCGCTCTCTCTGTCTTCCCCAGATGAAGTCCCCTCCAGCAGCTGTGATCGCATTGCAATGATTTTGAATTATTTTCTCCCCGTGGGGATACTGGGGGGTCTTTCGTAAAAATAGTTCCCCCACCTTCTGGAAGTTCTGTGCTTGTAACTTCCTCTAATCTGCCACTCTCTTTGACTTGCCTTTTCCCTCTGCCTTTTCCCTTTGCTTTCTGTCATCTTTTTTTTGAATTTTTTTTTTGCATATTTTTGTTTTTTTACTGACTTATTTTTAACGGTGCCCATTCTCCTGCTCCACGTTCTTTGCAGAATGAAAAAAAATCTTCCAAATAATTGGCCCGTTTCCTGTGTTTTTTCAACAAAAATCTTTAATTTTTCTCCTTTGAGCTCCTCCGAAATCAGAATGTGTTGGCTGTACGCAGCGGGGAGACCAGTAAAAACTGAAAAACCGGACACATACGTACCTTACCCATTATGGCCATATGGCCCGGGAACGCAGAAGAAGAAGAAAAATTATTTTTAAAACTCACAAATCACTCCAGCCATACACACAAACAAAACATACATAAACAAAAGGAGAAATGAAAGAAGATTACGGGTTTTTACTTCAGGTTTAGACATAGGGAAGTGGTAGATCAGACTTTTTTTTATATATAGACTTTACATAGAAAAGCTCTCTACAGCAATTAGTTATCCCACTTCAAACCACTACAAAAGCATAGTAAGAGGCAAAAGTGTGGTCTAAGGGAGCGAAGTGAGTTTAGAAGTGACCAAAATGTGGTGTGCACACAGATTTACTTCCCTTGAAACACATTAATCAAATTGACAGCTTTATATTAATACCCGGCCATATCAGGCATGAAAGTGGATGAAGATCAAAAAAGAGGACAAAATTTCGTCAGAGGAATCCTTCCACCCGGATTTTCACATGACGTCGTAAATTTATAACACACTTACCTCCCGATTAAATCAGGAGCTCAAGGTGTTTACAATGACAACATTTAAAACTAGCAATAAAAGGCTCCATTAAAACGTCATAAAATATTTACATAGCACTCAATTCATAAATTGATGCATGCACACGAACGCACAGACATAATCAATTATCTATGCATCCTTCCACTTGCACAGTGACAAACATTTATACATGCATGCTCGTGCGCGTGCATACACACACAAACGTAGTCTCTCGCCCCCCCTCACGTAGTCTCTCGCCCCTTTTCCTCTTCTTAGTATCATCTATTATTTTTCTGACATATTGGCCCATTCTGCTGCCTTTTTTTAAAAACAAAAAACACATCTTCCAAAGCAATTTTCTAATTTGAGCTCCTCCGATATCGGAATGTGTCAGCTGAAAGCAGCAGGGAGACCAGTGAAAACCGGACACATACGGACCACACCCATTATGGCCATATGACCTAGGAATGCAGAAAAAGAAGACAGTGGAGTACTCTTAACGCAAAATTCAGGGGACAAATATTTTTGTGTGCGTTAACTATTATTTGTGTTACGCAGTAATAATAAAGAGGGGTTTCGTCCGTTCAAACAGATTTTTGTGTGTTATTAATGTTATCCAGATTTATGTTGAGTGTACTCCGCTGTACATGTACTTGTCAACATAACTCACATCCATGAGGAGTTCTCTCTCCGACTGGTGCTTAAGGTCGAGGGCAGTCAGGGCCATGTCCTGTAGTTTCAGGCGGTCGTGTTCCGTGTCAAGGTCATTGGCAATGACCTTCAGCTGGTCATCGCTGGTCGGCGGGCGTCGCCCTTCCTGTTTGCGCCTGCGGGCCGCTTCCAGCCGCTCTCTGGCCAGCTGCTCCTGCCGGTGCCTCTCCGCCTCCTTGTCCTTCACGTTTCTGTGGGGAACATCCCTTTCTTCAATGAACCCAGAACTGTTTCTGTTCTATATTTGATGCTTCTGTGATAAACATCGCTTTCTTCATTGAACCCAGAACTGTTTCTGTTCTACATTTCACGTTTCTGTGGGGAACATCCCTTTCTTCATTGAACCCAGAACTGTTTCTGTTCTACATTTCACGTTTCTGTGGGGAACATGCCTTTCTTTTTTTAACCCAGAACTGTTTCTGTTCTATATTTCACGTTTCTATGGGGAACCTCCCTATCTTCAATGAAGACACAACTGTTTGTAGTTGATATTTCACAAATAAAAGGGGAAACATCCCTTTCTTCAATGAACCCAAAACTGTTTCTGTTCCATTTCACGTTTCCATCCCCTCCGTTGAACCCAGAACTGTTTCTGTTCTACATTTCACATTTCTGTGGGAAACATCCCTTTCTTCAACAGTCTGTTTCTGTTCTATATTTCACGTTTCTGTGGGGAACATCCCTTTCTTCAATGAACCCAGAACTGTTTCTGTTCTATATTTCACGTTTCTGTGGGGAACATCCCTTTCTTCAATGAACCCAGAACTGTTTCTGTTCTATATTTCACGACATCCCTTTCTTCAGAACCCAGAACTGTTTCTGTTCTACATTTCACAAAACATCCCTTTCTTCAATGAACCCAGAACTGTTTCTGTTCTATTTCACGTTTCTGTGGGAACATCCCTTTCTTCAATGAACCCAGAACTGTTTCTGTTCTATATTTCACGAAATCCCTTTCTTCAATGAACCCAGGTTTCTGT
Source organism: Phymorhynchus buccinoides (assembly GCA_017654935.2). NCBI lineage: Eukaryota > Metazoa > Mollusca > Gastropoda > Neogastropoda > Raphitomidae > Phymorhynchus > Phymorhynchus buccinoides. Next base: position 20,535,124 of record CM065696.1, read on the forward strand.
TCTATTTCACGTTTCTGTGGGAAACATATCAAGGCATCTAATGCATAACAAAATTTGAATGTGGCGGGGTAATCGAAAACGGTCACACACGTAATGTTCTCATCCCTAGCTGGTGCATTTGTACTATATTGTTCAAGCGCTTCGGCTGTTGTGATGACACCTGGAGTCTTTAAGCCAGGGTACAACAACAACAACGTTAACTGCCATCTACTATCTTTCTGCCTTATTGGTCCATTAGTCTTCTGTCTTTTTTTTATAATAACAAAATTCTTACCAAGATTTTCTCCAACCGAAGACGGCCATCTTGGGCGTATTTCTTAGATAGGCATATTTAACAGCAGAAAGACGCATTGACAGGAAACTGTCTGAGCCATCGATGAAGAATTTTCACGTTCGCCCCAGGAAGCTCTGGGCACTGCCTTATGGAGTGCATAGGCTCAGCTAGTTCCCAGCTTCCTGGGGGCGAACGTGAAAATTAGTAGCTGCCGGCAGCTCCCTGTAAATATCCCCATCCCAGTCCAAAAATAATAGGATTTTTTTATTTTGTTTGCTGCATCTTATATTTTTCTACTGGACCCAAGTAAATTCAAGTAGACTATGTGTGATAGCTGATTTTTGTCTTTGCTTTTTTTTTTCTTTTTTTTCTCTTCTGCTTCTTTTTCTTTGGTCACCCCTTAAAGTGTGTGCATTTACTTCTATAAAAAAGAAGCTGGCCACCACCACAGAAGACGAAGACGACTTTACCATACCAGGACCCAGCTTCTTCACTCACTGATCATGCTGATGAAGCAGCAGTGCCGTGGAGTACACATCATCGTCTCTTCGCAGGCGCCTCTGCTCCAGTTTTAGCTGCAGCAGACGTTTCTGTCTCTCCCGCTCTGAATCGTCTTTGCCCTCTTTCAGCTGACGAAGCAAGGCGTCTCTCTCCTGGCACAGAAAAAAAGAAACATAACAAACAATGTATGCTAGTCAGTTGGTTTCCAACGATGACTAGCGGATTGACAGAAGAGGGGGCAGATGGTATTCTGGCAGGCTGGGCTAGAATTTGTTTATAGTGGAGATGCTTTGCCCTGGGTACATCCCCACTCTCTCTGCCAAAGGCAATTAATATTTTGATAATAATAATAATAATAATAATAATAATAGTGAAGCATTTACATAGCGCACTCCTCCGCCAAATGTGGAGCTCTATGCGCTTAACAAAAAATTAAAAACAAGAAGTTCAACAAAGACATATAATCGCTCACACACATGCAAATAGGCATACACATACATGCCCCCCTCCCCCCCACACACCATTACCATCACCACAATCACCACCACTCATCCCACCAAAAAACCCAAATACATGACACAACTGTAGAGTAAAGCATCAACATTCTCTCTCTAATTCACACTCTCTCTCTCTCTCTCTCTCTCTCTTTTTCTCTGTCTCTCTCTCTCTCTCTCTCTCTCTCTCTCTCTCTCTCTCTCTCTCTCTCTCTCTCTCTCTCTCAAGGTCTAAGCTGTGGAAAATTCAATAACTGACAACAACAAAATCAGCAAAAGATAAAGCAAAATCTCCTCAATTTCCAAAGACAATTATCTGATCTTCTCCAGGTCGACTGACCAAAGGTGATGTGAGGGGGGGGGGGGGGGGGGGGGGGATAGAACAGAGTTTGTTGGTGAGGTTGCAGCCCTATGCTCCCTAGGGAGTCTATTGGCCACTGCAAATAAGGTTATTAACGCCCTTGACGGCAAGAGTTAAACCCTTGTTGATCAGTATCCAAAAGGGCATTCACTCTTGCAAATGCAGCCATTAAGTGGCCTCAAATAGGGTTATTGGCGAGAGTTATGCCCTTGCTTGGTCAGTATGACTCAACCATCTTCCCCCACCCACCAAGGGCATTCACTCTTGCAAAAGGTGTTCTTTGCAGTGGCCAACAGGAATAAGTCATCCTTGGTCAGTCACTAGGGCTATTCGTTCTGAAACGTGAGTAAGTTACCCTCCTGACCTGGTCATGGTTGTGCTCCAAGTCTTGGAGAACGTTGCGTCAGTCACTAGGGCTATTCATTCTGAAACGTGAGTAAGTGATCCACCTGACCTGGTCATGGTTGTGCTCCAAGTCTTGGAGAACATTGCGTCGTCTCTGCCTGGCTTCCTCTTCCTCCTGCTCATCCTCCTCCTTCTCCAGCCTGTCACACTCCTCCTCGCTGAGACCTGCAGCAACGTCAACAACCCGAATCACAACCTCCCACATTGAAAAAAAACCTTAACTGCCTGTGATGTCACTGATGATGTCATAACTTTTGATGTCATGGCCCTGGAATGATGGTTTTTGGCTTAGACATGTCAGAGAAGATGTTATATGTCTAGATCATTTTCTCAGATTGAGTCTAACAGGTCTAATTTAAATTTTATAAGAAAATCGATAATTTATCAGTTTTCCTCTGGCAGCGAAGGGGATACTAATGACATCAACAACCCTAAGGCCGTGTACACACATAAGCGGATATTCCATGCGGAAACCCGTGCGCAATCCATAAATAAGTGAAACAAAGAAGGGAAAAGATTTGCGCACGTGTCCGAATGTCCCCTATATGCGTAAATTTTTATCCTTCTTTCTTCTGCTTATTTAGGGTTTTCCGTACGGAACTTACGCGTCTAATGTGAACCCGGCCTAACAATAAACCAACTGAAAATAGCAATTCACACCGACAACACAAATCATAGCCACCCACAATAATGACACCAATAACCTCAATACTAAACCAGTCAAAAATAGCAATTCACAACAACCCAAGTCATAAACATTAACAATGTTTTGTTCTGTGTCTCTGGTTATTAAACCTTTTCTTTCGGGCTTCAATTTTGAGTCTGTTTTAATTTGTTGTGAATTTTATTGAACCCAGCAGTCATCTTCGCTTCTTCAAATACTAACAATAATGACAGAAACAATCCTAATGTTTTAACCTACTCAATAAAGTAGCTCACACGAACCCCAAACCAAAACTCAAAACTAATAAATCAAACATGAATAACAGAAACAACTAGAGTTGCTACTGATAATCAGAGAATGCGCAGCGTTGATTTACTTTTCTTGATAGAGAGAATTGAAAAGAAACAGATTGCATGAGTTATTCACAGTAAATCATCCAAGTTCATATCACAAATGGTACGGCTACAAATCATACACTATACATCATGAGGCAGTGAAATAACTCCTCACAACAAATTCTTCCTAATGCATTATCATGTGTGATTGGACACACACACACGCGCACGCACATGCACGCACGCACACGCACACGCACACACACACACACAGAGATGCCATTACGCCATGAGAACAGCTTACCATCTGCCAGTCTCTGCTTTCGTTTCTCAAGACGTTCTCTCAGCTTCCGTTCATACTCATCGCGGTTGTCTCCCATTAGCTTGTTCAAGGTGGCTTCATTGTTCAGTGCATCCCCTGTGAAATACACCACAAATGTTCAAGGTTACAAAATCACTATCACACACTAAATAAAAAGTATTAATAAATAGAAATAGAAACACATTTTCATAAAATTTATCATAATAGCATCATCCAGCTCTTGAAAAGTTTTCTGAGTCTCCATATTTTTTTGCAGCAATAGATTTCAAGTAGCGGTACTTTTTAATCTTCAAAGGTTTTTTAAATATATGCATGACATATTGGTTTTTTGTGTGTGGTATTTTTGGCATTTGGTATGTGTTATATTCTAGTCACAAAGAGTTATCTCTGTGATATTCAGGCTGCTCCCACCTGGAGAGAATGTCGCTGCAAGAGCAGCACCAAACCTTTTCTTCTTTTTTTTCTTTTTTTTTTGACAAGGTGAACATAGTCATTTGCTTATTCCAACTCGTACTTCGCAACTTTATGTAAGGAAGTAGCTGTGTTCAAAGTATATATCTGTAATTAATAAAAAAATAATTAGGCTATGAGAAGTTATGATTTATTTATTAAGAAAATGTATAGAGTGCTTGATCTTGAAGCTCTAAGTGCTTTACAATTTCACTAAAAAATTATACAAACAAACCTCACGCACTCAGATACTAGAAGGGTGAACTATGAACAAACCTTGATGTAAAAAAAAGAAATGTATTTACCCAGCAAGGCAGCCAATTCGTCAAACTTCCCATCTCTTCTCAGTTGCCTTTCTTTCAACTTTAGCTCCATCAGTTTCCTTTGCCGCTCACGCTCAGACAGGTTCCGCCAGTTCTTCTCTCCAATCTGGAAGAACGCACACAGAGCCGACCTACAGTCCATACCAGAGCCATTACCGTTTCACTCACAATGCAGACTGAACACTTAAATAAAAACAAAGAAACAAACAAACAGAAACAAAACAAAATCAAACGAAGAAAAATGGAAAACCAAAGTGTACATGGACTGATGAAAAACGTGTTGAAAAATCACATTTAAAATGCTTTGAAAGAAAACAAACAAACGCTTTGAAGGAAAGCAAACAAACACACAAACAAAAAACATAATCAACACACCCATTTGTGAATTCAAGCAAATAATTCTACTGTTGTATTTTCAAACACAGTGACTCGCATAAGTCTTTAAACTGAATCCCTAAATCATTTCAAAATGACAATATTTTGAAAGCATAACACTGTGGAATGACGAAAGAGTTAAACAAAACAAAAAGCGGTAAATACGCTTATCATACCTGGTCGATCAGAGCTTGAGTGAGCAGCTTGTCTTTGAGGGCGTCATACTTTCCATCCAGGGCTTCCAGCAGGGGGCTCTCGGTCCCTTGATCGTGCTGGAACACGTCAGAGTCAAAGAGCAGGGTCGCGATGTTGACGCAGTGGTTCTTCCTCAGCTCCTCCAGGATCTGCTCCTGGCTTTCCACCAAGTCACTGGGATCCTGCACAGTCATGACAAGAACTGCATTACCATATTTTTCGGACTATACGCCAACACTTTTTGTTCCTAGACTCAGACCCCTGTGCCTTATAATATGACTACCGTAAAAACTGGACTATAAGACGCACCTGTATATAAGCCGCATCCCTTAAATTGACAAAATATTAGGTATTTATTCACATATAAGCCGCACCAGTTTATAAGCCACAAAGAAAATTATATGTGCACAAACCAACACAAACATAGAAATTCTCCTACCAGAGCATAAGTATTTAATGTTCTGACACTTTAAACATGATTTGAATCTATTGATTACCAAAACCAGTATTGAGTCTAAAGAAGCTAAAAAATAGGCTGAAAAAATGTGGCCCAAAACAGATTTAATCAAACTGATAAATGTAGAATGGAACAAAATCCACAGATAAGCCGCATGGGCCAAAGTTGAGGAAAAAACGTAGCGGCTTATAGTCCGCATTTTACGGTAATAAAATAGTAAGAAAATATAATAATAAAATCTGAAATTTGAGTAACTTTTGGGGGGTGCGCTTTATACACAGATACACCTTATCCGAAAAATATGGTACTGTTCCATTAAACAGGGTTCCTGATTTTGTTCCCCTCTCTTAACCCTTTCACCACCAGCCATTTTTCAGCAACAAAATTCCATTAAATTTACCTGAGTAGAGAAAAAAAAAATTGCAATATGGCGGATTCCTCTATGATTTGCCTATCCTTACCTCCCAAAATTAAGAAAACAGGGTCTTTGGATAGTAGACCCTGGTTTGAGGCCTTTTTGTGACATATGCATTAAACCGTTGTGGTGTTAAAATGCGACATTGGCAATGAAAGGGGGGCTAAGCTCACCCCCTGTTTACAGTTTTAAGGGGTATTTTCACCCCCAGTTTCAAATTCGAAAGGATCACGACAGAAACGTAATGATGTGAAACTCTACCCCACTTACCACGCCCCTTCAGAAGACACCCTTGAACGCTTTAAGTGCCATGTTGATCAAATGAATATCAAATGCATAAAACTATTTCATTGAATGGTGAGAAAAGAGTGTGCCAATGAGCAATGAGCTTTCAACGATTAGGGCTTTCTGCACAATGTTATAGAATATTAGATCTCCCCGTCTTTTGCATAAATAGTTCCCCCACCTTCTGGAAGTTCTGTGCTTGAAACTTCCTCTAATCTGTCACTCTCTTTGACTCTGCCTTTTCCCTCTTCTTACTGTCATCTACTATCTTTCTGCCTTACCGGTCCATTCTCCTGCCTTTTTTTCACGAAACACTTTCAACAACATTTCCTCCTCCAGACGAAGTCGGACTTGCTGGGCCTAACTGTTTCTTAGTTAGGTGCATAACGGCAGCATGACGCATCTGCGCTCATAATTGACAGGAAACTGTCTGAGCGATCGAAGAAGAAGAAGAAGAAGAATCTTAGATCTAGGCTAATGACTCTAGCTTGTGGCAGTAGCCTAGATAGGCCTAGCAGATGATTGAAATACGAGTGACGTCATTAGCTTACTAAGAAGTAAAGACTGTCTTAACGCATGTATCATCATTTTAATGCATCACCTCACGCACTTCTTGAGATTTTAAAGGGTAAATCTCATGCATGGTTTGACATTCTAGGGGGTGATTTGAGAGGTCCAGTGCTTAAATATGCACAATCTGTATGTTTTCAAGAACCCTGACTGAACTCCACCCAAGTGACTCAGCGGCAGTACAGTGTCTCCTCTGGTGGTTGCCTCTTGACGGCCTAACACAGATTCTGAAATCGAGGAAATTCCCTACATTTTGTCATCTAATTTGCTTTCTTTGTCAACAACAAAAAAACGGTGAAAAAGAGTCCATAAATCAAGATAAAACACAACAAAATAAACACTAATTCTGGTACCTTCAATTTTGTAAAAAGAAAAAAAAGAAAAAAAAGAAAGAAAAAAAGCTATGCTCTGAATGCACTTTTTGTATGACCAATACAGACCCAATTTATCACTTATCCATCCATTCCAGTAAACTACATAAAATAATTTTCTATTCAAACCTCAAACTTCCCCAAATCTGCACTTGACTTGTATCACTCAAATTTGAAATTAAACCCACCTCAGTAGGAAAATCTCCCAGGTACTGCTCTGCTTCACAGTTCTGCATCAACAGCAGCGCAGCCATGATCTCGCTGTTCAGGTGAAGGTCATCAGCTGACCCCTGACCTTGCTGACCTCGGCGGATTTCTCTAAACACCACCAGTGCTTCCTGGATCAGGGCAAGGTTGTCTGAACTGGATTCTGTCATGTGACAAAAAATAAGATTGTTAACCCTTTCGCCGCCACCCATTTTTCAGCCAAAAAATACCATTATAGTTAACTGGGTGGAGAAAAACAGTTATCTGCAATATTGAGAATTCTTCTGTGGCATGCATAACAATTAGGCCTATCCTTACCTCCAAAAAATTAAGAAAATTGGGTCTTCGGATAACAGGCCCTGATTTGATGCCTTTTAGTAACATGGGTGTTAAACCATTGTGGTGCACAAATGCGACATTGGCAGTGAAAGGGTTACATGTAAACATTTATGCTACAGTCAAACCTCTATTTTAACCCCTTGACTGCCAGAGAAGATTTTTAAAAAAATCATTGGGCAAATCATGCCATGAAAAAGACAACTGATAGAGCCAATCTGGCAAAATGGTCTGGGGATATGACTCTCTTGACTGTGTTAGAGAAAAAAACAGCATATTTGAGTTATTCCTCTTCATCTGATGACGTCATCAGTGATGTCATCAGGTCAGTATGTGATACGTTGGTGGCAGTCAAGGGGTTAAGACTTCCAAAAAGTCAGGAAAAACCGGTCTTAAATTGGAGGGGTCTTATAACAGAGGTCAGTTTTATACATAAAGTATAGTAAGATACACTACATCCGTGCCTGAAAAATTCAGTCTTAAATGAGAGGTCTTTTAATGGAGGGTCTTATAATAGAGGTTTAACTGTACTCAGTATATGTTTATCTATTTATGGTATATAGCATGTTGGCCTTGAAGGCTTTGCCTTTTAACTCTTCTACTACCATGGGCGACAACATTCGCCCAAGACATCACTCTACACTCCCACCAAATGCGAAGACATTCCCTGCCAAGCACCCTGCCATGTGTTTGTCTATCCTTAGAGTTTATGTCACTGTTTCTTCCGTTAAAGCAACGCATGCGCACTCGAGAAAAAAATAGTGACTCCCCTCTTGTCGGTTGAGATGCAACGAACAACCTCAAATGTAAAAACATTCACGGCACGAGAATAGTTAACAATGTATTTGCTTACAAAACACACAAGAAAACGTGCTTTTTGTGGCAGTATATCACATGTGAGACAAAAAAGATTCACCTCTTCGTACTATACGATGTTTGAATCGCGCATGAGCCTTGAAGGCTTTGCCTCTTTAGCTATATTACTTCATATTAACTACTGATTTATACTTACATGAGCCTTGAAGGATTTTGTTTCAAGGGAGGTAAATCTGTGCACACCACACTTTGGTCATTTCTAAACTCCTTAGACCACACTTTTGCCTCTTACAATGCATTTTTAGTGGTTTGAAGTAGGGTAACTAACTGCTGTAGAGTTTTTCTACATAAAGTCTATATACAAAAAAAAAGTCTGATTTACCATTTCCCTATGTCTAAACCTGAAGTAAAAACCTGTAATCTTCTTTCATTTCTCTTTTTGTTTATGTCTGTTTTGTTTGTATGTATGGCTGGAGTGATTTGTGAGTTTCTTGAATAATTAAAAATCATTGCGATGCGCATGATTTAACCATATTATTCTATATTAACTACATGTGTACTGATTCCCACATTAAATCAAGAAACAAAGCAAAGGGGACCAACCCAGAGTGGAGGCCTGTCGTCGCGACTTCAGTGCAGCCAGACGATCGTTACGCTGTTGGGCCGATTCGAGGGCAGCCTCTCTCTGGACGTGCTCGAAGCGAGGGTTGACCAGCATTTCGGCCAATAGCTGCCGCTCCTCCGCATGCTTCCTCATCAGCAGATTCAGCACAGCGTCCTGAGGACAAAGCACATACACACACACACACTGTCATGGTCAGTACTGTGAATCAGTCATATGCCTGAAAGTTCATCCCTTGGCGATCACTGATAAGAACAATACACAAAGAACAGATGGAAGAACACTACTGCTTAAGAAACTCAATGAACATGCAAAGAACAATAACAATAACTCTGCTTAAGAAACTCAATGAACATGCAAAGAACAATAACAATAACTCTGCTTAAGAAACTCAATGAACATGCAAAGAACAATAACAATAACTCTGCTTAAGAAACTCAATGAACATGCAAAGAACAATAACAATAACTCTGCTTAAGAAACTCAATGAACATGCAAAGAACAATAACAATAACTCTGCTTAAGAAACTCAATGAACATGCAAAGAACAATAACAATAACTCTGCTTAAGAAACTCAATGAACATGCAAAGAACAATAACAATAACTCTGCTTAAGAAACTCAATGAACATGCAAAGAACAATAACAATAACTCTGCTTAAGAAACTCAATGAACATGCAAAGAACAATAACAATAACTCTGCTTAAGAAACTCAATGAACATGCAAAGAACAATAACAATAACTCTGCTTAAGAAACTCAATGAACATGCAAAGAACAATAACAATAACTCTGCTTAAGAAACTCAATGAACATGCAAAGAACAATAACAATAACTCTGCTTAAGAAACTCAATGAACATGCAAAGAACAATAACAATAACTCTGCTTAAGAAACTCAATGAACATGCAAAGAACAATAACAATAACTCTGCTTAAGAAACTCAATGAACATGCAAAGAACAATAACAATAACTCTGCTTAAGAAACTCAATGAACATGCAAAGAACAATAACAATAACTCTAACTCAAAGAACAATAACTCCGGTGATCTTCTTCGTCGATCGCTCAGACAGTTTCCTGTCCAATGAGCACAGATGTGTCATGCTGCCACCTGGGGGGTCTTTTGTCCTTTAAATATGCAACTACAGTATTTGTTGCTCCCTTTTTGCATAGTTTCTCTTTCATAAAAATGAGGGTACCATTGCACAAAATCAATTACCATATTTTACGGATTATAAGGCACACCCCCCAAATTTCACAAAAAATTGTGATTTTGTTATCATACATTTTTACTACATTACTACTCATATTATAAGGCGCAGGGGTCTCAGGCTAGGAAAAAAACTATCGCCTTATAGTTCGTAAAATATGGTAACTTTAAAAAATAACAAGGCATGCATCTTTTTTCTTTTTTTAAAATTATAATGATGTTCGTCCGTCCCGAGGGATGATGACCATGCTTCAACAGTTCGTCCTTGTGGAAATCTAGGATGCTGGATGAGTTCGCATATGGCTAGTGAGGATGATGCGAGCCAGGAAGTAATACAAATGCACGGTAAAAAGTGTGCAAGAAGAAGAGAGAAAGGGAGGAAGGAACAGAAACAATGGGAGGCAGTCAAAGTTGATGGGAATGAAGTGAAGGAAAAAATGACAACCCATGTACGCAAAAAACACATGCACACATCCATGCACATACGCTCACACATACACACAATGGCACATGCATGGGTGCACCTCCCCAGAATGACAACAAACTGAAAGACAGGGGTCCAGGGGGCCGCCACGGGCCCCAGCAGGGTACAATGGCAGAGCCCCGTTGGATGATTCAGGGGTGCAACTCCCCAGAATGACAACAAACTGAAAGACAGGGGTCCATGGGGCCGCCACGGGCCCCAGCAGGGTACAATGGCAGAGCCCCGCTGGATGATTCAGGGGTGCAACTCCCCAGAATGACAACAAACTGAAAGACAGGGGTCCAGGGTGCCGCCACGGGCCCCAGCAGGGTACAGGGGCAGAGCCCCGTTGGATGATTCAGGGGTACAACTCCCCAGAATGACAACAAACTGAAAGACAGGGGTCCAGGGTGCCGCCACGGGCCCCAGCAGGGTACAGGGGCAGAGCCCCGTTGGATGATTCAGGGGTACAACTCCCCAGAATGACAACAAACTGAAAGACAGGGGTCCAGGGTGCCGCCACGGGCCCCAGCAGGGTACAGGGGCAGAGCCCCGTTGGATGATTCAGGGGTACAACTCCCCAGAATGACAACAAACTGAAAGACAGGGGTCCAGGGTGCCGCCACGGGCCCCAGCAGGGTACAGGGGCAGAGCCCCGTTGGACGATTCAGGGGGGGCATCGCAAGAGAGAGAGACAACGAGACAGATAGACAGTTACAATGATGGACAGAGATAATTTGAGTCTGATAAGCCTTATGAAATGATTACACTGCCTTTTGAAAACAATATGGCATCACCATGCTGTTTTCAAGTTAACCCAAGAGAGACTTCCAGGATAGAACAACCAAGTTCAAAATGCCCCAAATTGCTTGTGGCTAACTTCTTTTTTTTTGTTTTTTGGGGGGGTTAAAAAAAACTGAAAGTCGGTTTCTGGTCAAATATAAAACTGAAAGAGTAGAACCCATGCACATGAACAGTACATGACACATGCATCACCTGTAGCAGTTCTCTGTTCTCTTTCCTCTCCACGGCCAGGCTGTCTTTCTTCTGACGCCCGTCTCTTCCCGCCTGCCTGACGCTGAACTCGTGTCTCCCCAGGAGGAAGTACCGTTCTCTGTCCATTTCCAGCCTGTTCAATAGGAATTGTTCGGAAATAATTAAGGGGAGTAAGTTCATGGTGTGTAGGAGTTATCTTGCCTAATTCAATCGGTCAAACAGGGGAAGTTACTCTGCCATCAGGTAAATCCCCAAGCCCTCGCTTCTTGTGTTTGAGGAGACACACAGCATGTGGAATGCAGTGCGTCATTCTGAAATTGATGTAATTTATATTTTTACGTCACAGTTTGCACGTTCTATCACTTTGTAGCAACTGGTCACTGCACCCCTTATTTTTCTACAAAATGTTTGCAAGTCGCTCACTCGCATCCTGCGGTTTCAAGCTTCGACGCCATTGTTGCATTGTCGCTATGGTATTTGACAAAGTAATGGAGGTAAACAACTCTAATTTTCACAAAGTGCTCTCCTCTATTTTTTTACGAAAATCATCTATTCATAACATACCATAACTGCTATCATCGCTCATTTTAATAAACAAACGCTTTTCCTTTTTCAACCGTTCAACAGTTAATTCACAAGCACTTAATTGTGAAAAAGGCTTTTCTTAATCTTTTTGTACGAATAGTTAAAAATTGCAGAGCATCTTATTTTGTAAAGAAAATGAGTTGCACCAGTTTCCTTTTGTTTTGCTTCAGAGAATCTTCTCACCGCCTTTTAGGTTCTTTTCGACAAGGACATTTTTTATTAGTTTCTTTTTTCTCCCCCATAGTGGGTGGATGCCTCGTACCTCAATTTGGGGAGCTGGACAACCCTGCCTGCCACAAGTCTCTCCCCGTGAGGATACTGGGAGGTCTTCTGTATAAATAGTTCCCCTACCTTCTAGACGTTTTGTGCTTGTAACTACCTCTAATCTGTCTCTCCCTATGACTCCCTTTGTTTTCTGTCATCTACTGTCTTTCTGACTTATTGGCCCATTCTCCTGCCTTTATTAAAAAAATCTTCCAAATTTTCTCCTTTGAACTCCTCCAAAATCAGAATGTGTTGGCTGAATGCAGCGGGGAGACCAGTGAAACTGAAACCCGGACACATATGTACCTCACCCTTTTGGGCCATATAGCCTGGGAACACAGAAGAGTTAGTGTTTTTTTTCTATCAGTGCAAAAGTTCATCTTCTATCCTCCTGATGTCAGAAAAATTCATACAGATTTTTTTTAAATCGCTCTTTGACAGTGGCTTGTGTCTGTAGTCCTAATTACATATAATCCATTTTGCTTGCAATTCCAATCTTTGACAGTGGCTTGTGTCTGTAGTCTTAATCACATATAAATCCATTTTGCTTGCAATTCCAATCTTTGACAGTGGCTTGTGTCTGTAGTCCTAATTACATATAAATCCATTTTGCTTGCAATTCCAATCTTTGACAGTGGCTTGTGTCTGTAGTCCTAATTACATATAAATCCATTTTGCTTGCAATTCCAATCTTTGACAGTGGCTTGTGTCTGTAGTCCTAATCACATATAAATCCATTTTGCTTGCAATTCCAATCTTTGACAGTGGCTTGTGTCTGTAGTCCTAATCACATATAAATCCATTTTGCTTGCAATTCCAATCTTTGACAGTGGCTTGTGTCTGTAGTCCTAATCACATATGAGTCCATTTTGCTTGCAATTCCAATCTTTGACAGTGGCTTGTGTCTGTAGTCCTAATCACATATATAAATCCATTTTGCTTGCAATTCCAAGTTCTCTAATTTAAACAAAAGCTTTAGCAAAGCTTGTTTGATTTTTCTTAAATCAATGAATATAACAATCTCAACATGCCAACTTACTGAGGAGATCTGACGGTTTCTGCCTGTCTCTCCACCAAGCCGCAGACAAGGGCAGCGAACACCAGTCCTTCTTCAGCGGCTGTCACGCTTCTCTCCCTTTTCAGCCTGGACTTCAGCACCAGTTTCATGTTCTCCGACAGAAACAGTCCGTTGGCACCTGTGACCAAAAAAAAGGTCAGGAAAATAACAGAAATAAAATGCAAGTTTCTAAATTTTACTGACAACCTAAAGGTGATACTTTTTTCCCCCCAGACTGAGACCCCTGCACTTTATAATATGACTAATAGTACAGTAAAAAAACCTATAATAAATCAGAAGAGTGTGTGTGTGTGTGTGTGTGTGTGTGTGTGTGTGTGTGTGTGTGTGTGTGTGTGTGTGTGTGTATGTGTGTGTGTGTGTGTGTGTGCGCGTGTGCGTGTGTTGCACCTTATAGTTCACAAATTAAAATAGTCATATTTTTCAAGAATGAGAATACGTCACAATGGTAACTCAACCATTTATCCCTCTGAAAGGAGGCAATCTACGGATAGAAAATGCTTATCACAAGTTTCTGTCAGTCTGTAAAGTCTCTCCTTATACAGGAACAAAAATATTGATTTTTGTTTTAATCTCAAGTATAGTTTTAAAAAAGGTTGCTAAGAAAACAAAAATATAGCATGCAATAAAACATGGAGTTGACGATGGTGCAAGTGGAAATGCACACAGGAACAGACACAAAGATGCTACAGAAGGAAGGAAACGCTACGAAAATACAGGACACCAGAAAATGTGAAAGCAAGAAAAAAGAACCGTAGTAAAAACCTTTGATCAAAATTAAGCTCTTTACAATCTGAGGAAGACTAAAAGGAATTGTTCGGAAATAATTAAGGGCAGTAATTTCATGGTGTGTGGGAGTGATCTTGCCTAATTCAATCGGTCAAACAGGGGAAGTCTCATCAGCTCTCGTAGCCTATCGACTCGTGTGCTTGAGCAGACATACAGCACTTCGAACACAGTGCGTCATTCTAAAAAATTATGTCATTTATATTTTTACGTCACAGTTTGCAAGTTCTATCACTTTGTAGCAACTGGCCACCCCTAAATTTTCACACACAAATATATTTGCAATTTGCTGACTCGCATCCTGCGGTTTCAAGCTTCGACTCTATTGCTGCATTGTTGCTGTGGTATTTGACCGAGTAATGGAGGTAAACAACTCTAATTTTCACGAAGTGCCCTCCGGGCTCCCCTAGAATTTTTCCGAACATCGTCTACTTACCAGCCAGCGCAGACAGAAGGTGCTCTTTTTCATCGGCGTAGCGTTGCAACACGTGCCTGATGGCCGACAGAACTCCACTGTCCTCTGGTCTTGGGGACTCACCGATGATGGAGCCCTCGGCTGAAAGTAAGCATCATCAGTGTTATCTTCATCATCATCCCCGTGGAGATACCGGGGGGGGGGGGTCTTTCGCAAAAATAGTTTCCCCACCTTATGGAAGTTCTGTGCTTGTAACTTCCTCTAATTTGCCACTCTCTTTGACTCTGCCTTTTCCCTTTGCTTTCTGTCATCTACTATCTTTCTGACTTATTGGCCAATTCTCCTGCCTTTTCCAAAAAAAAATCTTCCAAATAATTTTTCTCCTTTGAGCTCCTCCGAAATCGGAATGTGTCGACTGTACACAGCGGGGAGACCAGTGAAAACTGAAAAAACGGACACATATGGACCTTACCCATTATGGCCATATGGCCTGGGAATGCAGAAGAAGAAGAAGAAGAATCTTCATCATCATCTTATTCTTTATCATCATCTGCTTCATCAACTGAGTACTCAATCATAAAAATCCCTAAGCATAAAAAAAATTCATTCTAATAATCATGACAGCCTTAACACACTCATACTCTAAAGCAAAGACAAACACAAGCACACACACAAAAAGGACGCATAGACATATGGATATAGACAAGCACAAACACATAAACGTACACACGCAAATACACACAAACATTCTTTATCACTGCAAACATGTCACACAAAATTATTCATGGACACTGGACACTGGCAATAAGGATAAAAAAAATTAGGTGATGCCTATTCTTACAATCTATCCTTGAATCAAAGCCATCAAGAGATTTGGTGTTTCAAAATATCTTATATTTCCCTACATACAATCCTCAGCTCCTTACCAGATTCTCTGTCTTTGGAGAACTTGTTGCGCTCCGTGCCCAGAAGCCACGCCAGTGGATGATCGAAGGACAGATCCAAACCCAGGACTTTGGCAATCTGGTCTGCATCTCCTATGACATGTCACAAATGGACTTGTATGAATACAACAAAATAGTTACCCCGCCTTCTGGAAGTTCTGTGCTTGTAACTTCCTCTAATCTGTCACTCTCGTTGACTCTTACTGGTCCATTCTCCCGCCTTTGTTCTAGAAACTCTTACAAAGATTTTCTCCAACCGAAGACAGACACGTCATAGGCACATAATGGCAGCATAATGCATCTGCGTTCATGTGACAGGAAACTGTCTGAGCGATCGGCAAAAAAGAAGAATGAATATAAAAACAAGGCCATAGTTGGCGGAGCGAATGTTTGGCTTGTTACAAATTTACAAATAAACCACTTAATAAGGAATTTCAAGACGATGATGCAGATGAAATATTTGTGGGTTTTTTTAAAGATGCTGTTATCATTCAGGAGTCAGGGCGTTGGTTAAAATAAACAGGCCAGAAACACAAACAAACAAAAACACAATAGGATTCAAGACGGAAATCCTAACTAATGTAAAATTTCTCGTTGCTTATGACAAAAGTTTATATGTGTAAAACATTGAAAAATCTCTGTTGGTTTGGATAATGGCAAGTATGCTCTATTTTTGAAGTGAGACCAGTATGGTTAGAAATGATTAACACCTTTTAAAAAATAAACACTGTATGTTCTGTACATTTAACAAAAACATTCTGCTCATTAATAGTGACTCATTTCATAAGCAACTTTGGCAGACACCAAACAGAAAATATTTGGTTTAACCCTTTCACCGCCAAAGTCGCATTTTAGCACCACATTGATTTAACACCAATGCCACTAAAAGGCATCAAAGTGGAGTTTATTATCTAAAGACCCTATTGTCTTAGTTTGGGGAAGTAAGGGTAGACCTTATTTTATATATGTCACAGGAGAATCCCCAATACTGCAGATGATTTTTGTTCTCTACCCAAGTAATGTAATTGAATGTCTTTTTGCTAAACATGGCTGGCGGTGAAAGGGTTAAACCCAAATTTATTGAGGAACTCGCATTACACAGCAGCAACATCCACAAAAGTATGCGACCACAACCAGCTGAAAACATTTCAAGCCTATTGACCACTGCAGCTAGGGTTATTAACGCCCTTAACAGCAAGAGTGAAGCCCTTGTTGGTCAGTACCCAAAAAGGACATTCACTTTTGCAACAGGCAGCCATTTAGTGGCCTCAAATAGGGTTATTGGCGAGAGTAATACCCTTGTTTGGTCAGTACTGAAGCATCTACCAAGGGCGTTCGCTCTTGCAAAAGGTGGTCATTGCACAGGGCCTGTATTCACGTTGAGATAGCATGAGACTTAGCATCATGCTAACTTAGAAGCTCTTCCAAAAGTCCTATTAAATCCTATAGGACATTGGAAGAGCTTCTAAGTTAGCATCATGCTAAGTCTCATGCTATCTCAACGTGAATACAGGCCCTGGCCAATAACTACCATTTTTCAAACTATAAGGCGGTACTTTTTGTTGCCCAGACTGAGCTGTGCCTTATGTTATAATATGACTATTAAAATAGCAAGAAAATATAATAACATTATCTGATTCTGGTGTAAAATTTTGGTGGGGTGCGCCTTATAGTCCGAAAAATACGGTATTTCCAGCAAAAGAACAGCAGATAGACAGCTACATAAATATCCATATCAGTGATGTCCCAAGGCCCCGGTCATAGGCCATTGACATATTAAAATTGAAAATGTCCTATTGTGTTCTCCCCTGTCAGGACAAATGTCTGGATACATTTTTAACACTGGCACGCTTTGTCTTACTAATTTCTGCAAGAGTCAGGACATTGTCCTCTTGATTTATCTACTCTCAGGACAGTTTGTCCAATCACTTTTTGATCCTCGGTACATCACTGCATATAACGATCTATAAACAATGCTACCTGTGCTCCACAATGGTGTCAGAGTCAGGACAATGTCATATTGATTTTTCTTATCTCAGGACAGTTTGTCCAATCACTTTTTGATCCTCGGTACATCACTGCATATAACGATCTATAAACAATGCTACCTGTGCTCCACAATGGTGTCAGAGTCAGGACAATGTCATATTGATTTATCTTATCTCAGGACAGTTTGTCCAATCACTTTTTGATCCTCGGTACATCACTGCATATAACGATCTATAAACAACGCTACCTGTGCTCCACAATGGTGTCAGAGTCAGGACAATGTCATATTGATTTATCTTATCTCAGGACAGTTTGTCCTATCACTTTTTGATCCTCGGTACATCACTGCATATAACGATCTATAAACAACGCTACCTGTGCTCCACAATGGTGTCAGAGTCAGGACAATGTCATATTGATTTATCTTATCTCAGGACAGTTTGTCCTATCACTTTTTGATCCTATATACATCACTGCATATAACGATCTATAAACAACACTACCTGTGCTCCACAGTGGTGTCAGCTCTTTCCTCAGCGACTGGAGCTGTTTGTCTCGCTGCTTCTGGGACATCTTCTCCCCTCCCCTATGCACCACCGCTGAGAGCATCAAGGCTTCGTGCACAGCGCCGTACTTTTCTTCCAGAAGCTGCCAGAAAGCAATCAGCAAAGGATTTAACTCATTCAAGTCATTCCGGCAATATATCATGTCCGGAATTAATAGGTAGCTGTCAATTTGATGCATTTGCTTCAAGGGAAGTAAATCAGTGTGCACACCATACCTTGGTCACTTCTAAACTTGCTTCGCTCCCTTAGACCACAATTTTGTCTCTGACTTTGCTTTTTTAGTGGTTTGTTGTGGGGAAACCAATCGGTGTAGAGTTTTTCTATATAAAGTCTAGATATAAAAAAAAGTCTGATCTACCACTTCCCTATGTCTAAACCTGAAGTAAAAACCTGTACTCTTCTTTTATTTCTCTGTTTGTTTATGTATGCTTTGTTTGTGTGCATAGCTGGAGCGATTTGTGAGTTATCTTAATCATTAAAAATCGTTGCGATACGAATGAGTCAAGGAAATATGTTACAATGTATCTTACTGACAAAGCTTTCTTCTTCTTCTTCTTCGTTGATCGCTCAAACAATCTCCTGTCATTATGAGAGCAGACGCATCATGCCAGGCAGCAGGACTCTTCTCCCTGCTCTTTAACCCTTTCACCGCCAATGTCGCATGTCACTAAAAGGCATCAAATCAGGGCCTGTTATCCAAAGACCATATTTTCTTAATTTTGGGAGGCCTAATGCTATATATATGTCACATAGGAATTCGCAATATTGCAGATTGTTTTTCTCTACCCAGTTATTTTTAATGGTATTTTTGGGCTGAAAAATGGCTGGCGGCAAAAGGGTTAACTGCTATGGAATGCTACGTGCAGAAAGCGCACGTATGAGACTTGCTTTAAGTCCCCATCCGAGGGACTAGACGTTCAGTTTGACTTTCTCCTCGTCGAACTAAAAAAGAAAAGGCGAGGATTTGAAACCAAGTCACTCATGCGCTGAACTGGCAGGCGAACGTCTTAACTATCCCGTCACTTTCCTTCTCAACGACAATGAGCCTAACTGGGAGAACCAACGTAAAACACAGTGGAACCTCCCTATTAAGACCTCCCATTATAAGACGCCCTCCCACATAAGACCTACTTCTCTGAGACATTGTCCTTCTTTGTAAGTATTAAAATTACCTCCCTTATAAGACCTCCCATTATAAGACTCCCTCCTACCCACATAAGACCTACTTCTCTGAGAAACATTGCCCTTCTCTGTAAGTATTAAAATTACCTCCCTTATAAGACCTCCCATTATAAGACGCCCTCCTACCCACATAAGACCTACTTCTCTGAGACATTGTCCTTCTCTGTAAGTATTAAAATTACCTCCCTTATAAGACCTCCCATTATAAGACTCCCTCCTACCCACATAAGACCTACTTCTCTGAGACATTGTCCTTCTCTGTAAGTATTAAAATTACCTCCCTTATAAGACCTCCCATTATAAGACTCCCTCCTACCCACATAAGACCTACTTCTCTGAGACATTGTCCTTCTCTGTAAGTATTAAAATTACCTCTCTTATAAGACCTCATTTTGGATGATTTTTTAAGGTCTTATAAGGGAGGTTCCACTGTACTACCTTGACAAATGCGTCGGTGATCTCCAGGTCCCCATCCACCCGTGTGAACACCGCCATGACGCTTTGGGCATGTTCTTCTTCTCTCGATTTCTTCTCCCGATCCAACTTTTGCTGCAGAGCACTTTCATCCTGCAAAATTTAAAAAAAAAGAATTGAGAAGCTGGATAAAAATCTAATTACAAAAATCTAAAGAGCAAGAAATATTTTGCACATTGAAGCGTCTTTCAATATACATGGTTTTTTTGGTGTTTCTACAAACACTTGTGAATCTCCTTTGTCAAAAATTCACATCTTTAGATTTGTATACACAGATTTTAAAACTATCAACATTTAACCCTTTCGCCGCCAGCCATTTTTCAGCCAAAATATACCATTAAACTTAACTGGGGAGAGAAAAAATCTTATTAGCAATACTGTGAATTCCTCTGTGGCATGTATAAAATTAGGCCTATCCTTACCTCCCAAGATTAAGAAAATAGGGTATTCGGATAACAGGCCCTGGTTTGATGCCTTTTAGTGACATGGGTGTTAACTCTTTGTGGTGCATAAATGCGACATTGGCGGTGAAAGGGTTAAAACTAAGTGACAAACTCAACCGCTTAAGAGTAAAAACAACAGAAAAAAATCCTCACTATACACTATCAATGTGTCAACAACAACAAAAACACTTCACATGTCACAAATAAACCACACTATCAGTGTGCTAAAAATAAAAATAATAAAAAACTGCTGCAATTTACCATCACATCCACACATACATGAGTGCAACTACACAAAATGAAAAAAAACTGAAAGGCAAGGGTCCAGGGTTATGTCCCCCTGCAGTTGAAACAAAAATTGATTTATAAAGGTATTTTAGTTTGTGTTTTTTTCCACAAAATATACAATTGATTATTAAAGTGTTTGAAAAATACAGTAGACACACAAAGATCTTGTTTGACAATTTTTTTTAAAAAGGAACTTCCTATTCTGGTAAAATTCAAAAACAGGAAATCCTTGTATACCAGGAAAAGTTGCACCCATGCTCATAGACTAAAATGAAAGAGAACAAAATTACCGTAACATCCAGTCCCTCCTGAAGCCAGGCGGAGATCTCTCCGTCGTGCAAGTCCTGCAACTCCATCAGCAGAGCCACGCACACCTCGTCCTCGGAGAGTGCCCTCCCTGTCTTCTGGCGCGCCGAGGCTCGCACGCCGACCACCCGCAGAGCCGCTACCTCCTCCAGAATGCTCAGCAGCTCTTCACGTCCATCTGCACACAGCGACAGAGCAATGAGTACCATTTTGTAATGGACTGTAAGGAGCATTGTGTGTATTCCTCGTACAAACACTAAGACATATGGTGAACGATCATTTTCTTTCAGCGCCCCTTCTGTCTGGAACACCCTACCATTTATGAACTTCGTTCTGCTAAATCTTTCAAATCTTTCAAAACCGCTCTTAAAACTCACCTCTTCCGGCAATACCTCTGATTTCTTCCTTGTCCTGTTTCCAGCCTTAAAATTATGTTCCCCACATTGTGTGTGGGGGTGTGAGCGCGTGTGTGTGGGTGTGGGGGTGTGCGCATGTGCATGCGTGTGTGTTGTGGCTGTGTGCATGTTTGTGATAGTTGATATTGTAGTAGCTTATTTATGATTTATGTATTTACTTAAATAATTGTGAAGCACTGTGAGCTTAAGAGAGAAAGGGCGCTCTATAATTGTTAGTAGTTATTATTATTATTATTATTATTATTATAAGATGAACCCCCAAATTTTACAACAAATTTCTGATTTTGCTATGAGAGAAAATAAAACTGAAACAAACTGCAATGCCACTGGAACATACAACAAACAAATAACTACACGACAAGTGTAAAGTGACGCTATTTTATTCACAAAACAAAACTACTGGATATTTCGGCGAATGTGCCTTTATCAACATAGACAAACAACAAATGCAAAAGGAGCAAAAAGCAGGCAACAAAAGGAGCAAAAAATCAACAAGATCAATAAACAATACTTCCCCTCTACAGTCCAATGCGTAAAATGTTATAAGAGGTTTTTACTACATTATATGTCATGGTGTAAGATGCAGGGGTGTCAGTCTGTAAAAAAAAAAAAGCATTACCGTAGAGCCTGTAAAACATGGCACATGTACCATTATCTGCCACTCCCTTCATCTCCCCACCCCCACCGCATGCACACTTCATGCACTCACACACACACTTCACACACACACACACACACACTTCACACACGCGCACACACACACACACACACCACACACACACACACACATACATCACACACACACACTTCACACACACACACATACTTCACACACACGCACACACGCACACGCACACACACTCACACACATACCTCACACACACACACACTTCACACTTCACACACACACAGACATACACACACACACACACACACACACACACACACACACACACACACACACACACACACACACACACACACACCAGGTGTGGAGAGGTCCAGACTGTGGTACTTGTCATGGAGCTGGGCCTGTCTCTGCCAGTGATGTTCCACCTCCATCACACACACACACACACACACACACACACACACACACACCAGGGGAGGAGAGATTCAGACTGTGGTACTTGTCATGGAGCTGGGCCTGTCTCTGCCAGCGATGCTCCACCTCCATGAGACACACACACTTCACACACACACACACACACACACACACACACACACACACACACACACACACACACACACACACACACACACCAGGGGAGGAGAGATCCAGACTGTGGTACTTGTCATGGAGCTGGGCCTGTCTCTGCCAGCGATGCTCCACCTCCATGAGACACACACACATACACACACACACACACAGACACACACCAGGGGAGGAGAGATCCAGACTGTGGTACTTGTCATGGAGCTGGGCTTGTCTTTGCCAGCGGTGCTCCACCTCCATGAGACACACACACACACACACACACACAGACACAGACAGACACACACACACACACACACACCAGGTGTGGAGAGATCCAGACTGTGGTACTTGTCATGGAGCTGGGCTTGTCTTTGCCAGCGGTGCTCCACCTCCATGAGACCTGCTGCCTCCACCAGGTCCCCGAACCCCCTGTCCTGCAGCACACGCAGCATCACCTCCCGCTCCACAGCCTGCCGCCGCAGCACCGCGCGCAACACCGCCCGCTGCCAGCACAGTCGATCACCTGGGGGAAGAAAGGCAAAGCTGCGTTCTAGCCCTTTCACCGCCAGCCATATTTCAGCCAAAAATGTCCATTAAAATTTACCTGGGTAGAGAACAAAATCTATCTGCAGTGTTGGGGATTCTTCTGATGTGGCACATATAAAATAAGGTCTATCCTTACTTCTCATCACAATCACATCGCATTGGGATCGAATCATTTGTAGTGTAGTGGGCCCTTTATGAAAATAATCCTAGGCTGATCCCATCCCTATCCATTACCCTACTATATAGCAGAATGTTGGTTATCAGGGAACATTTAGTGTGAAAAGAAACCAACAACAGCTTGTCATAAACATGATCTTAGTGATTGTGTTTACACATCACAATTCTTCATATAAACAAGCAAAGAAGTGTGATTTGTGTGGATTGAAATATTCCGTGCAAACATGAGCAGACAAGCCTATGCACACACACACACACATATACACTTACATGCACACACACACACACACACACACACACACACACACACACACAGACACACACACACAGACAGAGAGAGAGAGAGAGAGAGAGAGAGAGAGAGAGAGAGAGAGAGAGAGAGAGAGAGAGAGAGAGAGAGAGAGAGAGAGAGAGAGAGAGGGGGGGGGGGGGGAGACCGAGACAGAGAAAGAAAGAAAGAAAGAAAAGAGAAAAGTCAAGAAAGAGACAGGGAGAGAGAAATAAAGACAGACAGACAGACAGAAAGAGAGACAGAGTCAGAGAGAGAGACAGAGAGACCGAGACAGAGAAAGAAAGAAAGAAAGAAAGAAAGAAAGAAAGAAAGAAAGAAAGAAAGAGAGAGAAATCAAGAAAGAGACAGGGACAGAGAGACAGTGAGAGAAAAATAAAGACAGACAGACAGAGAGAAAGAGAGACAGAGAGAGTCAAAGAGAGAGAGAGAGACTGAGATAGAGCTAGAAAGAAAGAAAAGAGAGAGAAAAATCAAGAACAAGACAGGGACCCCCCGTGAGGATATCGGGGGGTCTTTTGCATAAATAGTTCCCCCACCTTCTGGAAGTTCTGTGCTTGTAACTTCCTCTAATCTGTCACTCTCTTTGACTCTGCCTTTTCCCTTTGCTTACTGTCGTCTACTATCTTTCTGCCTTACAAGTCCATTCTCCTGCCTTTTTTTCAAGAAACACTTTCTAAAACATTTCCTCCTCCAGCCGAAGTCGGACTTGCTGGGCCTAACTAATTCTTAGTTAGGCGCATAACGGCAGCATGACGCATCTGCGCTCATAATCGACAGGAAACTGTCTGAGCGATCAAAGAAGAAGAAGAAGAAGAAGAAGAAAGACAGGGACAGAGAGAGAGAAATAAAGACAGACAGACAGAGAGAGGGAGAACCAGAGAGAGAAACAGAGAGAGAGAGAAAGAGCGAGAGAGATGAAGAGAGAGAGAGAAAGAAAAAAGCAAGAGACGGGGACACAGAGAGAGAGAGAGAGAGAGAGAGAGAGAGAGAGAGAGAGAGAGACAGAGAGAGTCAGAGAGAGAGACAGAGAGAGAGACAGAGAGAGCGAAATAAATTCACCAGGAGTGGGAGGTGCCTTGTCCTCAGCGTGAACCTTGTATGGTTCGTTTGGACAGAGAGACAGGGAGAGAGTGGGAGGTGCCTTGTCCTCAGCGTGAACCTTGTATGGTTCGTTTGGACAGAGAGACAGGGAGAGAGTGGGAGGTGCCTTGTCCTCAGCGGGGACCTTGTAAGGTTCATTCTGACAGAGAGACAAGGAGAGAGAAATGAAGACGGACAGACAGAGAAAGAGACAGACAGACAGAGAGACAGAGATACACAGAGAGAGAGATAAATTCACCAGGAGTGGGAGGTGCCTTGTCCTCAGCGTGGACCTTGTAAGGTTCGTTCTGACAGAGAGACAGGGAGAGAGAAATGAAGACAGACAGAGAGACAGAGAGAGAGAGAGAGACAGACAGAGACAGAGAGACACAGAAAGATATATATAAATTCACCAGGAGTGGGAGGTGCCTTGTCCTCAGCGTGGACCTTGTAAGGTTCGTTCGGACAGAGAGACAGGGAGAGAGAAATGAAGACGGACAGACAGAGAAAGAGAGAGAGAGACAGAGAGACAGAGATACAGAGAGAGAGAGATAAATTCACCAGGAGTGGGAGGTGCCTTGTCCTCCGCGGGGACCTTGTAAGGTTCATTCTGACGCACACGCCATTTCCGCAGAGCCACGCGCTTCCCTGCCAGGCGCTGAAGCTTCTCCTTGTCCGATTTAGATCTGAACAAATAAAGACAATATCGATGTGTGTCAAACATTGTATAATTTTGTACTGTTGGTTTGAAATAAAACACTGCCAGGCGCTGAAGTTTCTCCTTGTCCGATTTAGATCTGAACAAATAAAGACAATATCGATGTATATCAACATGGTATAACTTTGTACTGTTGGTTTGAAGCTGAAGCTTCTCCATGTCCGATTTAGATCTGAACAAATAAAGACAATATTGATGTATATCAACATTGTACAACTTTGTACTGTTGGCTTGAAATAAAATACTGCCAGGTGCTAAAGCTTCTCCTTGTTCGATTTAGATTGAACAAATAAAGACACTATCGATATAATTATATCAACATTGTATAATTTGGCACAGCGGAACCTCCGTCATAAGACCTT
>CM065696.1:20570678-20575678 GCA_017654935.2 Phymorhynchus buccinoides
AGGGCAGAAAGATAGTAGATGACAGTAAGCAAAGGGAAAAGGCCGAGTGACAGATTAGAGGAAGTTACAAGCACAGAACTTCCAGAAGGTGGGGGAACTATTTATACAAAAGACTCCCTGGTATCCCCACGGGGGGAGCACTGATGCTAACACCAAACGCTGTGCTGTTGCTTCAATACATGGGTGCAACTACCAAAAATGGCGGCACAGTGAGTTTCTTGGGTCATTATTATGAGTGGCCTAACGCTGTGTTTTCTGTGAGGAGATGGATCGAGATGTTTTGTGAATGGTGTTGACGTGCACAGAGACCTTAACCACTGCAATAACCAATTGATTCACTTCATATCTAAGTGTACCCCCTGTGGGGATACTGGGGAGTCTTTTGGAAAAAAAGAACATTACATGGTTTGCAAAACAACACAAGGATATATCAACCCCTCTCTCTCTCTCTCTCTCTGTTATCTTTTTTTTTCTTCTGATATTTTCTTCTTTGTTGCTGGCGAGATGTAAACAAGCGTGTATAGTGCTTATTCTTTTCCAACATTAACTCTCTCTCTCTCTCTCTCTCTCTCTCTCTCTCTCTCTCTCATGTTTGCTCATTAACTCTCTCTCTCTCTCTCTCATGCTTGCTCATTAACGCTCTCTCTCATGCTTGCTCATTAACTCTCTCTCGCATGCTTGCTCATTAAATCTCTCTCTCTCACACCCACACGCAGAGCTCACTTTCCCCCCATGTTCTACCTTCTTCAAGGATGGTGAAATTAGGGGCGGAATCTCCCGAGCCCCCTGTCTTCCAGTTCAGGTGGTGGCTGCGCAGCGTGGTCAGACGTTTGCGTCGCTCTTCAGCCGCAATCTTGACACCGGCCGCCTTCCTCTGCTCACTGCCAGGCCCTTGGAGCATGAAGATCAGGGCCTGGAACAAACCCCACAAAAAATGGTGGAAACCTTTCACTGCCAAGGGTGAAAGTAAAATATTCTCTCAACCCTGAAATGGTGGAAACCTTTCAATGTTCTCTGAAACTTCCCAATCCTAATTAAGATTAAAATTATAGCCCCGTCAACAACTAAGGCCATGTCAGGGTTGTCACCAGGTCAAATCTTACCACGTTTAAAAAAAAGATAAAAACACAAGGTAAAAACAAAATCAAAGTTTTACGTTAAATTAAAATAAAAACTACCATTGCATAACTCACTCTGAGTATTGAGCAATTTAGAAAAAATCATGTAAGTAATGGTTTTTGACCTATACATGGGTCCAAGCCATTGACAGAAGGTGAAAGTCCGTTCTGTGATTTTTCACAACTGTTAACGGCTAAACTGCCTAAGCTTGAGTTAGGCAATAATCCTATAAACATGGCAGTAGTATATTTGAAGGACTTATATATCAGTGGGTATGAACACAGAAAATATAAATAAAGAATTTACTCCCAAAATCGGGATGGAAGTAAACAATTTATGTTCCTGAATCACTGTCCTGAATCACTGTCTTAGCCCAGAAGCGATATCAAGGTCAGTTTTCATTAAAGCATGAAGCTTCATACACACTATGCACTTCTTCTGCGTTCCCAGGCCATGTGGCCATAATGGGTGAGGAATGTATATGTCCGTTTTTCAGTTTTCAATGGTCTCCCCGCTGCATTTAGCCGACATTTTCCAATTTTGGGAGAGACACTATGCACAAAGTTAGTACTTTTCAGTGTCTTCTTCTTTTTTCGCGTTCCCAGGCCATAATGGGATAGGTACGCATGTGTCCGGTTTCCAGTTTTCACTGGTCTCCCTGCTGCATTCAGCCGACACATTCCGATTTCTGCTTCTTCTTCTTTTTCTGCGTTCCCAGGCCATAATGGAATAAGCTACGTATGTGTCCGGTTTCCAGTTTTCACTGGTCTCCCTGCTGCATTCAGCCGACACATTCCGATTTCGGGGGGAGTTTTCCAGTTGAAAGTGACAAACCTTGCGGCCCCACACTATACCTCTCTTTCCAGGTGATAGCGAAGCTCAGCCTCCTCAGCGATCTTGGATCGGATGTTGACCCCCCCGGATCGCTGAAGCTGAACGATGTCCGGCAGCTGACCCGTGGTTCGAACCAGGGCGCGCCCTTGGTGCTCCGCAAGGCGCTGAGCTGCCAGGCGCTCACTGCGCTCTCTGTCAGGGTCATAGCTGTAATGCAGACAAACAGCATTAACCCCTTGGTGCTCCACAAGGCGCTGAGCTGCCAGGCGCTCACTGCGCTCTCTGTCAGGGTCATAGCTGTAATGTAGACAAACAGCATTAACCCCTTGGTGCTCCGCAAGGCGCTGAGCTGCCAGGCGCTCACTGCGCTCTCTGTCAGGGTCATAGCTGTAATGTAGACAAACAGCATTAACCCCTTGGTGTTCTGTTAGGCGTTGTGCTGCCAGGCGCTCACTGCGCTCTCTGTCAGGGTCATAGCTGTAATGTAGACAAACAGCATTAACCCCTTGGTGTTCTGTTAGGCGTTGTGCTGCCAGGCGCTCACTGCGCTCTCTGTCAGGGTCATAGCTGTAATGTAGACAAACAGCATTAACCCTTTGGTGTTCTGTTAGGCGTTGTGCTGCCAGGCGCTCACTGCGCTCTCTGTCAGGGTCATAGCTGTAATGTAGACACAAAGCAAGGCCAGCATTCCCCACAAAACCCAAAGAAAACAACAGTGATGCAACGAGGATGGAAAATTGACAGGACAAACAATCCTGAAACAACAAAATCAACAGGACAATGCCCTGGCTGTAGCAGAAATCAATAGGACAAAGTCTGTTAGCGTTACATTTTAAAAGGATATTTGTCCTGGTAGTGGGGTGGGGAGGGGTGGAGGTGTAACACACTAGGACATTTCCAATCTTAATAGGACTTTTTTCTATGACCTGTGCCTGGGGACAGCACTGAAAGAATGAAAATCACATGTGTAGATGCTGTCACTGAGTCATTCGCTCTGAGGAGGTCCACAGTAGTGAACAAAACAGTCAGTAAACAGTGATGTCCCTGGTCCCCGGTCATAGGCCATTGACCTATTAAAATTGAAAATGTCCTATTGTGTTCTCCCCTGTCAGGACAAATGTCTGATTAATGTTTTAACACTGGCACACTTTGTCTTATTGATTTCTGCAAGAGCTAGAATATTGTCCTCATTGATTTCTCTTGTATCAGGACAATTTGTGCTATCGCTTTCCGACCCTCGGTACATCACTGAGCAAAGGTAATCTTTACGTTGTGCCAAAAAAGAAAAAAAAATGTATTTCAACTAGAGTTGCTCCTCCGAAGTCGGAGTGTGGCTGCCCACAAAATCAAAAGCGGTCACACACAAACAAACAAAAAAACCAAAAACGGTCACACACGTAATGTTCTCATCCCTGGTGCATTTGTACCATAGTGTTCAATAGCTTTGTCTGTTGGGATGATCCCTGGAGGTTTTTTAGCCAGGGAACGACAACAACAACAATTAGAGTTACCAACACGATGAACCCTTTCCAAGGATTCGCATGCATGATTGTATCTCGAGCTTCCTCTGACCTGTGGTGCTGGTACAGCTGGGGTCTCTCTGCCAGTCCCACAGCCAGGGCCACGGGGAAGACGGCCTGGAGCTCCTTCAGGATGGACACCTGACGCTGGAGGCGGCACAGCTCCGCCCAGGGGGCATCCCCCTCCTGGCCGCGGCTGACCGCCAGCAGCCACTCCTTCTCTGCCGCCCTGCGCTGCAGCAGGTCACTCAGGGCTTGACCGCAGTCCAGGGGTCCTGGAAATAACACACCGCAGTATTAAAAATACAGCGGACCACTGAATTCCACTGAAGTGACCAAGCAGCAGTGCAGTGTCTCCTCGGATGGTTGCCTCCTGATGGCCTAACATAGATTCGCTCCCCTTGGACTGCTGATTTTGGATTCTGCGACCCGACAAACAGGGTGTGACTGAGAGTAAGGACTCAGAATGAGCGGCGTGGGAACAACGCCACTGTACGGCCCAGAAGATGGGACAGCAATAAAAAGCAGTGGAAATACTCTAAGTCAAAATTGAAAGGGCTGAAATGTTATTTTGTGATAGCTCATATTTCAAGATTAAAAAATAAGTTTTGCCATAAGGATAAATTAGCACCAAAAAATTACTGTAAGTTATGATTGTAAATCATCCAGGGTTATTTGTGGTATGTACTCATTTTTTTATATTTAGTTATCTGGTTTCTTAGGTTGAGATTTCCATTTCAAAACAAGCAAGAGAATAGAGGGATCAGCCACATTCTGTATGTGTGAGTGCATATGTGTGTGTGTGGGGGGGGTGGGGGGGGTGTTACTGTTTTTAGGTGTTTATTTTATTTTATTTTTGTTGTTGTTTTGATGGAGTGGTTGTTTGTATATTTGTTTTTTTGGAGTTTTTTTGTTGTTGTTCTTTTTATATGAAAGCACAAGGAGCACACAAAAAACAGAATCGTCAAAGACTTGCCATCTGTGCGAGAGTCGTGCTCTCTCTTCAGAGCCTCGTCCACTTCACTGGCGGGTTTCCCCTCCTCCGTCAGTCGGCGGCGCAAGGCCTCCATGTCTGCCCGCTGCTGGCGATGGCGCGGCATTGCCCATCCCATCAGGCCGAGCACAGTGAAGGGCAGCATGGCCGAAGACCCTGCAGGGAACAACGCGATGGCTTGGAGTCAAAACGAACTATCTTTAGACAGTGCATTGACTTATTATTGATGATATTGCAGAAACTAAGAACTTGTATTAAAAAAGACTACAAATCATATAGAATGGGGATCATGCTTTTTATATTTCTGCAGTCTTTTTTATACAAGTTATTAGTTTTCACAATAAGTTCAATAATACATCAATGGACTATCTAAAGATAGTCTGTTTTGACTTCAAGCCATAGAACGGATAATTGTTGACAAAATATGAACTACGAAAAATGAAATTAGTGAGGCTAGGACAGGAAATATTGGAAATGATTTGAGCGACTTTGGCTCTTAAACATGCAGTGCTAGGCAAGGTTGTCATAAGCAG
>CM065696.1:20580678-20620678 GCA_017654935.2 Phymorhynchus buccinoides
TGCTGGTGGACCAGTGGGGAAGTTGCACAGCCATTCCCGTATCTCATCGAAATAAACGTCGGCAGACGGGTCCATGCGGGACTGAAGAAAACTGTGCCATGTGTGGAGGGAGAACCCATCTCCGTGGTACTCTTGAAACAACGTCAGCGCATCTCGAATCTTGATGCGGTGGCTGGTAGTGGTAACGAAAACAAATACAGTGGAACCTCAATATAAGACCTTCAAAAATCATCCAAAATGAGGTCTTATAAGGGAGGGCTCTTATAAGGGAGGTAATTTTAATACTTACAAAGAAGGGCAATGTCTCAGAGAAGTAGGTCTTATG
Organism: Phymorhynchus buccinoides; assembly: GCA_017654935.2. Taxonomy (NCBI): domain Eukaryota; kingdom Metazoa; phylum Mollusca; class Gastropoda; order Neogastropoda; family Raphitomidae; genus Phymorhynchus; species Phymorhynchus buccinoides. The sequence continues at coordinate 20,581,004 of CM065696.1, forward strand.
TGGGAGGGAGTCTTATAATGGGAAGTCTTATAAGGGAGGTGCCACTGTAGTAATAATAGTAGGGGGAAATCTATAAAGCATTATTTTTTTTATTTCAGAGTGAATTATACAGGCGTTATGTTTCAAAATGGCACTTTTTGACTGTGTCTTAGTGAGTAATTTGTTTAAGCTTCCTCAGTTCCTGTTATGAGAACATTGTTTCAGTGTCATATTATAAGTATAGTTAATTATATCAAATATATGAATCTGTGTGGAGGAAAGGGGGTGTGGAGAGAAGAAAAAAGGATGGGGGACAATTAGTGGTAGTGAAGCAAGAGTATGGCGTGTGTGTGCAACATACGGGTTTAACTGTGTGTGTGTGGGGGGGGGGGGGGGGGACATATATATGTGTATTTGTATGTGTGTGGGGTTGTGGTGGGTGGGTGGATCACTTGGATGTGGATGAGTGCAATCATGATGACTCATGCGTAACATGATCTTGACACTATGACATGAACATTTTCATTGGTCAAGATCTTTATTTTCCAGGTTTTTTTCCCAGTTTTTTATTTTCCAGTTTTTCCAGTTAATGCACCTATGCACAATGTATGTATTTCTTGTACAGTATTATACTTTAATTTTTGCCGTCGATGTCGCATAATTTCTAAACCACACTGATTTAACACCCTTGTCACTTAACCTCTTTAACGCAAGTCATTCCACAGCCAAAATTTACCATTAAACTTACCCGGGTAGAGAAAATATTTTGTCTGCAATATTGGGGATTCCTCTGTGGTGTGCATAAAATAGGGCTTATCCTTACCTCCCAAAATAAAGAACATAAGGTCACTGGATACCAGACCCTCATTTGATGCCTTTTAGTAACATGGGTGTCAAATCATTGTGGTGCCAAGAGGCGACAGTGGCGATGAAAGGGTTTTAATTAAAGGCATGAAATTAGAGTCTATTTGTGGGGTGAAAAGGGGAGGGGGGACATACACAGTTATCTTCTTTAAATATAACATTCCTGCCATTAGTATGACATTTTTTTTCTTCTTATCCTCCATCTCACCTGCCATTACAATCAAGAGCCTGAAAATCCCAGCAAGCCTGCTCATCCAGAGACTGTCGTCGGGAGAACTCTTCCAGCACGGCCAAGAAAGCATGGCGGTTCACTTGGTTTCCATGCTCTTTGCCGCACACATGTGACACCGCAGCGTCCAGGTGACTGTGCGTCACGGGGATCAGGCACACCGACTCCAGCACAGTCACCAGCTGATCGACGGTCACAAACCCGCGCCGAGCAGCGTCCAGTTGGTCAAAAACGGTCACAAAATCATGGATGCCCATCTTGCGTGTCAGTGTTAGTGTCCAGGCATAGTTTGGGGTAAAGTTACAGTACTGGTCAGTTAAATGCACTTTCTTGAGAACCACGAATGACTTAATTTTTCGCAGATCTGAAAGGAAAAATGGATAAAGTTTAAAAACTTGGCTTATTTTTAGTGGGTTTTTTTAATCATTTCAATTTGTGTGTATACAGTGTGCGTGTGTGCATGCGTGTGTGTGTGCATGCATGTGTGTGTGATTGTATGTGTGTGTGTATAAGTGTGTGTGTGTGTGTGTGTGTGTGTGTGTGTGTGTGTGTGTGTGAATATGTGTGTGTGTGTGGAAGGGGGGGGGGGGGGGGTATGTGTTGTATCAATAATATATTATATGCAAGTGATTAGACAAGCATCACAAAGGTGGTAAAACAAACAGACTACAGTACTATCATCATACCCATTGTTGATAATGCTCTACAAACTTCAAGAAAGAACTGTAGACATGGATTCTCCCAAACAAAAACTGTCAGGACTGGATCAATCTGCCCAAGGAAGCTGTGCAGACCATGACTATCAGCAGCTTTGTGTTGATTCTTTATTGATAGTACAAAATTAAAATCCCAGCAGTCTTTATTTAAAGCCGCTTTTCCAGCAGATCCCCAAGTTAATGAAGTTTTAAAGAGTTTCTCAGAGTGCACACAGAGAGAGGGGGGGTGGGGGGAGAGGAGAATAGGTAGACAATCACCACCACCCTATGCTACATGACCTAGCCAGTCAGGGACCGTTCAGCGGACCCCCAACATGATGCTGAATCGGGCAGAAATCACCGAAGCTACTGAAGGGGAGGATGGTGGGGGGGGGGAAGGGGGAAGTGGAGAGGGGGAGAAGCGTAGTATGTTTATTGAGACAGATGCCCTAGACACAAACGTGTCCAGAGTCTCTGCCTCAACAGCCTGTTGGGAAAGGTCATTCCATGCTTTGATCATTGATGGTTCGGGGTAGGAAGCTGGCCTGCCGGTACTTAGTCTTGCAGAAGATGAGGGCCAGCTGTTTGGTGTGGGCATTCTGGTGTTGGAGCGAGTTTCTCTTCAAGCCTCTTCATTGACACCAGATCTTTCTGCAATTTGAACAGCATTGCTAGTCTTGCTGTTTCTCGGCGATGTTGAAGGGATGGCCACTTCAGCTGATCGATCATAGCTGAGACGCTTGATGTGTTTCTGAATCGTCTCTTCACAAACCTTGCTGCTCATCACTGTACCGCCTCAAGCTTATCAATGTTCTGCTGCTGGTGAGGGTCCCACACTGTGGAGGCATATTCCAATATGGGACATACGAAGGACATGTAGCTGATGGGCTGGAACTGTGGAAGCTAATTTTCAAATTAATTCCTTCTAAAAAAACAACCCACCAGGATCTTGGGCCTTTGAGCAAATGGATTGGATATATATGTTTTCTCCAGCTGAGATCCTTTGAGATGGTTACTCCAGTCCAGATACTTCAGAGTCAACAGTTTCAAGCAGGTGGCCATGAAGTTCATACCAGCTTTCCTGTGTGTTCCTTTTCCTGGTGAACTGACTGGAACTGCTTATTGACTTGCCCCTTAATCTATGAATGCTATTTCCCTACACCAATTCAATATCTTCCTCAGCCAAACCTAATCTAGAGCAGAACCTCTTTTTAGTTAACTGTCAGAATCTTCAAAATGATGAAGGCGGACAGTATAATGAATAAGATAGGTCTGCATAAAACTAAAGCGGGAAGAGGAATCGGTCATGTTCATTCTTCTTCCTCTTCTTGCACTTGAACTTGCAGTAGACATAAGACAACCACCATCATCAAATTCACATTAAATTGTAACAGCAACAGCCCAGTAGCATTCGTAACCAAACCAAAACAATAAACCAGGTTTCATTTATAAACATAGCAAATGATCACAGAACGATATGCAGCTTTTACCAATGGAAAAGAACTTGTAGCTCAAACTACTTCTTTGGCAACACTGCCGTGCGCCATATTGTTTACAAGTATCCAGCAAGTTTTGATGACGTATGCACACAAATTACAGAGTGTATACATAACTTTAAAGTCCACAGATTCAGATTAAATGTAATCATTATGACTGAATGAAAGTTAGGTTTTACATCCAGTCGACTACACATCAGCACATATGGGACGAACCATCAACCAACCATCTTGCACATTGGGATGAACCTAATCATTATGACTATGTCCATGATATGACTTTATATGACACGACATGGACTCTTGTTGTGGCTCTCGTTTAGGGTTTGATTTAGAAAGAGAGAGAGAGGGGGAGAGCGAGAGAGAGAGAGAGAGAGAGAGAGAGAGAGCACTGGAGAGTCAGAGAGAGAGAGTTGCATGGTGAGTGAGCAAGATAGCGGAGGACAGGTGAATGATTGGATGTGGTGTGAGAGTTACATTATTTGTTTAAGATTTTGGTTTAGGTTTAGGGACACAAAAACATAGCAGTTAGGCTTTCAGGTCCCATCTGTGTCTGTTATTTTGTACACTCAGTGCTGTCAAGGTTTGTCGTACACTCATTTTTGGGGGATGACTTTAATCATCATACTCATAAGTCATATTTTAATGCTTTGATGGAAGTTCAGTTTAACGTCGCGTATCGGCTTTCGCCATGTACGACGGGCTGAACAAACCAACCAGGATATAAACAAAAATTTATGTTCCTGAATCACTGTCTTAGCCAAAAGGCCGAGAAGCGATCAGAATTTGAACATGCTTTGAAGAAATATAAAAGTTTTACGTCTTCTCGACCTAAGTCATATGAGACATTACTTTAGATTGAGATGGGGAACATGCTTTGAAGTCATTCCTTTCGTCAAGAAGATTTTAAAAAGTATTAATATTCTGTGCTCTCTTAAAAATTATTCTATAAAGGTGCAACTGTTCGTAAAATAAAACTTTCTTGTGTTGGTTCTACAAAATTGAATAAATATTTTGTCAGCACTATTTCTTGTTTTTTTTTCCATAATTCGATATTGTGAGTAAGTCCATCTAGGTCATCAATATTATTAAAAAATCTTGAAAGTCTGAATTAGGTCACTCCTAATGTTCCTCGCCTGTAATGTTGGTAAGTAAAGTTCTTTTAACCTGTCAGAATATGAAACATTTTGAAGACCTGCCCTCTTCTGTACTTTCTCTATCAAAACTGTCTCTTTAAACTTGGATATGCAATACAATTTCCATACTCTAAATGAGGTCTTACATGTCCTTTCCATTCAAGGATGCAAGAAAGACGTACTTGACAAACTATTACTTGAAAAGACCAAACATAATCAAGTTTAAATCTTTATTTCAGAATAAAAATAAACGAACCCTTACCCGCTTAGTTTGTTTTATAAAGGTTATTTTAAAAGAATTTTGAGCATTATTTAACAATGTGACCCATACTGCTTTAGTTTCACAGACTATTAGCCAAACCTGGTACGCAAAGTGTTGGGCTTACTGGCAACGTCTGTTTTGTTTTTTTTTGTTTTTTATTTATCTTTCTGAAGATTCAATAATTTGGAGTGTTTGTGTGTATGGGCGCGTGTACGCGCCGTTGCAGATGGTTATTGCAAGTTTATAAATGTTTGGAATTGTGCATTGGTATGTTGTTTAAAACCAGTGTGTGTGAGGTGTTGTTCAGTTGCGCAACATAATTGTGATTGTTTTCTTGTGCCCCTAGGTTTTTTTGGAAAATAAACTTCACTTGAACTTGAACTTAATAGCTTCTCGAAATACAGATTCAAAAATCATACAAGTAACTGATGTCAAGCTTACAGACCGAATTTCCTGGATCGCTTTTTGTTCCTTTTCTTTTTTAATGTAAATTTCTGTTTCATGTTTAATCTCTGTAGTTCCCCCACCTTCTGGAAGTTCTGTGCTTGTAACTTCCATTAATCTTTCAATCTCTTTGACTCTCACTCTGCCTTTTCCCTTTGCTTACTGTCTTCTACTATCTTTCTGCCTTACTGGTCCATTCTCCTGCCATTTTCCAAAAAAAACTCTTACAAAGATTTTCTTCAGCCGAAGACGGACATGCTGGGCCTAACTATTCCTTAATTAGGCACATAATGGCAGCATGACACATCTGCACTCATTTGACAGGAAACAGAAAAAAATCAAAAGTGAACTTATCGGGCAATCTAATTTTCTAAACTCCAACTCCAAATTTTGTAAGAACAGAAGCACATAATTATGCATGGGTGCTCCTGGGAAATTTCAAAAATCCTGCAAGGCAGGGGTCGCGACGACGACGAAAATGGTGTTTTACGTCCTCTTGGTCTGAATCAGACACATATGGGACATTTGCAAATACAAATATGGTGGGAACAATACTGGAGGCAATGCCCGGAGGCAGTACGAAACCAGTAAAGCCCCGATTTTTTATTAATACAGATAGCTGTAGCGGTGACCACGCCTCGGTTAAACCTCATCGGCTATGGCACCGCCACAAGTAAAGTCAAATTAAGGCAGGGGTCGCCCAGTTAACAACTTGACTTAAACAATCCTAAAAATATAAAGTTCCTGGTAAAGTCATGTAAATATTTATCTGCATTCATTTCTTTTATATTCTACACATGCGAGAAACCAACAAAACATTTATAAATAGGAAATTCGTTGCTTCTCAAATTGTCATAATCCGGCGACGCCGGCTCCAGGCAATAAAAAAATCCTGCATTTCAGGACATCCTGAAAGCAGGAGCATCCATGCATATGAATTTATTTTGCTACATTGTAAAGCACTTAGAGCTTTAAAAGTTTTCTCTATAAATAAATAAGCTCAAAGGGTTTGTTCAGGACAATCATGCCAATTTAATTATTTCCAGTATGATTGGTTCAGTAGTTTTGGCTTTAAAATCTCTAACAAAAACAATGGTAATTCACACTCATACACACAGAGAAACTCATAGATTAACCTTCACCGGATCCCCTGTTAAACTACACAGTCACGATGGGGCGGGTTTTCCACTACCCATACTCATTAAAAAGCCATGCATTTTAACAGTGTTATCCCTATTCCAGATGATTCTCCAGTACCCATACTCGTCAAAGAGTCACCATGGTTCAGTCCAGATGCCGTTCCCACTACCCATACTCAATGCACTGCAGTGGCATTTTCTGCTCTTTAAAGTATGGGTTGTAGGATACCCGCGCAATCTGAAAGCAAAAACAATGGTCATTTGTATTTTATACACATTAATGAAATTTAAGACACATCATTACATAAACATGAAATTTCATGAGATTGCTTAAATACAGATAGAACAGTTTTTATGTGACTAGAATACCCAGGAAGCATGGTGAAGGTTACACACAAGAAAAGGACAAACAAATAGTTTTTTAGAAAGGGATAGACCAAGAGAAAAGAACACACACAGACACTCTTCGCATAAACTCACATTCAACGCTTTTGATTTCAAACTATGTTTAATGAAGTAGAAATATGTACCACAAGCTGTTTTAATACACTATGTTAGTATATATACAAAGCTTACAAACATGATTTCAACTGTAAATTAAAATATGATTAGTAGACCAAATCAAACAGACCTAAACATAATCATCCAAATCGTGTCAAGGCAATCTTTATAATTATATACACATGATTTAAATTAAACAAGTCCATTACAGTAACTTTAAACCAAAATGTCTACAGCAAATAAACCACGACTACAAAAACAAACCATTTCAAGGAAAAGGAAAACCTTACAAATAAATATACTTTTTTTAAAGTTTACGTAAAATATATTTTTCAGATGCAGCCCAAAATACTTGAATTTTAAAAAAAACAAAAAACTATTCATTAGTCACAAAACAGATTTGAAACGAAAGTACTAGGTCACCTAATGTATTATGTTTCATTTTATAACAAATATCTTTGGCTTATTGTTCCATGCCAGTTCTTGATGTCAAAACAAATGTAAACCTGTTGTGTGTTATTTTAGCTCCTACCCACTCAAATACAAATAATGTTATTCGTCTGTCATATAATCGAGATCAGAATTTTTAGAATTTTTTTGCATTGCTGCATAAACTTACATTTACCTTTGTACTAATTCACTATCCACAGACCATAAGTCACTAAATAATCTGAAAATGCTTAACTTGAAAAAATAAAACTCCAATAAGAAAAACACACAAATACATTGGCTCTGCACAATGGCATAAGAAAAGCAAACAAAGATGTGGTACAGTGGAACCTCCCTTATAAGACTCCCACCCATATAAGACCTACTTCTTTGAGACATTGCCCTTCTTTGTAAGTATTAAAATTACCTCCCAGTAAGACCCCTTCCTTATAAGACCTCATTTTGGATGATTTTTGAAGGTCTTGTAAGGGAGGTTCCACTGTATTTACTTATGCATCATCAAATTTCAACACTTTATTCTTAGGGACAAGAATTTTAAAATGCTGTACCCCTGCTTACTTTCCATTTTGTTTCAAAAACAGTTTTTGCCCACTGATATAAAAAAAAAAGATGTGCAAAAATTTCTGTTGCATTTTCCCTTTTTCACCGACAGTTTCCCATTACAATGAATATGGGTAAAAATACAATGAAAAGAAGAAAATAGGCAATAACTGCTCAAGATAGTTCATACCTCCATAATGACATAAACACGTCCATTTATAACCTTGCACTTCTTTTTGCTTTCAGACCAACACGGTATAAGATAATGTTAAAAGCGTACTTTTAAAATATAAAATAAAACAATTCTTTGAAACAGAACTGAAAATTAGAACATACATTCTCCAGTTTATAATGTTAAAAAAAAAGAAGCAAAATTTAAACAGTCACAAGTTGTACATTTTTTACAGCGATAATTTCCACTCATGGTCTGTCACTCTACATATCTGACAGAGGACCGAAAAACGAATTTCTAGCTTGAATATATTATAGTCACAAATATGCCATTTTGCTTATGGCAGCTTCAAGGATGAAAATGGGAATGAAGATTGCATTATGTACACTATCTTTGCACAAAAAGTATGTACACTATCCAAGGTACTATCTGTACCACTACTAGTCAATGAAAAAATATATGCCAAGATATAAAGTCTCTGCATCATCTTGGTTAGCAGGCCAAAGTTCCTACAACTAAGCAAAGGTGTTCCAACAATTGAACTTGACAGATTTCAAAATGAATGTATGATGCAGTCCTGCAACTGTACAGTAAGTTTATGTGAACTTGGTGTGTTCGTTCTTTAATTTAACGTCTATCCACCTTACAGTGATCTTAGATAATACTTGGTGTGTGTGTGTGTGTGTGTGTACGCGCGCGCGTGCATCTGTGTGTGTGTCAGTGTGTGTATGGTTGTGAGTGTTTCTAACCAGAAAGCTTTTCCAACAGAGCATGTACACCGGCATATACTTACAACATAATTGACAAGATAACAGTAGATGATGCCAAGATTCTGCATGCATTCACATGGTAACACAGAATCAGATATGGAAACTGGAGAGCTCAAACAAGGCCCCGCAAAACCCTCGAACAAAAACAAGGGCGCTATGTAGTTAACACAGAAACACAATACCATCTGAACCTGACCAAACTCCACTTATCACAGTCACCCTTCATAACAAGGCTTGCTCACAGTGACTTTTAAAGATTCGTTTAAGAGTTAAAAGCTTCCCTAACTAACGGATAACTTTTTTCTTTGATTATATCACGCCACATTCATGCAGCCAAACTTATTTTCTAAAAATATTAATATAAACAAAACACAAACCCTGTTAAAACATGTACAGAAATCGATCTAACGTGTATGGAAACCATAATTCCAAACATATGTTATATGTACTCCTTTGTGAGAAAAAGTACGCACAAACCAGCTTTATTTTTTGTTACTGAAACAAGATTATAGGATTAGCAACAAAAGAACTCATAATACTGCAATTGAAATTTAAAGTCCATTTTCACTGCAAAAAAACAATCTGAAGTCCATTTTCTTTCATCTTTAACCTAAAACTTTATGCATGGGTGAAAATAAAACATTATCTCAATCCTGAAATGACATGTTTCAATGTTCTCTGTGTCTTCCCAATCTTGAAGTGGTGACTACCGTATTTTTCTGACTATAAGGCGCACTCCCCAAATTTAACACCAAATTCAGATTTTCATACTCTATTTTCTTACTATATTATAGTCATATTATAAGGCGCAAGGGTCTCAGTCTGGGGAAAAAGTATCGCCTTATAGTCCGAAAAGTATGGTACATTAAATTTCCAATGTGTGTGAATACAGGATGGGTGGGGGCGGTGTTAGAACTACATGTCTATCATCTTGTTTTAACTCTTCTAGTACCATACATTCGCCCAAGACATCACTCTACACTCCCACCAAATGCAAAGATATTCACTGCCAAGCACCCTGCCATGTGTTTGTTCTTTAGAGCTTTTGCCACTGTTTCTGCCGTTAAAGCAATAATGCATGCACATTTGAAAAAGAAAAGTTATTTCCCTCTTGTCGGTTGAGATGCAACGGACAACCAAGAAGGTAAAAAACATACATGGCGCTACAAGAGTCAATCCGCCATCAATGGTGGCAGAAATGTTTGATTTATAGGACCGTGGATCCCGATGATAAGATCAAGAAGATCCAATCTTCAGGAATACTGTCCATAAGGGTCTCCGACCGACTGGACGCTAACCTCATCACAAAAGAAAAAAAAGAAAGATGATAAGATGGACAATCCTGAAGACTTTCCATCAGCTTTTTCAATCCTGATTTTCAGGGGCATTCCTTATTCCTCAGGAGGATCAATGTACTTTCAACCATGTTATGTCAACCGTACTCATCATTAGCATACATAAAAATTAACAAAAGTGCTAGTACTTCTTTGATAATGAAATGTAATAATGTCTGGATTAAGAAACAAAACAAAAACAAACAAATAAACAAACTAGAAAACAAACAAGAAGGCAAAATGGAAAGCATGCACAAACGTCAGCATTTTAGACCTTTTCAAACAAACTCATCAAGAGAACATACAGTGGAACCTCCCAGATAAGACCTCCCATTATAAGACTCCCTCCCATATAAGACCTACGTCTTTGAGACATTGCCTTTCTTTGTAAGTATTACAATTACCTCCCTTATAAGACCCCTCCCCTATAAGACCTCAGTTTGGATGATTTTTGAAGGTCTTATAAGGGAGGTTCCACTGTACTGTGCACAAAAACTGATACACTTCAAAGAAGTGGTATTTGCAAGTAGAAAAGAATAAGAAGAAAAGCTGAGGAAAGCAAAACAGAAAGAAACGTAAATCATCAATAACTGTCAAGCACAAATGTTAAGGGTTTTGCACTTGCCCTTGAAGTCAGCAATGTCAAGGTAACAAAGTCTCGCGGTCACCACAACTGCTTTACAAAAACCCTACGGCCCAAACGAGCGAGTGTAGAAAAGGACGTAAACATTTCCTAACTCAATTCGGTTTTATATCTTTTTCATGTTATCATGTTATTTCCTGGAGTTTGTTTAATAATAACTATTTTGGCCTTTGTATTTTGTACCTGTTCATTTATTTTATTTTAATCTAAACACTTTAAGGAAGTACTTTCATGTCACCCCACTAAGAATCCAATTGCCATCTTTACCGATTACCCAACCTGTTTTATATTTTTGATTCAATGTACTTACCCGTTACCCCCCCTATTGTACAAAAACATGTTTAAAACTCATGAATTATTTAAAAAGTTGGGTTGGCACTTGCGCTTGAAGCAAATCGCTCATCTGATGAAACAAATCGATAATCTGATCTTATCCAGTTTTCTTGTTTCTTTTTGTTTGTTTGTTAGTTAATGTTTTTTTCAGACTAAGCATTACATAACATATTTAAGTAGCTAACAGCACATCACAGGATTAATCACTTCACATCACAACTTAGCTAATGGCCCTGCCACACAAACCATAAGTGTTTTCACCTCGGAGGATTTTCAAGCAGTTAGAAAAACAGATCACGTATCACTGCAGCAAAACAGCTAAAGGCGTCTCTTTCTATCTGTGCATTTCAAAAGTTTCAAATCGATGCCCACTGCGATTGAACCCCACTTAACCAGCATCCATAATTATGGATACCAGGGCTTGTATTCACATTGAGATAGTATGAGACTTATCATCATAAAAAAATTATCTTAGAAGTGTTTCTAAAGTAGTAGGGTTTATAGAACTTCTAAGATATCATAAGTCTCATACTATCTCAATGTGAATACAGGCCCTGGGTCTGTATTCACGTTGAGATAGCATGAGACTTAGCATCATGCTAACTTAGAAGCTCTTCCAAAAGTCCTATTAAATCCTATAGGACATTGGAAGAGCTTCTAAATTAGCATCATGCTAAGTCTCATGCTATCTCAACAGGCCCTGGTTACCTAATCAAAACAGTGTTATTCAGTCATTCTATTCTTAGCTAGTTTCTAGTACAAGAACCAACTTACTATGATGAAACTATTATGACTAATCGGTTGCGGGTTTGTTGCAATACTGAGGTCCGATTGTATATTCCTTTTCACATACTTAGTAAAGAAGAGGGCCCGGTTCAGCTTACAACTTCACTTTGTGACAATAACTATAAAAAAAAATGTATCCCTTTTTTGTCGCCAGCCATTTTTCAGCCCAAAAATACCATTAAACTTAATTGGGTACAGAAAAAAACCCCTGAAATATTGGGAATTCCTCTGTGATATGCATAACATTAGGCCCATCCTTACTTCCCAAAATCAATTTTAAAAAAATAGGGTCTACCAATAACAAGCCTTGATTTGATGCCTTTTAATGACATTGGTGTTAAACTATTGTGGTGCATAAATGCGACATTGGCGGCGAATGGGTTTTAACATTTGATACAATATAGCACACTGCCCACTCCTCCGATGTGAGCTGACTTGTGAAAACAGCAGTATTATTTTTCTGTGTGGCTCTGTATAAACTCAAAGAGTACCGTATTTTTCGGATCATTAAGCGCTGCTGTGCATAAGGCGAATAGAGCAATTTTCAAGAAAAATCTAAAAACATTTAAGTAAAAGGCGCCCTCGTTTATAAGGCACCTCACAAAAGAAAGTCAAACTTAGAAGCCTGTACACGTCCTGTAAACACTTACCGACCGCCATTACTGCTGTCATAAACGAGAGTTGGCTCCCCTTTCAAAGAATCGAACTTCCGTTTGAGCTGCTTCCTGTTGTTGTGTTTGGACAATTCTTCGCGAAAACTGATAGAATTATGGCATTTTAAGCTCTACAACAATGCTTTTTACATCCAATGAAGGGTTATGGCATATGTTGGATGGTATCTTGGACGATAATAGGGATTTTGAAGCATTTTAACGTGAGTATGCATCGTATCGGCGACTCGTGACCACTTTCGATGTTTGACTCACAGTAGACTGTACGGAACACGGCAATCGCCTCTCTTCTCACAATTTTTTTTTTCACTAATAGGGCGCCCTCGTTTATTAGGCGCATAGGTCGAAATTGGAGACAAAAATATCGCCTTATAACCCGAAAATTACGATAATAACTATGGCATGTCTTTACATGTATTCGAAAGCATGGCAAAAGTTCATTGAATGGTTCATTTCTCTTTCTACAGTAATACGGGCAAGTTGGGTTTTTTGCCTGTGTGGAGGTGTAATGGAAAAGATAGGGGAGAGATGCAAAGGGATGGTGGAGGGAAGGGAAAAACAAGATTGTCCGATATTTTGGCAAAATGACCCCAACAGCATCTGCCAGGTTGTCTTGTCACACAAAATGCTAACATAAAGAAAAAAAACCTCAACTAAAGCAATTAACAGAGCTATTCAGAAAGCATGTTATCAAGCATGAGAGACAGAATATTGTGATATAAAAAAAAAAGACAAAAAGAGACAAAATTTGAATGTGCAGAAGAAAGTGAACGTAACTTCTTTTGTCATAAAAAAAATATGTATTTAAAGGCAAAATTCAACCACCAGCCCTCCTCAACTGCTTGTTATCAAAGACCCCCCATGTCACGTATCAAAATCATGGTTTTCATGTGTTTTCCCTCTTATGGCTGGCAAGAAATCTTCCAAGCATAAGAGGAAATGCGAAACGTGACGTGGGGGGTCTTTAAATATGAATGGAACTTTTAGGGTGAATTCAATTTTGGGTTCATCACTCAAAGAAACTCATGCATAGTACCTACAGTAGAGGTTCAACTATCATGAGTTTCCCTTCCCCCTTGGGGAGGATACCGGGGGGGGGGGGTCTTTTGTACAAATAGTTCCCCCACCTTCTGGAACTTCTCTCTAATCTGTCACTCTCTTTGACTTTTCCTTTGCTTACTGTCATCTACTATTTTTCTGCTTCACTGCTTCCATTCTCCTGCCTTTTTTCTAGAAATTCTTACAAAGATTTTCTGCAGCCGAAGACGGACATGCTGGGACTAACTATTTTTGTAGGCGCATAACAGCAGCATGACACATCTGCGCTCACAATGATGGGAAACTGTCAGAACGATCAACAAAAAAGAAGAATGAGTTTCCCTTAAAGATTGAAACAAAAGGATAAAAGTTATAAAGTAACGCGCTCCAGTCAAAATGTGTATCATTTAAGCCATGATTTTTTCTGATTAAGAATTCTTCATTATTCATAACAACAGGGGTGCTAGCGCCAAAGGGTCCCCAAACCTGAAACTAGGAATTCCCCAAACCGAAAACCTGAAACCAATCTAAACGGCAATCGGGATCAATTAGTTTGTTCTGAAATATAAAATTTCCAGCACATACATTCTTCCACCCGGTTTTTCAGCGACAAGCGTCAGAAGTTTTGTTGAGCAGGAGGGGGGGGGGATAAGTACTCGTATTCAACATCCTACTCTTCAAACTCTTTCTTTGTCTCTTTCCGAATTAACATCACCGAATCTTCGGCCACAAACTACATTCTGCAGCCACTCAATTCACCAATGCTTCACGTACTTTTGCCCTTTTTTTTTTACATGTTGGTTTCGCTAACTCGATACATGCGTTCTCGGCGGACGCCATCTTGGAAATTACAACGGCGGAAGAGCAAAAAGGCGCGAAATGATAAAGATTGTGCCGTATAAAGATAATTTTGAATCGGTTTGTTACTTCGGCCAATACATGTACGATGTTTGTAATCGTCACCTGTTTCTCCGATGCCAGAATTTGTTTTCCAAACTAACTAAAAAACCGGAGACTACATTTTTTAGTCATCTCAAAACCGGAAATCAGGCACATACTGGAAAATGAGCACCCCTGTTAGTGAAAACACCTTTCTAGACGTTAAATTGTTAAAGCTATGTTGTCGTTTTTTAAGTGAGAAAAAAAAAAGTAACTTTTGTCTGAATAGCTTAATAGGGTTAACAAAGCCTCAAACCTGTTAACAACCAATGTTGCTAGTGACAGAAAAAATCTGAAGAATCAAATAAATTGAAAGAAAGGGTAATGTATAACATCTACAACTAGCTATATGCGAACTCATCCAGCATCCTAGATTTCCACAAGGACGAACTGTTGAAGCATGGTCATCGTCCTTCGGGACAGACAAACGACAACTAGCTATAGCCGATATTTGAGCAAGATAAAATACGAGAAACAAAATATGCAAAATAAATATCCGTAGCGATTTGCAGCATGTCCAAAATTACAGCATCTAATTAGACACATTAGGTAAATGTTGCAAAATTTTAACTGCAACCGACTATAAATCATTCATATTAATGCTTCTGTTTCAATACATCTTTTGCATGCTGACCGCAGCATGTTTTCTCCCTCTTATTTATGTACAAACAATAAAATCAGCACAATTCACAACAAACAACGAAAAATCATTTCAACAATGTCCCTGAATCTGAAGCTGTTGTCACTATTTTTCTAACAGACTGCATCACAGCCGAAGATAAACTCAACATAATTTTGTTGTATAATCTAATATCCAATTTTTTTAAATATTTCTGCCATGGTCATGTATGTTCAATACCTGTTTGTTAATACAACAAATATGTGGATAAATAAACAAACAAATAAATAAACATACCATAATGGCACAGGTTTGCAAATACTTTTAACTAGTTTGCTTTTGCCGTGAATCTATAAATAAATTAAACAAATATATAACTACACCTATTGTGTCATACCAGTTGTTTTTTTTATTACAACTGAGCATTTAGTTATTTGTTGTAAAAGAGAAAGAAAAGAAAGCAGCATTATGGACAATTTGAATCCTGCAACCAGCCATACCTTTGTAATTCAAATCTTTTTCTTTGCTTTGTTTCCAGTTAATTAATAGGTAAAGGTCCAAAACAGTAACAAACACAAAAAGAAAAGAAAAATGCTTCTAAAACTACCGAACATGAAAAATATCTCCCAAAACACTCCAACCTACGAAATAAGATTATGTAGCTAGATTGGCAAGACTAGCACTGTCTAGATCTAACGTGAATAGATGCTATGACTATTTGGCATTGCAGCTTTACGATTGTGAATTAGCAAGACTCAAGTCTGAATAAACAGTGGCCAAGAATTACTAAAGATGAATCTATCTGAGTGGCTGGCAGGGCTCCCAGGGACCCCCATTTGGGGGTCTATGAAGCACTAAAATTCTAAAGGACCCTCTAAACGAATGTGCAGGGGGGCCCAGGGATGCACTAAACAAATTATTTTTAGCATTCGCTATGCCACTGGGACCCTCTATACTGCAAGTGAAGGATTCACTGGGACCCCTTGTTTTGCTGGGCGACTGGGAACCCTGGTGGCTGAGTGCACGGGTGCATGTGTTTGCTGTCAAAAGGAGTTCCGTCTGATCAAAATGTTCATGTTCATGTCATTGGGCTCAGCTGACCTGAACAAGGGCTTTCAAAATCACAGTATGAACAACAGTATATGTAAGAAACATATATAATGGACATTTGCTTGAACTAAATATAAACATTTACTTGTCACTGCTTTTCCATTGATTCTCCTACTGTGTTCAACAGAATGCATAATTCATCCGCCCACCCCTTTTTTTTAGTTCTTTATACAAATCAAACTTTTATTTGTTTTAACTTTATCATTGCAACAGTAGCTGCACAGTTACTGAAATCTGGGGTGAGTTTCACAAGGGCTAACGTTTCGTCGCGCTCGCTCAAATCGGCAAAAACGGTCTAAGAAACACCCTTCGTTTGCCGATAGTTCGCATGGCGTTTTGCTCTCAGTCGAAAGGTGACAAGCGGCGAACTATACGGAACTAGTAGGGGGTGAATACAGTTCTTGTTGTTGATTGGTCCATTACAGTTTGATTAAAATAATTTAAAAATTTGACCAATCAGACAAGAGCTTGTAATATTCTTCCGCAAACGCTTTTTAAAGTGTTTCTTAGGCCCCGTTTGCCGTGAGCGTTATTCGCGCGGCGACCGTTATCTAGAGAAACTCGCCCCTGAACACCACAATAGCTGCTCTGCACCAAAACCATGCTATGATTTAGAAGGTGGTTTTTTTTTGTATTGCGTTCATCCTTCCGTTACAATTTTCTATCTTCTTCTTATCCCATTGAGTATCCACAATCAACAGTTTGATTATTTTATACTATATACGGTCCAGGTCCGAAGTCAGGCAACAAACATAAAACACAACAAAAACCTAATCTAAGCTGACCCAGCCAACCAGGTCTCACTGATCTCCCTGATGTGATGCTATCATATTTGAATACCCACAGAATTAATTATTTTTTAGTGTAATCCTCTATTTGGAATTACAAGTTTAAAAATACACCCTTAAACAGCAACAGTGGCTCTTAGTATCTTTGCAGCACGTTTTGTTTTCAGCTGCGTAAAGCGCACAGATTGGTGGTGATGAAGGGTCAAAACAACACATTTCAAAATGAGCAATGCACAAACACAAGTATGAGCAAAGGTAAAACAAAGCCAGGTATTAAAATAAGAACCCAATTTTGCATCAAAGTTACAATAATAAAACCAGTAACTTATAAAAAGAAAGAAAATAAACACACACACACACACACATAAAAGCCCACTCTATTTTCTCAATAACACGCCAGTGACCCCCCCAAAACCAGAACTGTATATAATTACAAAACTAATGCAAGTGTCAGATGCAGCACTCTTCGTAACAGACACCTGGCTTTAGGTGGAAAAAAACCTAGCGCCTTATCAACTAATCACTTCAGGGCTCCCCAAATTCTAAAGGACCCTCTAAAAGAATGTCCCAGGGATGCACTAAAACAATTCTTTTTAGCATTCGCAATGCCACTAGGACCCTGTATCCTGCCTCTAGGACCTTCTATACTGTACGTGAAGGAGTCCCTAGGACCCCTTGTTTTGCGGGACGATTGGGAGCCCTGCACTTAATAATTTCATTTCCCCAAACTGCTTTTTTTACCAGACGAGGCGCCAGAGAAATGACAGCAGGACAGAGTTGATGGAGCGTTGGGAGAGGGACGGAAGGGAAGGGGGGGGGGGGGGGGGGGTCTTAGTAAAGTGCAGCTTTAACAGCAGAAGAGAGGCTGCAGGCAGAGAGGGTGGGGGGCTTAGTAAAGTGCAGCTTTAACAGCAGAAGAGAGGCTGCAGGCAGAGAGGGTGGGGGGCTTAGTAAAGTGCAGCTTTAACAGCAGAAGAGAGGCTGCAGGCAGAGAGGGTGGGGGGCTTAGTAAAGTGCAGCTTTAACAGCAGAAGAGAGGCTGCAGGCAGAGAGGGTGGGGGGCTTAGTAAAGTGCAGCTTTAACAGCAGAAGAGAGGCTGCAGGCAGAGAGGGTGGGGGGCTTAGTAAAGTGCAGCTTTAACAGCAGAAGAGAGGCTGCAGGCAGAGAGGGTGGGGGGCTTAGTAAAGTGCAGCTTTAACAGCAGAAGAGAGGCTGCAGGCAGAGAGGGTGGGGGGCTTAGTAAAGTGCAGCTTTAACAGCAGAAGAGAGGCTGCAGGCAGAGAGAAGGTTGGGGGAAGTATGGGTGCATGCAGCGACCCAAAGCTTTTGCCTGAACTTTCTCGTCGAAACCCAACACACAGGATTTCACAGTGTTAATTCTGTCATCGAAATCAGGGGGTCAGAATCAGCAAACAAATATGCTTCAGGGCTCTCAGGGACCCCCATTTGGGAGTATATGAAGAACTAGAATTCTAAGGGACTCTCTAAAAAGAATGTGCAGGGGGTCCCAGGGATGCACTATAAACATTCTTTTTAGCATTCACAATGTCATTGGGACCCTCTATCCCTCCTCTAGGACCCTCTATACTGTAAATGAAGGAGTCCCTGGGACCCCTTGTTTTGCGGGACGATTGGGAGCCCTGATGCTTCCAGATGTTTACAGGGTCAACTAGATATTTTAGGGGGGCTCTCTTTAACGATTCAAATTGGTTTAAAAAAAAGGAAAGCTGTATGTCAGGTAAAAATCTGCTACGCTTTGTGACGCACTGGCTTGAAATCCAATGCATCAGATGGAAGATCTGAGTGTCATAGACGCACATCTATGAGTTAGAGTTAACACCGTTTCATATTAAAAAGCCCTTTCTTCAGGCTGCCTGAAATTGCATGAAACTGGTTGAATTCAGGCTTCAGATGCACCCATTATGCTCCCCTGGTCCGGAAGAAGAGGGGGGCCAGGTTGAAGAGAAGGATAAGGTTGAAGAAGATGAGGTTGAAGAGGTTGAAGAAGAGGTTGAGGTTGAAGCAACACAGAGGACTAGGCCGGAAGAGCTGCTGAGGGCAGAGAAAGCAGAGTTGAGGTGGAGGTGAAGACGAGAGGCCTTCAGCTGTGCTGCGGCGGCTGCACCATCTGCATGGTGGGGTCCGACAGGGGCACAAAGTTGACCACTTCTTCGTACACCAGTTCTGTCCACAACAACGTCGCAACACAAAGTCAGCATCACCTTAACTTATTCAAAAATCGTCTCGACAAATCTCAATATTATTTAATGCTATTTA
Source organism: Phymorhynchus buccinoides (assembly GCA_017654935.2). Classification (NCBI taxonomy): domain Eukaryota; kingdom Metazoa; phylum Mollusca; class Gastropoda; order Neogastropoda; family Raphitomidae; genus Phymorhynchus; species Phymorhynchus buccinoides. The sequence continues at coordinate 20,600,220 of CM065696.1, forward strand.
GATGCCTTGATGAGTAATCATAGGAAAATTTGACCGCAAAACCTTGACCATTACTGGTATAACACTGATTATAAAGATGAGACTATCTAAAAAGCGTGACGGCTTATTTTGTTCCCATCTACTACTACTACTACACCAATATCTATAAACTCGATAACATTTGAATAGTCGAACAAAATAAAGAAAAAACAACAAATGGAAATAAATGTTAAAAACATTTATGAAACTCAATAACATTTGAATAAAAACATTTTTTTTACAACAATGCCTAGTACACAGACTTTTCATAAATCTCCTTCCATGCTATTCTTCACATCTTAAAGCCAGCGCGGTACTATATAAGCAAGCAGTAGGCTAAAAATGTCAGCTTCTGCTTGGCGCTCGCAGCGAAAGCATCCCTTTTCAAACGAAAAAGGAGGGAAAAACTAAACTGGCGCAGGCGAAAGCCGCAGCTAGGAGTGTCGCTGGCTTGTTTCTCTCTCTGAGTCTCTCTCTCCCACTCACAACTGACTACCCGATTCCTGGGATCGGCTCTTAAATACCCCAGTTGTGCCTTTAATTCATTCAAGTCGTTCCAGCCATATATGTGCGGAATTAATAGATAGCTGTCAATTTGATGCATTTGCTTCAAGAGAAGTAAATCTGTGTGCACACCATACCTTGGTCACTTCTAAACTCGCTTCGCTCCCTTAGACTACAGTTTTGCCTCTGACTTTGCTTTTGTAGTGGTTTGTTGAGGGGAAACCAATTGCTGTGGAGTTTTTCTATATAAAGTCTATAAATAAAAAAGTCTGATCTATCACTTCCCTCTGTCTAAGCCTGAAGTAAAAACCCGTAATCTTCTTTTATTTCTCCTTTTGTTTATGTATGCTTTGTTTGTGTACATGGCTGGAGTGATTTGTTTGTACGGTTTTCTTAATAATTCCAAATCGTTGAGATGCGTATGAGTTAAAAAGATTACAAGTCCTAGTACAAATTAAAGCCTCACATGGTGAACACAAAACAATGGAAAGTTAGAATACTCTATATTGTTTCTGTGCATAAAAACCAAGCAAATATAAAAATAAACAGCAAGAAATTTCACAGACAAAACAAAAGGAACATCAAGCGACTGTTCTTTTTACAGCTTTTTGATATATTGTTAACCCCTTCACCGACAGAGAAAATTTGAAAAACTACCTTCTTCATTGTTATAAAATGAAAAAGGGAGCTGTTAGACTCAATCTGGAAAAACAAAATGGTCTAGAAATATATATTTCCTGACTGGTTTAAAACAGAAACTATCATTCCAAAGCTATGACATCAGAAGTTTTGACATCATCAATGACATCACACACCCCTTAGTGCACATGGGGCCAGGCAGGGAAGGGGTTAACATTCAGGTTTACAGGTTTTAAAAATCACAGAAGATAGGAAACTCTTATATTTTCTTCCCTTTAGAAAGGCAAATAATGTTCGTCATGAATTGATTTTCTTTCTCTTACATGGGTGCTCCTGGGAAATTAAAAAAATCCTACAAGGGGGCGGCCCCGGCGGAGTGCAGGGGCAGCGCACATATACACATTTACTGCTCTTTTTTCACCCCTCTAGACTAGTACAAGTGCTACAATCCTTTGAATATAGCAAATCTTATATAGACCCTTTTCATTGTACAAGTTTGTGTGTGTGTTGTTGTTCTTTAATTTAACGTCTTTTCACTTAGAAGTGATATTAGACATCATGTGTGTGTGTGTGTGTGTGTGTGTGTGTAAAAAAAGCGTTGCTTCTCAAATTCTCATAATCCGGCGACGCCGGCTCTAGGCAATTTAAAAATCCTGCAATTCAGGACATCCTGCAAGAAGGAGCATCCATGCTTTTAACCCTTTCACAGCCAACGTCGCATTTTTGCACCACAATGATTTAACACCCATGTCACTAAAAGGCATCAAATCAGGGCCTGTTATCCGAAGACCCTATTTGGGAGGTAAGGATAGACCTTACTTTAACTATGTCACTGAAGAATCCCCAATATTACAGACAGATTTTCTTCTCTACCTAGGTAAGTTTAATCCTTTCTCCACCAGCCATTTTTCGGCCAAAAAATACTATTAAACTTAACAGGGTAGAGAAAACAAAATATCTGCAATATTGCGAGTTCCTCTGTGACATATATAACATTAGGCCTATCCTTACCTCCCAAAATAAAGAAAATAGGGTCTTTGGATAACAGGCCCTGATTTGATGCCTTTTAGTGACATGGGTGTTAAACCATTGTGGTGCAAAAATGCGACGTTGGCGGTCAAAGAGTTAAATATGTTACAGAAGAATCCCCAATATTACAGACAGATTTTTTTCTACCCAGGTAAGTTTAATGGAAATATTTTTTGCTGAAAAATGGCTGGCGGCGAAAGGGTTAACAACAGTACCCAAGCACTCACTCTTCCACTCTGGTATAGAGAGCTCGTAGTTCTCGAAGGACTGGTCGTAGGGCTCGGCGGTGGGCTCGTCCGCGGGGTCAGCGTACTGGGCCAGGTAGGGGTGGGCCAGGGCCTGGGTGGCCGAGATGCGGCGCTGGGTGTCCAGGTCAAGCATCCGCTCCAGTAAATCCACAGCTGGGGCACACAAAAAAAACCACCCTCATGATTTTTGGAGACTTAATAACTCTTTGGTTTCTATATTTAGAGAAGTTTCAACTACTGTTCATTCCTGAGAACCTCTTTAGAGACCCCCCACGTCACATGTCACATTCCCTCTTACGCTAGGAAGATTTCTTACCAGCTATAAGAGGGAATGCACGTGAAAAACGTGATTTTGACACATGATGTGGTGGGTCTTTAACTGCTGAGAAATTTTATCCCGTTGATTCCTACGGGCCTCTTTTGCTCGTAATATCATGCAACTGTTATTACTTTGCTCTTCTATAATTGCAATTTCCCTTTTCTTACTGGGGCAAGTATTGTTTATGAAAGAGAAACAGGCTGCTGAAAACATGCCGGATATTCACAATAGCATAACACCCCTTTATACAGTTTTACTCTCTCTGGAAACCCAGGAATAGTGAGATAGAGAGCTATATAAAGCTAGGAATCTGCAGTTGCTCCCATTCAACCTCAAAAGCGGTTCTCAGGAACGAAAGAGTTAATAAATAATAATAATAATGACCATTTTTATAGCGCTTAATCTCCTTACAGGGCTCTAAGCGCTTCACAAAAAAGCTAAAAATCTGAGAAAACAACAACAAAAACGCACTTATCATAAGGAACATCACGAAACGCATTGCATTAGAGAATGACTTAACAGAACTACGGGAAATGCTAATGTTGCAATCATAGCCTGTGCCAGCAATTTGTTATACACCTGCCAGGGAACAATGCTGAAAGGTGGCAGAGTGGTTAAGACGTTCCCCTGCCAAATGTAATGCGTGACTGCAACGTGAGTGACCTGGGTTCAAATCCCGGCCTCGCCCTTTCTTTCTAGTTTGACAGGAAAATCGAACTGAACGTCCAGTCCTTCGGATGGGTACTTAAAACCAGTCTGACCTGTGCTCTTTACGCACGTAAAACTCCCATGGCAGTTGAAAGTCAGTACGAGCAGGGAGAAATCCGGCTGCCTGGTATTTGATAGCTAGGTTTTTCAACAATTTCTGTAAACTTTAATAATCAGGCACAATCATGACTACGACAATCATGACTACGACACTGTTTGACTGTCTTTCATACTATTTGCAGCTGCTAATAATGTAACCGTAACCTATGCCAGCTATTTCCGTACACTTCCATCAGGGAGCAGCGAACGCAATGACATAATTCTAGGCTCATGGATGCAACTACACAAAATGAAAAAAAATGAAAGGCGGGGGTCCAGGGGTACTCCCTGCAGCTGAAGCAAAAATGATTTATGAAGGTATTTCAGTTTGCTTTTTCCACAATTTATGCAAATGCTTATTATATAAGGTGTTTAAAAAATACAGTAGACACACAAAGACCTCGTTTGACAGATTTAAAACCAAAGGAACTTCCTGTTCTGGTAAAATTCAAAAACAGGAAATCCTTGTATACCAGGAAAAGTTGCACCCATGTAAGCTTGTAATGCTACAGTAATGTTGGTTTTCTTCTTACAGACCTGTTTACCCCAAATCTTTACTGTCAGTAATCCCAAGCTCTGAAAACAGTAATTTCAGGCATCTGTCCGTACAAAACTGTCCGAGAAATCCTTTCACCAGAATTTTTCACTGCTGTCAAACCTTTTGTTGAGGGGTGGGCGGGGCACGTACACGCATGCTGCAACTTCCCATCCAAACCCAACTTCAACAACTGAAATTTTGCACTTCGTACCTAAAATGGCGGCATGGATAAATAAACCGGAAGCATTCATTCAAGGGACATCACTCGAAGTGATACCTTTGATAGCAGACGACACAGTAGCGAATACGGCTCAAATGCCATGCCTTCTTTTTATTTTTTTTATGCACTCGTTCAGTGGAAATGCGGATTTTGTTGTTGCTGACCATAATAGCGTAATCGGAGGTCTCAAAACGTAATAATTACGGACAAATCCGTAGGGAAAACAGGTCTGTATTTGCAGCTGCTAATAATTTAATCATAGCCTATGCCAGCTATTTCTGTACACTTCCGTCAGGGAGCAGCGAATGCACTGATATAATTATAAGCTTGTTTAACTGCCACAGTAATGCTGTTTTTCTTCTTACCTTCAGATGTAGCGGTGACAAACACTTCTCTGAAGTCCCTTTTCCTCATGATGGGCATGGAGCGAATGAACTTCTTGGCCTGTCCACACAACACACAGTTCATGCCCTCACTTCTTTATAACATGTAGTAGTTGTAGAAGTAGTAGTAGTAGTAGCAGTAGTGATTAGGGCTAGGAATGGGCCTCGCTGCCCTTTTTCGTTTGTGACTTTTGATTTGTTTCAGGGTGGCTTGCTTTCTACAAGCTAAACTATGAAATTTAACAAAATATGGAATGGATTTTTTCTTCTTCTTTTTCTTTTATTCATCAAAAGTACAGAAAGAAACATGCACAATAACATCATACAATAATTGTTCAAACAATACTCAAGACAACACAATTATAACATGGCTAATGGGTTAAAAAAAAAAGAAGCTCCCCCCCCACCCCCAAAAACAAACAAAAAAACGCAAGGAAAGTATCACAGTTTCAGTTTGTGTCAAAACCTCCACTAGCAAATCTTTTTATACAAAACATTTTAACCCTTTCAATGCCAGCCATTTTTCAGCAAAAGTTTTCCATTAAACTTACCTGGGCAGAGAAACAAAATCATCTGTAATACATGGGATTCCTCTGCGACATGTATAAAGTAAGGCCTATCTTTACCTCCCAAAATTAAGAAAATAGGCTTTTTGGATAACATTAACAGCCTCTGGTTTGATGCCTTTTCGTGACATGGGTGTCAAATCATTGTGGCGCAAAAATGCGACATTGGCGGTGAAAGGGTTAAACCCCCTATTCCTGGCTCCTCCTGACCTACCTGACCTGGAATCCTCCAGGCCTACCCCTCAGTGCTCTCCTATGTGTAACTGGCATTTTTCAATCTTATCCGGTTTCTTCGGCAGACTAAATGCGGTAATCAAAAACTCATATAACAGAATATTTGTGGTCATAGATTACAGGCAAGAGTTAAAAGTAACTTTTAAAAAAATGTACATTCAATCTTGAATCTTTTATAATCTATCCCATACAAAAATAGGTGTGCATTCACACGAACACACACGCACTTTGCATGCACACACATGCATGCTCGCACACACAAACACAAAAAACACACCAGAAAACAGTCACACGTCATAGAGAGAGGGAGACAGAGATATACATACAGGCACACAGACGGACAAAGACATGGACAGACTAGCAGACAGACAGATAAACACATAAGCCAATCAATTTACATCGTCACTGGAGATTTTGTCGAAGAGGCGATCATCGGGTGAGCCCACCACCTGTAGTATCCTGGTCAGCTGGTCAATATCTTTGGACAGTTAAGGCTGTTGGTTGGCCAACATACTTTTACACTAAAAGTATATTATTGTTAATGAAGTTGGGTGTTGTGGAAATTAACTGGTAATGACATTAATGTCTTAATTTGCATTTGCTCTGTATATTCGATTATTCTCTGAGCTTTTTTTCTGCTTCAAGTTCAACACCTTCACTGCCACAGAAAAAATGAGAAATTATCGATTTTCTTATGATAAAATTTAAAAGAGACCTTTTAGATTCAATCCGAGAAAATGGTCTAGAGATATATCTTTCCTGACTTGTCTAAACGAGAAACCATCATTCTAGGGCTATGACATCAAGACAAAAGTGATGACATCATCAATAACATCACACAGCCTGTAGCAGACAAGGACAGGCAGTGAATGGGTTAAAAGTGTATGCTGGATCTGTATCTAGAGGCATACGTCGCAGACGCCACTTCTGGCGATAGATGCTTTCATTTTTGTGTTATGTTACAAGCTCAACAGTCACTTTTAGCAACATTAGAAATTTTCAAGAGTATGTTCAAGGACATTAATTTCACTAGCTCAAATTCAAGATAACCCTCTCTCACTTACACACACACACGCATGCATGCATGCTTGCACACACTGCTAAACAATGAAAGGATACGGTCTGTTCCAGGGAAGAGGGGTTTCCCGTTGATCATCTCGGCCATAATGCAGCCCACCGACCAGATGTCCACTGCAACAGACACACTTCATTGGGTCACATCATTCACCCGTCTTCACGCATCTCCCTTGTATTCGTAATGTAACTTACACCAGTGACACTTAGAGCTTAACTCACTCAAGTCGTTCCGGACATATATGTCCGGAATTAATAGATAACTGTTAATTTGATGCATTAATAATAATAATAATAATGAGCATTTATATGCTCTTATTCTTAAACAAGCCCTAAGCGCTTACAATAATAAACAAATAAATGAATAACCCCCCACCCACCAACCAAAAAAAAGCAGTAGAAAATATGAGAATGTCAAAAATTGCTTCGGACACACATTAGCTTCAAGGGACGTAAATCTGTGTGCACTTGGTCACTTCTTAACTCGCTTCGCTCCATTAGACCACAATTTTGCCTCTGACTTTGCTTTTGTAGAGGTTTGTTGTGGTGTACCCAATTGGTGTAGAAAGTTTATGTGACTCTATATATTAAAAAAAAGTCTGTCTACCACTTCCCTATGTCTAAACCTGAAGTAAAAACACGTAATCTTCTTTCATGTCTCCTTTTCTTTACGCATGTTTTGTTTGTGTGTATGGCTGGAGTGATTTGAGAGTTTTTTTAATAATTCAAAGTCATTGCGATGCGAATGAGTTAAGCAAAGATAGGGCACTTGGCTCCCAGCTTGAAGCCGTTTCTACCACTCATCGTCTAGCATGCAAAATATCTTATTTCTAAAAAATATTATAACAATACAGGAAATTATTAAACACAAAAATACACAATGGTCATAGAGTCCAAAATTAACTCCCTTGAATTTCATCAGTTGGTCTTGCTGGATGAAATTCTAAAGTCACAAGTGGCATACAATGGTCGACTTATGGCAATATTTGTCACACCAGAGGGCAGTCAATGCACTAGGGCTTATCACGCGATTTTCTTAATTGGGCGTAGTAAGAGAGAGAGAGATGGTGGGACTACTCACTCTCTCTCATTTTCTTTATCCCCAACTAAGAATATAGAGAGGATTAGCCCCACACGAGCGTCATGCCCTCTGGCGTGAAAAAAATCCCACTAAATCTCTCATTTATTTTCCCTTTTTGTGTGTGTATGTGTGTCTGAGGGGGAGTATATGTGCATGGGTGTTGCTGGTAACTGGGACTACTTTTATATGGCATTGCCATCTTGCTTAATTCTAAAGAAAGGTGCTATTTAAATGCTATGTATTATTATAATTATGATCATTGTTTTTTTACTCAAATTCACATTCTGAAACAAGAAGAAAAAACCCAACTGAGCACTGACAGCTAAGCTTACCCGTCATTGAATATTTATGTAATACACATCTGTACTGTTAAAAATTCGGGACTTTCCAGGTGTTGCACTGCCTCCGGGCATTGCCTCAAGGATCGTTCCCACCATCTTCATATCTACCAATGTCCGGACATGCCTACCCCCAAATTTGCTTTTCAGAAACACTCCCACTCAAAATCCGTAACAGAGCATGATTTTCAGGAACATAGCTTCCGTCCAGCATCCATCTTCATGGAATTTGCGCAATCCGACGCTTGAAGCTGCCAAGCGCATAGCCGGTCAAATTTTGGCTCGACCTTGGTGAAAGACGATTGGTTGAAAAGCTCTCTCAGAAAACTTCGGGGCTGACTTTCGTGAGCTTTCGGTATTGCTTTCCTGCCCCCCCCTCTCTCTCTCTCTCTTGCAGACGCTAAACCACCAGGTGGCATCGTAATTTTTTGTTGTTGATGTTTTAATTTTCCCGTAACATGCGCCTGTTTTCCGTATTTTCGGAACACACTGCCAAAATCAATACATTTCCGTAACAAATACGGATAACCCGTGACGGTAGGCATGTCTGAATGTCCCATATGTCCGTTCCAGACCGGAGGACGTTAAGCAGAATTTCATCAACAACCAAGCTTACCTGTGTTGTTGTATTTCATCCAGTTGAGCATGATTTCAGGGGCCCTGTACCATCGAGTGGCCACGTAGCCGGTCATCTCGTCCTCCGCATGTCGCGCCAGACCAAAGTCCAGAATCTGACATGACGCACACAGCAATCGACTGCTACTACGGTATGGACAACGAGTAACAATAACAACTAAACCTAGCTGAGCATGTAACTTCCAGTTCTACCTGCATTTTATATGCAATTTAAAAAATAAAATAAAAAGAAGCAAATTCATGTGTAGCCTAGGTCTCCAGTATACCATCTAAAACACTTACAGGCATCAGAATAGTCTGAAGTCCAATCCTCTGAAAACCGCGGTAAAAGGGCTATCCAGGCCCTAGACTGAAGAGGGACAACATTGATATGAGTTTGGAACACCACCAAAAAGGCTTAATATAGTGATAAATCACTTCAAAAATGCTATTTAACACAAAGGATAACACTCAATAAAAAGGCAAAACCTCTGACAAGAGAAGCCAATCCTGTCAGAAATTCTTAATCCTCTGAAATCCTTTGATCCTCTGACAATTCTGATGCCTGACTTAACATTTTATCTGACTAGGAATTCATATAAAAATGTGACTAAAGAAAAAAAATGAAATTACAAATGGAATTTCAACAGGAAATGAATGTAGCCTCTTCAGTAACTAACGACCATAAATCCCAATTTAAGCATCAACTTTAAAAACACAACTAAAAACCACTCTACCCCCACTCCCGGAGAAAAAAGAACAAAAATCCCTACACACTGACACCGATTTTACCACAGCCAAATGCTTCTAATTTTTTTAAAATACCAACTTTCAGATACACTACTGCTATTATATTGGATGCATAAAAGGCAGTAGAAATGTGAAATGTTGAATCAAGATTCTAATCAAAACGTTAAATACTGACCTTCAGTTCACAATCTTCATTTACAGCAATGTTACTTGGCTTTAGATCCTGCAAGGAAAAAACATCAACACCCCCCAAAAGTTAAAAAAAGCTTTTTCATAATGATTTCAATCAATCAATCAATGATCCTATTTTAGTATTAGTCATTTTGATTTTTACTTTGGCTAAACCACGAAGAAAAGACAGGTAAAATCTTATTCTAATAAGAGTTTCAGATTGTTTTTAACCCTTTCACCGCCAATGTCATATTTTAGCACCACAATGATTTAACACCCATGCTACTAAAAGGTATGAAAGTTGGATCAGTTATCCAATATTCTTATGTTGTTAATCTTAGGAGATAAGGAAAGGATTTATTTATCTCCTCAGCGGCACAACATTGGGGGATTCACAGTACTGCAGATGCCAACTTTTCTTTACCTAGGTAAGTTTGAGAGAAAATTGTGGATGAAAAATGACTGGCGGCGAAAGGGTTAAACTCCACGGGTCATTATGACCCCTGAATACAGAAAATGATGGGTCAATTTCTAAAATAATGGGTCAATAATGTGTAAGTACTGTTATTGTAGTATAAAACTTAAAATGTATCACAGACTTAATGGGTCACATGACCCATGTCTGCACAGAATGAGGGATCAAATAACTGCCAATAATATGTGTCAATGACCCGGGCCCGCTGACAATCTGAAGCTCTGTTCTGATCCTAATAAAGGAAATGGCTAGTAGCTGCTTCTGAAGCCACAGATCCATTCATTGGGCACAATGAAGCCTCCAAGCATAAACATATCCAAGAACTAATGGGAGTAATGCCTTTGTGTTCCATTACAAACATTTCCAGAAAGGCTACTGACAAACACAATATCCATGAAGTGATTATCAGTTCTAAACCTACACATTATATAATGTTCAATTTAACTTCAAATAGTGATCGGTATTGCAATTGGAAACCACCAACTTTGCTTAAGTGCATTCCTTAACAACTGAAGCCATCATAACAATCATAATGTATGGAATTCATAAGCAAAGCCCAAAAATATCCAAGTTAGATTTTCCACATGAGCTGAATAATTCTCTTCAACAGTACTTGCCGCTAGTCTTTTGGATGAGACGATAAACTGAGGTCCCGTGTGCTCATGCACTTAGCACATGTTAAACCTAGTGGCAACGAAAAAGTTGTCATTTGGTCCAAATTTCCCCCTCCCTTCCTTCCTCATCAGTCACACAGAAATCACATGCAAAAAGGTTTTCTTAAATTGGGTGGCGCGCCTCTGGCTGCGACGCACTCTCCAGGTGGGAGCAACCCGAATTTCAGAGATGCCTCTGTGACTATAATGCACCTAACTATATAACTGTAAAAGTAATGTGTCGTGCACTTAAAAATAGGAGTGTGAGAGAAGAATGAGGACGAAAGATGGCATAGGAAAAAAAGATAATGTGTGGCAAGGAGGAAATTATGTTCAAATTTACTTCTATCGTAAAATACTCTCTGCCACTATTAATGAAAATGATTAGCGTTCCATTTGACTAGCCAGAACAGCCCCCTGTTTAATGTCTTGCCTGAGTGGTGATTTAACAATAAAACCAGGCATCAAGAAATGGAACATAGAATTGCTGACAAGCAAAGAGTTGTTGACATGCAAAGCACATAAAACAGCTTAGTTCAATAAAAAACAACAACAAAGAAACATAATGTTTTACTTACTCTGTGAATGATGCCAGCTGAATGGATATACTGCAAAACAAGATAATAAAAAAAAGTTATGAATCGCAAGATTCCAACTGTCAGACATAATTAATAACAAAGAACACGCTGCTAAACCTAACACAGTGGAACCTCCCTATATAAGACCTTCCCTATTAACTCTTCTACTACCGTCGGCAGGTTGACCCTACGGGCGGGTTTGACCGCCAGATACTAGGGCACAGCTCACATTCTCAGCATCAGAAAGTTAAACCCAGATTTCACTGCCTAGGCCCTAAGCTTTCCCATTTTCCAGCAGCAGTGAGCCTGCCAAAAATAGACCTCCCTTTTTTTTTCTCCTGCTGCCTTCAAGGCCTTTCTGACCTTTTAGTTACCTCTCCCTTACTGGCTGGATAAAGATAACAGTCTCTCTCTCTCTCTCTGGTGGCATAGGTAGCGAGTTTAAAATTAGAACAGCAGTGGTGCTGGCTCAGATGAGAAGCAGGCAGGAAAAAGGAAGGGTAAGTGGCTAGAGTGGGCCAAACTTTATGAAGCCAGAATGCCGCAGAAAAGCATGCTGTGAGGGAAACCCCGGTGTCCCCCTTTGCGCTATTTATATCAAGTGACATCACATCCTTTACTTCCGTGACATGCGCAGTTCGCTCAGGGAAAGCACAACCTTCCGCCATCTTCATTTGTAGGCTAAATTTTGTAATTTTCAATCGATTTTCGTCGCGTTTTTGATGATGGAAACTGACAACTTTTGGCGTGAACCTCTACAAGATGGCGATAGTGCCGACGAAGCATTTACTGTGGAAAAATTGGCAGAATCTGAACTTAGGCGAATCAAAAAGAGCATCGAAAGTGTCGAAACGATCTTGGGTTTGCAGCAGCAGATCGACACAGGTAAATTTAGTGATGATTCGAGCGAGTATTTTTTTAATTAATTCTTAAAGTGAGTGTGTGCGAAAATCAGTGCAGCGGCAAAAATTACTTGGTGTGCAACGGTAAACAGTCTAAGTAATACTTGGTAGTAGAAGAGTTAAGACTACATCTAAGAAGTCACCCAAAACATTTTTACAATTTCCCCCCCTTCATGTCTGGACTACTGAGAGTCCACTTCCCGTTTAAGACCCCTCCCTATAAGACCTTTTTTGACCGATTTCCAAGGTCTTAATAGGGAGGTTCCACTGTATATAAATGTAAGAATAAGCGCCTAGGAAGTTAGATATTAACTATCCTTTTAATGTAAGAAGTGAACAAACAATTTTAAATATTAATTTCATGAGCGGTAAAATCAGTTTTGGTTAAAACTGTTGTCCTTTTATAGCTGTTCAGTGTTCTGTAAAAACAAAAGAATATTTGTTTACATTATGCAGGCATGGTAGTGGGGGCAAAGTGGTTTTCAAGGAAATGGCCGGGGGTCCAGGGGGCCGAAGAAAATTCAATAAATGAGAGTAAAATTTTCACTTTTTCATGCCATTTCAATGCATTTTAAAATAATTTTGTTTCAAACTGTTTCGCGGATTTTCCGCGAATCGCAGAGGTCTACCATGCCTGATTATGATAAAACATAGAGTACCATATTTTTCGGACTATAAGGTGATACTTTTTTCCAAGACACAGATCCCTGCGCCTTATAATGTGACTAATAAAATAGTAGGAAACTATAATAACAAAATCTGACATTGGGGTAAAACTTGGGGGGCGCGCCTTGTAGTCCAAAAAATACGGTACTAACAGGTCTGCGAGTTGGTTGGGTACGCGCGTACCCCCCCCCCCCCCCCCCCCTTGAAATCGTAGAGACTGTAAATAAATCATGTCTTGCTTGCGTCATTGTTTGCATCATTTTGAGGGGTACGCAACCCCCCTTGGTACTCTAGTACAGATCAAACTGTAAACAAACAAGCTGAAAAATATATCGTCATCTTCAAATAACATGGGTGTATGCAGTGACCAAAGAGTTTGCCTGAACTTTCCATCATAACCCTTGCTAAAATGGTCAGTTTAAGAGCAAAAAGAGCACGGGAAGAGCCCTATCTTCAGGCAGACCTCTGCCTGAACCAAACATCGAATTGCCTGAATTCAGGCTTCAGGCATAGCCACATGCACCCCTGAAATAATCCCGAGCCCAGCCAGCTAACCTTGAGTCCCCGAAGGATCTGATAGACCAGGAACTGCACGTGGTCGTCACTCAGTCTCTGAGTTTTGAAGATGTTGTTAAGGTCAGCTCCCATCAACGGGGTCACCATGTACCTGGAAATGCACGCAGCAGTCATTACAGAGCTGTTCTCGTTGCTGCCGTACCCTGGCTAAAAGACTCCAGGGATCATGAATCCCAACAGCCAAAACACTTAAACACTATCATAGTGACTATGGTACAAATGCACCAGCTAGGGATGAGAACATTACGCGTGTGACCGTATTTGATTACCCCGCCATGTGGGCAGCAACACTCCGACTTCAGAGGATTTTGGAGACTGATGATGTAAATGCTAGGACTAGGAGCTTGTCATGGCTAAATCCTCGCATAACTAAGCAGAGCATAACAACATTTGATGTAGCCTTGGTGTTAGGGGAAGACAGTGTGTAAGTGTGTGTTGTCAGTATGTGTGTGAGCGTGTGTGTGTGTGTGTGTGTGTGTGTGTGTGTGTGTGTGTGTGTGTGTGTGTGTGTGTGTGTGTGTGTGTGTGTGTCTGTGTCACAGTGTGTATGTGTTGTGTGTGTAAGAAAGAGAGCTTTTTCTTTTCTTTTTTTTAATAAATCACATGAATCTGTATCAAGGCTGAAACTAAAGTAATGAAAGACGTGAAGATGGCTTGAAACAAACTAAAGTGCAACCTCCCTTTCAAAGACCCACCACATCATGTATCAAAATCATGATTTTTAAGGTCTTAAAGACACCCCACGTCACGTCGCATTCCCTCTTAATATGCTTGGAAGATTTCTTACCATTATAAGAGGGAAAACACATGAAAATCATGATTTTGATACATGATGTGGTGGGTCTTTTTTATTCCAATTCATGGTTTGTTGTGTGACAATGTGTTAGCTTTGGAATAATAATATCATCATTGCTATTCAATATGCATCTTTCAGAAATGAAATGTGAGTTAAGACTTTATTCTGGGTGATTTTTTTAATGAAAAGATTTGGTGTGACGTTCGGAGTTAATTCCCATCTCTCGGGAACTGGGATCGATTCCTGGTTCGAATTGTTGGGAGTCATTGGGTTAAATGGGAGGGAGTTGCATAATGGAGGTAACCTTAATACTTACAAAAGGGGCAATGTCTCAAGAGAAGTAGGTCTTAAATGGGAGGGAGTGTTATATACTTGTTCTAATGTCATGTACGCTGTGATTATACATTTAGCTACATAAATTGTCATTATTATTATTATTATTTAACATGAAACAAGAGTATCATAAAGTATAACTACAATAAGCTATAAATATATATTGCAAAAACAGTTACTCACACATCACTGAATTGTTCCAGACTGTGATTCGGCGTAAAGCAGTCAAGAAGACTAATGACCTGTGTACAAATTATATAAAGAAAAGAAATATATTACCTGTACACATTTTTTTTTAATGAAGGTACTAATATTCATTTGTTAAAGAGAAGAAGAAAAAGAAGAATCTATGAAGAAGAAGAAGAAGAAGAAGAAGAAGAAGAAGAAGAAGAAGAAGAAGAAGAAGAAGAAGAAGAAGAAGAAGAAGTGGCACAGATGACAATGGAAAAACATACATTTTAGAATTCTTGCTAAAACATTTATTTTTATACATGTACACATCATTCCTGGGTGATTTGAAATTGAATCTTAAGGTTAACTACAAAAATAATCAGAACTGTGTTTATTTAACCCTTTCAACGCCAGCCATTTTTCAGCTAAAACTTTAATTAAACTTATCTGGGTTGAGAAAAGATTCTGTGTGCAATATTGGGGATTCTGTGACATGCATAAAATAGGGCCTGTACTTACCTCCCAAAATTAAGAACATAAGGTCATTGGATACCAGGCCCTCATTTGATGCCTTTCAGTGACATGGGTGTTAAATCATTGTGGTGCCAAGAGGCGACAGTGGCGATGAAAGGGTTAATGAAGAGAATTTTACATGACTGATTTAAACTTAAGTAAAAATTATCCAGTCTCAACCACTGCTGAAACTCTCGACAATCAAAGTGGTGATTATTTCTTTGACTCTTTGAGTCATAAAAGACATTTGAAAATCTCACTTTTCCACTTACATTTTCATGCTGCATGTGCTTGAGCATGCGCAGTTCTCTGTAGGTTCTTTTGGCATGGATTGCTGTCTGGAAGGGGCGAGCTAGTTTCTTGATGGCCACCTTTGTGTCTGTCTGGCACTTGTCAAATGCTGACCTATTGACACATCAACATGACCACTGACTGCGCAAATTGGACCAGTGAGTGATTGCGTTAACTGGTTAATTATCAGTAAAAAATAAAATACAGTGAAACCTCCCTTATAAGACCTTCAAAAAATCATCCCTAATGAGGTCTTATAAAGAAGGGGTCTAATAAGGGAGGTAATTTTAATACTTACAAAGAAGGGCAATGTCTCAGAGAACTAGGTCTTATATGGGAGGGAGTCATAATGGGAGGTCTGGTAAGGGAGGTTTCACTGTACTGATTGCAAAACCAGAACACTGAAAAAAAACAAAAAACAAAATCAGGCCCAGGAACTGATAGATATTTACTGGGACTAGTAAATGGTTTGACCAAGAGACTTTGATATTATGGGTTCACTTTCACTGGTTTCTGTTTCCATGGGACTGGTAAATGGTTTGACCAAAAGACTTGATGTTATGGGTTCTTGGAGCTTTCACTGGTTTCTGTTTCCCTGGGACTGGTAAATGGTTTGACCAAAAGACTTTGACATTATGGGTTCTTGGAGCTTTCACTGGTTTCTGTTTCCATGGGACTGGTAAATGGTTTGACCAAAAGACTTTGATATTATGGGTTCTTGGAGCTTTCACTGGTTTCTGTTTCCATGGGACTGGTAAATGGTTTGACCAAAAGACTTGATATTATGGGTTCTTGGAGCTTTCACTGGTTTCTGTTTCCTTGGGACTGGTAAATGGTTTGACCAAAAGACTTTGACATTATGGGTTCTTGGAGCTTTCACTGGTTTCTGTTTCCATGGGACTGGTAAATGGTTTGACCAAAAGACTTTGATATTATGGGTTCTTGGAGCTTTCACTGGTTTCTGTTTCCATGGGACTGGTAAATGGTTTGACCAAAAGACTTTGATATTATGGGTTCTTGGAGCTTTCACTGGTTTCTGTTTCCATGGGACTGGTAAATGGTTTGACCAAAAGACTTGATATTATGGGTTCTTGGAGCTTTCACTGGTTTCTGTTTCCTTGGGACTGGTAAATGGTTTGACCAAAAGACTTTGACATTATGGGTTCTTGGAGCTTTCACTGGTTTCTGTTTCCATGGGACTGGTAAATGGTTTGACCAAAAGACTTTGATATTATGGGTTCTTGGAGCTTTCACTGGTTTCTGTTTCCATGGGACTGGTAAATGGTTTGACCAAAAGACTTGATATTATGGGTTCTTGGAGCTTTCACTGGTTTCTGTTTCCTTGGGACTGGTAAATGGTTTGACCAAAAGACTTTGATATTATGGGTTCTTGGAGCTTTCACTGGTTTCTGTTTCCTTGGGACTGGTAAATGGTTTGACCAAAAGACTTTGATATTATGGGTTCTTGGAGCTTTCACTGGTTTCTGTTTCCCTGGGACTGGTAAATGGTTTGACCAAAAGACTTTGACATTATGGGTTCTTGGAGCTTTCACTGGTTTCTGTTTCCCTGGGACTGGTAAATGGTTTGACCAAAAGACTTTGATATTATGGGTTCTTGGAGTTTTCAGTTTTCTGTTTCCCTGGGACTGGTTCTGACAGATGTTACTCGGAGGCGGTTATTCAAAATTCTTGGCACAATAACTGCATGACAGAATTTAGATGAGCCTTTAGAGGACTACAGTTACTTTACTGTGACAAGGCCATTACCAGGGTAATTCTTTTTCTTCTTCTTCTTCTTCTTCTGCATTCCCAGGCCATATGGCCATAATGGGTAAGGTATGTATGTGTCCGGTTTTCACTGGTCTCCCCGCTGCGTACAGCCGACACATTCCGATTTCGGAGGAGCTCAATGGAGAAAAAATATTTGTAAGATTTTTGTTTTAAAATTAAAGGCAGGAGAATGGGCCAATAAGTCAGAAAGATAGTAGATGACTAGAAGATAGAAAACAAAGGGAAAAGGCAGAGTCAAAGAGAGTGACAGATTAGAGGAAGTTACAAGCACAGAACTTCCAGAAGGTGGAGGAATTATTTTTACAAGACCCCCCGGTATCCCCACGGGGAAATCAGGGTAATTAATTGCTGAGCTAAAATTTGTAAAAATAAAACAGAGAATGTCTGTGGATTGACACACAACTGCTCAAGATTACAAATCCACTAAAATTACCTAAAATCAAAACGCAAAAATGTGGTTAGATTGATCTAAACAAGTTTAGTCAAACTCTCTCATCAAACGCTGAATTAGTGAACAGCATGACCAATGACAACAACAAAAAGACTGACAACAATTTTGTGCAAAAAGCCACTTATCAAAGCATGACCTAAAAGAAAACAATGATTTCAAACTAAAATACAGGTCTTTACTTAAATAAAAAGAAAACTTCTTTTGCTTAAATCATAACTTTGTGATGTCTTGTTTTTAAGCTTACTGGTGTACACGTACATGTGTGACGGTGTGCTTGTTTATGTTTGTGTGCATGTGTGTGTGTACTTCAACTACTTGTAATTTGTATGCATGCATGCATGTTTGATGTACTGTATGTGTGTGTGTGTGTGTGTGGGGGGGGGGGGTCATGGGGATTTCACTCTCCATCTCATTGTGTGTGTGTGTGTGTGTGTGTGTGTGTGTGTTTTTGTGGCGGTTTACTGTTTTTGTGTGTGTTTTTAATCTGTAGGACTACTTCTGACAGAAGTTCTTGAGATAGTCATTGATTGCCGGGTTTGTCTGGCTCCAGTTTATTATACAGTAACTTGAGTAAGCTATCTGTAGTATCGACTCCAGCTACTTGCAATTTCATTGGATAATGGCCATTTTCAATTTGTCTTGACTTCTTTAATTTTCTAACCCTAACCCTATCCCTTTCATGGGCATTCTATCCTAACCCTATCCCTATCCTGACCTGGAGGAAGGGATAGGACTAGGACTAGGAGTAGCAGTGAGTTCATAACTTGAAAAAAAAATCATTGGCGTCGATTCTGTTTATTATTTCTTTTCACCAATCTGATTCTGAAAGAAAAATACATGTACCATTTTTAGAACTATGAAATAATGGTTTGAATGAGATCTGCTGCACAACTCTTCTTCTCTTTGGGGCCCACGATCATTAAATTGATCATTCTGGCACCCTCTTGGACTTGGGTAAAGACAAACTGGTCTAAGATCAAGGCAGCTTTGCACCTTGTGCACATGACATTGCCAATGTATTTTAAGTTTCACCCTAGTGACCCTATTTCATTGCTGGCTTGCTCAACAGTCAAGTGGAGTCAACCTTCAGCGTGTTGAAGTTGGCTGCGTAATGAGAATAAGAAGAAGAAGAAAGAAGAGTGCATAGAAACCAAGAAAACACAACCAGCAAAGCCACATCGGTTCATATGCATAGCCTTTGATTTGAGATCAGATTCATATACAAATGCACCAGCTATTATACTGATGACATTATCTGATGCGCAGTAAAATAGATAAGCTAGCACTAAGGAAGTCATTCTTACACGACTTGGCCGTACGCCCCAACACCGATTGGTGACAACATTTGGTATCTTTCGGGAACATCCCATACTGTTTTGTTTAGTTCCACTCGATGAAAACCTTCCTTCCCTGACATCGTGATGCTTTGCACGCACGATTCAGACACACGGTAAATTATTGCACAATTAACACGCTCAGTAGGTCCATGCAAACTACTTCCAAAACTATTTCAACAGGATTCTGCACAGAAGGTTCCTTGATTCATGACCCCGATTTCCGGATGTTAAGTGAGCAACATTAAAATGTAGGAGTGGCAAAATGGAGATTTATTGTGAACATTGTAAAATGTGAGAATGGAACCCAAAAAAAAATCCCATTCAGAATAAAAGTAACTACTTTAAAAAGTCAGAATAAAATTATAAGGATTATTATTTATATTTTATAACAATTACATTTTATTGAATTTGCATCTCTGTGCGAGGCATCTTTGTTGCCCTTGTCAGTGTTTGTATCGCCTTTCCCCATTTCGTCATAAACACATATCGACTTTTCCCATTTTGCCTAATCCTACCCCCCCCCCCCCCCCCCCATTTTTATTTTGTAAATGATGCTGTTTTGTTTTAGTGTGTGTGTGTGTGTGTGTGTGTGTGTGTGTGTGTGTGTGTGTGTGTGTGTGTGTGTGTGTGTGTGTGTGTGTGTGTGTGTGTGCGTGTGCGCGTGCGTGTCGCGCGTGTGCGTTTATTGAGGATAAAGGAGTAAGCTTGACAGCTTTTTTTCATCGTGTGCGCGCGAAAGTGTGCGCATGCGTGCGTGTGCGTGCGTTAGCCTGCGTGCGCATTGCTCTTGATTGCGTGCGTGAGAGTATGTGCATGTGCATGTGTGCCAGCGTGTGTGTGTGAGATGCGCGAGAGCACGTGTGTGTGTGCGTGCGTGTGTATATGCGCGCCCCATCACCCATATGTGTGTGTGTGTGTTGTGTGTGTGTGTGTGTGTGTGTGTGTGTGTGTGTGTGTGTGTGTGTGTGTGTGTGTGTGTGTGCTTTCGTGCGTGTACGTGTGCGTGTGTGCGCGCGCGTACGCGCGTACGTGTGTGTGTGTGTGTGTGTGTGTGTGTTTGTGTGTGTGTGTGTGTGTGTGTGCGTGATGTGGGGCTATGTGCGTGTCTGTGTGTGTGTGTGTGTGTGTGTGTGTGTGTAGTGTGTGTGTGTATTAATTGTGTGTGTGTGTGTTTAATGTGTGTGTGTGTGTGTGCCAAAGTGTGCCTAATAAGATGTGTGTGTGTGATATATTCTTTTTGAAATGCGTGTGTGTGTGTGTGGGGGGAGGGGGGGGGTCAATCACTACACATGTGTGCCGCATGCATGTACGTGCATGTGCTTGTCGATCTGCGTGTGATCACTCTACTCATTACAGTCCAAAGCAGCCAAAAGGATGGTCGAGTGTCCACAA
>CM065696.1:20625678-20633178 GCA_017654935.2 Phymorhynchus buccinoides
GGACACATTAGACGCAGAAGCTACGCACGTAAACCCATAAATAAGTAAAAGAAAGAAGATGGGGGAAAATATACGGATTAGGGGAAATACGGACACGTGCGCTTATTTTTTTCCTTCTTTCTTTTACTTATTTACGGATTGCGCATGGGATTTCCCCGTCTACTGTGTACACGGCCTAATATGTGTAATGAAATTCTTTTCCTACGGTCTGGAACAGACACATTACATTAGTAGCTCCATTGAGATCAGGAAAGAAAACCCAGCCTAAACAGCAAGGAATGTTACCCCCCATTTACAATAAACATCAATCACATTGCAAAAAACGAACTCAGTGGACAAAACCAACAGCCCCCAAACTGCCAGCCAGTATGGGTTGAGGAAGACAAGCAGTGAGCTTGTCGAAAATTCCCCCTAGGTAATTTTTAGTCATTTAGAGCTATTGTTTTTGTAATCCGTCCGCCGGTGTCCGTCCGGTCCAGCGTGTCCGTCCGGCTATTCGGCCTTTTTCTCAAAAATGTTTCTCATCAAATTTGGTATACTAGTTTGCCAAGATGCAAGCTATCCACTGATGTACCTAGTTTTACATTAAGGTCAAGGTCGCGCCAGTTACGGGGTTCAAACCCCTAGCACATAATCGCTAATATCTCGCGAAGTTTTGATCATTTCTGCAGTTTTTCAACGTGAATGTTTCTGTGCGCGCGAGTGCGCATGATCGCGCGCGCTCAAATCATGGGTCCGAACCCCAAGGATATTATATAAAAAAAACTATTCAGTTACGGACTTTGATGCGTTTTTATGTAGTTACGTGCTGTTTTTATGCGTTTTTATGTATGTGCACAGCCGACACATTCCGATTTCCGAGGGGACTTCGCAGCCGCTCGGCGTTGCACTGTTGCCTTTTTTGTTTCATTTGCCTTATGGCTCCGAGTAGGAACCAAAACTAGCAGCAACAAGTAGCTATAAAGATGGTGGGAACGATCCTGGAGGCAATGCCCGGAGGCAGTGCAACACCAGGAAAGTCCCGAATTTTGGCAGATGTGTAATTGCATATAATAGGTTGTGTACACGGCCGGCCTAATAATGTTTCTCATTTTCTTCAAAGATGGCGAGACCTCGCAGGCCTACTCAGAACAAGGCACTGCCCCTAGCCACCATCGTGATCATCTCTGCAGTTTTCAACGTGACCTTATCTCTTGTGACCATCCGTGCTTCGCAAACGACCGCGGACTCTGAAGTCCGTCTCTGTCCGAAAGGCCACATCACCAACTCCACGCATTCCCTGGGCACCTTCCCCTCCCGGTCACTGATGCACTGTGCTGGTCAGTGCTTTCAGCGGGAAGACTGTAGCTCCTTCAACTACTGTCCAGGAGGTTTCGGGGAAGGGGATCAACATGGAAAGGTCACGTGTGGGTTCCTGACCCCCCAGACAATACCATCATGCCAGATTTCAGTCCCTGTTGTTTCTTTGGCCTGTCAACAGGGCATTATTGAAGTAAGTTGTGCCTTTAAACATTATTCACTGAAGAAGAAGAAGAAGAAGAAGAAGAAGAAGAAGAAGAAGAAGAAGAAGAAGAAGAAGAAGAAGAAGAAGAGGAGGAGGAGGAGTAGGAGGAAGAAGAAGAAGAAGAAGAAGAAGAAGTAAGTAAGTATGTTGAGTAAGAGATAAGATGTCAGAGAGAGAGAGAGAGAGAGAGAGAGAGAGAGAGAGAGAGAGAGAGAGAGAGAGAGAGAGAGAGAGAGAGAGAGAGATCAGACAGACACTGAGATCGACGCACGGACAGACAGATAGTCAGTTTGAAATTAAGTTATGTACTGTAGTGTACTTCCTGTTACTTCAACATGTGTGGATTTATGTGTGTATCTGAATTATAATCAATTATGTGTTGGGAGGGGGGTGTAGGTAGGTGGTTATTTTTGTTTCTGTTTGCTTTTTTGTGTGTGACATTTTCTTTGCTGTTGTTTGTTGGGTTTTTTTGTTTGGTTTTTTTAAGACAAGAGTTTGCCAGAACGGAGGAACGTTTGATGGAACTCGGTGCCAATGTCCACCCCAATACTCTGGAGAAACATGTTATCGCTATCTAGCCGGTAAGTAGTCTCTCTCTCTCTCTCTCTCTCTCTCTCTCTCTCTCTCTCTCTCTCTCTCTCTCTCTCTCTCTCTCTCTCTCTCTCTCTCTCTCTCTCTCTCTCTCTCTCTCTCTCTCTCTCTCTCTCTCTCTCTCTCTCTCTCTCTCTCTCCTCTCTCTCTCTCTCTCTCTCTCTCTGTCTGTCTGTGTGTGTGTGTGTGTGTGTGTGTGTGTGTGTGTGTGTGTGTGTGTGTGTGTGTGCGTGCGTGCGTGTGTGTGCGTGCGTGTGTGTGTGTGTGTGTGTATGCGTGTGTGTGTGTGTGTATACGTGTGTGTGTGTGTGTGTGTGTGTGTGCGTGTGCGTGCGCGTGCGCGCGTGCGTGTGTATATGTGTGTGTGTCTGTCTGTCTATCTGTCTGATCTGTCGCTGTGTGTGTCTCTGTGTGTGCCTGTTAGAACGTGGTGTAATTGGGCTATTATATTAACAATCAGAACGATACATTTAATCCTGCTCGGAACTCTTAAAGACCCCCCACGTCACATGTCACATTCCCTCTTATGCTAAGAAGATTTATTACCAGCTATAAGAGGGAAAACACGTGAAAACCGTGATTTTGACACGTGACGTAGTGGGTCTTTAAAATATGCAGATTTGCACACATAAACTATGTAAATCTCCAGTTGTTGTTGTTGACTTATCCTGGCCAAAGATATATGGGCCCACCAGGGATCATCCCAACAGCCGAAGCACTTGAACACTGTGGTACAAGTGCATCAGCTACGGATGAGAACATTACGTGTGTGACCGTTTTTGATTACCCCGCCACGTGCATGGCTAGCCACAATCTGACTTCGGGGGATTTGGGAGACTGATTATGTTATGTTATGAGCTTGACATGGCTAAAAACAATCCCCGCATAACATAACAACATTTTGACATAGCCTTGGTGTTCTAGCCTTTGTCAATTGGTCTGACAAAGCCTTAAGCCAAGGCCAGATAAATTTCACCAGTGTTCCATTTTCTGTGCTCAAACTGCACCAGTAGTTGGCAGACAACGGGTACGGAGCACGTCGTCTACCGCGGACTTGTACCTAATCCAGCCCATTGGATAATCCGACCAATTTGATGCCTTTCTGGGTAAATCACTGTGGTAAAAATGCTTTGGCGGTCTTAAGCTAAGGCGATAAATCACCAGTGATTGTCTGTGCTCAGACTGCACCGAGTTGGCAGACAACGGGTACGGAGCACGTCGTTACCGCGGATCGTACCTAATCCAGCCCATGGGAGCTCCCCAACCTTTCTGGGTAAGTGGTAACTTTCTTCTTCAAGTTCTTTTTCTTCTTCTTCATCTTCTTCTTCATCTTCTTCTTCTTCTTTTTCTTCTTCTTCTTCAAGTTCCCAGGCCATAACTTAAGACCACAACGGGCGAGTACGCATGTGTCCGGATTCATGAACTTCAACTTATGAATAGCTCACCACTTTTATCACTTTAATTGGAGTATCATGCAAGAGCATACATGTAGGCTTATATAAGCCTACTCCCAGCCTAAGTCGGACATGCTGGGCCTAATTATTTCTTACTTAGGCGCATAACGACAGCATGACGCATCCGCGCTCATAATTGACAGGAAACTGTCTGAGCGATCGAAGAAGAAGAAGAAGAAGAAGATAAGCCTACTCAAAATGTATCCACCAAATCCAATACACATCTGTATTGTCAAAAAACGGGACTTTCTTGTGTTGCACTGCCTCCGGGCATTGCCTCCTGGATCATTCCCACCATCTTAGTATCTACTGATGTCCCATATGTGTCTGTTCCAGACCGGAGGACGTTAAGCAGAATTTCATTCACACATCCACCAAATCCCTCATGCATGTCTTTCTTGCGAACGAATATTGTGAAGTGTGCCCCATCCAGGAAGAAGATATGTATCATATCATCATAGGGGAAGACGGGGTAAAAAAGCGCATGGGCGGGTAAGAAGCCCACCCCAAT
Organism: Phymorhynchus buccinoides; assembly: GCA_017654935.2. Taxonomy (NCBI): domain Eukaryota; kingdom Metazoa; phylum Mollusca; class Gastropoda; order Neogastropoda; family Raphitomidae; genus Phymorhynchus; species Phymorhynchus buccinoides. Next base: position 20,629,739 of record CM065696.1, read on the forward strand.
TATCTCATGAAATGAAGCAAATTTCAGTCTCATTTTGCCCATGAGACGAGCGTAATGTCTAGCATTCGTCTCATGGGCAAATTTGACTGAAATTTTCTTTATTTCATGAGATAATTGGGGTGGGCTTCTTACCCGCCCATGCGCTTTTTACCCCGTCTTCACCTATTATGATACTGAAATTTCTTAATTTCCCTTCGAAGAAATTTCCCTCAGTTGCCGAGGGTAAGACATTATGAAGTGCTATGACGTCACAATTCTGATGACGTCATCTTCCAAAAAGAGTATGTTATCATCTGAAAAGCAGTTGCATGTGTGTACCTATAGTTTTGTTGATGTAGCTTATAACCCCTTCACACCCGGCGGTAAACCGTAATTACAAACGTGTAGGCCTAATTTAGTGTCTGCGGTGTGTATGTGTGTGTGTGTGCATGTGTGTGTGTGTGTGTGTGTGTGTGTGTGTGTGTGTGTGCGTGCGTGTGTGCGTGCGTGCGTGTGCGTGCGCGCGCAAGCGCCTCCATCCATGTGAAGCTCCATTCTATGCTTCAGTGTGCACATACATGCACATGCACAAAGTCACGCTCTCATAAACATAGCCACACACATACTGTACGCACGGGGGCGGACGCGCTCCGGCACAGTGCATGCACACACAAACACAGATCGACACATCACACACACACACACACACACACACACACACACACACACACACACACACACACACACACACACAGTGGCAGAGAGAGAGAGAGAGAGAGAGAGAGAGAGAGAGAGAGAGAGAGAGAGAGAGAGAGAGAGAGAGAGAGAGAGAGAGAGAGAGAGAGAGAGAGAGAGAGAGAGAGAGAGAGAGAGAGAGAGAGAGAGAGAGAGAGAGAGAGAGAGAGAGAGAGAGAGAGAGAGAGAGAGAGAGAGAGAGAGAGAGAGAGAGAGAGAGAGAGAGAGAGAGAGAGAGAGAGAGAGAGAGAGAGAGAGAGAGAGAGAGAGAGAGAGAGAGAGAGAGAGAGAGAGAGAGAGAAGCAAATGCAACAAAATACATACATTCATTAAAAAACCCAACCCAGAATCCATCATTTTAGAAAGAAAAAACAACAACTCAATCCAACATCAGAAGCAGGGAACCAACTGGAATGGCTTTGAGAGAGCTGCCCAGAACCGATGCGATGGCATGTTTCGTCAGTGGACTGTAAAATGCAACGTTGATCCCAACTATAACAGGTGTTGTGCGTGATGGGAGGTGTCACTTTTCCCTACAAACGCCGTGACAAGGACTGGGGCTCCCCCTGGACCTGGGACACCGTGCAGCAGGTGTACCTGGGGCAGATGACCACCTCCTCGACTCCGAGCAACTTCTTCATCGGCCTGAATAACCTGCACCGCCTGACCGCTCAGGGCGACTATTCCGCCAGCATTGTTCTCATTGGTTTCGAAGGATCCCACACCGCTGCACCATCTCAAACAATCAGGTTCGTTCAGCGTTAGGTTAATAGCCTATTAGTTAGGCTATGAATTCGATGAGGAAGGTAATGGTCAATTTAGGACGATGATTTGACCGCCAGGGGGCAATCAAACCAGAAGGGGCTTAGCGCGTGATATTCTTAGTTGGGTGTAGTGAGAGAGAGAGAGAGAGAGAGAGAGAGAGAGGGAGAGAGAGAGAGATTGAGAGAGAGCGAAAGAGATGATCGTCCTAAGAGAGAGATTATTGCGGTTACTCGTTGGTTTGATTGGCGGTCAAATCATCGTCCTAAGTTTCTCATTATTGCGGTTATTTATAGGTGTTTGTTAATGAAGCTTTATATACTGAAAATTATCTGCCCCCTGTCTGGTGCCCTGAGATGCGAACGCCTAAACTTATCACCCTTCCATGTCTGCAAGAAGTAGGGGAAGACGCCCTAAGCCCACCCCAATTATCATGAAGTAGTAGTATATAGTCACAGAGACGAATGCTATCATTAACCCTGACTCGTGGGCAAAAGGTGACTGAAATTTGCTTCATGAGCAGTTCGGGCTTCTAAAAGCCCATCGCCCTTTTTACCCCTGCAAGAAGTAGTATAAAGCCTCATTAGTTTCTGTCTATCTTTGTCTGTTCGCGGAATATGTTGTGAGCTCCTGCACAGAACCGTACCCCACTGCTTCAGATTTGGCACGGGAGAATACTAATAGGTCTCCCCCAGATAGCTGATTTATCCCGTTGACTGAGTTATTAAGACCATTTGGACCTTGACCTTTGACCTTCACATCTTCATAACAGTCCCAAAATTTGAATGAGCTGGTATCTAATCAGCTAAACGTAAGCTTAGGCATACATGCTGAAACGGTCAGAGTTTTGAGCTATGTGACAGAATAAGCATAGCCTGTTCTTTTCCTTCTCCGCACATCTTTTCGTTATTCTGATCATGTGAATGCCCATCTGCCGTAACCGGAAGAAATAATCTGCTATAGTCAAGATGTTCATTGAAAGGTTCCGTCCTCAGGTATGCATACCGACCATAAGGGTCTCTGACCGATTGGACGCTAATCTAACTTTCTTGTGTGAAAGGCTGGGGTAGTTGGGGTAGAGAGAGGTGGCACAACCTCCGTGCTCCTTCCCCGCCTTTGACCCCCACCCCCCACCACCGTCCTCCCCATGAATACAACCACGAAACTGATCCTAAAGACGTATAACACAAATCGGAGGATTTTCACTTCTTCTTTTTTTCTGGACAGGTTCACTAACTTTGCCGTGGGTGCAGAGTCCACTAACTTTGAGCTGACCTACAGCAGCGTGACTTCAGGCAGTCTGCCAGCCTCCGGACCCCTGGCGTTCAGCACCCTGGACCGTGACCCCATCGGCTGCGTCAAGCAGCTCACGGGCCAAAGAGCTGGATGGTTCGGGCAGGATTGCTCCAGCGCCGGCCTGTTCACCAACATTGGCGCTCCGATTATAATTAACGGCAACTTGTCTGAGCTGAAAAAAGCAAAGATGTACATGACTCGAGAGTCTCAGCTCTTTGGCTAATAAGATGAAGGGAGCTTGAAGAGTCTCTCTTTTATAGTAATTTTGATCACTTCCTCAACCTCTAATGAACCCCCCCCAAAAAAAAAGTTTGTGTATTTAAAACTCCGTTTAGAATCGGTCTTGGAAATGGTGATTGAAAGGGTTGTGGCAGGCGAAGGAGGTATAGTTTTACAATATCGTTGTAATGGTCGAAGGCCTTACAATGCCCTAATGTGTTACATTGGATACGTTAGAGATTTATGTTTTTTATGTAGTTTATTTATGTCTACAATTTTCTTTACACAGTCTGAGTGTGAACAACGTTTCCATATTATACTGTCGTGCTGAATGGACAATACATTAATGGCACAACGAAATGGCACATTCATGGTATTGCAGTACCTCCAGGATAGACCCACAATCTGCACATTTATAAATGTCCCAAATACGCAGTACCTCAAGGATC